>CM070507.1:4866450-5569545 GCA_036346375.1 Guadua angustifolia | reverse complement strand
TTTTCTTGCAAGTGCAAAAGCTCAAGAAATTCCATCATGCAAGAGAATTCAGAAAAAAAAATGGAAATTCAAATCAAGTTCACATTTCAAACTCATTTTGATATTTCATTTGTTTTGGGAATAACAATTTAAATTTTGAATTCCCTCTTTTCATTGAGATTATAATGGAAGAGATGAGGAAAGAATATTATTTAAAATCAAAATCTTGATTTCAATTACACTTTTAATTCATTTTAATTTTTAAATATAAATCTTTCAATTTTCTTTATTTTTGAATTTACAGGTCATTCTGAGTTTTTGCTCCCTACGATCGCCATTTGCTCACCGCCTCCTCATTGCAGTTCACCTTAGACCTTCTACGGCTGAATTGGTAACACCATATTGTGCACCTCATCGAGCTTGTTCCTCCCGTGCAATCGCCGTCGCTGGAGACCCACCGGAGTAGCGCCAGCGGTGAGCCCTAGCCGTGCCCCTGTTTTGCCTCACTGTCGTGCGGGTCCCAATTGTTAGCCGAAGCAAGCTTCCTCAGTTCAAAGGGTAGAACCAAAAGGCGCTTTCTCTATTGGTAAAGCGTATTCTCAATTTTGCATTCAATTTTCGGGCCGGAATACATTCAATTATTAATAACTTGTGCATTTTTAGTCATAAACCAGTGAAATAAATTTATATATTTACGTAAAATCAGGAATATCCTAGATATGTAAAAATATTAAATTTTTGAACTACAAAACAATTATTTGAATTAAACTTTGATTATAACCTCATTATGGTCTTCATATTAAATCAGAGACAATAAGATAAATTTTTATATGATGCTAAGATCAGGATGAATTCAAATATACAAAAACATTTAATTTTTAAGTTATTGAATAATTGTAAAAATTAAAAATGAGAGAAACACACTATTATGGACTTTAAATAAAAACTATATACCATGAACCATAAAATGATAAAATAAATTCTTATATGTGAGTCTAACCCTGATATGTTCAAATATACAGAAATATTTAATTTATGAGCTATGTTTAAATTGCTTGCTTTGAAATCATTTGAAAAACCTTAATATGGTCATTACTAAAAATGAAAATATAATAGCTCATAAAATGCTTGGATTGTAAGGTGATACCCGGAGAGTGTGTTGTCTCTCAACACAAGCTTATGGTAGCTGACTTTCGCTTTCGGTTGCATGCTTATAGGGATAAACAAACTAAAATCGTGAGAATGAAGTGGTGGAAACTCAAGGGGAGGCATCGGGAGTCTTTAAGAAAAGGGTTATCGTGGAGGGCTCTTGCAATGAAGGAGAAGACGCAAACAACATGTGGGTGAAGATGACAACTTGCATTAGGAAGGTGGCTTCGGAGGTGCTTGGAGTGACCAAAGGGAGCGGAGGTGTAACATCCCGAAATTTGCTTTAACTGTATTTACGTTATTTTGAATTATTTAGGAATATCTGAAATTTATTTGGAATTTTTGGAATTTATAAGAATTTAAGCTTTATCGAATTAATCATATAAAATAAAAGATCATGCATTTCGCGTGCGCATAAATTCTAAATTTAGTTTAAAATAATAACATTTGAAAAATAAGGATATTTCTTTCAAATACCTCAAAAACTTGTTTATAGATTTAGTTTGTCGATTTTATAAATAACCGTACAAGTGTCTGATCCACTAAAAGATTTTTTACAGAAAATCTATATATCGAAAAATCGCGAAACCAACTTCGTTAAGTTCCAAATATTCCCTATTATTTTAGAGGATTTTTCCAAGATTTTTAGAGCCTATTGCTATTTTATTCTAACCGCGTATTGTTCCAACACTATTCAAATTCGGAATTTAACCGACAGTCACGTGAACGCATGGACTTCTGTACATGTGAATTATTCTTCCCTGCCGTTTCAATCCCTCAATTACTAGCCGATTCATTTCCCTGCATGTTGAACTAGCAACACATTTCTTGTATGTTTTCATTCAATTACCAGCCGTTTCAATTTACTAGCCGTTTCCTTCTTTCTTGTCTACAAGAATTAGTGCTGTGATCATTCCACATGCAAAACGCACGAACATTTGTGTTGCCGTCCCTCATTTTCTTGCATGCATGAGGTTCAGCCGTTCCGATCATATTCTATCTGCCGTTTCTCTACCAGCATGCATACACGTTTCACCTTACTAGCCATTTCCTTTCTACCAGCATGCATGCACGTTCCAATTCCAGCCGTTTCCTCTACTTTCTTAATTAATCACGACTTGATTTCAGCCGTTGCTAGTCATGAATTGATTCATCAGTTTCTAGTCGATTTGCACCATTAGTTTTAGTCACGTATGTAAAACATTCTTAGTTCCTTTTTCATTTTGCAGCCAGTACGTATGTAGCCAAGTCTCCGTAACCAAAGTCTCCGTAGCCAATTCCTCTACCGATCTCATTCTTCTCTGCGCAAGCGACGTCCGTTTCATTTCCTTCACAAGTTGCCCAGCCGGGTGAGTTTTCTCTGTCCAACGCCATCCTGAAGAGTTGTTCTTAGCCTTCTCTAACTCATTACCGTCAAAACGCTTCCAGGAAACGCTGCGGGAGTCTTGTCCTTGTCGCCGGTTCCATCTCTTCCTGCGCCGCTGCCGTCGACCACGCCGTTCAGCCGACTGCGCTCGCCGGCCACCCGCGTTCTCGTCCGGCCGACCGCGCTCCTCTCATCGGCGCCGCTGCTGTCAGCTGGTATTTCTTTATCTCTATTGCATGCAGCTTCGATCTAGCTTCTCGCCGTAATCCATTTAGTCCCTGCCGACTCGCACCAGCACTAACAAAACTAATTAGCTAGTGCATGCAACGACTAGATCATTCCTATACGAGAATACACCTACTCCATGCAAAGACTCTAAGGCACTTGCAGCTTCACGTTCATAACACACATACCTAGTTTATTACCTAATGCAAACTCCCAAATAAACTAACTAGTCAAGATTAATGCTAACATCGTCTACGCGCGCCGCCGCCTATCCGCCGGTCTGATCGCTGTCGACCACGTCTTGGTGCCGTCGACGCCGCCGCCGCCGTCACTGCCGTGACCGACGCCGACCTCCGGCGACGCTGCTCCGGCTAGTCATTTCTATTATGGTCTTTCTCGCGTGAAACCAGAACTCAAGCAAACGAAAGGAATCTGTGACAAGAATAATCATATACGAGATGTACAGTGCCATGCATTGGAGGACTAGATAAATGTTGTACGTAAATTTGTAATTAAATTGCAGATTTTGTCTTTTTCGCTACAAATTCGTTATAAGTCTAAATCACATGCAACAAATTTTGTAAATTAGTAAATATTAATACCTAGCTACAGTAATTTTTATGAAATTTTATAAATCAATTTATACTATTAAAATATTCAAGGAAAGTCCAAACTTATGAATTTTGTAGCTCTTAAACTATACGTTCAAAAATACCGAAATAAATTTTATAAATCTTAGAAAATGCTAAACTAATTATCTGGAAGTTTTCATGAAGTTACGAATTAGTTTGATTTGTAGTATTTTTCCGAATGTGTGTTTGTATGTTATTTTACATGTTATTTGGTTCTTTGTCTGTTACGCGTAGACGTTGAGTTGCGTGAGGACGTGGATTTTGAGGATCAAGCTCCCGACCAAGACTCGCTGCTTTTCGAAGGCAAGTTATGCTTTGACCATGTTGCTCCTAAATTTTGAAAAGTATTTTGTTTCAAACTATGCATGCTAATTCAACTAAAAATGGATTTGATTATTCTGGGTGAAATAGCTAATCAACCTAATTGTTATTACCACCTTGTTGATATATTTGTATGCCATGATTCCATGAGTAACCTAGATTGGGTGATAATAGTTGGTTGATACTATTGTGCCAACACGGGAGGCTAGACCGTGAATAGTTGCTTAGCTATGCATGTACGTGAACCATTCTATTTGGATTACAAAATCAACACTGACTAAAGAATAGTGAATGCTTTTTAATGAAATGTGGAATGATGTTGGTATTAACCTTGGAATGTAGAGACCTATGTGGTTCTACATGAAAGATGAATATGAGCATGTGTTGTACTGTTAACAACTTGGGGTGGAATTGATTTAGACTGGGGCAAGTGGACCGAGGCTTCGTGCCAGGTGGGCCTGTGTGGCAACTGTGGGATGGGTTGAGTGTTGTGAGGGCTGTGTGCCAAAACTGAGAGAAGGATGTCTTGCCTTGGTCAATTAAGGACCTTACCTTGCAAACCTTTGACCTGAGTCTTTCGTACAACCACATGTCTGAATGGGAAGACCTAGTTTAGTAGGATTCTGATGTCTTACCTTTGATACCTCGGGGTGGCAAGCTTACACGGGGTAATCAGACGGGAGCGAGCACTGCTTGCTTGGTACCCTATCCAACGGTGTTCGTCTGTCCTATACTTCGGCTCTGAGTGAGGGAAGTGATAGTGAAGGCAACATGGAGAGGTTCTTGGGCTAAGATAGAAGTTTATGAAAAGCTCATACGGTTAATCGCCTTTGTGGTGTCTTCAGTATCTTGTGGGTAAAGTGTACAACCTCTGCAGAGTGTTAAAAGCTGTTCAATAGCCGAGTCCACTGTCTCGACAATGCTCGGGATTACAGTCAAGGGTAGTGTTCTAAAAATAAAATGGGATGGTTGGTCGTGTGCCAAAATTGTGAAATGAAGTTGTCTAGGACCTGTGTCCAAAATATTGTGAAAATAAACAACTTGAGTTATATATAATGGTTATATGGTTTGATGCTTTCAATCTAATTAGATATTACTTAAAATATTGATGCAAAGCAAAATAACCAAGAGAGCCATTCCTTTGTAATAAGCCTTGCATATAGTAAATAGATCTCATATTGTGCATAACTTGTTGAGTACAAGTGTACTCACCCTTATGACAAACTTACCATAAGAAGAGACTACGCTTATATGAAGAGGAGTTCGTTGAAGGGCCGGAGAACTAGGGAAGCAAGCTTCAGTCGGGGCGTCTGTGGCGATGGATGGGTCATCACGAAGTTTTACTTTCCGCTGCTATTTACTGTTTACTTTGAATAATGTAAGCCCTGGGTGGCAGATATTGTAAGGTTGACCATAAGGTCGTACACTTGTTTATTTAAATGATTGAAGTACTTTATTTAATATTCCGCTATGTATGATGTGATATTATACCCTGTTTAATCTGTGTGCACTAGCGCGATCCTGGACTAGTGCAGGATACACAGAGTGTCTGAATTTGTAAATTCGGGGCACGACAGGAGGTGTACCTAAAGATACTTGGTGGTGGAACGAGGATGTCCAGAAGGCTATTAAGGAGAAGAAAGAATGCTATAAGCGCTTGTATCATGACAGGAGTGCAGACAATATAGAGAGGTACAAGGTGGCAAAGAAGACCGCGAAGCGAGCCGTGAGTGAGGCAAAGGGCCGAACCTATGAGGATCTTTACCAACGGCTAAGTATAAAGGAAGGAGAGAAGGACGTCTATAAGATGGCTAGGATTCGTGAGAGGAAGACGAGGGACCTCAATCAAGTTAAATACATTAAGGATGAAAGGGATCAACTCTTGGTGAAGGAGGAGGACATCAAACATAGATAGCGTGAATACTTTGACAATTTGTTCAATGGTGAGAATGAGAACACGACTATTCAGTTGGATGACTCCTTTGATGACACCAATAGACGCTTTGTACGTAGGATCCAAGAAACTGAGATTAGAGAAGCTTTAAAAAGGATGGAAGGGGGCAAGGCGATGGGCCCTGATGGTATCCCAATCGAGGTGTGGAAATGCCTCAGGGATATAGCTATAGTATGGCTAACCAAGCTGTTCAACCATATTTTTCGGTCGAACAAGATGCCCGAAGAGTGGAGGAGAAGTATATTAGTACCAGTCTTCAAGAACAAGGGAGATATTCAAAGTTGTACTAATTACAGGGGGATTAAACTGATGAGCCACACTATGAAGCTATGGGAGAGAGTTATAGAGCATCATTTGAGAAGAATGACGCGTATCACCATGAACCAATTTGGGTTCATGCCCAGAAGGTCGACCATTGAAGCATTGTTCTTAATAAGACAAGTTATGGAGCGGTATAGGGAGCAGAAGAAGGACCTACACATTGTTTTCATCGACTTGGAGAAGGCTTATGATAAGATACCAAGGAATGTTATGTGGTGGGCTTTGAAAAGCATAAAGTCCTGTCGGGGATTGGGCATTTCCCATAGCGACCATTGTATCTCAGCCGCTAGGCGGCCGCCCACCATGCTTACCCTTGGACGGCGTCCCCAAGGGAGATCCTCGGATAGCCCGACCTCCGGGCATACCCCGTCCTCGGTCAAACTCGCCCCCGAGCATGCCTGCTCGAGGGTATGACCAATGACCAGATCCGAAGAAGGGACCTCGAGCATAGCGAAAAGCCAGGCGCGCTCCACGATGGTGACGTGGCATTAATCACTCGGCAGCTCGAAGGACTGTATGGCCATGATCCGAGCCCACTACGCCCGCGTAGCGGCATGGCGAAAAGCAAGGAAACAGTTCACCCACGTCCGGGAGCAGTAGTGGCTCGTCATTCTGTAATAAATGTCGCAACGCTGTAACCGTCTATAAATACCCCGTCACGTGTAATGGCAGAGGTTCGGTTCTTCCTCATTCTCCCCCGAAGTAGTAATATTTGCTGGTGGTTCATTCCCGAATCCCCCAGTGCCTCCGAGCGAACACTTTGTAACTCATTCTTGGAAGCTAGTGTGAAGCTACTGGATGTAGGGATGTTATCTCCCCCGCGAGAGGCCCGAACCAGGATAAAAACCTCTGTCTCCCCCTTGTCTGTTATCTTGCTTGTTGCGTCATCCCGACCACCGCGCCCCTAGCTCGGCAGGCCCTCGAACGCTAAACCCTCTGCGAAAAAGGGGCCTTAGGTTGATCCCTCATTCAACAAGTAAGCTCGGCGGGGGACCGGTTCCCGAATCATCGACAAGTCCCAATAAAGTATGTAACCCTCATCAAGGACATGTACAACAATGTTGTGACTAGTGTTCGAACAACTGATGGTGACACAGATGACTTCCCGATTAAAATAGGACTACATCAAGGGTAAGCTCTGAGCCCTTACCTCTTCGCCTTGGTGATGGATGAGGTCACGAGGGATATTCAAGGAGATATCCCGTGGTGTATGCTTTTTGTCGATTTATGTAGTTCTAGTGGATGAAAGCCAAGGAGTAAATAGGAAACTAGAGTTGTGGCAAAGAGACTCTAGAGTCGAAAAGTTTTAGACTTAGCAGGACTAAAACCGAGTATATGAGATGTGACTTCGGTACTACTAGACATGAGGGAGATGTGAGTTTGGAAGGTCAGGTAGTGCCCAAGAAGGATTCCTTTCGATACTTGGGATCGATGCTACAGATAGATGGGGATATTGATGAAGATGTTAGCCATAGAATTAAAGCGGATGGATGAAATGGCATCAAGCATCCGACGTTCTCTGTGACAAGAGGGTACCACGAAGCTAAAAGGCAAGTTCTATAGGACGGCTATAAGACTGCGATGTTGTATGGTGCGAAATGTTGGCCTACTAAAAGGCGGCATGTTCAAGAATTAAGTGTCGCAGAGATGCGTATGCTGCATTGGATTTGTGGTCATACAAGAATGGACCGAGTTCGAAACGACGAGATACGTGATCGGCTAGGGGTAGCTCCAATTGAAGAAAAGCTTGTGCAACACCGGTTGAGATGGTTTAGACATGTACAACGGAGACCTTTGGAGGCACCAGTGCATAGCGGCATCATAAGACGCGACAATAATGTGAAGAGAGGTAGGGGCCGGCCAAACTTGACTTGGGAGGAGGCAATCAAAAGGGATTTAAAAGGATGGAATATATCGAAAGAGTTGGCTTTGGATAGAAGTGCGTGAAAAACAGCTATCCACATGCCTGAACTTTGATTAGGCTTTATGCCACGTTTTGGTATAGTTTTAGGCTTTGTTCTACTTCCTCATCTCTCTCTTTCTCCCTTTGTTAGCGGATCGTTTTGGGTTTCAACTCTAGCCTACCCCAACTTACTTAGGACTAAAAGGCTTTGTTGTTGTTGTTGTTTATAAAATGATGAAATAATTTGTATGAAGTTCATGGAAACAGCAAAGACCCATGTATGTAAAAATATTTAAAATAGAACTTAGTTTGCATACTTTTAACAAAAGGAAATGTTAATTACAACAATAAATAAATGAATAATCTATTGCGGTTAATGTCAAAATAGTGCAAAAATAGCTTTAGAACATTTCTAGGACCACACTCTGCTAATGCCAGAAAAATGAGTAAGTAATCATATTTAGTGTAGTCGCAAACTTAGAATGAATCTTGATCCGATTTAGCGTTACTTTTGTGATCATTTAGACTACTTTAGCATCGAATAAAATAAATCATCTAAATGCTAAAATCAGTAAAATTAGTTTAGAAATACTCTAAAAAGTTTGTACCACCATATTCTATAGAAAGAATCTCATTTCATCAAGGTTTACATATTAATATTATTAGCTCCAAACCCTTAAGTGTTAATCACACGCTTCATGTTCTTGCCGATTCCGTATAACGTAAACTTTATAAAACCATATAAGCTTTTTCAACGATGAATATAATGTCGCGTCCAAATCCTAAAACTTATGAAATTAGCTTAGCAATGCTCTCCAAAGTATAGACTGCCCTATTATGAAAAGATAATCTCACTTCACCATGAATTTGCATATTAATTTTGTTAGCTTAATAATCCTAAGTATCCACATTACTTTAGACCGTAATATGAATAAATGAATTTTAGGTATAAATAAGAAATCAATGATTGAGTTATTTGTATCGCCAGAACCTTCTTAAATATCATGTAAATAAGGCCAATAGACTAAATCAGTAGGTTAGCTTTTTATAACTAGAATATTAATTAAATGTTGCTTTGAATCTGAATCCTAATTAGAGGTAAGAATTCACCTTAAGCCTGAAAATGATCATATCTATTTAATCTTAACCAATTTTTGCATCTTGAATTTGTAAAATAAAATTAATAAATTCATAAAGAGCAATCCCTGTTTCTTATGAAGAGTCTTTATTTGATTTGCTATCTATTTTCTTTTTGCCCTTATTGAAGTTTATTATTTGCTATATTTCCATTGATCGACGTGTAGAACCTGATGCCTCTGATTCCATCGTCACCTCCGTCAGCCGCAATCCTCATCTTCATCATAAGCAAAGATTAAGCAAGGCAAGCACCCCTTTGATCATATTGATCCCAGTATTTAATTTTCTTTTGTTTTACTAAACTAATTTATGCATGCGTTTATTTTCTGTAAATTCGCTATTTCATGGTGTTGGTAGTTATACCTGCTGTCTCATGAACCTTCTTTGATAAATATGGACATGTGAACCTTAATAACCCTAAATTAATGATAGGCATTACTTAATGTCATCATGGATATATGCATTTACATATCATTCATGCTTAGCCATGCTTTAGAATCAGCAAGACAGATGATCAGATCAAAAAAAATTTCCTAAAAATGATTGGAAATGGCATTGTTGGTTGCTGGTATTTTTGATTAAAAACCCAAAATAAAACTATGGTTTGACGCGGTGATTATTGGCAATAGCCGGGTGTGCAAAAGGAATTGCATGTAGTGTAGGGTAAAGTGTCACCCGTGTCAGATTAAGGACCGAGCAATGGGACGCTATTGATCCAAGATTTCCATGCAACCACGAGGGCTATTATGGGGTAGCCTTCACCTATTAAGTTATTTAGACATGGCTTTGCTCTTTGGAAGGCGGGAGCTTGCACTAGGGGTGGGCATTCAGTTAATTTGGCTATTTTGGTTCGGTTTTTTCGGTTTAAAAATATTTCGGTTTTTGAAAACTGCTAACCGAACCAAACCGAACAAGTTTGAAAACCGAACCGAATTAACCAAAAAAATTCGGTTCGGTTATTTCGGTTTTTCAGTAAACCGAAATTTCTCCCTCAAACAGAACATGGAGTCAAGGACACAATAAAGGTGGAATCGAACTCTACATCGATTGAAATATCTTCTTCGCGGAGTATCAATTTGTACTCATGTAAACCATACTACTTCGGTATATGTATAGAGCTTAAGCTTCGGCACTTCTACATTCCAATGGGAAAAATTGCATAGAGCTTAAGCTTTGGAACTTCTAAATTCCAATGGAAAAATTGCATTGAGCTTAAGCTTACTGCTTACAGCGTAGGTCGAAGGAGGCGGAGCCATGGATGCAGTGGTGGAGCAGCCAAGTCCGGAGGAGGTAGAGCCATCGCCCGTCGATGCGGTAGATCCGGTGACGCCATCGCTGCGACAAGAGCCGGCCTGATTTGGAGATGAGGATGACAACGAACACTCGTTGCTGGGACACGCTCCTCTTCGTCAGATCTAGCACCGTGCTCCTCTTTGTCAGATCCAGGGCGACCTCCTTCTTCTTCGTCAGATCCGGCGTGCCCAGGCGGGGTCGCGACAAGATCTGATCGGATCTAGGCGATGCTGACGCTGCACTACCCAGCCTTGGCCTGCGCATCATCGATCCCGAACGAGGAGCGGCTGCGGCGGTGGAGGATCCGTGCCGCGCGCGGCGGGGGCGAGTAGATGGTGGAAACGAGTCACGACGAGTAGGGAGATTTGGGGAGGGAGCGCTGCGCTTGGTGGAGTGGCCACTGGCCGACTGGGTCACTAGGGAATGGATTGGGGAGGGAGCACAGCGAGCGCCTGGGCCTTGGAGCAGAGGTGGAGTGATCGAGTGACAGAGACCGATAGGCGACTGGGGACTTCGATTGGATCAAAAATATCAGTAATCGGTTTGTTCGGCTTCTGGAATCATGAAACCGAACCATACACCGAAAACCGAATACAATCAAAATAAAAACCGAAAATCGAAAAAACCAAAATAATCGGTTTATTCGGTTCAGTTCGGTTCGGTTTTTCAGTTTCGATTCAAAAGTGCCCACCCCTAGCTTGCACAGGCATTCCGATTTGGTCTGCTTGACGCGGTCTCTACTTACAAATGCAACGGTGTACACCCTACCATGTTCAGAAATGTTGTGTTGGTTGTGTGAAAGTGGATCCGCGTCTTGTGTGTGTGTTTCTGGTTCTACGGCGAGGAATAACGTCCCGGGCTGGATCGAATCATGTCTAGGTAATGTAACAGTTATGTATGATCACCTTACCGGCACACCTAAGGAGGCGTGTGTCAAAATGACGTCGCAAAAAGGTTGATAATTCGTTGTGGGTAAAGCTGTACACCTCTGTAGAGTGAAAATATAATCGATTAGCCGCGTCCCGGGGTCATGGGCACTTGGTGAAATCATTCTAATGCTAGACTTTGGTATTTTCTGAAAATAGGTTTTGGTTTCACTTGTTTAGCAACTGTTGCTTTATGTCGAAGGGCCAACCTTGATGGATTTCAGGATTTGGATTATTCGTTACTCACGTCATGGAGGACTGTGAGTATTACTTATGCTTTACTTATTTTCTTATCAATCAAACTTGCTCTTACAAATTCCGTTTGCAAATAACTTGATTTACAATTTAATTTCGCTTTATGCAAATTTACTGTAGTAGCCTCCTTTGACTTAGCCTGCACTTATGCATTTGCAAATACCACCTTAAGTCTTGCGGAGTACGAAAGTACTCACCCTTACTTAATTTGTTGTTTTTAGGTGTAAAGCTAGCAAAGCTTCGAAGGTTTGTTTCGTCACAAGTTGTGGGATCCTTATTGCCGTGATCTTTCTAGGATTTATGTCTAGTCAGTTGCCTACGGGATGGATGGGCACACTACAAGGCCTTGCTTCTTTTGCTGCTATATACTCTGAGTTGTAAGATTCTATGTATATTAGTTTCCGCTTAATTAATATAATGTATAGTTGTGATTCCAATTGTTGTAAATGTGCATACTAGCTACTGATCCAGGGACTAGTACTGTGTGCACATGAGATTTCCATTTTTGCATTCTATGTAAAAATAGGGGTCGCTACACTACATATATATATACATAGACTATCAGATAGTGAGATTGTCAAAATCGGCTATCGCATCTGTGATCTCCGGATTCTCAGGCTGATGTTATGTCCTATCATCTACACGCTCCTAGTCTTTGAGGTATGTAATTGCCTCAATCATCTCAGATACCTCCTTGGCTCAAGTATCATCCCCAACAAACTAAAAGTGAATTCTGACGAGACAGTGGACACCGGAACCATAAGTATGTTTCGTGCAAAATGGAATTACACAGGGTAAATACGTTGGTTATTCTTCCACCACAAGATCAAGTTGAGTTGATTTCCTTCATCCATGTCAAGCTCGGTCTCCATGAAAGGCATGTCGAGGTAGTGGTTGGCCTCTACTCGTGAATTCGATAGCGACCTGCTCGGTGATTAGGAAGATGAGCTAGACGACTTACCTTTCAGTTTCTTCTATATGCTTAAAGCGGTTGAACAGCCTCGTGTTTGTTGTATTGTTCAGGTAGATCTTTTTACTTCACTTCTAGTACCAAACTTCTTATAATATTTGCTGAAAACTCTGAAAAACTTGTTATAAACATGAGAATAGGTTTTGAAGAAGTCAAGATGGAATGCCTCACCTATTCTCTCAAAGGCACCCTATAAGTCAGATAATTTTCTTTGAGAATCCAAAATAATAGCAAAACGGTACAAATGAGGAATAGATTGAAAATATCTTAAAAAATTTTGCTCCATTGGTTCTATAATGCACTATAAAATATAATTATTTTTATTTTCTTTACAAGCATTAGCAATAGTCCAAAACCATTTGATGACTAAGGAAAAAGTTGGGTAGTACACATCGGATAAATTTATAGTTGTATTGTAAAAAAATTTCTAAAAAATAACGAAAATAACTAGCAATTTCCCAATCCACTTCAGTAACCTACGAATTACCATTATTGCAGTTAACGAAGGCAGTGATAATATGCTCTTAGCCTTTGCACCGCTCTAGCATAGTAGTCGTTGAATTCCATCTAACTTTTGTATCAAGGTTGAATCTTCATAGTTCCTTATTGTTGACCCTGCAATACCCTAAGAACTAGGCAAACCTTACAGGCGAACCAATAACAAAATCGATAGTGTTGAGTATGCTCTCCAAGCTAGGTTTCATTACAACCAGGGGCGGAGCCAGGATTTCGAGTTGGGGGGCCACGTGGACCAACCAAAAATTATCATAACACCCATAAAAAAATATCATAACAATATCAATGCATTTAAATTTAAATATAATATAACCACATGTCCACATAAGTAAAATATGACATATTTTTAGAATAAGAAACTTACATCTCTATTAACTTAAATTTAGTTTTACAACTATCTAGAAGATCATATAAGTCAATAAGTTCATCTAAACTAATTTTTGCTACTAGTTCTTTTTCAATGTAAACTATCATGCAATGTTGAAGAAAGACATCTTCTATTTTATTTCGAATGTGGGTCTTGACAAGTTTCATAGGTGAAAATGCTCGCACTGTGGTTGCTATTGACATCGAAAAAGTTATGACCAACCGTAACAGCCTATCAACCATTGAATAATAGGAAGCTTTACCTGTTTTATATAGTCCATTTATTAAGTTAGCAAGAGATATCAAGCATTGCATACACCAAGTTGAGAAAAATAGAAGTTTTACCTGTTTTATATAGTCCACTTATCAAGTCAGCAAGAGTAGTGGGCTAGACCTTTATTTGTTGTTTGCTAATACTAGCTAATTACTAATTATGATCTATTAAATTTTATTTTCGTTAAGGGGGCCAGCCCCTACCCGCCCCCCTCTCTCCGCCCCTAACCCTCTCTCCACCCCTGATTACAACCAAACTTACTTGCATAATAAGATTAATAATGTGACATACACATCTCTGGTGGAGTATAAAATCTCAAACATAAGCTTTCAGGTGCGGTGAGAGATGTTGTATGGTCGTCGTGTTAGCTGATACATTGTCAAGAGTGATAGAAATAATTCTATTTTCTATTTTAAAGATAGTAATAATCTCAAGTACACGGTTGTCAGCGTACTTTGCGCTAGGGTACCCTCTCCACCGCAGAAATGTGAGATGATGTGGCGGCCTGGCGAGCAGGCGGGCGACCAGGCCCCTCTCGCCAGGCCGTACAGATGACCAAAAGGATGGAGGAAGGCTTTGCCTCGAAGCCTCCTTTTCCCGACACGCCTTGTCAGAATCAATGATTGCGTCTGACACCGCTGACGGTACGGTAGCCTATTCCTTTGACATCCCTTACCAAACCCGTCGCAGGCCAGTCACTTCCCGGACGGACCGGGCGAGGCCATGCTGCGACGCTGATAATGAGGCTTAGGGGTAAGGCTACAGTGATGGGCATAATAAATGATGTACCACAGTGATGGGTGTAATAAATGATGCACCACAGTGATGGGTGTAATAAATGAGGTGTAATCATCATGATGTCACCCTCTCGCCTGCCCGAGCCTGCCCAATCTAGAGCTCTTGTGCATGGGAGAGGGGGAGAACGAGAAAAAGACAGACAAAAAAGACTAAAGAAGAAAACACCTTGTAACTAGCCCCTCATACATTAACAAAGATCTAGCAGGACGTAAGGCTATTACCCACATCGGGGGCCCGAACCTGGGTATATTGTTGTGTTCTTTGATTTGTTGATCCCAGGATCCCCTTCGCAGAGCCATTAGATTGTCCAGCCGCGAAGATACCCTCTTACCGAACCTAACCCTCTGTCTCGGAGGGCCTGTCAGGTGGAATATGCCGACAACGGTTAGCGATAGGGCTCTCCGGTGTGTGACTCAGAGATTGGCCTAAATCCTATGACCCTTTTGTTTAGTACGTACTCTCATCTAAGTAATGCGCAACAACACTAATATAGACTGCTCCTTGATAGGAGGAAGTTCATATATCTGATTGTAATACTGCAAAGCCTCGCTCCAAATTTTTGACCTTCCACCGGGAGTGTTTTGGCCGTTCGGCAGGTATTCTCGGGGATGGTTGGCCCATTTAGGGGAGTTAGGGTTGAAAATAGTCTTGTGTGGGAGGGGTTTTGTTGGAATTTCCCCTCCCCACCTACCTCTCCTCACCTTTTCCCAAGTTTGTGGTTGAAATTTTGTGCTGGCTGCCTTCTTCCCCAAAATATCCCAAGCGCCAGCCTCCTGGCTCCTTTTTCCCTGCGCACCTGGGTTTCCCACTCCTCCTGCCGGAACCGCCCTGCCGTTCTTCGTCCAGCCACCGCCCGATCGCCGGCAGTATCTCCATCCTCTAGCCGGCTTCCCCACTCTTCCCTGGGCGACCTCCTTCCTAGCTCTGCGGCCCTGACCCTGCGGCGTCGCCTCTCCCTGTCGTCCCCTGGCTGGTCTTCCTCCTAGCTCGGTGTCGCCCCTCCCCTGGTCTTCCTCCTGGCCGGCGGCAGCAGAGGCAGCAGCAGCAGCAGCCGGCACTTCCTCCTCCTTCCTCTCCCTTCTTGTGGTGAGTGGAGGTGGGGGTCTAGCTTATGGATGCATTGTTGTAGTTAAGGTGTTTGAGGAAATGCTTCACATGCTCAGCCCTAGTACTTGTGACTGTATGTTACATCTGTGCTCTTGTTCATTAGGGTAAATATGCTTATATGGTTGAGTTTGTGAGAATAAGAATCACCGTATTGAGAATTTTGTGTTGGGGCTATTGACTTACTGATGTATATGGATTCGTATTGACTCTAATCTCTTGTGTCGGTGCTGAGCCATTGTGTTGATTCAGAGAAGTATGGCTTTGAGATTCTGATAAGTAGCTTGCTTCTTCTGTGCTTCAATTTCTGATAGTTACTATGTATGTGTATAAATATGATTGGGTAAATAAATTTGCTGCTGCTCAATGATGGTGTTGTTTTGTTTTACTGAGATAGAGAGCAGAGTTTACCACTGAGGCTAATCCATTTTATGCTTAGAACAGAGAAGGGGTTTGCGGTGCCTGCCATGGTTATTTATCTAATGCATAAAGTTTTAGATCGGCTAATGTTTATATTTTGAATTAGATGGTGATGTAGCTTTTGGGGAAAGGGAGAATCTGTGAGTATGTTGATGTTCTTCATTGTGATCTTTTATGTGGGTAAACCCATGATCACTACTTTGGAAGGGATCTGAATTCCTGTGCTTAAGATGTGTATGATTCAAAGGTTGATTGTGTGATGCTTGATTTTTAGCTCTGATAAATCATGTTTAAGGCATAAAATTTAGCCCTAGTATATTATGTGTCATTTGGTACTAGCTTCCATAATTTATGATGCCAAAGCATATTATCATGTCACTTCATTTGTATCTCTTGTTAACAGCAGAAGTTAACTCATTTTAAATGGTTGAGGGTTTGGGTGCAAGTGCATCCCTAGATGTGTGGATAGGAAGTTATTTTGATGATTCGCCCTAAGATTGTATTAATGCTAACAAAAATGCAAATGATATATATGTGGTTATGAGTAAATATAAAATAGCTCTTGAATGTTGGAAGGGATGGATGAGTGGGGAGTTGTTGTTGTTTATATGTTATTTGTTGATTGATTTCATCTTCTTAGCGAAATAAATAGTTTGATAGCATAAACCTTTTGGGGCCTGTTGGGGGCATTGCCGATGTCTGACATGATGATTCTAAGAGATGTTCTAGTTTACAAGATTTCTTTGAAATGCCAAGTGCTAAGCTTTTATCCGAATTTAATGATTCAAGAAGGCAGGCTTGATTGTCTAGTAAAGCATCAATATATTGCCTTCTTAGGAGTTATGGTGATGTGTGCTTCAACTAATGCATGAAGATGCTATTTCCTAGTCCTTATCCAAGTTGCAATTCTACTTTGGTTGAGTTAATTGTTGGCACTATCGTGTAGATTATATTTATCTGAGTCAACCTAAAAGTGGAGCTTCCGTGGTTGTAGTTTGGGGGCGTAGAGCATTATTGAAAGGGTATAGTTTGTAAAGCGTTTTGCGACGGTTGTTTCAGGTGGAGTAGTTTCGGGAGTGGCATAGCATCTTCCTCACGCCACTCCGCTCCTTCCGGTAAAAGGCAAGTACATCGAGTTGTGTGCCTAATTGAGTTGTTCGTTGTTATTTATCTGTTCATGGCTAATTTCTATTGATGGTGGCAAGTGCGAGTTATATTGGTGATCGTCCCTTCGAGGACGTGATTAGCTATTGGATTCAAGTGGTCACTAGTAAGCCTTAATCTTGGTGAGTTTACTGTACCTTTGTTAATATTGCAGTGAGTAGTGAGTATGGGGTACGTGGATACTCGTGGGTAATTTACAAGAGTTGTACTTAACTGTGCCCCGTCTGGGGAATGGAATTGAGTATGTGTGCGAATCGATTTGATGATTATGAAGGTAGTTGAAATTAATTGCGTTAATTGCATGACAGAAACGCGGTAATGTGTTGCCATGTCTTATTGTTGAATCTGAGTAGACTAGCACCACTGGCAACTTATAAATGTGAGAATTGGTTATGTTAGTGTTGGCAACGAATGAAAGGTTGTATTTCATTCATGTAAATTGCATTGTGTATTCATTAAAGGAAGAGGCGACCCATTCTGATGCAGGCCTCTGTGTTCACACGTAGTGAACACGAAAGTCCTACCTCGTAGTCTCATTCATCGAGGTGAATGGGAGTGAGACAGTAAGAGTAGGCACCTTCCACGGGATGGAAGGGACGTGAGGGTGCACACCGACGGGTGGGCACTCGGCAGTACCGGTACGTGCATCGAAAAGAGCATTCATGTGCATTGTATCTTTAATAATGAGTTTTGTGGTAAATGGTATATCATATGGGTTGTGATTATGGTAAAGGAATGTTGAGTTGTGGACCAACCCAAAAAGGGGACATTGAACTGAATTTGATGAATTAATACATTTCATTGCCTTGCTAATTATGTTGTATGAATATCGTGGAGTGAAATCGAGATATGAACTCAAATAAAATTGATGAAAATGGATTGAGTTGCAAAAAGGGGGTGGTTGAGTCAGGAGACGTTGTGATTTAGAGTCAAGTGACGCTTCTTAGGCGTTGAATGGTTTTATTATCAAGTTGATGACTTGATTGCGGTAATTTTTTTTGGTATGGTCAAGTTATTGCTTTAAATGGGTATAAATGCGTATTGTCCGGATGTTGCTTCATTTGTTTTACTTACGATGTTGATCTTATGGTCAAGCTATTGTTTTACTTGCGATAAATCGGAATTGTATTTCTCGTGTACTTTGCTGAGTTTGAACTCACGCTTGTTATTTAATGTTTGTAGGTGTATTGAAGCCGGCATGCATGGATGGGGGTAGTAGCACAATCACTTTGCATCATCATTGTTCTATTATGTTGATTTATAATTCTGATCTTAATAGCTCATGAAAAATTCTTGTAAAAGGTTGTTGCGGTTATGTTTAATGAGTCCCTGTCCTGTAATACTTATGTGGTGGAGTTTATTAATTTCCATTGGATGTGTGATTGGTTAACTAAGGATCTACTAGATTGATATCATATAACTGCAAATGTTTTCTGTCTGCTGAGTGGATGTCCTAGTTTTAGGGGAGGTGCTGCTGAAATTTTTAATAAATTCGACAACCTCCTAGTTGTTTGCTTGCCTTGCTAATATTTATTCCTAGCGATTTGTAATTGTTGGTGCTAGAGGGTGTAACATTCGGAGCACGGGGTGCCGGGGTGTTACACTGATGTTAAGGGAATAGAAAAACTAAATGTCATGAAGGTCTATTTCAATATTTCTAGTTTATTTGTAAATATTTTATAAGTGTCATGTGCAGTTGTTCTTCTACTAATATGTTGGTATTGTGGTAAAAAATCACGTTGCACTATTCTTTCAAAATTAGAGCTCTCACTCATTCTAAGTGGAAGATCCACCATAACTATATAATGTGCAATTTCGTCTCTAGCTACATCGGTGTTTTTTTTAAATAGAAAACAGTAGTGGAAGCCACTACTGGTGGATATATTATAAAAGAAAGGATAAAACAAAAATTACAAGGACTAAGCTAGCGAGAAGCTAGCTCAGGAAAACTGAAAACAATAGGAAAGCCTAACAGACCAAGCAACAAAGTCAGGCCTATGAATGTCTTTAATTCTAAAGGATTGCAAGTGAATTTGAGCCAGAAACCAGTCCTTCCAACTATGAAAGTTCACAGGCAAAGAGCGAAAAATCTTATCATTACGCTGTTTCCATATTCCCTAGGAGGCAATCATAAAAACCTCTAAGAAGAAAGGACTCCCATCAGATAAACAAGCGTTAGAAATTCTTTGAAAGATGTCGATGTCCAAATCCCATGCAATTTGAATGGCATTCCAACAGTTTTTACTGAAAGGGCAATCAAAGAAAAAGTGATCTCTAGTTTCCTCAGCGCTTTGATCACAGAGAACACAATTGAAGTTATTTCCTTGAATCGGGCAATTCTTCCTTTTAAGCAAATTCCTGGTGTTGAGACGGTCCCAACACAAAAGCCAAGCGAAGATTTTCAGCTTAGGAGAGCATTTAGTCTTCCAAATCCATAGAATTGGTCTGGGGACTGAAACCTGGTTAAAGACAAACTTATAGAACTTATTAGGAGCATACTCCTTGGAGTTCCAAATACAGCGCCATTCATCATTTGAATCATTGATCAGATTAGCAGCCAGAAAATTTGAGTGCAAATCATGGAACTCTTCATAAGCAATATCTGAAAGAGGAAGATGTGCAAAGAGATTCCAGGATTCTGAAGGAAGGAAGCCACACTCAAATTAGCAGTCTTGGCGAAAGAGAAAAGATGCTGATATTTAGAACGCATATGAATGTCATTCCAAACGTCATCCCAAAAGAGAGCAGTGTCACCACGACCAATGGAACATTTAGAGATTGCCCTGAAATGGTCCAGATAAGCTAAGATGTCTTTCCACCAAAAGGAACCCTTCTTCGTGGAGACTTGGGGGAGATTGGACTGATAATGAGAAGCCCAGATCAGCTGAACCCAGGGAATGTTGTTCCTGTTATAGAACTTGTGCAGGAACTTCATCAAAAGAGAGATGTTGTGGAGTCTCAAATTAATTACCCCCAAGCCTCCTTTGTTTTTAGGTCTACACACCATATTCCACTTCACCAAGGATCTACTTCTGCCATTAATCTCATTTTTACCCCATAAACAGATTTTCCTAACTTTGTCAATTTTGTTAATGATGGCTGAAGGCAATTTCAAAGTGCACGGAGCAAAAGTAGCCATAGAAGAAATGACAGAATTCACAAGTTGCAGCCTACCACCATAGGAGAGATAAGATGAAAATGTGGAGATTCTTTTGGAAATCTTATTAACCATAATTTCAAAATCCTTAATTTGGGGTCTGAAGGAACTCATAGGAAGGCCCAAGTAGGTAAAAGGAAATTTTCAATTTTGCATCCGAAGAGGCCCGTAAGAGGTTCAATTTTGCTATCCAACAAGTTGATAGGAAACATTCCTGATTTGCTATAATTAATTTTGAGCCCAGTAGAAGCAAAGGATTGCAGGAGACATTTGAGTTTAAAGATCTCAGTCTGACAACCCTTAATGAAGATGATTGTGTCGTCTGCATATTGGATTACAGGGAAATCTGTGTGATGACCCAAATTTAAGGGGAGGGAAAGAATACCCATATGTCTGGCTTTGTTAAGGATGTATTGGAGTAGACCAGCAACGATCGCAAAAAGAAGGGGAGAGATGGGATCACCCTTCCTGACTCCTCTTTTGCATTTAAAAGAAGGACCGGGAACCCCATGCAAAAGAATAGAAGTAGACGCAGAGCCTAAGATGTCGGCAGTCCAGGAAAGCCATCTTTCAGAAAAACCCAGAGCTTTAAGCATGCCCAAAATGTGCTCAATTGAGTCAAAAGCTTTAGCAAAATCAAGCTTGATTAAAACAATTTTTTCTTTGGAACATTGGCACTGATGAATGTATTCATAAGTCCAGGATAGAAATCTTGAATTGATCTTCCTTTAATAAATCCATATTGGTTCGAATGAACAACCATGGAGATGACATTGTTTAGTCTGGAAGCCAGAATCTTTGTTATCAGCTTAATACTGAGATTGAGAAGAGAAATTGGTCTGTAATCACTTGGAGAGACAGGATTATTGTTCTTTGGAATGAGAACAATATAAGAATGATTAATGGTAGAAAGAGAAATAGCTCCACACTGGAAGTCAACACAAAATTTATAGAAATCATCTTGAATAATAGTCCAGCATTTTTTATAGAACTTCGCATTGAATCCATCAGGGCTAGGGGCACTGTCAGAATGAAATTGTTTTACCACATCATCAATCTCTTGCTTAGAGAAAGGAAGATCAAGACCTTGAAGACCATCCTTTTGAGGGATGAGGTTTTGAAGGTTGAAGGACATGACAGGATTCTCAGAAGATCCCATCTTTTCAAAGAAAAAATTAAAGAGGAGACTGGCTTTGGCATTATGATCATAGAGGATGTCTCCATTGTCAGTGGTGAGGGAAGTAATAAGGTTATGTCTATACCTTTCAGTGGCTTTTCCATGAAAAATTTTGGTATTTCATCCCCAAGATGGATCCAACGAATCGTACAACGATTTTTCCAGTAAGAGTTTTGAATGTCCAGGAGACTTCTCAAGTGCCCTT
This sequence comes from Guadua angustifolia, assembly GCA_036346375.1. Taxonomy (NCBI): domain Eukaryota; kingdom Viridiplantae; phylum Streptophyta; class Magnoliopsida; order Poales; family Poaceae; genus Guadua; species Guadua angustifolia. The sequence goes on along the minus strand of CM070507.1, from coordinate 5,547,933 downwards.
TAATGATAATTCTGAAATTCCTTTCATGAGAGAATAAAAGTCTGTAATTTTCAATCCTGTCAAGAGTCCCAATCACAGAAGAGCAATGGGAGATTTGAACATTGATATGAGAGAATTTGTTCTTCCAGTTCTGAAGATCCAATTGGAGCTTATGAAATTTTGATTTAATATTGATAGTAGCATTATCATCACCATTAGGGGAGTGATTCCAGGATCTTTGCACTAATTGTAAAAAATCAGGCCGGTCTAACCAAAAGTTTTCAATTCTGAAAACTGAAGCCTTCGGAATGTGAGTTTGAATTCGCGCTATACAGGGAACATGATCTGACATTGTTCTAGATAGGGGAAGCCAAAGAGTTCCAGGGAAGGATTGAGTCCAGTGATTTGAGGTGAAGCACCAGTCCAGTTGCTCTAAGAGAGGGTTAACTTGCATGTTGCTCCAGGTGAATTTCATACCTTTAAGAGGAATCTCAATAAGGCCCAAGGAAGTAATAATCTCATCAAATCGTTGAGCGTCATAGAATCTTCTGCCAGGTTTATTTCTATCAAGGGAAGATCTATAAAGGTTGAAATCTTCCAATAACATAAGATCTTCATCGTTATGAAAGGAGATATTAGACAGCCAGTTGAGAAAATCAGGCCTTCCTGCTCTAGAACAAGGCCCATAAACAGAAGTCAAGGTCCAAATTTTACCATTAAGTTTGGAAGTGAACTTAACCGAGAGGGCAAAAGGAGAACTGAAAATGATTTGGCTTGAGAAGATAGATCCAATCCAAGCAATCAAAATTCCGCCAGAGGCGCCAGCAGAAGGGGAGGAAGCAAACTGATTGAATTTCTTAGGGCAAAAGATTTGAGGGTGGAATGGTTAAATGAAGTTCTTTTAGTTTCTTGGATTGAAATGACTGAGCAGCCTGATTCAAGAATCTTAGCACGGAGCAAGTTGCATTTAAGTTGATCATTTAACCCCCTGACATTCCAGTTAAGAATTGACCAATTACGGCAATGATTATTTGGAGGCATGGGCATAGGTAGTATGGCAAGCAAACAGAGCATGGGATAGCCACAAGCAAGCACGAGGGGGGTCAACCCGGGACCTTGAAAAAGAATTCAACATAAAGAAGACATCGAGATAATACCAAATCCATTTGAAAACTATTGGGTCCAGGAACCTTGATTGCCAAAGAGGAAAATTATCAATTACTGAAATATCAGGTTGCTACCACAAGACCATCAGGGATCGAATCCATAATTGAGACCAAGGCAATGAAGAAGTAAACAAGTGAAACCATATAACGAAAGCACAATAGAGGGAGCCACAAAGCACATTGCAAGAAGGTAAATCAGTGGCGTTTGAAACGATATAACCCAGTTCCGTAGATGTTCCATACATGAAAGTGCAACCATTATAGGTAATCTTAATACAAAAGGAACAATTAAAAGTATTGACTACCCATCGTAGACCTTGTCCTGGGGAATCATTCTGGATCGTCAATCTTGAAAAGAGCATCCCAGGCCACCTCCTTAGGAGAGAGCCCGCATTTGTCCACTCCTATCCTCTGGATGACATTAACAGAGATCATAGGAGTACAATTTTTTAGCTTATCGACCTCTTTAATAGATGGAAAATGCTGAAGAACTTGAGAGCTAGGAACCGGGTTATGATAAGAAAGAGAAGTAACATACTACTTTTGAATTGTAGGAGATTCCTTGTGGGACGTCCTCTTATTTTTTTTAAAAAAGAGAGGATACACTTGGTTGCCTTAGACCTTTGTACTTTCTTTTGATCCTCTCGCTTCTCCTGAAACTGGTCAAAATCATTTGATGAGCAGGGACGTCAAGCCAATAGGATTCATTCCAATCATTATCATGAGAAATATTAACAACCTTGTCAACTTTCCTCTTCCTTTCATAAACCACTGTAATTCTAGAGTGACTATCAGGAAGAACCAATTGCCTTGTGTGCTGGTCAAAACATACAACTTGCTTGGGAGAGGAGTCATGAACCTGAGGCTGATTCCAAGTCAAGAGTTGAGGAGACACTATTCCATAACTGAAGATAGAGGTAATAGCTTTGGGCAGAGGCAGGGAAATCTTGAAGATTTTATTTAACTCAAAAGACTTGGTGAATTGATGTAATGATGAGGTGGTCGGCACAGATACTCTGAAGATAGATTCTTTCTCCCCCGGACCTTCGATCATCTTTAAGAGAAAAGTTGAGTTGGATATTTTGCAAATACAAATTTCACTTGCCGATGCTATAGCCACAGACTATGACCTAGGAGTAGGATCATAGTTTCTAGTTTGGACTTCAATCTTCTTTTGATCAACCGAGGGGACTCCCATTCCATAACCTCATCATCTGAAAAATCCAGATCATTTATTTCTCCTGATGCTGATGTGCTGGAAGGGCAATAACCACCTCCGGGTTGGCGATATCATTGATTTCTTGATTCCAATTCTGAATGCCTTGTCCCTGGTTGGGCTCATTATGGACCAACAAGTTCCAGCGGGTCCCCCTGAACTTGTGCTTGTTGATTATTCATAGGAGGCAAAGGGCCCTTATCATGCTGCAAAACCTGAGGTCCCTGGTTCTGAATGCCATCCTCCGGAAAGAAAGGGTCTTCATCAGCAAGCATGTTTGCATCCATAAATTCATGGAAGAGGATGACAATAGGAACAGTCTAGGAAGTAGCAGCTCCATTGGGACCAGAACCCATCCTGATAACCAAATTCCTTGGAACATCTGCGGAACTGTCAAAAAGACATTGAACCAGCACATGGGAAAGAGTTCTGCTGTCCATCCTCCATCTCACCAGATGACCAAACGAAGCACAAGCTTGATCCAAATAATTATCAGACCTTAGGTCTAGGGGAAAGCCAAAGAACATAAACCAACCCAATCTGGAATATGGGGCATTCCTGGCATTACTTCCTCTATCATGCTGCACAAAGTGAACCCTAATGCCCCCGATAAAGTGGTCACCGATGCTAATAAGTCTATCCCGATTGAAGATGTTATTGAGTTGAAGGAGCCCCAACCCCAGAATGTTGCGACAACAACAAGAAACAGGGAACCAAAATTCTACTTCTATGTAGTCTCTGACCCGCAGGAGGAAATCATCATAATCAGCAACAACAAGTTCACCATCTCTATCCACAGCCAGTACCCATTATTCGTGATCCCTTGTCGGATGACCGCTGATATGAACCGTCCTTCGAGCAGTCCTCAAGGGACCTCCATCATCGGTATGGACGTCTTGAGGAATGAATCTTGCTGGGTTGAAGTGAACATTGGCCATGTGGGTTTCGGCGGATTCTTCAAACTCTACCAGGATGAGAGGAGAATGAACCTGATGTTGAAACTGGGAAGCCGAGGAGTTTTTTGGGGAGCGGACCTCAAAAGTTGGCAAAGTTAGCTGCACCTTGGGAACCCGCGGAGAATTTTTTTTCTCCATCTCCACCGTTGGTTGGATTGTTTTTTAAAACAGTCCTTCATCCAATGGCCGTAGTTAAAACAGAAGGAGCATCTGATAGAGCGAGAACAGGAAACATCGTCATGATCCAGGCCTTGGCAGCGCGAACATCTAAAAGGAGATCGCAAGCAATCTTCGTATGATTGGCTAGAAGCAGATATGCAATTCGAGTTCCAAGAGTACCCCACTTTGCCAACGGCTTCCTTATGTCCCATCATATTACTTCTGAGAGCATTGGGAACTTTCAAGATCTTTTGTCCAGGATGAGAGACGATTTCTTTGTTCAGAGTGTAATTTGAATTCAAAACATATTTCCGACTAGGATCTTCTGAAGAACTATCAGCAGAGGCACAACTCTTTGACTTGTTGATGAATGAAGAACAACCAACTTGAAAAGAAAGATTACCGAGACTCAAAAGAAGATCCATTGAGCAAGAACAAGTAATATCCCCTACTTTGAAGGCCACCAGGGACCAATCAGGATGATGAGAAACTTTAGAACCCTTACAAGATTGATTGATGGGCCGATCAAGATAGAGAAGATCATCCACGAAAGACACTTTTTTCACTTTTTTCTAATTTGATGAAGAATCAATCTTCAAGTTAGAGCTTAGAAGGGAATTAGTAGAACCAATCGACATTCGCTCATTATGAATCTGAACAGAACGAATAAATCTATCTCTGTCGGCTCTCCAGAAGGGATCATTATCTCTCCAATGGTAAAAATAAACATCAAAGTGTTGTGTAGTGATCCTTTTCAACTGGCAAAGATGAAGACCAACAGATTTATTTGCCACTGAAATGCGGAAATGGCAGCCAACAATATTTAACACATGAAAACCTTCAGGATTGCCACCAAGGATTGAGCTTAGAGCCACTACAGCTGAGGAAGCATTACCGAAAAGAGCTCGACGGGCCCTGGGAGAAACTTGAAGGGGAACACAACTGGTTGGAGAGCTTCTTAACTTTCCTGGAGTGATGAGAAGACCATTCATCTTCTTCCTCAGCAAGCCAAATTTGATAGTCTTTTTGCCAGTTCGGACCACCATCTCTCCAGAGGAAAAAGGACACATCAAAAGAGGAAGAGACAACTCTTTTAAGCCTCAGAATTAAGAAAGCAACTTTCTTTGATGGCACAGAAAACCGGAAGTGAGTGCTTGAAGCTTGAGAAACATGAAAACCAGCTAGAGCACCCCCGAGGATCAAGTGCAAGGTTCGAGCAACAGAAGAGGAATCAAGACGGAAAGAGAATCTCTTGAAAATGACCAGAAGAAAAAAAGACCCTTGAGGCGAAGAAGAAGCATGATGGACCGACAAACAAGCGGAGCGGAGCACAAAGGAACGAAAATGATTACCAAGATCCTGGTACCACTGCACCAGATGAGATGAATTCACCTTGCTGAGAGCCATCCATCCCTTCTGAGTACGCTTTGATTGTTGACGGCTCTGGCTACATCGGTGTTGTATATCCATGTACTTACCTAACCGTCGGTATTGAAGTTGAGCTATATCTAGACGCCCTCGCTTGCCCTCCGTCTAGCCAATATCTTTCTTAAGCATGTCTTTGTGTGTCTCTTCAGATGACCTCCGTGCCCGCGTGCCGCGGAATGCTGCCTCCGTGCCATGTCACCCATCATGCATGGCCCACTACATGTCAAGTCGGGGTATGTCCACCGTACCTCGGACCGGTCAAAAAAAAAAAGTCCAGCCCAAGTGCCTACCTCTGGTTTAAGACCGTTCGATGCCGTCGTTCAGGATTCTGCTGGGTAGAGATGACAGCTTGAGCCTCTTCACGGCGACCTCTCCCAGATAGATCTTCTACGAGAGGATGGTCATTGGGTAGTTGAGCCTGCAGATAATCAAATCGTACAAACGGATATGTATTACACGATGCAGATGCAGACTTCAGAATCATCGTTTGTAAGGTGTTCTGAGACAATATAAAAGACAGAATTAGGTTGCATTTTGACCTCATAGACGATGCCAAAAACACCTTCACCAATCACATTCCTTCTGGAGAAATTTCTTGTGGCCTGCTTTGTGGTGGCCAGATCAATGGAGGCGACGGCCGTAGCATGCAGAGGCTTGCCTGCTTCCATACGAGCAGCATCGTTATTATAAACTGCTCGTGCATTACGCAATATTCTAATTCTCATTTTCCTCCAAATAATGAAGGCCAGCGAAAGAAAGATGACCGCGGTCGCGCACACGACACATATGGCTGCGATAACTGCCGCGCTAATCTTCCTGGTCGTGGCACATCTTCTGTAAATGATATTGCCAAAATTGAAGTTTCTCAAAACCAAAAAAGGGTAAAAATCGAAAGATACTTGGGGTGAAATCAGATTTTGCTAGCCTAAAATGTTGGAATTAATCCTAAATTAATTCAATAGAAAAAGTCAAATAAGTGTTGAGTTGAGGGTATAATTTTTAGTGCCATATTGCTTAGCTATGTGGAGTGCAACCAACTTATAAAGAGAACTCATGCATGGACTCTAACTCTATTATGTGTTTATGGCAAAACTAGAGGTACACATAGTTGACTATCATAAGTTATTGGTTTTGGACTCCTTCCTTTCTTAAGGGAGTCGTCCTTATTCGTGAGTTCGATTATCGTGTCGCAGCTTCGCGTTCTTCATCAAATCCGCTATAAGTGTCAATAGTTCTTAGTCCAAGTGAATCTTTCTATTGTGATTAAATCTGCTATTATAGTATTATTTTTTACTAGTATATTTTGTAAATCTGCTGACCGGTAGTAATCATCTTGTAGATGCATATTAATCTTTATGTTTTTATTATATGTCTATGAAATTAAATTAATATTATGCCATATTAATATTCCAACATAAAGTAGAAATCTTGCTATTTGTCCATGTACCGGAGAGCAACAATGCTGTATGACCAAATGATGCATCCACAAACCGCCGCCACCGATCCTCTGATGTCCGCGGCCGCCCAGGCGGCAGGCCACGCACGAAAAGCTGGCAAGGCACCTCTCCCTGCACTCCTCCCGCCCAACGGTCGCGTCCACCGAGCCACAGTCCAGCGCCACGTTCCGCAGCATCCACCCAATGACCCAAGCTGCTGCTGGGGTCCCGGACCAGGCGTTGGATCGCGCCGGCCTCGGTCACCGCGATGCGCGAGAAGGGCGCGCTCCCCGCCTTAATTGGCGTGGTAGCCACAGGGGTTATCTCGCCGGAGCTCTGGTACGTGAACATGTGCGCGTACGACGCCATCTCGGGTTCGGCGCCGTTAAACCAGAGGTCGTTCAACGGCCTCGTGTGTAGGGGTGTAACTGGAACGGATATTTTTCGACCGACCGACCGATCGAATCAATTCGGATAGCGATTTGAATAGTTTTTCGGATATTCGAAGAATTTTCCGGATACGGATACGGATAAGGATAGTTATCTCGGATAAGGATACAGATACGGATAGTAATTATCCGACGGATACAGGAATATCCGAGTTTATAATCGGATAATATCCGGATATAAAATATGAATATTATCCGAAAACTTTAAAGACTTCTCCAAAACGTGAGTCTCAGAATCTCCAATCAAAGAGCACCGATCGTCGAGTCGGAGGTACTAGTACCAAGTACCAATACCACTCTTGGTAGTCTACGATTACCGCTAACGCCAAGTGCCAAGTACCAACTACCATTCTACCAAGTGCCACATCGCCATCGCTAAAGTGCCAACGCCAAGTGCACCACAAATACCAAAGTGCGTTCATTATTAATTCTTAATTATGTACAATGCAACTATAGTAAATTCTTGTACTATTTTCTTCACATTTTGTCAATAATTATTCATAAATCATAAGTAATCTACCATTCAAGACGTTACATGTGCAATAAATGATCTATATTTTCGTATTATCCGCTAAAAATATTCGTACCGTATTGAATCCGGTGCAGATTCGCCAGATTCGTAAGTGATAGTATCCAGATATTCGCATTCGTATTCATATCCGACACCATTCGTATCCGACTTCAGATTCGATAAAAATATGGATACGGATACGGATGAACAATATCCGACCATATCCGATCCGATTACATCCCTACTGTGTGGTATTGATCTTGACGTTGCCAGCCCACAAGGCGTTTTCCAGTGTAACATTCTGGTTCAAAATTCATTTAAAATTTAGCTTATCATAGGACAGATCTACATATGTATAATACCCCACTAAGGGCTTATGTTCTCGGTAGCACACTATATATACAACAGATACTCAGAAAAATAAAACCGCGAAAAATCGAGCCAGGTTGGAAAAATGGGAGGGAAATCCAAAAAAGGGAAAAATTGCAAAAAAATTGTAAAATTTGTAAAAATACAGAGAAGGCTAAAATTTAGTAAAAAGTAATAAATATATAAAAAAAAGTATGTGAAAACATGAAAAAATTCTAGCATAATCTCTCCTAAATTTGAAAAAATTTCAACATGACCTTTACTATATTTTAGACAATTGAAAGTTGTAAATTAAGTATTTAACAATAATATGTCAATATATAATCTTTCATTACAATACTACAATCTCACAAGTGCAAAAATAGGCATTTACATAACCACATAGCAATATCATTCGCAATTTCACTGCCAATCACTTGTCAATACCATTTACATTATAATACCTTTCAATTGAAGTTGTGGAGTAGACGTAGGCATAGGCATAGCTTCATCATTCTTCCATTGTCACATAAATGCTATGTTCGACCTACACTCGTACCATGTCCTGCCAAATGCTGCTTGAATCGAATCGCACTGCCTCCTTTCTTCTCTTTGAGACTGTGCTGCTAAAACAAATGTTTTGCCATCTGCTAAAAGAAAATATGTTGAAGTAAATATTGCTACTTAATATATTCGATCAAATATTTCATCATATTGCTACTTGCCACAGTGAGCATTTCATCGTGAACACATAATGTATTTCATCATGATGTGAAAAAATTGGTACTACAAATTTTAATGAAAGAAAAATATGATTCACCCAACACTCTTTGATCCAGGGCCTGTTCATATCTCTCTACCCTAATGCTTTCTTCTTAGAATATACAAGATAACAAGTACATGAATCTAGCTACTGTCTGCTTTGTGAATTGTGAACTTGTCATACTCCATATCAGAATACTACGCTACAACAGACTACAATAATATGGGATGATGAGAGTAGCAATAGCTATTTTATTTTATTTTATTTTTGGTTTTTTCAATTTTGATCAATTCGAACGGCTCAAAAAAAGTATCTAAAATTTATTTTTTTCAAAAAAAATTCATACTAAAGGTCATAAAGCAATTAATACTAATTTTAGCAATTTTTTGGTTAAATTTTTTAAAATTTTTAAATTTGAATTTGAATCTTGATGAAAAACAGCTCGATTTCAGAAGGCGTCTCGGCTCAGTACGCTCGAAAACCGCGGTATTGCGAACCCTGCCCTCACCATTATGGAAAACATGAAAAACTACTTGCCAGTTGCCACATAAAATTTACCCTCACGACCATACAACAGAAGAAAATTCCGTTGAAATCGAAGAAATACGTTTTTTTTTTTGTGTCAATGGTTGAATTCTGACGTCGCTCCTACAAACATCCGTATCACTTTTTTTTTTTTTTTTACAAACTACGATCACTCTATTAAACTTTGATTGGCCTGGTTAATCAGTACCCCTCTTATAACGATCTTAAAGGGTTCCCCTTAATTTGATAACGTTTCGTCTAAAATTGAGTGATTCGGATGGGAAGTAGTCCAGGTCATGGTACAGCAGCAGTTAGAAAAAGACACGTAGAGCAGAAAGTCATGAACATCAATGAACGATCAATGATTGAAGAAAACTATACTTCATGGTGAGGGCATCCGTCTCATCAATTCTCTAACACGGCGGCGGCAGCCAGCCGGCATTGACCGAAAGCAATGACCACCGGGGCCATCGCCACCGGACACCGGGGTTCTGGGATTATCAGCCGTGAACTTGTGTTGGTTCACAGTTAGGCCGGTGGAAACACCAAATGGGCTCCATGTACTGAGGCCACTCCAGCGTCCAGCCCTCTTGTGCCGGAACTGTCGGAAGCCCAATTATTGGCAGGCCGCAACATTCATGATTTTAGTTGCGCCCATTTTTTTTTTCCAAAATTGATCAGGAGTTGTTGCATTAATTATGAAAGGAGAACAACATTCGAGCTACAAACGCATACACACCTCACACATACATGCATAATCGCTGAGCTACAAACGCATACATGCATTTTGCCCATTCTGACAGAGTGGATTCCGATCTAAATGTTGTGCCCAATTTTATGGGCTGCATAATACTCTCTACATCCAAGTTTACGGTGCGTATATTTTTTGAATAGTCTTGTTTATAAATATAATATGTATTCTATGTTCCAATACAAAAAATTAGCATGGTGTTCCTTTTATAATCCTAATAAATATCCAGATTTACTTGATATTTTCTATATGCATGTAAAGAATATAATGCCTAGAGATAATAATTAGGGATATCCTAATTATTTTCAATATCTCTTTGATCTATTTATCAAAAGAATGTACATCCTATAAACTTGGACCGATGGAGTAACTACACTTGATTTTTTTTCAGTTTGTCCTTACAATTTATGAAAGGTGATACACAAGCACTCCCCACATTGCTGAGCAAAGTTGCATATCTTTGTACACGCCGTCTACTTCTCTCTAAGGAGAGGGAACAGAAGCCCGGGCAGCTGACGTCGCGAAAGTCATGTTAATTCACATAAGAGACTTCTTACCTTCTTTGAAAGGTATTAAACTTTACATTGAGCTAATATTAAAAAGTACTAAAAGTTTAGAGGATGAATGTGAGATACAATTTGGTAGTATCGCATGATACCTCATATGAATGGTAAAAACTCTATTCACATTGTTGGAGATCTCGTCCTACTCTATCATGACTCTAGAGAGGCTAGGGTACATGCCGCAGAGTGCAACAGGAGATCCCCTCATACCCCGCTGCTGGGTGTCACAAGAGATCCCCTTATACCCTGCTAGGCCTCTAGAGAGGGTATATGGCGTCAGGTGTTACAGGAGATCCCCTTATACCCCGACGCGGGGTGTCACGAGAGATCCCCTCATACCCCACCGGGCCTCTTGAAAGGCTACATGGGGTGAGGTGTTACAGGCGATCGATCCCCTTCACTACTACAGAACAGGTGATCACAGACGGTTCGTAAACCACATCACAGACGGTTTTACGAACCGTCTGTAAGCAAGTGTCAGTGATGCGAAAGAATCATTGCAGACGGTTTTTCAACCGTCTGTGAAAATGATAATCGCAGACGGTTTCACTTACAAACCGTCTGTGATATTTTGTCATCTCAGACGGTGTTATTTATGAACCGTCTGTGATATTGTATCGCCTCGCACGGTTTGAAGTAATAACCGTCAGGATGTTCTAACATCTCGACGGTTCTAGTTACTAACCGTCAGGATGTTCTGTCATCTCGAGCGGTTTTAGTTACTAACCGTCTGTGATGATTAGAATAACTCGAGCGGTTTGAAGTAATAACCGCCTGTGAAGTATAATATATCATGCATTTCTTCTTTGTTATAACCGCCTATGATGTTGATTTTTGATTTTGTATTGAAATTCAATATATTGGCTAGCCTCGGATTTGCTAGCCATGCCCTCTCAAACAAAAAGACAAGCATCAAAGATAACAAGCATATTAATTATTATGACATAGATTTACAAAATGTACTCCAATCACATGTCACACAACAAACAAATAAGATCCATTTCATGAATCAATGTACTCACATCGCACATTAAAGCTCATCCATTGCGAAATCAACCGACATATGTTCAAACGAATTGGATTCGTAAGTAGAGAAATGACAAATTCACATCACAAGGTTCACAAATATAATGTACGATTAAGTAACAAATTCACAACTCTAATTCGTTAAGCCCCGAGTAGCATCTCGCCATTTGAATTTAGGACCTCACGCAGCAGAAGCTACAAAGTTGTCCTCGAATACCTTGAAGGTCACTGCTCCAATGCAAGCCAAGCGCATTGCCAAGCCTCACAATGAGAAAAGTAAAGTCCCGCGTATATAAATTAATAAGTGGAGAGACATTTGTTGCAAGATTGGCGGACTGCATAACATTGGTCCGCTTGGCACCAAGGAGGAGTGCCATGTTGTGGCAAGCATAGAAACCACATAGGTCAAGGGCCATTGGTCACGGTGGCACCGCCAAAACATAATAGTTTGATTAGTTCAAGGTATTATAATGGAGTGTGAAGGATTATTGCATACTATCGACATCTGAAAAGTTAAAAATATGCTTTAGATTGGTGGACCCTTCTTGTGTGGCCCTCCCATCGATTTGTAGACACCGAACAACGTGTCGAGCAAATCTCGATAGGCTTCAAATCGTGGGTGCCGCCTTTTTGAATCAAGATAAATTACTCGGTTACGTCTCGGATAATTACGAGTAGAACCCAAAGAAACCTACACAAGTATGTCGTCATAGTCACCGAACCTAACTTCGAGGTGAGATATATAGTAGAAATCAACGTGTATATATAGCATCCGAACGAAGCACTTACCCCGGTTGTAGGGTACAAGTATGAATTTTTGTTCAATAAGTATGCATTACTTTTTCCACGCACTCATAGACAAATTGTTTATTTTCATCCATGGTTTGCTTGGACATTATGTGTGGGTCAATAAACCCACCGATTCTTCCTTGCTATTGCTTCGTGGATCATGTGTCTACATATAGAAAATCAAGGACGATATATATGATATTTATCGATGCGTGAGAATTGTAGACGATGATTGCACACACTTACATTGTCCAAAGATCTTAGGAGTGAGGCGTCGAGCGCTTTGAGGTTGTATAATCGAAAATGTCGGCGGTTTAACCACGAAGACGCCATCTAAAGACCGGTGCAAGAAATACTCCTCATGGAAGGTCACGGAGATACTGTTACCGTTGTGCCACCGGCTTGTTAGCTTGTTTTAGGTACCAATTTTGCAATCTAACGCAGCTAATGAAAGCGTCTCCTTGTGCTCTTCGGTACAAATGGTTGGCCCACTTCGAATTGCCGCACCAATGGGGCAAGCGGATAGTCCCGAAATGACGGGTACATTTCGATTTGCCCTTGCCTCTGCGTGGCCTGCAACCAAGGTTCGCTCAAGACAGAGATGATTGGGCCCTAACAAAGAGTAATGGTCTCATATGGACGGGACACGATAGCCGATTTGGCTGGCTTGTTCGTTGCATGACATGGCTCTAGTAGTGTTGGTAGCTCCGGCACATTATGTGGTGCCTCTGGGACTGCTTGTACCTTGGGTGCTCCTTGGCAGACGTCGAAGGAGATGTCCTTCTTGGGCCACTGGATGAATGTGCCGATGGCATCCCCTAGTGTGATGATCTCGTCGTTCGGGGGGAAGTCCAGCGTGACGGCCTTGAACATTTCGTGTACACCATCGACCTGTACCTTCGCGTAGCCCGGGTGTAAAACATGACCGTGCACTAATGCCCCTACACCGGATGGATACGCTTGTCCCCAAGCAGCCTGCAAGGGAACACAGCCGTTGGCAAGCCTCACTTGAAGATTGCACGGCATGGGCATGCTGTCATTAGGAGGAAATCTGGCTTCATGCACCTCTGCCTCAGAGGAGGACGCGCAACTGCTTTCACGATTGGTTGGGGTGACCTGCACTTGTGCTTCTTGGGTTATCACCGCCGTCCTCGCCTTTGCCTCACCACCCTTTGCTCGAACCTTGCCTCAAGGCTTCAGAGGTGACTATCAAATTGCGCCTAAGCCTTTCCTCAACCCTTTCCTCAATGAAGGCTACTAGTTCTTCCTCATGCTCAGCTTTGCTTCTCTTCCTACTCCGGTACGTGGCCGAGTCCTCTGGGAATCCCAATTTCCAGGGAACGAAAACACCTAACCCTCTGGTGCGACCCGGGTGCTCCTTGTTTCCCAAGGCTGTGGAGAGTATGTCTTTCTCTCTGTTCGAAGTGAAAGAGCCCGGGGAAGATTCCGTGCTCAACGATATTAGGCGTTGGGACACTGCCTCATCAGCGGGGTTTGCAAAGGACACACCGCCCGAAGTGTGCTGTGACCTCGCTCTTACCCAGTTTCAAGCACGCGGGTCCACAATCGAGGCAAATGGCGGCACGACTTCGTTCTGGACTGCCTCGTTGTCCTCCCTCATCCATTGCGCCATCTTACCCGCGTACCCAGTTGAGCCGAGTCTGTGTGGGTGTGTGTTACATGACTGAATCGTCTTGTGAGCCGCGCTTTGTTGCATGAACTCTTCCGTCGTCTTCAACTGAACAAATTGCTTCCAAACATCCTCAGAGATGAACCCGTATTTCTGGAACGGAGTTATTTCCTTATTGACGAAATTAGCAACAAGGACGCTCTTGAAGTTCTTCCACGCCTTTCCCGCCACTAGCAAGGCGTACCGTCGCAGTGCAGGCTTGGCATCTTGTGGAAGCTGGAATGACGTGAATATTTCTGTCACCAGGTTATCGCGCTCCTCATCTGTCAGCGTCTTCCATGATGGATAGGTGATGGGGACCCGTTCACGCCCAACGATCCCACACATGGTCCGGAAAGCTGCAACAGCCTTCGGAGGAGCGGTAGGGGCCCCATCACGCGGATCGACCGCCGTGATGGTGTATCGGCTTTGAGGCCTTTTACTAAGCCCTCTTGCACCGCGCCTGTTTCTTTCTACGTTGGGCGCATCATCAGATCCCATCGGTGGTACGTTGGACGCCATCTTGTATGATGCAAGGTGAAGAGTAGGTAAGTTAAGAGAAGATTTTATCGGACTGTTGGAAAAGATGCGAGTATAAGAGCAAGATTTTATTCATTATTACTTCTAAGTGCATATTTATACCCATATATATATATATATATATATATATATAAAATAGCAAATATGTAATGTAAACCACCCTTAGGTTGAAAACTCCCGAAAACCATCTTCAAATGTTGATTGTAGAATTCTCACCTTACCATATATGGTAATTTTTCTAGAATTTTTCACAACTTTTAAGGCGGGTTTTCACGAGTTTTCAATTTAAGGGTGGTTTGCACCACATATTTGCCCATATTTAACCAACATGAATTATGCATATATTGTACCTCAACGAGAGGAATAAATTTTGTTGTGCTCTCAGATTTTAGGGTTTGGATGAAGACAAGGATCTTCACCACACTCACAAATGGAGTAGACTAATCAATTCAATAACTTAAGCCTTGACATGGTTTCAAAGGAGTTCGGTAAAACCATGGATTGTTGAAAATAGTGCAGTATGTGTTCATAATGAAACATAGACTTAATCCAGATATTACTAAGGACAACTTATCCTCAATGTCCGAACATATGAAATGATCATGAATTCAACAGTATAAGCTTATAAGCACATATATTCATGATATGAACACATATAAACAGGACATCCAAAGATGGATAATAAAGGAGTTAACCAAAACAAGATACTACTCATGTTTGGTATACAAGTGTTGCTCTCAGATTTAAAGTCTTGATGGGTTGCTTCAAAGAAGCCCTCCAACACCAAAATTCAGCAATATATCACAGGTTTTACCAATCTGAAATTAGTGGTTCTCTGAATTCAGACCGCTTAAGAAGTTTGATTCACTAGAACTCAACTATGGATTATGTAAAACTCTTGAACAGCAGGATAGCAACAGCTTCTCCAAGACAGAGATGACAAACCAAAGGACAATCCGATTCGAGAATAGACCGGTGATTCCAAATCAAATCAAGTCACATAATCGGGACATAAACACGGGATAGTATATCACTTATACAACAAAGAACAAAAGTCAAGTTGAAGTTTTAGACACAATAATCTAAACAAAGGTTGAATCACAGAGGATAATCACTAACTAACCAGATTAGTATTGCCTCATTCAACTAAATCATCATCGGCGGATAATAGAACAAAACAAAGTGCTTCCAGATCAAGAAATACGCACCACTAGCTAAATCAATAATTTCATACATGTCCGCGGTTCAAGGCTTAAGTCACTTCATCAATAGTCGATTCATGTAGTAACCCTAATTTCAT
This sequence comes from Guadua angustifolia, assembly GCA_036346375.1. Taxonomy (NCBI): domain Eukaryota; kingdom Viridiplantae; phylum Streptophyta; class Magnoliopsida; order Poales; family Poaceae; genus Guadua; species Guadua angustifolia. Next base: position 5,532,359 of record CM070507.1, on the reverse strand, counting down.
CACGAGCAACACCAAGATCTCAACCAAGAAGAATCAAGTGGAGAACCGAATTGAAAATACTCACCGATCGATGGAGAGCGGAGACACCACCCCGGGAGGGCGCCGACGAGGGGGAGGCGCCACGACGGGGAGGGCGCCGACGAGGAGGCGCGCCGGGGCGGGCGGAGGAGGCGCCGAGGAGGGGCGCCGACGGGGGGAGGGCGCCGACAAGGGAGGGCGCCGCCGATGGGGGGAGGGGGCCGATGAGGGAGGGCGCCGCCGAGAGGGGGCGCTGCCGAGGAGTGGGCCGCCGATGGGGGAGGGCGTCGCCAAGGGAGCTAGGGTTGCAATATACTAAGTGTGCGTGGGACTTGGTGAAATGGCAGGGCGCGGGATTTATTGAGTGGCGCGGGAAGACCATTCCAGACGGTTGCGGGACTGAATCGTCTGGGAAAACATGTTTTCCTAGACGGTTTAATCAAAAATCGCTTCCACCTCGATCTTTCTCTGTATTCCCTGTGTGTGTTGTCGTATTTTCGTCAGTGCATCTGAACTTGATCGACAATACTGAAACCGGAGTTTTCACAGTTAAAGCAGAGAGCGACAATACTGAAACCCGAGTTTTCAATGATTAAACCTGATTAATTTTACTCATGAATACATCTCAGTAATTAATACATAGCCATATATATAGAGTTGCTCAATTTTAATCAATACATCCCATTAATTAATACATGTCTGTATACACCTGCTTAATTTTAATCAAAAATTAGCCCTTCGTGATGATCAACACGTGCGTAGCTAGCTTCCTCAGGTTGGTCTTCCTGGATTGTTACGCCCGTACCAATAGGAGGCAACTCATCGAACTGATTGTATTCTTCCTCATCTACCACATTCTCGACTCCGACAATTCTCCTTTTTCCTTGAAGAACGACATGTCACTGCTTGTTGGACGGGTCGGTTACATAGAAGACTTGAACAACTTGGTTGGCGAGAACGAATGGTTCCTCTTTGTATCCGAGACGCTCGAGGTCCACAGCCAGACGCCATACTTGTCAACCTTGACGTCTTCAGAGGTTAACCCAACGGCACCAAATAAGGGATCTTGAATAGCACATAGTCGAGCTCCCAAATTTCCTCAATGAACCCATAATCTGAGCTCCTCATCGATCCAAATGATATTAAGTGCATCGATCACGAACACCGCTGATACGGTTTGTGCTCTTCATGTCCCGATCTCTCGTGTGTAAAATGTGTACCCATTTAAGTCATATCCTTTCCATGTTACAACCGTAAAGTGGCCTTTTGCCAACCATGTCAAGATCTCACGAAATGGGTTGTCGCTCCTTGAACCATCTGTTGAAGTGAAGGTTATCTTTGTCGATGATCGAAGACTCGGCCGCGTCGGATTCTCTTGCCGGCCAATTCTTGTGCTCGTCGATATAAGGGCCACAATGACCATGTGTTGCGAATCGCGTGAAATGGGCTTTTACACACGCAATCGCATCAGCGTGATTGCTTTCCTTCCGATGGTCCCGATGCCCTGGAGCCTTCCCTCATGGCGGGATCGAGGCAAACCTATCGGTTCGACCTGAGCCATGTAATCCACGCAGAATTCGACGATCTCTTCGGTTGCATAACCTTCAATAATGCTACCCTCCGGTCGAGATCGACTCCGTACGTACGACTTCAGAATTCCCATGTACCTCTCGAACGGGTACATGCTACGGAGGAACACAGGCCCGCACATCTTTATCTCCCTCACAAGGTGAACAATGAGATGGACCATGATATCAAAAAACGACGGGGGGAAATACATCTCAAGATTACATAGAGTCATCACCACCTCGGCCTGCAGAGCATCAAGTCCTTCGAAATCGATGACCTTCTGAGCAATTATGTTAAAGAAATAACACAGCCTTGTGATTGTCTCCCGAACCTTGGTCGGTAAAATACTTCTAATTGCCACAGGGAGCATCTGTGTCATAAGCACATGGCAATCATGGGACTTCATGCCAGTTAAACTCAAATCATGCATCGAAACAAGTCTCTTCATGTTGGACGAGTAACCGGACGGAACTTTCACACCATGCAAGCAGCACACATTCCTTCTTCTCGGCCTTGGGCAGAGTGGAACAAGCGAGCTCACAAGATATTCGGCCTTTATCACTCTCTTTTGGTGCTAACTCAGGTCTGATGCCCATGTCGACCAAGTCAAGCCGTGCATTGATACCGTCCTTTGTTTTACCCTTAGTGTTCAGTAAGAGACCAATCAAGCTATCACAGACATTCTTCTCTACGTGCATCACGTCGATGCAGTGCCGAACTTCTAGGTGCTCCCAATAAGGTAGGTCCCAAAATATTGATCTCTTCTTCCACATGCTTTTCTCATGGGTCGATTTACGTCCCTTCCCTAGCACAACATCTAACTTCTTAACAATGTCATGAATGTTTGTCCCGCTTAAAGGCTTTCGAACTAAAGCGTCTTCGGTGGTGCCATCGAATTGTTGCTTCATCTTGCGGTATAGGTGATTTCTCCGAAGGAACCTACGGTGACGTATGTACACGGTTTTGCGTGAGTGATTCAGCCAGACACTCTCGGTGTCATCCAAGCAATGAGTGCATGCTTTGGCTCCTTTTGTACTCTGCCTCGACAGGTTAGCAAGGGCAGGATAATCATTTATGGTGCAGAACAACAAGCAGTTCAAAGTGAAGTACTCTCGTTTGTGAGCATCCCATACCTGCACCCCAGGAGCCCACAATGTGTTGAGATCTTCCACCAATGGTGCTAGGTACACATCAATATCATTCCCAGGTTGCTTAGGGCCTTCAATGAGTAGAGACATTAATATGTACTTTCGCTTCATACACAACCAAGGAGGAAGGTTGTACACACAAAGATTTACAGGCCAAGTGCTATGACGGCTGCTCATATTACCGAAAGGATTCATTCCATCTGTACTCAATCCGAACCTTATATTCCTCGGATCCGCTGCGAATTCTTCAAACCTCCTATCAATGTTTCTCCACTGAGTTGAATCAGCAGGGTGCCTAGTCATTCCATCGTTCTTACGCTCATCCGAGTGCCATCGAAACAATTTGGCCTCTTTTGGGTTCGCAAACAACCACTTCAAACGGGGAATTATAGGCAGATACCACGCCACCTTAGCTGGAGGTCTTTCTTCACCTCATCACCCGATCTATCTTTACGCTTGTACCTGGATGCGTTGCACACCGGACATACATGCAAGTTTGCGTCTTGTTTGCGATCAGATACAATCATTCGGACAGCATGTATTCTTTCTACTTCCATTCCCAAGGGACAAAGAACCTTTTGGCTTTGTAGGTCGTTGTTGGCAACTCGTTTCCCTCGGAAGCATATCCGCTAATGCACCCAACAATCTTTGTGAAACTCTTGTCGGACCACCGTTGCTTGCCTTTAATTTCAGCAATTCCAAAGACGGACGACAATCTTGTGTATCTGGACTTGCAACCCGGGAACAAAGGTTTCTCCGAGTCGTCCATCAAGCTCCGAATTTTACATAGTCCCGCCATCACGGTTCCTTCGCATCCGTAGCATCGATCTAGATTGTCATCGAAAGTCTGATCGATATCATCCGGAGTATCATCGACCGTCCACCATGCCAATTACTACTTGCTCTCGCATAATCTGCTCTTCACCGTGGTGGTCCAACATGTATATCCCCTTTTGAAACCTCGTAGAATCAAGTGTACTTCAATCTGTCTTGGGGTTTGAAACATCCGGAGATTCTCGCAGTTCAACGCATGGACAAGGCATAAATTCCACCCCTTGTTCGACATATCTACCTCTGCAGCTCTTCTAAAAGCGGAGACACCATTAATGTACTCAGTGCTGCACGGTTCTCAGCATACATCCAGCTTCTGTCCATCTACGCAACATATGTAACAATAGTTAAATGACGAATTTAGGTCATAACGTACAAATGAATACAACAAGCTAGATCTAGAGGGTGTCCACTCGTGAAGTTTCTAAATAATTACCCACCTTTGCCACTGGTTACACATATGAGGCATAATTGGGTATCCACACCAAAACCATCTATTCTTGAAGCTAGCTCTAATTTGCAAGCCAAACACCTCTCTTCCCTACTTCAACTCTATGGTAGAGCTACTCTATGGTAGAGTGGAGCTGATTTTTTTGGAATGGAGCTCTCCCAAACAGGCCCCTAGAACACAGCTTCATTTCCCCAAGCTAGATATAAAATGTAATTCAGATTAGAAGCAATTACTAACCTTGGATGACCAAGAGCACAAGGATCTGCAATAAAATCACCAAATCTAGGGTCTCTTTCACAAGGAATGCCTCAATCGCATGCGCAGGCTCTCAGAGACGGTCGAGGAAATGTTAAAGAAACAGAGACGGACGGTCAAGGGGAGCTCTCTGCTTTATAGACGTCATCGCAGACGGTTTTATATAAAAACCGTCTGTGATGTCTACATCACGATGGTCTGCAGATAACACCGTCTGCGATGACATCTCAGACGGTTTTGGGTAAAACCGTCTGCCATGTCACATCAATCGCAGACGGTTTTTGACTAAAACCGTCCACAATGATGACCCTTCGTCTTCGTCTTCCCCCGGTACTTGATCGTCTCGTCTTCCCAATGCGCCGCCTGCAGTCATATCGCTTCGTCTCCCAATGCACTTGCATTGCCATTTAAGGTTTGTCAGCCGGCTGATCTACCTCCACTACTACCGCATAGCACATTACACCTCCTACGCCTCCTCCTCCTCCTCCATTAAACAAGCACGATCAACCCAAGTCATGAGCAACCGGCCAAGCACTCCGCCTCTGCCTCCTCCGACCGCCTACTCGGACGACGACTCCTCCAGCTCCCCGACGCCGCCTACGCCTCCTTCTCCTCCGACCGCCTCCGCCCCAACCCTCTCCGGGCGTAAGCGTCCGGCGCCTATGATTATCATCTCCTCGGACTCCTTCGCCTCGACTCAGGCTCAGGAGGTCTGTGGGACTCGACGATGAGGCCGCCACCGCGATGGTGGGAGCTAGAGGATGATCTGACCGAGCCGCGTCGGCGGGTTGGACGGACACAACGAGGACTCGGCTATCGCCGACTCACCGATTCGTCCGCCCCTCGGCCGAATCCAACGGCATTTACGCAGTAGTCGTTTAATTTAGTCATTTTAGTGATCTTTCGTAGCATTTTGTAATGATAATGTATAATGCAATCTAACTAGCAGTCTTTTGTGAACAACTTTTGTAATGATCTTATATGTTAATGCAATCTTCTCATGTCTTCTTATATATTAATGTTCTTCTGCAAATAACGATCTTTTCTAATAGTTTTTCGTAGCAGTCTTCTGTAAACAAATCATGATGATCTTATCAAGTGAAGCGCGCGTTTGCTCTGTGTTCAATTGATGATCAGAGACGGTTCGTGGATACAGACGTCTGTGATGAGGAAATATCAGAGACGGATTTATCCACCAACCGTCTATGAAGTTATACCTATCATTCCAGCCGGTTTGTAGATAAATCCGTCTGTGATACTTCAAGCATTACAAACGGTTTTATCCACAAACAGTCTGTGATGTGCCGGAAAACATAACAGACGGTCTGTAGTTGCAACCGTCTGTGATAATCCTATATCGTAGACGGTTTTATCCACAAACCGTCTGGGATGTGCCCGAAAAATATCACAGACGGTTTTAGGAGCCGTCTGTGATCGTGCGTCTGATATAAGCCTCGCTGTAGTAGTGCTTATACCCCGACGGACCTCTAGAGAGGGCACATGGCACGGGGTACTAGGGGAGATCCTCTCATACCATGCCGGGCCTCTAGATAGGGTACATGGCGCGGGGTACCACAGGGGATCCCCTCATACCCTAGCATGAGGTGCCATGGGAGATCCCCTCATACCTGTTGGACCTCTAGAGATGCTACGTGGCACGGGGTGTCACGGGGTATCCCCTCATACCCACCGGGCCTCTAAAGAGGGTACATACGAGAGATCCCCTCATACCCCAGTGCGAGGTTCCACAGGAGATCCCCTCATACCTCACCGGCCCTCTAGAGAGACTACGTGGTGCGGGGTGTCATGCGAGATCCCCTCATACACCATCGGGTCTCTCCTTCTGGAGAGGATGTGTGGAGTAGTGCCCAATCCTCTGGGGTGTTTTGCCTTATTTCTGTCCATAGGACATGAGGCTCTACTCCTGGTCCATGAGAGTGTCCTTGTAAGCATCCACTAAGACATTGAGGCCCCTCGCCTCGCTTGGCATCGACTAGTAAGTGAGGCTGCTAAGTCCTATGAGCCCTATAAGGTTGCTCCTAGAAGTAGGGCCCAAGCCTTAGGACTCTACGTGGGACCCCGAGGTTAGAGGCTCACCCCCTAGAGAATAATAACATGGGATTCACTACCATCTCCTGGAATGACGATGATGTCCATACTTGAGCTGCCCTTCTAGGGGTAGAATAGTATTTGTGTAACAGGATGAACATCTATAAAAGCTCATTGTAATCACCACATGTAACTTGGACTTTAATGAAATATAAAACATACACAAATTGATGTGCTCTCGAGGTCACTCTCAGATAAGGAGGCACCCCCTCTACTCCGAGCCCGAGGACACATCGACAGAAGTAGAACGTCTACATAAGCGTTGAACTTGTATAAATGACCGTGTCTCCAATATTCTCGCGGACACTAGTCCATCAGACGGTCAATATCCGTCTCTCTCTTATGTCTTGTTTTCCAACATACGACACACATAACCACTTCTCGTAACAGTATCAGAACTACTCTCGTAACAGAATAACTGTATACTAACTGAGATGTTCAAATTCGCATAACTACTCTCGTAACAAAAGTTCATTAGTTCTGTCGTAATTTGACAAGCATCCATGGCAAATTGGGCAGGTCAATTAAAAACAAAGGAAGGAAAGGAACGCGAAGACGACAGACAAGACAGAAAAAGAAGGTGCAGAAAGAAGTTATTCAACATTGACTTCAGACTGCAAGTTCTGGGCTAGTAGTAAATTTTAAGCTTACTTCCCTTGCAGTGTCACTGTGACACCCTGGTAAAAAAGTATTATAAAAAAAATCAATGATTAAAATTTAATTTTAAAATCCACATCAAGTCAAACGGCGTCTTGTAAAGATAAACGGAGGAAGTACTAAATAATTTTATATGTTCTTTATATGACACTGATGCCTTATTGGCACGTCGGTGGAGGGTCTACGTATCATCTCACAACGAATAGCATAGAAGAAATCATTCAGTGACACGTAGTTAATTTTGTGAAAACTGAAATCAAATGGAAAGGATCCAGCTCCAAAATGACAAAACTATCCGCTGTATCGTCCGTTGCGATTTCACAGGGCATGCCAAACGAGAGACGCCTGGTCAGGTCTGGCTCAGTCCAGGACAGTTGCGTGAGATTAATCGTGCGTCGGGTACTTCCAGTTCTGCTTCGAGGAAGGAATGTCCGGCACCACCGCTGACCGTGGGATTCTTGGGCATGGCGAACTGTGAGCTGCTGTTTGATAGCATCGCGACGACTTCAGGCATGGCGGGCCTGTCCTCTGGCGAAAGCTGCACGCAGAGAAGCCCAATCTGGATGCACCTCTCTAGTTCAAGTAAGAGCTCAGGCTCAGGTTGGTCCACTTCCGAATCAAGAAGGTCCTCGATCTCATGTTGCTTCCACAGCTCCCAGGCCTAAGAAGATGCTCACTTACAAATTGCCCGTTTCAACGGGGAAAAAAGGACGCGTACAAGAATTTTTGGTCATGGGTATACTTACGTCAGGAAGGAACTTTGGCACGGTGCATTTCCTTTTGCCGGTGACTATTTCCAGCAAGACGACTCCAAAGCTATATACATCACACTTGAGCGTCAGGTACCCTTGCGCCGCATATTCTGGAGCTATGTAGCCCCTTCATTGAACACAAAAATGTCAGCCAATTGAGGTCTCTTAGATGTAGAAAAATAGTCATATACAGTCCATTTCAAGTCTAGCTGCACTTGAATTTGGGAAATTGTATGAGGATTTTAAGTTTAAATCATACGGTGACAGTACTATTGTAGGATTCGTCTGATCATCGATGAACAGCTTTGCAGTGTCAAAGTCAGCGATCTTAGGCTTCCAAGGGTCATCAAGAAGTATATTTGACGGTTTTAGATCCCTGTGAATGACTTGCATGCCGTGAAGGTATTCAAAACCTACAGCGATCCCACAAATTATTTCCCGTCTTTGCGCCCAATTCAGCATTGAACGGAGTCTGGTATCTTCTCCTATCAGTTCCAAATAGGTGCATGAGGCAGACAGCAGATAAGAGCTTTGTAGGGATAGCATGTAATGCATCACATTTCTAAATATATAGATTAACACGGCGTGCAACAGTGAGTACCAAATATGTAGAGATTCAAACTCTTTTTCTGCATGTACTCGTAGACTAGTATCCACTCGCCTCCTTCCTGGCAATGGCAAAGGAGCTCAACAAGAGCGGGATGCCTGAGATTTGACATCACTTGCAGTCCTCCTGCGAAAGCCTTCTTGCCTTTATTGGTAAGACGAGACTGTATGAGCCTTTTTACAGCAACCTTTCTACCATCAGGTAGTTGCCCCTGGTGATTGTACAATTAGATGTTATGATTCAGATTCAGAATATATATGTGGTAATGAAGTCAAACTACCCAAGTATGCTGTTGGGAAGTCAGAATTTGAGGATTCTTCACTTAAAGATTTGTCACTTGATGTCATACTGACATATGAGTCCTATGGCCGCATATAAGTGACACACTCAGTGATAAATCTTGAAATGCAGCTCTTTATAGTGGTAAATCATCAATAATTCCTATTAATAAAAAGGAAATAACGGACCTTGTAGACGAGACCAAATCCTCCTCGGCCAATGATATTGCTTTCGGAGAAATTTCCTGTGGCCGTGTGTATGGTACGCAGATCAACCGCAGGGACGGACCGGGCGGTCGAAGCAGGCAGATTGGGACAACTGTCAGGATCATCTGCAACAACCCTCTGGCCATCGTCTACTGGATATAAATAGCCTTGTCAGATTGTTTCCATCCTTCTCTGTAAGCTTCGTGTGTCTTAAAGCAGAACAAAGAAAGGTATAAGGTATAAGAAAGCAATCAGTGTATAGTAGCGTTTTTACCTGATATTCTCGGTCCCCGTCGTCGCCTCCTAATCACAAATACGACCGTCAAAACGAGGAGAAGCGCACCAAGGAAAGCCATGGGTGCACCAATAACCAGCGCGGTAGGAAACGGCTGGTGCCGGCGTCCAGCTATTTTCCATGAAAAAAAAAAAGTTCTTGCTATACGTCGTGGCACCAGTGTAAAACGCATTAGGGAAACTGGGATTTTAAATTATTACTGTACATACCTAATTGGGACTTTGCCGATCGTAGATAAAGATCCTGCCCTTTGTCTACGCTCCGAAGATCAACAATGTTATCTGTCCAAATGACGCATCCGCTACCTTCACCTCCTCCTCGGATGTCCAAAGCGGCATAGGCCACGCACGAGCAGTTGGCCAGGCACCTCGCGCAGCACTCCGCCAGCGTGATGCTCGCGTCCACCGACGCGTTGTGCGTGTCGGGAAGCTTCATCCCCTGCAACGCCACGAAACCGTCCGTGGTTGTCCCATTGTCAGCACAGTCCAGCGTCACGTTTCGACGGCATCCGCCCGAGTAGTCCCTCATCTTCCACTCCGGGGGAGATGCGGGGCTGAACCCCTTTATGCAGCTACAGAATGATGTCGACGGCGCATCGGCTTTGCACAGACCGAACGCCCCGCACTTGCCGTAGTTGTCGCAGACGTCCCTCGGCCCCTGGAAGAAGTTCTTCCATGCCCGACTGCTCAGGTCCCACACCAGGCGCTGTACCACTCCGTCGTCGGTCAGAACTACACGTGAGAAGGGCGCCCCAGCCTTGGCAACATAACCGTAGGTTATCTCGCTTGGACTGCTCGTCAACCGGTAGGTGAACATGTCGGAATACGTCCTCATCTCCGGGATGCCGCTGAAGTACATGCCGTTCCACGGCCCCGTGCTGTATATCGTTTTGTCGCCATCCAAGAGGACGTTTTGCGGTGCGCCCTTCGTGTCGGTAGTGTAGCGAAAGTTCCCTGTGGACGGGTCGTTGGCCGAACGCCACGACGAGAGGTACCACTCGGCCCCGGTCCATAGGTTCTTGCCAATCTTCATGCCGGGAAGCAAGGTGTTCGTGGGATTGTCGAACGACTGCCACAGGACGGCACCAAGGTTGTTGCTCGGGTCACTCACGATTAGATTTCCGGACTCGAGCAGCTGTGCCATTGTGGAGGCAGTGCCAGTCGTGTTTGAAGACCACACGACATGGCCGGAGCCATCGAGCAAGAGAAGGCTCCCCGTGCCACTGATCACCAACGCCCCAGAAACGTCGGCGAGAGGACGGTCACGGTTGGCTACCCAACAGACGACGTCGGCGGATACGGAGAACCATATTCCGAGGTATCTCTTGGTAGGCACCCCGGGAGAGAAGAACCCCAGGGTGAATGAACCGCCGGCCGAGACGAGGGTCTCGCCGTCGGTGATATTGAGTCCCTTGTTGAGGATGTCAGCCACAAGGTTGGCGGCAAAGGCTCTTAGAGTAACGAGCAACAGAGAGAGGAGGAGGAGGACGGCGTTTAGAAGGTGACTGGTTATTGAGCTCATGACTGATATTTCTTCTTCTTGCACATGCTAGGTAGGTAACCACTGGTATACATGGTACATGTGCATGCACGCTCGTTTAAGTAGGGATGTACACGGTTTTATTAAACAAAAAAACTGGGCCAAAAAACCAAACCGAAGCGGTCAAACCCTATCTTTCTGCAAAAACATCCATATCACTTCTTTTTTTTGTCAATGGTTGAATTCTGACTTCGCTCCTACAAACATCCGTATCACAATTTTTTTTACAAACTACGAGCACTCTATTAAACTTTGATTGGCCGAGTTAATCAGCACCCCTCTTATAACGATCTTAAAAGAGTTCCCCTTAATTTGATAACGTTTCGTCTAAAATTGAGTGATTCGGAAGTAGTCCAGGTCATGGTACAGTGGCAGTTAGAGAAAGACACGTAGAGCAGAAAGTCATGAACATCAATGAACGATCAATGAATGAAGAGATCTCAACTTGGTGTGGATCATGGTGAGGGCATCCTTATCATCAATTATCTAACACGGCGGCAGCAGCCAGTCGGCATTGACCGAAAGCAATGGCCGCGAGGCCATCGCCACCGGACACCGGGATTATGGGATCATCAGCCGTGAACTTGTGTTGGTTCACACTTCACAGTTAGGCGGTTAGGCCGGTGGAAACAGCAAATGGTTGCAGAAAGCAAAGGAGGCGGACAAGACTGCCATGCCGGAGCCCGGCCATCACTTCCGCTTCTCTTGAGAAATCGTTCTTGCCGTTCTTGGTGGCAGCTAACTGTTTAAGCCTCTTCACAGCAATAATTCTACCTCCATGCAGCTGCCCCTGATGATTTGCAAAATTAGATGTTAAGATGAAGACTTTTCAAATGGGTTGTTCTCTATATGTCAGTGTCACCACTCGTGTTTTTCCCTTGTTTATGCTGTAACTTTTCTGGTGGTATATTGTAGGATCGATATATATTAAACTAGCAATCAGAGGAGTTGAATGATTACGCGGAAACTAAAATCAAATTTTTGATAATTTTTGAAACACTCTAATTCGGACTCAAATTGTCTGATTCGGATTCGACAAAAACAGAGAGATATACGTCCACTAAAACAGTAATTCATGAAGATCTCACCGTTGGATTGATGTGAAATTTTAACTGTAGAAATTAGATTCAATTTCGAAATTAACATAATAGGAATCATCTTGATCGGATCTACGGATCTAAAGATATTACCTTCGCAATTTACCTGTATCAATAATGACGAAAATTGATCTAACCCTAATTACGAGATTAATCAGGATTTATGAGGAATTAACCAATCAAACTTTTTAGATAAATCACTTGATGCCCTAGACAGATTTTGAATGAATCAAATCAAAATTATTACGATAAAGGAATGAATCAATCTAGAATATTAGTTATGACGACCTTTTTGTTCAATGCTTACACAGCCACCACCTTACGAAGAGCTGCTTCTCTGATCTTGTACCGCGCACTGATGCAGGAGATAGCAAATCGCTTCCTTGCTACAAACAGTGCAGAACAACCAGGAACCTTTTCCAGCTTGCATGCATACGAAAACTTCTAGTCGCCAGCACCTTTCCGAGTCATGCGTCACACATGCATGCAGCCAGGGAACAAGACGCTAGCACTTCTCTTTTCTTGCATGCATGCACGGATGCAGCCGCAGGAGATTAGTCGCCGGCCGCAAGACTAAGCAGTAGCAGGAAAAGTCTCACGCCGCCAGAGCGCTCTCGGCGCAAGGGAAAAAACAAGGGAGTCAGTCACACGAACTTCAGGCTCAAGACGCAAAAACAAAAACGGCCGAGCCGCCGCCGAAAAGCAATCGTCGCATGGAAATTCTCCGGCTGCCAGCGATCAGCTACTAGTCGTCGGGCTCCAAGCATGCACGGCCGTCACGCATGCATACACCGCCGGCCAGGACGTCTTCGGCCGCAGGAAAACCAACTTGCGCGCACGACCTCCGGGGGAATAAAAACGCCGCACCAGATCAAGAAAACTCTCCGGATGCACAAAACGCTCGAGTCACAAAACGGATTTTTATTTCTCTTTTTCTAATCTAGTTACGGTACTCCAAAACAAAATAGTATAAACCCTAATACCTGTCTCTCTTTGTATAAACAAGAGACACCTCTCCCTATTTATACTGAGCAATCATAAAGAAATTGAATACAACTCCATGTCTAATATGGAAAGAGTTTGTATACAACTCCACTTGGCCCAACATGGCCGGAAACAACCTTTGCACGTGTGTACAGCCCATACGCCATACTCACGTGACTAACCAGTCTCTATATGCACTGTTCTCTGGCCCGAACATTCAAATCCAACAGTGCGCTCTAGACGTGCGCAACTGCAAAGTGATTTTGCTTTCGGTGCAACGCTTTCTCGAGGCTTTTTAGGCACCTTTTGCTCCTTGTAAACCCCTGTCGGTCTAATGACCTTGTGTTTTCTCCCCGCCGTTCTTTCCATTGCTTCTGCTAGCTTCTGAATGGTTACCACTGTTCATGTCCTCAACACTCCGTATTGTTTGTTTTCCTCTTTTAATGTATGGCAGAGCTCTTACCGTTTCACTTTAAGAAAATATAATGGTCAAAGACGTGTAATAGTTTTTAGGGTTTAGAGTTTACTAATGTATAACGTACTAAAGACTAGTAAAAAAGAACAATTAGCATTAGTTTGGTACATATTGTATTTACCAATATTGAGCCGAAATATTGTAGTATTCACCGATACGAACCGAAGTTCTATTTAGTATCACATTTCAACTATTAAAAAAACCGTATTTATCACATATACCAATCCACAACAGCAATATTCGACGTCATTTTATACCTGTGGGCCTGTGGCCACTGCCTAAGCTTAACCAACCGACCTTCCTCCCAGCTAATTGCAGGTAACCTGCAATTTTTTATACCCCTGAACTTTTTTGTCGTTTGCGCGCCGTTGTACCCAAATTTGGCGCTTGGATCGTGCGGAAGGGCAGTGGCAGAATTATACACTTATCTTGATGAAGAAATTATTCATTGGATACATGAAGTCTTCGATTGTCGGGAGTGAGGCAGGCAACGCCTCATTTGAGCATCTTGAATTCTTGACTTGAAATAAACTTGTAAACTTGAATGGAATTCTGTATAAGTTAAACATACAGTGCTTTGCACTAATTCGCTGAATGCACAATAGAAGGGGGAGAGGATAAGCAGTTTATTGAATCAGAAAAAGGGAAGTACTAAATTGTAGGAGGAACTTCCAAGATCTCTGTCAATTCCGGTTTGGTTCATTGACTCAGAGAAGCTATAAACACGGATAGAATAGAACTACTCATCTGGAAATGCGCATATCATATTTGCTTTGAGAAGAAGACTTTTGCAGTCATCCACCGAGTAAACTGGGCTGGACACACGTTAACAGATTCTTCAGAGAGTTGTTCTACTCTACATAGAGTGTTTTATGTTTGGTTTGATCTTTCCTCTTCTTATGTTTTTTATCTTTCTTGATGATTTTTTCTTCTCTTAATTAATTTTGTGTTACCAAGGATGAATGATTGATGGATATATCCTCTGTGGATTATATCCTAATCATTTAGGCAAGTTCTCCCATGATCATCAAGAGATTTCTCAAGAAATCGGTTTTTAGCTTAAGAACGAAGGATTTGAGGTAGATCTTGATCTTGCAAGTTTGCGAGCAATTTCTTTGAAGTTCTAGCTTGATGTGATATGTGGAATTTTGACGTCAATCCTTGTGATTGAAGGCTGGAATAAATTACTGACATCTATAGGAAGATACATACAAAGTTTCATAGGATTTGCATTAGCCTATTAAAAGATATACTGATTTTGGTTTTTGAAATCGTATTGATTTGGTCTTTAGGTTGAATTTGTCTTTTTCATATCTTTTTTTTTTGAAACAGCATGGCTGTGGTTTATATTAAATAGGGAAATTAGAAGAGTACATGGCGCAGGATGCTGCGCCCGGAGAATTTACAGTGGGACTAAAGAGGCGAAAAGGATAGATGAGTGGAATTAGAGAAAAAAAAAGGAAAATGTTAAGCTTGTCGATCAACTAGGTGTTTTAGATGAGATGCTCCCGCAAAAGTCCAGATCGCGACGTCTTCTTTGATGTATTGGAGGATGTCCTCATTGGTCTTGCAATCGTTTAGAAATACTCTGTTATTTCGCTTCTTCCACCATCGCCAGCAAATTAAGATGATCAGAGTTGTAACGCCTTTGCGAGGCCCTGCGTGGTAGTTTATAAGATGCAGGCACCAATGTTGGAAATTGGCAGTTTGGCCCCAGCGACCTAGGAGCTGTGGTAATCGCATCCATCTGGCAACAGCTGCCCATAATTGCTGGACTTTTGTACATTCCATGAACAAGTGACAGATAGTTTCAAGACTTCGACAGCACATGGAACAAAAATATTGGTTTGACCACCCCCTCTGCTGAAGTCGCTGCGCTGTCCATAGGCGGTTGTGGAGAGCTAGCCACATAAATACTTTGCATCGCAGGGGCGCCCATGTTGGCCAAACTGCAGTATGGAAGGATGAGTAGGTGCTTCCAGAGAACTGCATACTGTACGCTGATGAGGCCGTGTAAATTCCGTTGGATGTGTGCGTCCAAGTTATACTATCACGGATCTCTGGCTGTAGTTGAAATGACTGTAGTCTAATCTATAGATTGACATACTGTAGAAGAAGATGAGGTGTTAAGTTGTGTTTGATATCCCGAATCCATTTGTTGTTGGATAGGGCATCAGCCACAGATCGTGACTTTCGCCTGGAGTGTTTGAAGAGGTCCGGCGCATACTGAGATGGGGCCGTCCCTTCCAGCCATCTGTCTGTCCAGAAGGTAGCCGTTTGACCATTTCCGATGGTAACTTTGGTAGCTGCAGAGAAAAGTTGTAAATCAGTTCGATCGGATGGAGTCCATTGCCCAGTTCATGGTCTATCCGGATCCCTCCATCTGAGCCAAAGCCAGCAGATACGTAGAGCTCTTGCAAACCTGTTGAGGTCAAGAATGCCAAGTCCTCCCATGTTGTAGGGCCAATAAACTGTTGTCTACCATACCTTGCAGTTCTCCCCGTGGATTTCCCCGTTTCCTGCCCATAAGAATTTTCTTCTGAGCTTGTCGAGGTTTGCGGCGAATTTTTTGGGTGGCCTGATTGCTGTGAGGAGATATATTGGAAGTGAAGTGAGGACCGATTTTACTAAGATCAGGCGGCCCCCCATAGAGAGATGTTGCACCTGCCAGCCCGCAAGACGTCGCACCGCTTTGTCATGGATGTACTGTAGGTCTGCACGACGTAGGCGAGCAATAATTAGTGGCATTCCCAGGTATTTGAATGGAAAACTCGATATTCCTCCAGTGAAGGGCTGCAGGATGTTTTGGAGGGTTTGATCATGGCATCTAATGTGCTACAGTACTTTTTTGCATGTTGACTCGAAGACCCGATGCTTCCCCGAAGAGAGCAAGAATGTCAATGACCGCTTGAAGCTCTTCTTTAACCGGGTTGAGGAATAGCACTGCATCATCCGCATAGAGAGAGAGACGAAGCGAGGGGCTACAGCCTTTCAACGGCGATAGAATGCTGTCTTGCATGGCCTTGGCGAGTATATAATGCAAGGGGTCAATGGCTAGCAGGAAGAGGTAAGGCAACAGGGGGTCTCCTTGTCTTAGCCTACGTCGATGGAAGATCTGAGGTCCTGGCACTCCATTGAGAAGGACCAATGAGGTTGATGTCGTGAAAGAAATTGATATCCATTCCTTCCATCTTGGTCCGAAGCCGCGTGCTTGCAACAGGTCAAGCAAGTATTCCCATGAGACTGAGTCAAAAGCTTTTTCGATGTCTAGCTTAAGCATTAATGCCAGGGTTCGGCTTTGGTGGTAGGATCTTGCACGGTTTTGGACCCACAAAAAATTTTCTTGGATGCATCTTCCTTTGATGAATGCGCTCTGCGAGTTTGATATTAGATGACCTATCTTGCTGGAAAGGCGTAGAGCTAAAACTTTTGATAATATCTTTGCAACCGAGTGGATGAGACTTATCGGCCGGTAGTCTGCAGCAGTCTGCGCCGTTTCTTTTTTGGGAATGAGAGCAATGAAGGCAGCGTTTAGAGTTCAAAAATCTGACGCGGAGCAATTCTGGAGGCAGAGCAATATGGCCATAATGTCTTGTTTGACAATTTCCCAGCAGTGTCTATACGTAGAAAGTTCCAGTAAAACCATCTGGTCCCGGTGCTTTTTCTGCAAGTAACTGTTTGATTGCCTGCAATATCTCAAGTTCCAAGAATGGTGCATCGAGGTCGTGGACATCGTGTGCAGGGGGGTTGAGACTTTGCCAGTTGAGTACTTTTGTGCGCCTGGCTGTTTGGCCCAATAGGGATGAGAAATGTTGTGACAGCACTCATTCCTTATCATTATGAGCATTGACGGTCCCTTGGGCAGAAAGTAGGGATTGGATGTAGTTCTTTCTTCGTCATCCGTTAACTTTTAGATGAAAAAAATTGAGTTTTGTCTTCAAATTTTACAGGGTTATAGAAACTCACCTCCCCTATTTAATTATGGTATTTTTTTTAAACTTCTACATGTGATTTTCATAGAGTTTACTCGATAAAAGTGATTTACACTGGATATATTATCAACCCTTCATCTTCAGAGAAGTTGCAAGTCAACTGCGCTGCAGTCTTTGCCTATTTGCTTGTCAGTTAAGGAACATGCTCAATCTAGTATTCTTTGCACGAAGATTTGTTTGCTGCATTTCTCTCTGACCTTTCAGATAAAACTAGGTAGAAAAGCGCGCCGGTTGAATTTCGATAGCATGCGCTTGGAAAAATAAACTTTTTTTATTTTCGCAAAACTACCAACCGGTTAAAAATAGTCCAGAGGAAAAAGGGAAAAAAATTATCAGAGATGACAACATTCTTTTGTCGAGCCTAATACTCTACGTGTTCACTGAGTAATAATACATGTTCGCAAAACCACCAACCGGTGAAAAATAGCCTAGAGGAAAAAGGGCGAAAAATCTTCGATGAATCTGTTTTTTTGGCCAAAACATGTTTTCCGGGTTTTTTGGGTGACGAAAACAATTTTTCCGAGTTTTTTTGTTGCGTTTGTTAAAAAAAAGGGTCGTTAGGATGCGCCAGCGAATCCACGGGTCGCTATAAATCTTCGGACGAATCTACATCTTTTTTAAAAAAGACCCGCGGTTATGACCCGTTGGCAAATCCATAAGTTGATATAAACCTTCGATGAATCCGTGTTTTTTTTGTGACGAAAACATTGTTTTCGTTTTTTTTGGGTGCTGAAAACATTTTTTTCGGTTTTTTTTGTTGCGTTTGCTAAAAAAACAGGTCGTTAGGACCCACCGGCGAATCCGCGGGACGAAAACATTGTTTCCGTTTTTTTGGGTGTTGAAAATATTTTTTCCGGGTTTTTTTGTTGCGTTTGCTAAAAAAAATAGGTCGTTAGGACCCACCGGCGAATCTACGGGTCGTTATAAATCTGCGGACGAATCTACATGTTTTTTAAAAAAACCCGCGGTTACGACCCGTTGGTAAATCCATAAGTTGCTATAAAACTTCGATGAATCTGCGTTTTTTTGGTGACGAAAACATTTTTTCCGGGTTTTTTGGGTGGCGAAAAAATTTTTTCCGGGTTTTTCTGGTGGCGAAAACATTTTTTCCGGGAAAAACGGAGAAAGGACCTGAACGTAAGAAGCAGGGACCTGGTTGTTATTTTTTTGGACCTGTTCGCTATCCTGAAAAATTAGAAAAGGGCTTGTTCGCGATTTGAAATTAACGGGAGGCTTTTCCGCAAATTACCGGGCCAGGGACCTAAACGCGAAGGAAAAAAAATATTCTCGGCTCACAAAAAATTGCGGAGGACCTATCCGTAATTTCGAAGAAACGGAGGGGTTTTTTTGCAAAACGGCACGGTGACAGGTGGCGCTCCGGTTTGCCTCCAATTCTTTCAGCTATAAGGATGTTAACGATGATACCACAGGTGATTTTCATAGAGTTTACTCGATAAAAGTGATTTACACTGGATATATTATCAACCCTTCATCTTCAGAGAAGTTGCAAGTCAACTGCGCTGCAGTCTTTGCCTATTTGCTTGTCAGTTAAGGAACATGCTCAATCTAGTATTCTTTGCACGACGATTTGTTTGCTGCATTTCTCTCTGACCTTTCAGATAAAATACCACAGGTGAATGATTAAAGTAAAGATCAATCAATGAATGGAAGTCAACACTTACGTTTGGCTTGGTTTCTCACTTTACCAAGTCAGCCGTAAGAATGGAGTGGAGCAATACCGAGATAAAAGTGTCAAACTTTCTTATCACGAAATGCTACGTTGCTGGATGATCGTAGTTCGTTTTTAACGGGAGATCATTGAACGAAGACGTAAGAGCTAAAGAAGGCTTGCAGGCTGTAACTTGTGTAAGTACGTAACTAACCGAAGTGAACGATGGGCCAGACCGATCTGACTTTAACTAGGCTTTAGATGAACAGCGGCCGCTCAGAATCTTTAATCAGCGATGGGCATGGCCTAATCACGGAGTCGCGTGCCTTACGGCAATGTCATCTTTCACGTGAGGTTAACTACAGTAGACGGTTCTTGTGATATGGTTCCGTTCGCCGCACCAGGAGAGGACCTCGCGCCAAACTGTGGCGGCGCAGGGCTCTTGGGCTGGTCTAGCTGCGAGTTCTTGCTTGTTAGCATGGTGAGAACAGCCGGCATGGTAGGCCTATCACCGGGCGATTGCTGCAGGCAGAGGAGGCCAATCCGGATGCACCTGCGCAGTTCAGACGAGAGCTCGGGATCAGGAGGAGACCGCGCCGGAGGCACCGCCGGGTCCAGAAGGTCTATGATCCTGTGCTCTCCCCATAGTTTCCAGGCCTTCGAAATCACCTCAACCCAATGGCAAATGGTTAACCGTTGTCAGAATCTTGGAGCAAATGCAATTCTTATCTGAACAATTTCATATCCTAGACGTCCGGCACCGGTGTACTCGTGAAACGAGGCTCGGTGCAGCGCTGTTTCTGTTTGTCGATGATTATCTCCAGCGAGGCAATTCCGAAGCTGAATACGTCGCAATTAGTGTCATGTCCCCGTCCTTTGCGTACTCTGGCGATGCGTATCCTCTACATATACCTCAGTCATGTCAGTATGTGATTTAAGTATATTTGTTCGGATATCAAGAACAGGAGCAAGTCATAATATGTTGCTGTCATATTAAGAAGCGAACTCCCGCACCGCTCCCGGGAGATCCGATTAAATCGCTGCCCGGGAGGAGGCGACTCCCGGGCGGCACCCGCACCGCTCGCTGTTGCTGATTCATCGCCGCCGGCCCTCATCGCTCTTGGGTTCAGATTATTGTGAGCCACGAGCACGCATCTGGGGTTCCGATCTTCGTCATCGTCGCCATTCATCGAGGCATAGCAACGCCACCCACTGTGCGCCGCATCCGATCGGTCTCCGCGAAATCTTCTCGCGCCCGCGCCTCCAATCGGCGGTCTCTCCCGGCGCAACCCGCGTCGCCTTCGTGCCGGCCACCATCCGTCCGGCCCTTCTCTGGCGTCCAGCCGGCTTTCATCGCAGATCGCGCATCGCACTGTCCCGACCATTGGTCGTCTTCAGCTACTCCACACCGGTTGTCGCCGTCCTCCGCGTGCTCCGGTTCTGCGCGGCCACCATCCATTGCCATCCCAGCCGTCGCGATCGGCATCACGCGATCGAGCTCGCGCGACATCGCGCTAATCTCTGACAAATTTCGAAGCGCCGACTCGCCTTCCTTGCGAAATCTGTTTCGGATGTAAGGAGGTGCAATTCGCAGGGTGAGTTGGATTGTGCAAGGTATCGTCTTTCTTCTTCAAATTTGGAGAAGATGCATCTGTCGCGGAGATTTTCGGCTCCTTTTGCCGGAGGCAAATTCCAGTCCTCTTGCAGCAATGCTGGCCTTGTTCCTGAGTTGCTGGTGGCGATCGATTTAATGGTCGCAGCTACGGTGGTCCACTTCGTCCTGCTCGTGGTGGTCTTCGTCCCCCAAGATTTCATGCTGGGGGTCATGGACGGTATGGAGTCCGTGATCGCGTTCAAGATTTTGGAGGGCGCAATGATTCAAATAGCCGCGGTGTTTTTGGTGGTGGCGCCCAGAATGTTGGAAATCCAGGGGGCTGCCAGATTGTGGCGCCCAGAATGTTGGAAATCCAGGGGGCTGCCGGATTGCTTACGCGGAAAAGATTTCTGATGATGTTTTCGCTAAGCAATACAATGAAAAGGGGGGAGAGCTCTGCGATCTAGGCTGATAGCAATCAAGGCTTCTCTTTTTTCCTTTTTTGTTTTGTTTAAGGGCTGTGTGCTTCTTGTTAAGCAGAGGCCGGGAGAAATTTTAAGGACTTATATCATCTTGATGTAATGTTCTTAAAATTAATAAAATCTTCCTTCATCCAAAAAAAAAAAATTAAGAAGCGAACTAGGCTCTGTGTGTCAGGTTTCTCACGGTGAAACTAATATTAATGTTTGTGTTCCTGTCTGATCGGCAAGGAACAGCTTTGCGGTGCCCATGTCTGCTAGCTTTGGCCTGCATTTGTCATCCAAGAGCACATTGGATGGCTTCAGATCTCTATGAATTCCGTCGTGAAGGTACCAGACAACTTGGACAATTCCACGAATAATCTCCGATCTTTTCGCTCAATTCAGTGAAGCACGGGTGTTGGGTTTGCCTATCGGCTCCAATTTACAAACGGTTCAGTGTACAAGACATGTAGTTGTACGGTTAGGAAATCATCATGTCTGTACATCTAGCAGTGCACAGTACTTAACTAGTACTACATTATACGTACCAAATATGTATAGACTAAGAATCTTGTTCTGCACGCACTCGTATACCAGTATCAGTTCGTTGAAGTCGTTGCAGTACTCAAGGAGCCGGACAAAGTTGTCGTGCCGCAGCTTGGACATGGCTTCCACTTCCCTTGTGAAAATCGTTCAGGACTTCGTTGGGTAGAGATGATAGCTTGATCCTCTTCGCGGCATTCTCCCAGATAACCTTCTACGAGAGAATGATCATTGGGTAGTTGACCCTGCATATAATCAAATCGTACAACCGGATATGTATTACATGATGCAGACTTCATATTATATCATCGTCTGTAAGGTGTTCTGAGACAATATAAAAGACATAATTAAGTTGCATTGTGACCTCATAGACGATGCCAAAAGCGCCTTCATCAGTGACATTCCTTCTGCAGAAATTTCTTGTGGCCTGCTCTATGGTGGCCAGATCAACGGAGGTGGCTGTCGTAGCGTGCAGATCTGCTTGCCTGCTTTCATACGAGCAGCATCGTTATTATAAACTGCTCGTGCGTGCATTACGCAATTGAGAGAACACGTGGTGGTCTATCCATATTTGTAATGAGTAATTGATTGTGTTTTGAGCCTTTGATACTCAGGTTTGAGTTTAGTTTGAGCTTGCTTTGGTTTTGAGCAATTTGGTTTGAGTGGTCGTGAGCTTTATGACCCCTAAAGAGGCCGTGACCACTACGAAAGTGGTCTAGACCTCTAAGAACCTATATAGAAATGGTCTAGTTCTCTAAGAACCTCTATAGAAATGGTCTAGATCTCGAAAGACCTCCTAGGAAGTGATCGTGACCTCCCAAAGAGTGGTTGTGACCTTTCTGAGAGTGGTCGTGAGCTATTGTGACCACTTTGGGAGTAGCCATGATCTCCTAGGTAGCGGTTGTGACCCTTTAGGAGTGCTTGTGAAACCCCTGTGGCTACTTAGGGAGTGATCGTGACCACTTAGAGAGTACTCGTGACCTCTCAGTTAGTGGTCTAGATATATTTAAAATGGTCATAGACAAGAATGGTTATAGGCTAAGATGGTCACAGGCTATATAATCTAAGGAGGGATCTTTTGATATGATTTTGGACATTGTCTATGCGATGGTTTCCATATTTGTGTTAATTGCAGGTCTTCAAGGTTAGGTCATGGTGAGATGAAAGTGAGACCGGGACTAGGCTAGGAGAGCTGAGGTCTAGAACTGTCAAAGAACGCCGGAAGATGACTAAGGTCATGAAGTGGTTGTAAACTGGAAAGACAAGAAACCAAATCATGAAGCATGAGTCATGGACGTGACAGACAACGGCGTGATCCGAGACTAGGCTTATGGAGGAGTCTAGGTCCAGAATGTTCAAGGAAGCTAAATCTATCATGTTAAAGGGTATTGTTAAAACCTGTGATGTTGTTGGGTTTCAAGTTAGCCTATGTGTGAGTGAGTGATTTAATCCCAGCCTTTGATGAGGTTCATTATGGGAGATGAAAGTCATCCAAGGGTATAGATTAACTTGGTTGTGCTGTAAATAAAGGGAAGGGGTGCCTCTCCCTATGTGCATTTCATAAAGGATTTTGGTATCCTAATACTCTCTGAACTTTTGCCCATCTAGTTGTAAGGCTTTGTAAACCATCCCTCTAAGAAACAGAAATGGTTCAAGCACAAAAATTTGTTCATGTTTGTGTTTAGTTTCTAGTTTTTGTTTTGCTTTGTTTGCAATTATCTTCTTATACACTCTCTTTGTTCTTTTTAATCCTTCTTGTTTGATCTTGAGCCAAGGATGAGCGATTGATGGATGATGTATCTTTGAAATACATATCAATCATTTAGGCCCTCAGCAACTGCTTTCTCTAAGTTCTTGATCATAAACGAATCTGCTGCAGCAAGAAGAAAGTCCTCAATAGATCGTGTTTTCTTTGTTTTGAGAGTTGATCGTACCTTGATCTAGCTTGCTAAAACGTGTGGGAGTTGATCCAATATCACATTGACCGTTAATAGCTAACAAGCAAGAACAGATCAAAATTCTTAGCCAACCAAAGGTTATCTCAGTGCTTGTTTTTGAGATCATGTTGTTTTTACTATTTATCTGAGAGCTTGGATATCTATTCAGTATTGCCCTAGCTAGGCACGTTAGTTGGTGCTTTAGAGAAAGTGACTAAAATACTCTTTTATCTAGTACCGGATTTGTTGTTCCCTTTTGTTAGCTTTATAGAAGAGAGGTTGCAAATTCTTACTCGTGGCCGTCGACACTTTCACTAAGTGGATCGAGGCCGAACCCGTGTCAACTATTTTGGCTCAAGCAGCCAGGAGGTTTTTCCGCAGTAGCGTGGTGACGCGTTTTGGAGTCCCCAATCGCCTCATCATGGATAACGGCACTCAGTTCACCAGTGAACTGTTTCAAGCCTACTGCGAGGACATCGGGACAAAGGTCTGCTTCACCTCTATAGCTCATCCGCAGAGCAACGGAACGGCCGAACGAGCAAATGGCCAAATTCTTCAAGGGATCAAAAAGAGGGTTTTCAAAAACCTCACCCAGCACGGCCAATCGTGGGTGGATGAGCTTCCTTCCGTCCTCTGGTCAGTTCGCACTACGGCGAGCCGGGCTACGGGCAAAACCCCTTTCTAGCTCGTCTATGGTGCAGAGGCCATACTGCCCGCCGAGATTGTGCTGGGTTCCCAAAGAGTGCACTTGGTCGATAGCGTTGTCCAAGAGCTCGAGCGTCTCCTTGACTTAGACCTTGCTGAAGTGACACGCGAACGGGCATTGCTACGATCTGTCGTCTACCTACAAGCTCTTCGTAGGCACGCGGCTAAATCGATTCGGCCAAGGACCTTGCAAATCGGCGATCTGGTCCTACGTCGAATTCAGGACCTGTCGAAGACCAACAAGCTCTCCCCAAGATGGGAAGGTCCGTTCATGGTTGTCTCGGTGGCACGCTTGGGGGCTATCCGCTTGGCGATGGAAGATGGTCGGGTGCTCTTGAGCTCTTGGAATATTGACCAGCTGCGCAAGTTCTTTGTCTAAACTTGCATTTACTTTCACTTTGCACTTAGCTCAGTGGTTTTTTCCTGTAAAATTTAGTTCCTTCACCCGCGCAAAGTCCATTATCCCCAAGATTTTGTGAATGTTTCTAAAGTCACTGCCCGTTGGTTAGCCGACTCAGTCTCGCACAAGGGCATACTCTTTTCCTCATGGTCTTGGTGATGGGGCGAGCGCGTCCGGGCAGGAACATTCGCTTCAATCTCCTTATTCTAAGGTTTGGCTAGCGTGCGCGCGAACGTACAGAGTGTCACGACCAGCGCCGAATCACTAAACTCGCCGCCAGAGGCCGCAGTCTCCATAAGCTGATCATCGTTCGCAGTAGTTCTTCGCTGCATGATCACGATCGCATACAGACACCCTCTCGGTTGGTCCAGAGTCTTAACTCGATTCGCGCGTGTTCGGTTGTCGTGCACTTTGTTGGGCAACCGCGCGTTCTTCCTCGCCACGACCATGCTCGCAACTTAGGGGCATGTGTTCAAGATGCTAAGAAAGTTAAGGCCTTACGCGTTTCCTTCTCCCGACCTATCCCATGCTTGCAACTCGGAGAAATTGGTGACTTGGTCGAGGGAAAAACGCGTACTTTTTTTAACTCTCCTGCGAACGAGCTCGTGCTCGCAACTTAGGCGCATGAACTTCATTCGTAGCGGGGGCTTAGTAGGAACGAACTACCGCACTAACGTATTTTTTCTAAAAGCGCGCGCTGATGCTTCGTTCTGTTTATACTTCTGTTTGCATCCTCTTTTTTCTGTCTATCTCGCCTTTGTTTTGTGCAGGCACTCCTCAAAAAAGGCAAAACACCAAAGACACAAGACGCAAAGCAAGGCAAAAGGCAAGGTTTAGGGGGGAGAATTATCTTTTATTCACATCATCAGAAAAAGAAAAAAAAGAAGAAGAAAGAAAAAAATTTTACACCAAGACATAGACAAGGGGACTATTTCTCGAACTTCGCTCCTCTGAGGGCCGCAAGCTTTTGCTTCACCTCATCGAGCTTAGTCTCGAGGTCGAGCACCCACCGTCGAGCTTCCCGTCCTTCACGGGCTTCTTGGCGAAGTCGCTCCATCTCCTCCTTGTCTTGGTCGGCAAACTCGGCAGCCTCCCACGTGGCCCGACCCAGCTCGGCCACCTTCAACTCCAGAACTTGAGAATGTTGCTATGCTTGCTCGAGCTCTAGCTCGAGCTTGCACATCCGCTCTCTGTTCTTGGTGCCATTCTCCTCGGCTTGGCGGCACCTCTCTAGGATCTTCAGGTCCTCGGCCTTAAGGACGGCCATCTGTTGCTCGAGTTCCGCCACCTTGGCGTCATGATCAGCATGAAGCTTGGCCACGACCTCGGACGAAACCGTCGCCGAGTTGAAGTCCTTCATGGTCTCTTGAAGGACCTGTGGGCAAGAAGGTCTTAGACTCCCCCTGGACTCCAAAGAAGAAACTCTCAGAAAAGAAGTATACTTACCAGACCGAGACGAGCGCAAAGGTTATCCCGGAAGGCCTTGGTGACGTTTGCCTCCCGAAGATCCGCGAGATTTCCCGTGAGGGACTTCGGCGGGGAGACTTGGCCTTCCTCCCGGGCAGGAAGTTCGCCCAGGATCCCCTCGCTGTCCCCCCGAGCATGTAGTTCGCCCGGGGACGTCGTGCCTTCCCCCCGAGCGGACAGTTCGCTCAGGGTCTTCTCGCTATCCTCCCGAGCATGTGGTTCGCTCGAGGACTGCGCGGTGTCCTCCCGGGCATGCTTTTAGCTCGGGGGCTCCGCGCTCTTCTTCAAGCGTCGGCGTCTTGTCACGAGGGGCGTCGTGTCCTCATCCTCCTCCCCGGGCTCTCCTGCTCGGGAGCCCGAAGTAGCTTGGGTGAGCTTGGCCTTGAGCTCGGCGAGCTCCCCTTCCAGCGCCTTGCGCTCGGCTTTCCTCGCCTCCTCGACCAACTTCGCCTGCTCCGCGAGCTGTTGCAAGCAATCTATCAACCCCGGTTTCCTCTCGAAGTAACTTTTCATCCAGGCCTTCAGGTCGCTTACCTCTTTCCTATCGGCAAATTCCAAGTGCTGCCAAGGAGGACTTTTGGCCAAGGTCGCCCGCCTCTTCAATGACCGGGTAGGAGGCGGCGGCGGTGGAGCTTGACGCTTGCCCCTCGCCTTCTTGGTCTTGGTGGCAGGGACGATCTCCCCTTGGCCGCGCGACAGCGGCTTGAGCTCGGCCACTGCCGCTTCGAGGGCAACTTTCTCCTACCGAAAGCAAAAGAACATCAGAAGATGCTCGGGATGCATTTCCTCGAGCATGGATCGCAGGGAAACTTACCACTTCACCCCGCTGAGCACGTTCCTCGGGACCTGCCACCCATGCTCGAGCTCTTTGCCCTTCGGGGTGTCGAACATCTCGGCGACCCGTTTCTCCACCTAGTTGGCGCTTGGGGCTACGACCGATCAAAAGAAAGTGTCAGCATGAGCAAAGATCATGCATGAGGAGCGGAAATAAATCAAGTTCATGAAGCTTACCAGAGTCAGCCTCTCGGGTGAGGTCTTGCCACCCGGAGACCTTGAAGAAGGGGTGCTCCCTCCTCCTCAAAGGGGACACCCGATTCCTGAGGAAGTTCCGGACGACGTCGCGACCAGTGAGCCCCTTGTTCGTGAGCTCGTTGATTGTCATCAAGGCCCACTCCTCCTCGGCTTGCACGGTCAGGCGCGGGGTCTCGACGCTGGGCGCCGCCATTCTGGAGTAGCGGAGAGTGCTTCCCTCCGCCTTCCTCAAGTAGAACCAAAAATCGGCCCAGCCCGACACCGAGTCTTTGAGGGTGAAGAAGGGATACTCGTATGGTCGGTTGGGCCGCAAACGAAAGTATGCGGAACCGGTGGGAGAAGCCCCACCGGTGCGGAACAATGAGTAAAAATGAAAAAAGAGGCTCGCCGTGGGCAAGATGCCCACGAATCCCTCGCAAAGGTGCGAGAAGATGGCCAGGACAAGGATGGAGTTAGGGTTCAAATTGGTGATCTCGCGCTCGCATTAGGTGAGTACGGATTCAAGGAACTCACTCTCGGCCATTCTAAGCCCGTTGACAGTGTAGAGGTCGCAGGTGACGATCTCGTTGTCGCACGGCACGGGGGTGCTTCGCCGTCCGGGATGCGCCAGGTGCCCGCGTCGAGGTAGCTAAAGGTCTCAAGAGTCTGCAACCTCTCCTTACTGATCTTGCTCGGACCGAACTTCGCCATGGAGAGAGGTTGAGGAAGGGAGCGCAAGGATGAAAGAGCTTGAGGCTTGGAAGATTTTAGAGTCTGATTGCGCGATGCAAAAGAAGAAGGTCTCAGCGCTGTCCCCGCCAGGTTT
Source organism: Guadua angustifolia (assembly GCA_036346375.1). NCBI lineage: Eukaryota > Viridiplantae > Streptophyta > Magnoliopsida > Poales > Poaceae > Guadua > Guadua angustifolia. The sequence goes on along the minus strand of CM070507.1, from coordinate 5,504,482 downwards.
ATATAGGCGGAGAAGCCGAACGGACAAAAAACTGCCCCCGCCCGTTCGTGAACCGACGCGCGGTGGCACGGTTTCCAAAATTGTCCAATAAAGGCGCGGTTTTCGAAAAACTGTCAGAACCGTACCCGTGAGGCTTCGCGGAGAAGGAACCATCGCGACCTTTCGCTTCTGTTCCCAAGCCCCGCTTTGGTCGGGCCTAGAGTAGGATGCTCGGTCCTTGCCGGAGCATGCTCGCTTGTGAGCAAGGGTTGCTCGGATGCTGCAGTAGTGTTTCATTGCAAGATTCTAATTCCATTCCCAGGCACCCGCTTCAGTTGGGCCTAGAGCAAGATGCTTGGTCCTCACCGGAGCATGCTTGCTTGCGAGCAAGGGTCGCTTGGATGCTGCAGTAGTGTTTCGCTGCAAGATTTAATCCCGTGCTGCAGTAGTTTTTCGCTGCAAGATCCCAATCCCTCCTGTGAGTCTGAAGGCTCAAGGGGAAGGCCTTGCCGAGCGAATTTCCACTTGAGCCTCAGGGGCTAACTGTCAGGGATTGGGTGATTTCCATAAAGACCATCATACCCCGGCAGCCAATTTTCGGCCGACCATACTTACCCTTGGATGGTTTTTCCAAGGAAGATCTTCGGGCGGCCCGACCGATGGGTCTACCCCGACCACGACCAAGCTCGTCCTCGAGCATGTGCCTCTGTTTCCAGAGCGTGCCTGCTCGGAGGGATGCGACGATCGACCAAGGCTGGAGGAAGACCCCAGGCATGATCAGCAGGTCAGGCGCGGCCCACGAAGACAACGTGGCATTAACACACGGCGGCTCGAAGGATCGTACGGCCACGTTCCAAGCCCACTACGCCCACGTCATGGCATGGCAAAAAGTAGGGGTAGCAGTTACGCCCACGTCCGGGCATAGTAGTGGCATGTCATTCAGTTGTAAATGATGTAAGACTGTAATTGTCTATAAATACCCCGCCGTAAGAAACATCCGGGGGCTTTTTTGGAGCACTAGTTAGAAAAAGGGACGATCCCCTTAGGAAGAAACTAAAAAACAGAAACACCCAAGCGTATCTGTAAGAAGTTGAGAGAAGAGAGAAAGCTCGACACTCCCGAGCAAGCACTCTGTAAATCATTCTTCGGCAGTAGTGAAGCCATTGGACGTAGGGCTGTTATCTCCTTCGTGAGAGGCCCAAACCAGGATAAAAAGTTCTTGTCCCTTTGTCTTATTTCGAACCTTCGACCATCCTCCTAGCTCGGCAAGCCTTTGAATGCTAAACCCTTTGCGGAAAAGGGGCCCTGGTTGATCCCTCATTCAACAAGTAAGCTCGGCGAGGGATCCGTTCCCGAATCGTTGACACATGAGGAGGTCTACTCATGTTGGTGATGAGTATTTAACTGTATTTGAGTTAGGGGTTTGATTTATTTTTAGCAATTGGATAGTAATTGTATATCATTTTGGACATTGTTATGTGATGGGTTTCCTTATTTTTTTGGTTGCAGGATGACGGTGACAGGTCATGGTAAGGCGGAAGATGACCGAGACAAGACGAGGTGCACCGAAGGTCCAGGTGGTCGGGGATCACCGGAGGATGACTGGAGACAGAGTCGTTGCGAGCCTAGAAGACAAGAGAATGACTGAGATGCTAACTTGAGCTCCTCAGATCAATGAGAGCCATTGGATTGCGGTTTAGATGATAGAGTAGTGGTCAAGTTAGCCTGAGTGAATTTCAACCCTTGATAAGATTTCTTGAAAGCCAAGTAGAACTCATCCAAGGGTGGAGGGCGACTCAATATCAACCCTTGATAAGGTTACTTGAGGACCAAGTAGAACACATCTATGGGTGAAGGATGACTCAAAAGTAGTATAAATAGAGAAATATGGGTAGTTCTCTCCCTTGAAGGTTTTGTGTGCTCCTATGAATTTTGCCCACCTTGTTGTGAGGTTTTGTAAACTTTCTTTCAAGAAATAAAATTTTACTTACTTTTCTGAACGTAATTTCAGTATTTATATTATGTCTTAAATTCGGTATTTAAATTTCATAATTTAATTTCTTACAATTTATATTCTTGCAAGTTGGATTTTCCTCCCCTCCTACTTGCTTTTTAAATTCCGTAATTTAATTTTTTGCAATTTACATTCTCGCAAGTTGGATTTGTCTCCCCTTCTTCTACTTGCTTTTGCTTCCTGTGCCGAGGATGTATGATTGATGGATAAATCTTCTTTAGATCATATCCTTATCATCTAGGCAATCTTTTGCAAAAACTCGATCTCTTTACTTAATTTACCTTCCATAGCGTACTCTGGGGATATGTAGCCACTGGGTTACAAAGATTTTGGCACATTAGATTGCTGTGATCATTAATTTTATCTATGATCTGAATGAAGTAGCAAAATGTGTAGTTCAGTACTGATGTGAGAAGTAAGCAGTACTGGACTAACTTTTTTAGTGTTCCCCTTCAAATTATATTGTAGTGAACACAAAAGGAAAAGGAGCCTTACTAGGTTCCAACAGTTCGGAGAGTAAGGGCTTGAAGTTGGTATTCACCGAAAATTCTAGCCATGCCGAAGTCAGATATCTTGGGGTTGAAATTGTCATCAAGCAGAACATTGCTCGCTTTGAGATCCCTGTGAATTATTTTCAGTCTGGAATCCTGATGAAGGTACAGCAACCCTCTTGCAATTCCCTGAATAATCTTGAATCGCAGTTCCCAACCCAATACTTCTCTCTTACTTTCATCTTTAGCAAAATCACACAACATCAAGGCTAGCAGAAAAGTTCAATTGTTGCTCAAAAACTGATATTCGCAGAACTTAGAAATGTAAGACAAACTAAAACTAAAACTAACCAAAAATAAACGTGTCAAGGCTCTCGTTAGGCATGTACTCGTAGAGCAACATCTTCTCTTCTCCACGAACACAACAACCGAAAAGCCTAACCAGGTTTCGGACCTTCGGTGCTGCAATTTGGATAGAACCATCACCTCATTCTTGAACTCTTCCGATCCCTGACTTGAGTTTTTTGACAGCAACTTAATGGGTAATGGCAATCTCTTGGCCATCTGGTAATATCCCCTGTAGGTAGTATCAAGTATCAACTATGATGATCCAGCTATTCACTTCACCGCATTACTAATATTTAATTAAACATTCAACCATATTACCACAGTTGGATAAAATATTTGAATGGCTAGTACTCTTTTTTTTTTTGAAAGGACAGCATAGCTGCAAATTATATTAGGAAGGGAAAGTCGGAGAATACAAGGTGCAAGATACTACACCGGATAGGCAAACACGGGTCATCCCGAGGAACAAGAGAAAGAATTAACAAGAAGAAAAGAAATCAAGCTAGTCGGTCTAGAAGCTTTTTTAGGTGTTCCGCACCCACAATAATCCAGATTCTGGCCTCATCTTTGATGGACTGTGAGATCTCCTTGATGACTTTCTCTTTGCTTCGAGAAATTCTGCTATTTCGTTCTTTCCACCATTGCTAGCAAGTTAGGATGATCAGCGACTTTAGCCCTTTTCGAAATCTTGGATGTCCGTTTACTAGGTGAAGACTCCAATCTTGCAGGCTTAAGGCCGTGGCTGGATCCCACCGGTCCAGCGATAGAGACGGAAATCAAGCCCATGCAGCGATTAGTTTCAACAACCTTCGAACTTGGGGGCAGTCTATGAAAAGGTGATGTGCGTTTCGTGTTTCAAAAGACATTGGGCGAATATTGGTTGGGCCACCCCTTCGTTGTAGCAGTTACTTGATCCAAAGCCGATTTTGGCTGGCAAGCCATAGGAAGACTTTGCAATGCGATGGAGACCAAGCCTGCCAGATGGATTTATCAGGAAGTTTTATACATCTTGTTGGACACTTATTCAGGAAGATCTAATGACAGCCGTTCAACAGCTATACGACCTAAGAGGACATCATTAATTTGCACCTCCTAAATTCGGCGCACATTGTGCTACTTCCTAAAAGGAGAGATGATGGAACGTAATATTACTGGAATAGCCTTTTTCTTGTTTGGCACTCCATTTATCAAAGTTCTCGAATAATGTAGTTGTAGATTGCTTTCATCACAAAAGTCTCCTTAATTCACGTAAGAGACTTTTTACCATCCTGTATTAAACTGTACATTGAGTTAATACTAAAAGGTACCAAAAGTTTAGAGAATGAATGTGAGGTACAAGATTTTAATGTCAATTTGGCAGTATCTCATGATACCGCCTAAAGACGGTAAAAACTCTATTCACATTATTGAAGGAGATCCACTTCTACCCTATCGGGACTCTAGTGAGGGCACATGATGCGGGGTGCTACGGGAGATCCCCTCATACCCCGCCAGGCCTCTAAAGAGGGTATATGGCACGAGGTGCCACAGGAGATACCCTCATATCCAACTGCGGGGTGTTATGGGAGTCCTCTCATACCCCGCTGGGCCTCTAGAGAGGGTACATAGTGCGGGTGCCATAGGAGATACCCTCATACCCCAGTGTAGAGTGTCATAGAAGATCTCCTCATACCCGTCAGGCCTCTTAAGAGGCTACATGGGGCGGAGTGCTACGAGAGATCCCATCATACCCCACTAGGCCTCTTGAGAGGCTACATGGGGCAGGATACCACAGAAGATCCCCTCATACCCAGGCATGAGGTGGCATGGAAGATCTCCTCATACCCCGCTGAGCCTCTAGAAAGGCTACGTGACGCGAGGTGTCACGGGGGATCCCCTCATACTCCGCCAGGCCTCTAGAGAGGGTAAATAGCGCGGGTGCCATAGGAGATCTCCTCATACCCTAGTGTAGAGTGTCATGGGAGATCTCCTCATACCCATCGGGCCTCTTAAGAGGCTACATGGAGCGGAGTGCTATGAGAGATCCCATCATACCCCATCGGGCCTCTTGAGAGGCTACATGACGTGGGGTGCTCCAGGAGATCCCCTCGTACCCAGGCATGAGGTGCCACGGAAGAGTGTCATGGGAGATCTCCTCAGAACTACTATCGTAACAGAATGATAGTATACTAACTCACATTACTCTCGTAACAAAAGTAAAGTTCATTAGTTCTGTCGTAATTTGACAAGCATCCATTGCAAATTGGGCAGGCTAAAAACAAAGGAAAGGAACACGAAGGCGACATACAAGAGAGAAAGAAGGTGCAGAAGGAAGCTACTCCACATTGACTTCAGACTGCAAGTTCTGGACTAGCAGTAAATTTTAAGCTTACTTCCGTTGCAGTGTCACTGCGACACCCTGGTGAGACAATTCCATATATACTACTCCCTCAGTTGATTTATATAGGACTCCCAGGCATTTGAAGATTCTAAATTTGTAAACTTTGATCAATAATTAGTGCAACAAAATATAGATTATATAACACAAAAGTGAAACCATTAAATTCGTATGTGAAAGCACTTTCCTATGGTTGTGAAGTTGTAGCTACCAACAAAGTATTATAAAAAAATTAATGACCAAAATTTAATTTTGAAGGCCGCACCAAGTCATAACGGAGGGAATACTAAATAACTTTATATGTTCTCTTTATGTCACTGTGTCTTGTTGGCATGTGAATCCAAAGGTCTGCGTATCATCTCATAACGAGTGGCATATAAGAAATTATTTAGTGACATGTAGTGAATTTTGTGAAAACTGAAATCAACGTAACGAAGGAACAGAGGTACTCAAATGGAAAGGTTCCAGACCCAAAACAAGAGACTGTCCGTTGTATCGTCCGTTGCGATTTCACGGGGCATGCAGAACGAGGGACGCGTGGCGTGGTCATGTCTGGCTCGGTCCGGCTCCACCGTTGACCGTGGGATTCTTGGGCATGGCGAGCTGTGAGCCGCTGTTTGATAGCATCGCGACGACTTCAGGCATGGCGGGCCTGTCCTCTGGCGAAAGCTGCACACAGAGAAGCCCAATCTGGATGCACCTCTCTAGTTCAAGCAAGAGCTCAGACTCAGGTGGGTCCACTTCCGAATCAAGAAGCTCCCCGATCTCATGTTGCAGCCACGATTTCCAGACCTGCAAATATGCTCACTTACAATATGCCCGTTTCAACAGGGAAAAAAGGACATGTACAAGAATTTCTGCTCATGGGTATACTTACATCAGGAAGGAGATTTTTCACGGTGCATCTCTTTTTGCCACTGACTATCTCCAGCAAGACCACTCCAAAGCTATACACATCACACTTGAGCGTTAGGTGCCTTTGCTCCACATACTCTGGAGATGTGTAGCCCCTTCATTGAACACAAATATGTTAGCCAACTGAGGTCTCTTACTCTCTTAGATGTAGAAAAATAGTCATATACGGTCCATTTCAAGTCCAGATGCACTTGAATTTGGGAAATTATACGATCATTTTAAGTTTAAATCGTACGGTGACAGTACTATTGTAGGATTCGTCTGTTCATCGATGAAGAGTTTCGCAGTGCCAAAGTCTGCTATCTTAGGCTTCCAAGTGTCATCCAGGAGGATATTTGGCGGTTTTAAATCCCTGTGAATGACTTGCTTGTCGTGAAGGTAAGCAACACCTACAGCGATCCCACGAATTATTTCCAGTCTTTGTTCCCAGTTCAGGGATGAACGGAGTCTGGTATCTTCTCCTATCAGTTCCAAATAGGTGCATGAGGCAGACAACAGATAAGAACTTTGTAGGGAGAGCAAGTAATGCATCACATTTCTAAATATATAGATTAACACGGCGTGTAACACTGAGTACCAAATATGTAGAGATCCAAACTCTTGTTCTGCAAGTACTCGTAGACTAGGATCCACTCGTCTCCTTCCTGGCAATGGCAGAGGAACTCAACAAGAGCGGGATGCTTGAGCTTTGACATCACTTGCACTTCTCTTGTGAAATCCTCCTTGCCTTTATTGGTAAGACAAGACTGTTTGAGCCTTTTTACAGCAACCTTTCTACCATCAGGTAGCTGCACCTGCAGGTGCTTGTACAATTAGATGTTATGATGCAGATTCAGCATATATACGTGGTAATGAAGTCGAACTCTTGAAGTATTTGGTTGCAAAGTCAGAATTTGAGGATTTGCTACTACAAAGATCCTCACTTAAGGATTTATCACTCGATGTCACACTAACATGTGGGTCCTGGTGGCACACCGAGTGGCAAATCTTCAAATGTAGCTCTTTGTAGTGGTAAATCATCAATAATTCCTATTAATAAAAGGGAAATAATGGAGACCTGATAAACGTCGCCAAATCCACCTCGTCCAATGATATTGCTTTCGGAGAAATTTTCTGTGGCCGCCTGTATTGTAGGTAGATCAACCGCAGGGACGGATGTAGGAGGATAGGGACGACTTTCATGACCATCTATAATTACACCTCGTCCAATGATATTGCTTTCAGATAAATTTTCTGTGGCCGCCTGTATTGTGGGTAGATCAACCGCAGGGACGGATGTAGGAGGATTGAGAAGACTCTGATGATCATCTGTAATTAGCCTTATCAGATTGTTTCCATCCTTCTTTGTAATCTTTGTCTTAAAGTAGTGCAGAAAGGAACAAGGAAGCAATTAGTAGCACTTTTACCTGGTACCTGTCGTCGTTTCCTAATCACAATTACGGACAAACAAACAACGAGGAGAAGCACAACGACGGAAGCTGCACCAATAACCGGCGCAGTAGGAAATGGCCGGGGCCGGCGGTGCGGCGCTTCATCTGTTACAGTATGGTTAGAATAAGTTCAACAAATGGCAAAACAGTATTGCTCATGCATGGTTAGAATAAGTTCAACAAATGGCAAAACAGCAGCAGGAATGCAGAACCGGTCACTTGTCAGCCTATTTTCGGCCTTGTTTGTTTGGACTTCGGTGGGTGGAAGACAATCATTACGTAAGGACTAAATCTTCTGGCTATCACAGATCTTGCAACCCAGTAATCTTGTTGCCGTACTTGCATGACTAACCCAAAAATAAATTACGTCGGCCAAAAACATCGCAACATGTACTTCTATTTCGATTTAGATCTTATCCTATCACAAAATATCTAGAATTGCACACAACTTAAGATTATTTCAAACATTTAAGTTGCATATAGTGTCATATCACATAAGGTATAAATCAAGGGAAATTTGCAAAAGGAAAAGGTTAATGTCATTACAAGTTTGCAAAATAAAACACCTATGCAACGTACTTCTCTTGTGTCATTTATACCCCACATATCACCTCCGTTTATGAAATCCCCCTTGTCGTTACTTTATTCACTAGTTTTAATGGGAAACTTAAAAAAAAAACTTAATAAATAGTCATCAACAAATGTTGGTTGGCATGTTAATTAGCAAGTATGGTTTTAAATAAAATTTAAGTTCTTCCACTTATCTTCTATCTCTTTGGTCTTACTTCCGTCTTCCTATAATATGCTAAACACTGTATAAATGTATGTGCATACATATATATACATACATACATATGTAAAAGGAGTACATACACAAATTATGTTATAAAGGGTGGATTATGATGAAAATTTTCATTCAACTCCTTTAAAGTATCTTATAATCAATATTAGAGTATACTTAAAAGGATGAAGAAATATAATAACATTATTTAAGCGGTATACTTAAGAGTAGGAGTACGTATTCCCAGGAGTATGAAACAATTTTCATACATATATACACACACTCATTTTCTTTCCAGACAAAAAATACAGTCGGTTCATGGCAAGAGTACGTGGATGGAAAATCTGTACATACCAAATTCAGATTTTGACAACCTCAGGTAGAGATCCTGCCCGCTGTCGACAGAACGGAGATCAACGATGGCATCCGTCCAAAGGACGCAGCCTCCCCCTCGGATATCCGCGGCGGCATAGGCCAAGCACGAACAGTTGGAGAAGCACCTCGCCTTGCACTCCTCCAGGTCCAGGTTGACGTCCATGTCCACCGACGCGTTGTGCGTGTCGGGGAGCTTCACTCCTCCCACAACCTTGAACCCGTCCGTCGTCATCCTCCCATTGCCACAGTCCAGCGCCACGTTCCGTCGGCATCCGCCCGCGTAATTCTTATTGGAGTACTCCGACAGTGATGCAGGACTGAACCCCACTACGCAGGTGCAAAACGACGTCGATGGGGTGTCGGCGTTGCAGAGACCAAATTCCCCGCACGTGGCGTAGTTGTCGCAGGTGTCCCTAGGCCCCTTGAAGAAGGAATTCCATGCCCGGCTGCTTGCGTCCCACACCAGGCGCTCGACCGTGCCAGAGTAATTCACCACGACACGAGTCAAGCGCGCTGTAGGCTTGGCAGTGTACCCATAGGTTTTCTCCCATGGACTGTTCGTCACTCGCAACGGGAACTCGTCCCTGTACGAAGAAGCCTCCGGGACGCCGTTGAAGAACAGGCCGTTCCACGGCCCCGTGCGGTAGATCTTGTCGTTGCCTTGCCACAAGACGATTTCTAATCCGTTGGTGTCCAAGGCGCGGCGGTAGTCCCCCGGAGACGGGTCATCGGCCGAACGCCACGATGTGATGGACCACTCGAACCCCGTCCATAGGCTCTTGCCCAACTTCATGCTGGGCAGCAAGGTGTCCGACGGGTAATCGAACGATTGCCATAGGAAGGCGTTGCTGCTGCCATTACGCACTACTAGGTTGCCGGACTCGAGAAGTTGAACCGCCGGGGAAGAAGCGTGGACGCAGCTTGATGACCACGCTGTCTGGCGAGAGCCATCGAGCAAGACAAGGGTCCCCACGTCGTTGAACAGCAACATGCCCGAGGTGTCACCGAGAGGTTGGTTACGGTTGGCTACCCAACAGACGGTGCTGTTGGACACGGAGAACCATATGCCGAGGTACCTCTTGGTGGACCCCCCAGGAGAGAAGAATCCCAGAGTGAATGAGCCGTTGGCTGAGACGAGCGTCTCGCCGTCGGTGAGGTTCTGGCCCTTGGCGCGCTTGTCTGCAACACCTGCGGCGGGTGTATGCATAGAAAGGAGGAAGAAACAGATCAAGAGGAGGTCCACCAGTTGGCTGGCTGCCCCCATGACGGATGCTTCTTGTACTGTTCTTGCACAACAAACCGCGGGGACAATTGAGGCGTTCTTTTGAAGGGTTAGTTATGGACTGAACTTTGTAACTTGTATCACAGCTTGGGCCGGGGAGATAAAATATTTTACTTTGACGTCTGCTTCCATCTATTGGGTACTCTCACTGTCCAAGCTAAGTTCAGTGGATGTATTTTCTTTTAACACATAAATCAAGAAGGTATTGAAAATAACTATACTACTCCTAATTATTATCTCTAAGTACTACATTCAATGCATGTATTTAGAAAATATCAAGTAAATCTGGATATTTATTAGGAATATAAAGTAAAGGGAACATAACACTAATTTTTGCATTGTAATATAAAATAAGTTATATATTTATGAATAAGACTATTAACAAAATACATCTATAAACTTGGATGGAGTGAGTACTTGAAAGAGATCTTCGAAATAACAAAAAAATTTCATGTACAACAATAGCTAAATTTCCATGTTCTTTAAAAAAAAATAGTTATATTTCCAAGAAGTTGCAATCCATCTTTGAACAAGTGGTTCTCTTGATTGAACCAAGAGATCACCGCAGAGCCCTAGAGCAGGTCATCGCTGCTGCAGGGTTGTTGTTGTCATCTACAAGTCTACGACGTCGTAATAACTGAGCACATCAAACGTGCAACCAAGCTTATATTGCTTAGTCTAAATGGAATAGTGACTCTCAATACAACAGTTTACTAATTTGACCACTTATTTTTATAATAACAAGCAGATTTACCTGTGCAACTGTGTGGCTACATATTATTATCAATTATATTTAATATACAACTCTACTTCCTATAATTGAAATAAGGAAGTAGATGGTTCACAAACTAGGTTTTGGGAGGACTCTTGGGTGGATTCCACACCACTTAAGGTTCAATTCCCAATCCTTTATAATATTGCCCATTACCCTCATGATACTGTTCAAAAGGTTATGACCCAGATGCCACCGAATATTTCTTTTCGGAGATTATTAGTTGGGAATAAATTGACGGCTTGGTATAATCTTATAGCGAAATTAGCTCATTATCACCTTACAGATGGAAAGGATATTTTTCACTGGGATCTACATAGAAATGGGCAATTCTCTGTTCGATCTATGTATGTGTATTTCATGAACCAGGGCACCCCTTTTACCTGTCAGGTCATTTGGAAGTTGAAAGTTCCTTTAAAAATTAAAATCTTCCTCTGGTTCTTACAACGAGGAGTTCTTTTAACAAAAGATAATCTCGCTAAAAGGTGTTGGCAGGGGAATATGAAATGTTGTTTCTGTAATTGTAATGAAACAATTCAACATTTATTTTTTGATTGCCATCACTCGCAGACAATTTGGCGAATTGTGGCGTTACTCTTGGATTATCACCGCCAAAATCTATTGTTCATATGCTTGATAGTTGGTTAACAGGCATTGATAAGGGTGAACAAAATCTGATTTTAGTGGGGGTCTTTGCTCTTCTATGGGCTATCTGGCGCACGCAATGATCTCATCTTTGAAAGCAAACAATATTCTTCCTTTATGCAGGTTATCTTCAAGGAACATACTGGTTGCGGTTTTGGGCGCTATTGCAAGCATGACAACAACAGGGAACTCATCCGACTGGCAAGCAGGGCATTGGAGGTCGTGGCTTTAGATATCTTTGCCAAGGCTGGATGGTGGAGCAATTATAGACTTTGCTTTTAATTTTAAGTTCCCTCTCCCTTTGTTGTTTTTTAGTCATTCATGACTCATAGCTATGGCTTGTGTAAACTCGGTTATGTGCAATCGCAGAGACCGGATGGTTATCCTTTATCAAAAAAAAAATATTAAACTCGTTGGCTCGGTTCAAAATTGCGCCAATTACACTCGTTCTTTAGTTAAACATTGAAATAAGTCAATTTCAAATGAAATTGGATTTTGCTCTGTCTCGACTCATTAGCTCGATTCTAAAAATAATTCCAAACTATAAATAAAATGATTTTAAATCAAACTACGTCAATTTCGAAAAAAAAAGCTCAAAAAAACAGGGATTTGGCTTGATTTCCACCCCTAATTGAAATACAATTGTATTTATTATATAAATCTAATATATATTAAAAGGGAGAAAACTAGTTCAGCTGTTGGAGAAAACTAATTCTTTGCCACAGCACAACCAATGCTCCAGCCTATCTTGTATTCTTTAGCTCACGTACACGCAGTCAGTTGGAAGATAGAACGTCGTAGACTCGCAGTCACTACTGGTTCGTTAAATACTTCAATTGTTCTTCATTGTTGAGCAGCGCCTCTGCGCATGTGCTTGTGCATCAGGCAATTGGATTTGGATCGTGCCTTGTGCTTGTGCGGTAGAAAATTGAATTTGGATTTTGAATCACAACAAGCCGTAGAGCATTTTATACTTATGCAGTTGTATTTTCTTTCTTAGTTGGACCAATCTTGCCTAAAATTCTAGCTACGCCACTACACCGGAGAAGCGTCGAAGGCATGCCCTAGGTGGTGCTCTGCTTTGAGCCTCTACCGAGTGGGCCATCTATGTCAGTGGCGTGAGACTTAATCAGTTCAAGACCGAATGTGCTTTCCAATTTTAAAGACGCGTTTTGGTATTTTCCAGCTATTTTCCGGACTAGAGCACATTCTTTAGTTTATAACTTTTACATTTTTAATCAAATTTTAGCAAAATAAATTTCTAAATTAATATCAAATCATTTAGTTTCAAAATATAAAAAATATTTAATTTTTGAAACACAGTTAATTTATTTGAATTAAAATTAAAATAAACCCTATTATGGACTATAATAGAAGATATGTAAACCATAAACTATAAAATAATTAAAATAATTTTTATAATCTCCTGATACCATAAGAGGCTCATTTGTATAAAAATATTTAATTTTTAAACTCATTTTGAATTAATTGAATTCAAATATGAAATAAAACCTAATGAGATCACTATACAAAATAAGAAAAACTTAACTCCTAAAATCATGAAATTAATTTTGAAAATCCTAACACCTAAGGTGCTCCATTTTTACAAAAATAGTTTGGTTTAAATTTAAAAATAGATTGTACTCTAATACACAGACATCAAAATAGTTAAAACTTGGATCATATAAATTCAAATTTTGGTAAAACTAATTCCTACGTCTTAATGATATCATGAAACCCCTGTTTATGCAAAAATATTCCATATTTAATTTAGATTGAACTAAATTTGTGGATACTTTCCGATGTGCTAAATATTTCAGTAATAGTAGAAGTAACATTTGGTCTATAAGAATATTTCAGTAATTAGAAGTAATTTAGATTGAAGGTTGCTGGTATTTTAGTTAAAAATCAAAATAAAACTATGTTTTGATGCGGGTGATTATTAGCAACAGCCGAAGGTGCAGGTGTTGCACGTAGTGTAGAAGGAGATTATCGTTCGTGTCGGATTAAGAACCGAACTATGAGACGCTATCGAGCCAAGAAACACATACAATCACAATGTCGGATTAAGAACCGGACTATGAGACGCTATCAAACCAAAAAACACATACAATCACAAGTATTAGTATGTGATAGCCTTAAACTAATTAAGTTATCTAGTTTAACTTTACACTTTGGAAAGCTAGAGTAGTACAGGAGTCAGATCTGCTTATAGGGGTTTCTACATACCAATGTAACGGTGTACACCTTGCTATAGAGAGAAACGTGTGTAGGTAGGGTTAAACTACCTGAGTTATTGTGTGAATGATATTATATCTTGGGTGTGTGTTTCTGCCACCATAGCGAGGGTTTGTCATCACCGGACTAGTGCAAAGTTAACCTAGGTAATGTAAAGGTTTTCGTTAGGGGTGGGCAATTTTAAACCGAAACCGAAAAACCGAACTGAACCGAACCGATTTAACCGAATATTTTGGTTTTTGGTTTCCAATTTGCTTTTTATTTTGGTTGTGTTTGGTTTTCGGAATCCGAAAACTGATTTTTCTACAAAAGCGAATCTCATCGGCCCATAGCCCACTCTGGTGGCCTAGCCACTCGACTAGCACCAGCACTTCGGCGCTTCGGCCCATTGCGAAGCCTCCATTTCCTATTCCCCATCGCGAAGACCTAATTAGTAATCCCCATTTCCCATCCTGAATCCCCGATTAGACCGACGCGACGACGCCTCTAGCCTCCTCCCTCGGCGTCGCATAAAGAGCAAGGGCGAGCACGGAGAGCGAGGGCTACGAGACGCCGAGTCAGCAAGTCCTCGGGCTCAGGCTCCTCAGCGCAAAGCATCCCGAAGCTGTATGAGGAGAGCAAGGGCGAGCATGGAGAGCGAAGGCTGCGAGGCGCCAAGTCAGCAAGTCCTCGAGCTCAGGCTCCTCGGCGCGAAGCATCCTGGAGCTGTACAAGGAGAGGGGGCACAGCCTGCGGGGAGCTCCACGACGCCACAGGCTACTTCAGCCCACTGCTCATGGTCGGCGAGGGAGGCTTCGGGTGTGTCTATAGGGGCGTCCTTCGGCTCCCCAGTGGGCTCCCAGACGGCACAGTGGTCGCCATCAAGAGGCTCAACCCCAGGTCACCAGGTATCGTACACCTGCAGATCACAATGCAATTCCATCACTGAATTCACACCTGCTGCCGAGAGATATTGTCTCTTCAGCCATTTGACTTTGTTGTTTTGTTTAGGGGCACAAGGAATGGCTGGCCGAGGTCCACTTCCTGGGCATCGTCGAGCACCCGAGCCTCATCAAGCTTATCGGCTACTGCGCCTCGTAGACCGATCGAGGCTCGCAAAGGCTGCTGCACCACTGACGACTGTGGGCGGCTACAAACTACGTGAGCACTTGGGAAATCGGTTAAACCGAAAACCAAATTAACCGAACTGATTTGATTCGGTTAATTCGGTTCGGTTTTTAGATCAGTTCAGTTTTGGTTCAGTTAGAAAAATCCAAAAACCAAAATATTCAAAAAAAAAAACCCCCCGAACAAAAAAATCAAATTAACCGAATGCCCACCCCTAGTTTTCGTTATAAACATTCTGGCTACATGCTAAAGGTTTGTGAAATATGCGGCAAAAAAAAAAAGGTCGTGACTTGTGGGTAAAGTTGTATACCTCTGCAGAGTGTAAATCTTTTCGAAAAGCTACGTCCACAATCAAGAGCACTTGGTAAAGTCATCTCATAGTTAGATGTTTTATTATTTTCGAAATGACTTGGTTTCATCTGTTATGCCTTGTGTTGGCAAAAGAATATGTTGGCAGGAATTGAACATCTCAATGCTCACATCATAGAGAATTGTGAGATATTACTTATACTCTACCTACTTAGTTATACTCTACCTACTTATTACTTTTATATCAGTCAAACTTGCTTTTACAAATTTTGTTTGTAAATTACAACTTGATTTACAAATTCAATCTCGCTTTATGCAAATTAATCGTAGAAGCCTCTTTTGATATAGTCTGCTTTTTTGCATTTTACAAATACCACTTAAGTCTTGCTGAGTATGAAAGTACTTAACCTTATTTATTATGTTATTTTTGGTGGAAAAGAAATCGAGGCTCCGAAGATTACTTTTCGTCACAGGATACGGGAACTTCAATAAAACGATCTTTCTAGAGATTATGCCTTGTTAGTTGCTTAAGATTTGGATGGGCACACTACAAGACTTTTGCTCTCTCCGTTATAATATACTCTAAATTATAATATTACATTGTAAAAATAGCTTTTGCTTTAATGATATTGTGTATAGATGTGATTCCAGTTGTTGTAATATGCATACTAGTCACTGATCATGAGACTAGGACTATATGCACATAGATTCTTATTTTAGAAATTTATGCAAAAATGAGGGTCATTACATGCGGGCAGAAGGAATTGCCGATCAGACAGGCAAAGATTCTAACAGAAAAAGGAATTCTTTTTTGGAATATCTAAAAAAAAAAACTAAATTATCAGAGTTTTTAAAAAATCACAAAAGTATGATTATGATCCAAATTTTTTATGGTAGCTTAGGCATGCTTGGAGGACCTTCTCACAAATTTTTAAAATTTCACAAATTTAGTAGCTCAATTAAATCGATGAAGTTGCTCTAAATGCATTAGTAGTATTGTTAGAATTTTAACAAATCGTAAAAGTTTGAGCATGATCTGAAATTTCTATGGTAGCGTAGCCATGCTCTCAGAACCATTCTAAATTTTTTTCAAGAATTTGCAAATTTAGTGGCTCAATTAAATGAGCGAAGCTGCTTTAAATACATTAGCAGCATTTTCAGAATTTTTAAAAATCTCAAAATTTTGATTACGATCTGAATTTTTTGTGGTAGGTTAGTCATGCTCTCAGGACCTATCTCAAAAAGTTTCAAAAATTTACAATATGATCTAATAGCTCAATTAAATAAGAGAATTGGACGCAAAAAAAATCAGAAGGAAATGGCGCGCAGAGGCGAAGCCGACCATACCTCACTGTGAATAATGAATATAGAAGATGTGATGTTACTTGCAGTGAAACCACAATTGTCTTCCCTGCTGACTGATCAGAGACGAACTACTTGGCAGTGCAGAAGTCTGCTGTCTTCGGCTTCCATTCGTCATTTAGAAGGATGTTGCCCGGTTTGAGATCTATATGGCTTGTTCTCTATATGTCAGTGTCACCACCCGTGTTTTTCCCTTGTTTATACTGCAACTTTTCTGATGGTATATGCAGACGAAAATTTTCTCGTGAAGGATATGGCCACGCCTGGCGCTGTGGTATACGGTGGAGCTGTGGCTATCTTTCACGCTACATGTGCTTAATTGGTTTAATCCACATTACGACATTAATCAGTCGAAAAAGCCTACAAGACTGTAGAAAATGACGCCCATTGCCCAGGTGAGACGGATGCTTCTTTTCTCTGGCAGAAAACGAAGCTCGTGCACCACAGCTGCACTCGAGCGTGCTTTCCAAGGTAGTCTTTCTTTTCAAATCTTCTGAAGGTCGGCTTGGTCGTCGTCCATTGCAATTATCTCTTTCATAGATTAATTGCGTGGAGTTGTCAAAGATTTGACCTCGTCCGCTACCACGTAATCCACAAAATCGCAATGATTATGTCACGGATTCAGGGTACATGCCAACTGTATCTAAATGTTTGTCACATCAACTAATTAATGATGCAAGGTGTACCACCGACTTTTGTAGAATTAGACTAGTACTGATTGAGTTACATCATAGAAATCCCTGTTCGATGATATTGTCACGAACATGACAAGTAAGGGCTTGAAGTTGGTGTTCACCAAAAATTCTAGCCGTGCCGAAATCACATATCTTGGGGTTGAAGTTGTCATCTAGCAAAACATTGCTGGCTTTCAGATCCCTATGAATAATTTTCAGCCTGGAATCCTGATGAAGGTACAGTAACCCTTTTCCAATTCCAAGGGTAGTATTGTATCGCAAGTTCCAGCCCAACACTTTTCTCTCTCTTTCATCTGACAAATTTATCGTGGAATCATCAAAATGTTAACAGAAAAGTTCAGGTACTGCTCAATAAATGATACCATCGAAATTGCAACACTCAGGCTGAACTTACCAAAAATAAATGAGTCAAGGCCGTGGGAGGTAGAAGGAAATGTACAGCTGCTTATCGCGCGTGCATGAGGGGTCAAAATCTTGGTAAACCATGGAGTCGTCTAGGCTCTCTGCGACGAGAGCAACTACATCGTGAGCTCGTCGTCTCGCCGAGGAGGTATCTTTCCACGTGGCTTTCCTTCCCTGCTTACACTATGCTGCTCCTAATCATAGATTAGCTTGGCTATCTTATCTTAATCCCTTGTCTCAATTGGCAATTGGTGACACTTTGCAAGCGGTTGTTGTTCACGGTATTATGCTGTTGTTTGGTTGAATTGATACTATATGATCACATTTAGCTTTGCTCCTCTGCAACCGCAGCTGCAAAGGATTACATAAAGCTTTTCCCTTTTACAAAGAAGCAGACTGAAACTCTGCATAGAGAATGCTAGCTACTTCAGTCTGTCCCTCCCCCTCTCAATAAACCGCTACTAAAAACCAAATAAAACAACCAGAGGTTAACGATCCTACTGATTCTCAACAAACTCAATCTCCTTATCTCTTGTCCTTGCTAATTTGGCAATAGCCTAAATTTATCTCTACTCGTGCTTTTCTCTTGAAACTAACTAAATATAACAATACAACAACATGCTCCTCTTTTTCTGTATTTGATAAACACGCATGCTCCTTCATTGGTGGTATATATACTCTATTTCTCTTAATCAACGTGTGATGATTTAGCAAGCTGAGTGAGGTTTTGGCCGCATGCAACTACTTGGCTTTTTTTTTTAATCATCTTATACATATACCTTGTACAAGCAACCAAACACACCCTAAGGCGTCGAACGCTAAATCGGAATGGCGGCAAGTGGGCGTCGCCACGGCCTCACCTTGCGAGAGAGGCTTACAGGTAAGGGTGAAAACGGGTCGGATACGGTCGGGTAGTAGGTCATCCCGTATCCTACCCTAATTATTTTTTTCGGATACGGATACGGATACGGGTAGTGAAAAATCGGGTAGGATACGGATACGGATACCGGGTATTTACGAACGGGTAGAAAACGGATACCGGATATTATACGGACGGATACAATACGGATAACGGGTACTTAGTCGGATAGCACGCAAACTATCTAGAATCAAAGCACATATATAAAACTTGCATATATTTATATAATATATATGAAGCATATGTTTATATATCAATGATGATGATTTTACAGGAAAATGAATAAGAATACACTTACCAGTTACCGATCCATCCATGGAGCTCCCTAAGAAGTAGTGCTCATCTGATCAGAGAGCAACCAAGCTGTATAACAATGTCAATTTTAGCACTAGGAAACTTGACAATGTCCAAAAAAAATGTAGCACTAAGGAAAGAACATTTTTGTATACCTGCAAATTGCCGAGGACATAGAAGCAATTCCTGAAGATTTAGCCTTATCAACCTGCATGAATTTTTCTTCTGGATTAGCAACAGCAACCATTTAGCAATCATAGCACAGATAAAGATGCAACAAGGAAAAACCAAGTTTATATTTCAACAGACAAACAAGTTCAAGAGAAAAGGCTTGCCAGAAAACATTTAAAGATTGGCTTTGCAGTCAAAACAGCGTTATCTGACCAGCAAGTTGCACAACCATGTCTTGAAATGCAGTAAAACAATTTCCAGTTAGATGAGAAAACATGTCCAGCACAATGATCAAGATGAAGTACATTTGCAGTAACTTTCAATAGCTAGATAATATATGACACAACCAAACATGCTGATTTTACATATGGACTAGATTATTTTCCCAAAAGAGGCAACAGATTGAACCCCCATTAGCACGAACCATCATCTGTAACCATTTGTAGGTGACATTAACCTTAAATCTACTGATAAGGCCAAACAGAGAAATTTAACTAATGTATGTTGCAGTGACATTACTGAAGCAGCATTGGACGTGACAGCAACAGTTATTTCTTGCAAATTGCCAATACTAAGATTTTTAACCGAATTGCGAAAAAAAGGTAAGCGTTCAACACTATAAGCAATAAAGAACGACAGCAAAATAATCCTGTCCTGTAATGCTGACCAGAAATTTTGTTTTCCTCTTAAAAAGTTTCCATGAACCTCAGAACCAAAATCTCGAACAGATCCAATCATTGACGTGTTTCTTGGCAAGATATGTCCATCTCACCAACAAAAACCATGATAACGCCCGACGGACGGCGGGGTCTTGGCGTGGCGTCTGGTCGCGGCGGCGGCGGGGGATGGACTAGTCACCGAGTCGAGAGAATGGAGATGAGGAGATCGTGACTATCGACTACGCCGCCGCTGCAACAAACCCCAGACTTCGGGCGAAGCTTCGCGATCTCGCGCGTGCGGCAATGCGCGTCGTGGAGGAGGAGCGGCGGCAGGGCCGAGCACTGGCAGCGCGCGCGCCTCGTCAAGTCGGCGCACGCGGACGCCTTCCTCGCCACCTCCGTGATGCGCGCCTACCTCCGAGCCTCGCTCCCGCTGCAATCCCTCCTCCTCCTCCGAGCGCAGTGACTCGTGAGATGCGGCTGGCGGCTGTGGCCTGTGGGAGTCTAGGGTTTCTTTTTCTTTTTCCCTAATGCCAATGGGCCGGACGGTGACAACGTCTGTTGGGCTTGGGCGGTTGGGCCATAACCGGGTACCCGATTTTTATTTTTATCCGGGTACCCGTATCCGACCCGAATATCCGGGTATTTACCGGGTATCTGCTGTCCCGTATCCGACCCGTATCCGAAACAACAGTATCCGGGTAATTACCCGTATCCGACCCGACAAAAAAATACCCGTATCCGTATCCGAATTTTCGGGTAGAATTTTCGTCGGGTCCAGATACGGGTCGGGTAATACCCGACCCGTTTTCACCCCTGCTTACAGGGGGAGGAAGAGGGAGCACGATTCGTACCCTAGCACCGTGCCGCTCTGCTCTATCCTCATCAGATCTGGTGAGGGAGTAGCTGCGTTGCGCCGTCGCTCCTCTGATCAGCGCCCTCACTTCTCCGCTCCGCCGCGCTGCTCCTTTGCGCCTCCGCTCATCCTCTGTGCGTCGTCACCGTCAAGTATGGAGGAGGCTCACGAGGGGATGCGGGTGGGAGAGGCTCACTGGGGAGGCGATGAGGTCAGGGGAGAGATACGGGAGGGAGATGCTAACGGGCCGGGGGAGGTGATGAGGTCAGGGAAGAGATGCGGGAGAGAGAGGCTGACAGAGGAGGCGGCGATGAGCTTCGAAGAAGACTTGGGGAAGAAGAAGAGAGAGCGATGGGGGGCCGGAAGAAGACACTCGGGGCGACAAAGTAGTGGTAGCAACTGCTGCAGAGGTACTGTAGCATTAGTAATGTAGCTGCGGCAGTGCTGCAGGTAGTCTTATCAGTACTAGTGTTACCTTTACAGTTTACATTACTTGCTAATAACTTGACATATTTACTTGTTAGTTGCTTCATATTTACTATCTGGCGACTCTATATGTTACTTACTAGCGACTCTCTATTTCTATTTTGCAATTGCCCATTATTTGATGGCAACTTCCAGTAATTTATGCACGGTATCTGTACTTTAGTTGCCAGCAACTCTGTATGTTATTATATAAAAATTTTACATGTTACTTGATCACAACTCTGTATGATTACCAATTTACCATGTATATCTTTATTACAAGATAGCAAGTTAGCAACTGGCAGTGATTTTTGTAGCTAGACATCTACCACATATATATCACTTGCTAGATACTCTACGTGTACTGAATAGCAAATTTACGTGTTATTCGCTAGCACTATTTATGATTACTTGATAATGAACCACTATCAACAATTTGTTTAAGAATAAACTATTATTAGCTAGGGGTGATAACTATGTGTTTAGAAATTCAACAGGTTATTAATTATGTCCCCAAAACATATACAACATGTGTCTTGTTTTGTTAAGCTGATCGTAACAGTACAAACAGAAAGCAAATAGAATACAATTGATTAAATAAATAAGATAGTTCAAAGGTAACAAAACGAACAAGTGCAGCCACTTAAACTCCCACTTCAGTTGAAACACTTCTTGCTCCACTTGGCACTTGCTCCTGTAGATCATACGACGCACACGCGTGGTAGCGCGCAAAGACAGACGTGCTACGTACCAATTAAGTGCCATAATGCATTATCTTTTCAAAAGACAAGAATATCCAGCGTTCCAAAGCGTTCACAAATGTATACACAATTAGCATTCCCAAATACGCTTGCAGTTCATAAACTACAAGTAAACACATATATACCTTAAAATTAAATTCCCTGTAGTTCTGGGTAACAGGAAGGGAAAAATAATGAATGACACGCTAAATTTGGTAAATCCAATATAAGTGCTTGTGTAATACTACTCCATATCTGAAACTTTGGCAGGCCGAAACGGAGGCACTACCTGGCCGGCTACCTGCCTTCCAATTCAGTATTCGTCAACTGATTCCTTGATCCAGTATCCTCGTCATCCACAGGAGCTCTTCCAACGAAAAACGCAGCTTGCTTCGGAGCAGGAGGTGTGACATCACCACCCAGCATCCTGAGCACCGGAGACATGGTTGGCCTATCAGCTGGGAGCTCTTGCACGCACAGGAGACCCACCTGAATGCATCTGCAGACTTCATCGTAGGAGTAGGCGGTACCCATCAGTGGATCGATAAGCTCTGAGACACTGCCTTCCTTCCATAGGGTCCATGCCTGAAATGGATGTTGTGAAGTGGAGGTGGCAAGCATGAAATGCGTGATTATTAATGCGGTGATTTACAGGAAATGGCAAGGTGGAGAAGATGGTGCCATCTTACATAGCCCAAGATGTTCATTGACCATTCGTGGTCAACGAAGGAGCTGTTCCTCCGGCCGCTCACAATCTCTAGGATCAACACACCTAAGCTGAAGACGTCGGATTTCTCCGAGAATTTACCTTCCATAGCGTACTCTGGGGATATGTAGCCACTGGATTACAAAGATTTTGGCACATTAGATTGCTGCGATCATTAATTTTATCTATGATCTGAATGAAGTAGCAAAATGTGTAGTTCGGTACTGATGTGAGAAGTAAGCAGTACTGGACTAACTTTTTTTAGTGTTCCCCTTCAAATTATATTGTAATGAACACAAAAAGAAAAGGAGTCTTACTAGGTTCCAACAATTCGGAGAGTAAGGGCTTGAAGTTGGTATTCACCGAAAATTCTAGCCATGCCGAAGTCAGATATCTTGGGGTTGAAATTGTCATCAAGCAGAACATTGCTCGCTTTGAGATCCCTATGAATTATTTTCAGCCTGGAATCCTGATGAAGGTACAGCAACCCTCTTGCAATTCCCTGAATAATCTTGAATCGCAGTTCCCAACCCAATACTTCTCTCTTACTTTCATCTTTAGAAAAATCACACAACATCAAGACTAGCAGAAAAGTTCAATTGTTGCTCAAAAACTGACATTCGCAGAACTTAGAAATGTAAGACAAACTAAAACTAACCAAAAATAAACGAGTCAAGGCTGTTGTTAGGCATGTACTCGTAGAGCAACATCTTCTCTTCTCCACGAACACAACAACCGAAAAGCCTAACCAGGTTTCGGTGCTGCAATTTGGATAGAACCATCACCTCATTCTTGAACTCTTCCAATCCCTGACTTGAGTTTTTTGACAGCACCTTAATGGCAATCTCTCGGCCATCTGGTAATATCCCCTGTAGGTAGTATCAAGTATAAACTATGATGATCCAGCTATTCACTTCACCGCATTACTAATATTTAATTAAACATCCAACCATATTACCACAGTTGGATAAAATATTTGAATGACTAGTACTCTACCTTGTAAACTGGACCAAAACCACCTTCTCCAAGCTTGTCACTGAAATTGTTTGTTGCTGAAAAAACTGTGCTGAACTCAACTAATGGTAAGCTCAGATCCGCTCCTTCCACCGAATCACTTTCAAATATCTTCTCATCTGTAGGCGATCCGCTCCTCAGGCCTGCAATGGGAGGGGAGGCCCCTACCGATATGCAATAAAACAACAAGTTTATAGGCAATCCTGACTACGTTACAACTAGCAAGCAGGCTCATCCTTTATCTAAGGAAGTACGTCCCTTCTACATATTGCCGTTAACAACTGCCTCAATACATCATTTCTTACAGGTTCAAACTTCAAAGCAATTTCTCCAACACGGTTATCACCTTCATCTCTGCAAGCACAGTGACCATGCAACAAGTGCGTGTTCATGTCTCTTGTACGCTGCCGGATCTGTTTTAACTCGTCTCGACAGTCTTCCGCAATCTTGTTCTTTATGTCTCTTGTACGCTGCCGGAGCCGTTCTAACTCGTCTCGACAGTTTTCCATACCATTGTTCACTGGTAGTACTATGCCATCGAATACTTCTCTACTCCACAACCTTGCACAACCTTGCAAATCGAACTATGTCAGCTATCTCCAGAAGCTACTGTCATGGAAATGATGTTGAAGCACAAAAGGATATATCAAATCTCAACTTGGTACTCTCAAAATAATATAAAAAAAACAGCATTCTTATGGAAGAAAATTTAATGGTTTAGTAATGTACACTTGCTGGGACTTATGGGAGGAGAGAAATAGGAGGGTATTCCAAAGACAATCCCTAAGTTCGCAAGAAGTTTCTTACAAAATCCCAGAAGATGTAGAACAACGTCAAAAGGTATCCAAAGCTAGTTTCATCCTGTCGGGCCCTTCTGTAAACTTTGGTTGTTTCTATTTATGATTAGGCAGAGCTCCTGCCCTTGAGACATGCTTTGGAAAATCTGAACAACAACATGATTTGTGATACTTGCGTATTGTACCAAACAATTCCATGCAAGCAGATGACAGAAATAAACATAGATGAGGTTGCTTATTTTGATTTTTGGAATTAACAAAAGATTGGATGGAAATAAAACAGGTTAAGAAGTAAAGGAATTCAGATACATGCATGAATGAAGCAGAAAACCACCGAATCACCTGTTTGCTTTTTGATCCACTCCTTCACGCATCCAAATTCGCTGAAATGCATGGTGCCAATTAGTAAGTTAGTGTCACTACTCGAAATCAATCTGATCTTTTATGCTTCGCACAGAGGGATAGCGTCAAAGCAGAATGCAAATTTTTTTTTTTTTGAAAGGTAGAGAGGCTACGATTATATTAGATAAGGAAGGGAATAAGAGTGTAATGGTGCAACACGCTGCACCATCGGAGAGAGTTTACAGGGAAGGGAGGGAGGGGAAGAAGGAGAAGGAAAGAAAAAGAAGAGTCAAAGAATGCGATTTTTTTTCCAGCCAATGCAGTGTTTTTCAACAATAGCATTTGGTCAACGTAGCATGATGATTAAAAATCGTTGTTTTTATATGATGATGGAATGTAATGCTACTGGAATAGCCTTTTTCTTGTTTGGCACCTCATTTAGTCAAAGTTCTTGAATAATTCAATACTTTGTTCGTAGCATACAATCTGACTATGTCACCACGTGTCCATCAGTCCATCTCACATTGTCACCCAGGATGACAATATCGTTGATAATTGCTCGGATATCGCGATTGTTGACCGTATCGAAACGACTCAGTATTTAAAACCGGTTTAATTCAAAAACAAAATTTAAAAATTAGAAAATATAAAAAAATCATGCGATGTAAACCAGTCGATAATCGGTGAAAATGAGCGACAATCGCTCGAAAAATCGACTCTAAGAAACATTCCAATGGCCAATCGATTTTCGGTTTTTAAATAAAATCGTTCGATTATTCGTGAAATTGATCGATTTTTATTTAAAAAAAATCCAAAAAATTGATTTCTTAACCATACGGTTTCTGACGATTTTCAACCGGGTTTTGCTGATAATCGAAAACCAAAAATCGTTCGAAAATCATGATTTTGATGTTGTGAACCTGTTGTCACCAATACGTCTACCTTATGAGACGAGAGAAAGAAGGAGAAACTTTTGTACGCCCCTATGTGCAAATGTACCTAGGGCATCCACCCTTCACCCAGCTTTAAGATCTGTGCAGACTGCAGACCATATACCTTATTTGTATTCTTCGATGATGGGAGTTTGTATGATTATTTTAAATTATATAAATATTAAAATATAAATTAAGGATAGGCATGATCACTGACCTTTATTTTACGGCAACGACTGCTGTGCAATCAGGGCTCCCGTGCAATCACCGTGCAATCCAACTAAGAAAAGTTTCAAAAAATTCTGAAAAAAATCATGGATGTACATCTCATCTTACCTCATCTACATATAAAATTTCATGATCAAATTCGTCCTATGCTAGAAGTTACAAAAAAAAAGACTATATTATAGAAAGTATATAAATGGCTCGGCGCCTCGGCCGGGTCCAGCGGTGGCCCGCCCAAATCCGGCGGCCGGTAGCTCGCTCGTTGCCCCCGGATCCGGTGCCACGCAGCTAGCCGGTGGTAGGCCCGCACAAGATCGGGGCGAGGCGGTCGAGCTCGTCAGTGCAGAGGGGCGGAGCGAATTTCGGACGGGGGCGGCGCGCCGGAAACGCTAAGGTTTCTTGCGGCAAGGCGGTGACGGGGGTTTCCGGCCACAGGACCGAGCTCCGACGACGGTGGCGGTGGTGGCGCCAGAACCCCGAGGTTTATGGTGGTAAGGCATTGCGGGGCGTTTCTGGCCACAAGGCAGAGCTTCGACGGCGGCGGCGTCACCAGAAAACCCAAGGTTTCCGGCGACAAGGCGGTGGCGGGGGGTTTGCTGCAGCAAGACGGAGCTCTGACATTGGCGGCGGCGCCGGACCTCAAGGTTTCCGGCGGTCTCGCGGCGACCGCCGGGGGGGGGGCGGTTCCGGCGTCCAAAGCTCGAGGTTTCTGGGGGCGGCAGGCGGGATCTCCAGCGACGGCGGCAGCTAGCGGGGTTTCCGACGAGGTTTTCTAACGGGCGCGGGGTTTCCGGCGAGGTCCCGGCCGGCACTGAGGTTTCCGTCGACGTCCCGGCTGGCGACGAGGTATGCATATGGTTGGAAATTTTGGAATACAGTACAAATTACGGGCCGTAATTACAAATCGATACAACATGTTTGCGTATTTACAAAAAACCCAATCATACCCGGAATCTGAAAATCCGTTTACGCATACCCGGAAAATCAAATTCCGGCAAACCAATAACCGGAAAATCAAATTCCGGGTATGGGGGCCCCACCCCATACCCGGAAATTCAAATTCCGGCTACACCATTACCGGAAACTCAAATTTCGGGTATGGGGTGGGCCCCCCATACCCGGAAAATGAAATCCCGGGTAAGGCACGCCTCGATCTTTGTCGGCTCACGCGGATCGCAGTTTATTGATTGACAATTTCCGGGTCCCGTGCGCACACAAATATTCCTTTCATGCAAAGCTCTTCGTCGCTGGGAACAAATGCATGCAATGCAATGCATTTGTTCGATAAAAGTGACCGCTCTGCACACGTGTTGGCAACGCAACGGCGCAATTCAACCCGTGCTGGAGCAGCTCATTTCTTTGGATTGATGTGATGCGCCGAAAGCTGTGAAGGACGATTTGCCAGCCTCATTTGCTCCATTATTTGCCAGGCTCGTTTGCTCCCTCACGCGCCGAAAGCAGCTCGTTTGCTCTATAAGTGACGGCTCGCACGCAGAGCATTTGAACCATACGCAGAGCGAGAGCATTCGTCAACTTGTGAGAGCGTTGAGAAAAGAGAGAGCTCGTAGAGAAGAGAGCGTTCTGAGCCGTTTCGTTTGAGCAGCACGTGATGGCGGCCATTGCAGTCCCGGAGCTGCTCAGTGAGTCAGTCGATGCCCGACATCGTGCGAGGCCAATTTCTGCAGGAACTATGGTCCGACGCATTACTAATTACGTGCCATCACTTTTTTTGAAGATGCATAACCACTTTGTCGTTAATGTTTCAGTTGGACCCTCTTGCAAGCCGATCACTGCACAAGATAAAAAAGCTGGACTATCGATTCCACATTCGACTAGCTCGTGCAGGTCTACTACCATTTGCTCCTCATGGATGGGGCTCACCGCAGGAGGCTTGACCACGCCCATGCCTCGCCATCGATTGTGCACTTCACCGGTCTCGTCGACCGATGGCGGCCAGAGACACACACCTTTCACTTACCGTTCGGTGAGATGTCTATCACTTTGAAGGATGTGGCCATGCTAACCGGCCTGCCCATCAGGGGACAGCCGTTGGTTCTTCCTCGACCCAGCAAACAGCAATTTCTGCAGTACATCGGGCAGAGGTATTACATGACATAACGTTATTTCATGTCTGTAATGTACACGATATTATGGACTCTCTTAATCCGGAGTTCATGCAGGTTCGGTGTCCCATACGAACAGAAGGAAAATGGTGTCTCCATGACTTGGCTACAGGGATTACAGGAATACAATCTATGCCCTCCTGATGCCGACGAAGATACCGTGGGGCGCCACTACGAAGTGTACCTGTACTACTTGCTGGGTGGTGTCATGTTCACGACGACCGCCGGAGACATCATCTTCCCGCACATCGTGTGGATTGCTCGTCAGTTAGGCGGCAACCTTAATGACATCCCAGCCTACAGCTGGGGATCTGCGGTCCTAGCGGACACCTACCGTGGTTTGTGTGATGCATGCAAACGGCAGACTTACAGGGGCACTATTACTGGATGCCTGCAACTCCTTCAGATGTGGAGTTGGGAGTACCTCCCGATCTCTCGGCCAGAGGTACGTAGGAGGTACTACCCTGTTGTCGTACAAGATGACATGCCGGAGGCCACTCGCCCTACAATGGGGCACCGTTGGATGCACGCCAAGCTACGATGGTTGTCGGCTGGTGACCACGCGAGCTACATGCGTGTTATCGCCGACTTGGACTTGCTGACCGCAGAACATGTCACCTGGGATCCATGGACCATGGAACGAGCCGAAGAGCTTGCGACTGACGGCCGTATCTCTTCTTGTTGCACGGTCGACCACGGCCTGTGGATGACTACGTGCTTCCTTCTGTACATGAACGTGGTCGAGGTCTACTCGCCCGAACGGATCCAGAGGCAGTTCGGGTGGCGGCAACTAGTCCCTGTTCCAGCACCGCGGGACGCCGAGGACTCTCATGGGTATGCATTTAATTATTTTAAATATTTGCCCCCTATATGCAAATTTCAAAATCTTACGTCCTTGCGATTATAGGAGAAGCGCGAAGGGAAGTGCGGCCGCATTGAACTGGACCGTCGTCCACGCTCCGCATATTATACGATGGATGGACAGAGCGTTTCAGGATGTTGTCCATCCCTCTGGGCCATATGACCCTCTGGAATATGACAACTACCTTAGATGGTACCGTGCCCGCACGCGTCCCACTTTACTGAGCGGGGAGGTCGAGGTCGAGGAAAGAGCCATGGACTATCCAGAGGACCGAACTCGACAAGTCCATATTTTGGTACTCCCAATATCGTACTAATGCCTTTCGTAAATTTCTCTACCCAAGTTCTAATACCCCCATACTACCATGCAGACCCAGGAGGCATCGGAGCTATATTCCCAAGCGGATCAACTTGCGGCCCAAACTGCAGGCACCTCTAGCTCCTCGTCACCAGAAAATCAGATGAGACGGTACCTCGCGTCTAGGGGGTCTCGAGTCCTCTCGGCGATCCGTCGTCTTGGAGGATCTTCACGTCCTCCCGCCCGCAGCTATGAAGATGCTCCCATGGACCACGCCAGAACTCACACGGCCAGCGGTCTCCGACGAAGTCGTCCCTCCGGTGCTGACGTGCACGACGCTGGACGTCGTGCATCCACGTCCCATGCACCGAGCCATTCATCGCGACGTCGTTCTGTCCCTCCCGTTGAAGTACCACCGCGCCTTCGACACCATGAGGAAGGACCGGTCCTTCCTCACGACCGGAGGTGCCCCATTTATCACACTCGTTCGGGACAGACATGAGTCACACACAACACTGGAGCGAAGCCGGAGATTTTGAGTTTGACTTCATGTCCGCCCCTACCTTCACTGCTGGGCTACTTGCTGGTGTGCAGCAGCATGGACCTCGTCCCTACGAGGCGGGGACCTCACATGGAGCAAATGACGATTTATACTGGCTCCCCTAGGGACAGAGGATGCAAGTGCATGGTACAACCAGATCCATGCGAGCGGAGGACAGTACACATTCCAACCGGGCCTCCTTCCACAAGACGAGCATTTCGACCAACCGGCAGGCACGGGGAGGTACGGGCCATCACAGGCCGCGGGACGGAGGGAGACACATGCCCCAGACTCATACACCCCAGAGGACTTCACTAGAAGGCGGGGTGGACGGCGCCAAGGGAGACAATGACATTTTTTTACAAGATCTGTAACATCCCAAAATCCAAGAAATATGAATAAAGTGATTTGATTTTTTAAGGCGGGTTTGATTTTTGAATTAAGGACTTTTAAATACCCAAAGTAATACATTAAAGAAACACATGCAAATATGAAACAACATACTAAAGAAAATAATATTATAAAATAATAGGACACATAGGATGCATAAATATAATTTTTACAAAATTTTTGCAATTTATTACATAGCTCAAAAATTAAAAAACTGTAATAAAATCTGTCAACAAAAAAATTTCTACAAAATTTCGAAATTGTTAAGACCACTTTTGAATCAATTGAACTCACGACTTCACTGCAGCCAACAACTAGCCAAAATGGTCATATAAGCTTTTTTGGCAACCCGTAAAATATCTTATATAAAGGAAAAATAGTGAAAGATAGTTCACTAGCATTATATGATATATGTACTACCATAATCTGGAGAAACATTTCATTTATAACCTTCTTCACATATAAAACTTGTTGCCGCAAATACCTTAGGTGAGCACAAACTGCACGAAAACCATATTACTTAAACCTTTTCGACAATATGTAATGTATGTCGTCTAAATGTAAATTTGAAGGTAAATGTTAAAAAATAGCTGTTTAGTACGTATAATACCATATTCCAGAATAATATGTCAATTATAAATTGCCTTTTTTATGAATCCTACTAAAGCAAGAACCGTAAACGTTCACAAACTGCGCGCTTTGTAAATACTTAAGCCTTTTCGGTGGCTTGTAAAACTACTGGACTAAACATAAATTTTGGGGAAAATAGTCCAGAAACATACCCTGGTATATGGGCAACCAAAGCATAGAAAAACATCTCAATTACGATTTGCTTGTCATATAAAATTCGTTAGAGCAAAATCCCTTAAGTGTTAATCATTCGGTTCTCCATTCTCGCCGATCTCGTGTAACGTGAACTTAATAATACCACGTAAGCCTTTTCAGAAATAAATATAATGAATCATCTAAACCCTAAAATTTATAAAATCAATTTAGAAACGTCCTCCAAAGTATAGACTACCATAATATGTACAAATAATCTTATTCCGTTATGCTTTAAATATTAATCCTGTTAGCAGAATAACCTAAAGTATTATGATTGCCAAACTTAGTAATGTAAGTTAATGACTCCATAACAATGAAGAAATCTATAATTAAGATGTTTGTATTACCAGAACCTTATTAAAAAGCACGAAGATATAAGCAGTAACCTATCATAATAGGTCTAGTGTATTCAAACTAAATCTTATGCAATGTTAATTAAGAAATAAATACTATTCACATGTACATGATACAACAAATTGATGTTTAGATTCATTCTATTAATCTAAATAATTTTTGCATCTTGAATTCGATATTATAACTATTAAATTGCAAACACTTAATGAACTAAAATGCAAGAACGTAAGATCATGCAAGAACGCTTTTTATGTAAAGTTTGGTCGCCTGACGATCTAACCCGGCAAATTCGAGCATACAAAACAGATAAGCTTGCAGGTAACATTAACTAAGAAATATCCACATTTCGCTGAATTCTGCCCAAGTAGTCGTACACGCAGAGCAGGTTAGCAAAAGGAAATAAAACTAAAAAGAACAACAAGGTTGCCAGGCCCTTCACGCATCGTTGCCGAAGTCGAGCTCGCCGCCGTCATCGCCTTCCACGGCTAGCGGAGTGGAGACGTCCATGATCGGCTGCTCTACTTGCAGCAGTCCGGCCACGTGTTCGGCGCACGCGCCAGCGCCTCACTTCTTGCCGCGTCTCCTCGATGTCGGTCGTCACCACCGCCATGGGATCGGCGGCGTCGCGGCCGGGCGCAATGAGCGGCGTGTAGGTCGCGGTCATGATCGCGACCTCCGCCTCTCTCGCGCGAAGCGGGCGGCAAGGGCTTCAGCGGCCCGAGTGCCTCCGCGGCTGGTTGGTCGCGTGGGCGGCTGCAGTATGAGTCCTCGAGCGGCGATTCGGCGCCACCCCAAGGGTTCGAGCACCTTTTCGTATACCGAAGGATTTCTTGAGCATGATGGCGAGGTTGCGCCGCAGACGGAAGGACTCGAGCTCCGAAGTCTTCAGCGCCGCCTCGGCCCTCTGGGCCCGCTCTTCGGCTCTCTCCGCACGTCGCTGCATGGCGGTCGTGTTGGCCCTCTCCTGCGCCAAAGCCGCCGCTCTCTCTCTCCCGCTCCAACTCGCCGCTCACTGACGCCAATTGCTGGGCCGTCTGGGCCCCATGCCTGGCGGCGGTAGCGATGACGGTGCCCAGAGCGGCATGAATATCGCCAAACTCAGTGAAGAGCTCGACCAAGCGCTCGGCGGGGGCAATGGCGACGCGAGGGGCAAGGCGTCCGGGAGCGCTGGTGCTGGGGACGTCCTCCTCGGCCCTCACTGCAGCAGCGGCGGGAGGCGTCTGGGCGGAGGCATCTGCCACCTCGGCAGGCGTTGGGGGCGTCTGCGCCCTCGGTGCGTCTTGAGGGGCCGCCCTTGGCGGCACCCTCAAGCTAAGAGCGGCCATCGGGAGCGTGAGGCCACCCTGATGGGCGGTGGCCTGGGTTCCCGTGGTCGAAGATATTGGCGCCATGATCGTTGGGACCGGCCGGGGAGAAAGTGTCGGTGAAGGAACGGTCTTTGCGCCGCGGAGGCGTCGGACCGGAGGTGAAGTCATGGTCGGGCGGTCTGCTTGCCGCCGCTTGTGAAGATGCCGCCGCGTGTGTCGGGCGGCGGCAGAGTTTGGTCCGTGACCGGACCCTCTTAGCGTCCGAGCCCGTGGCGTCCGGGCAATGGCCGCTTGCTCGTGGCCGATCGTTGGCGGTGGTCGTATCCCTAATCACCAGCGGGCCGCGGGTCGGCACCACGGCAGCCACGTGGAGTCCATCGGCGGAACAACGACAACTGCGCAGGCGCTCGCGTGCTCCAAGTCGGCGGCGGCGCGCCGCCAAAAATCTTACGCTTGGGGCCTGCTGCAATAGCGCGGCGACCCATCTCCTGAGGATCGACTCCTCCGTGTTTCCGCGCCGACAAAAGACAAAGGGTGGCTGCGGTTGGTACGAAACCCCGAAAGAAGCATGTGCGCGAGAAAAGCTAAAGGAAAATTAAGACTTACGCCAGAGCCACGTATCGCGTTCGTCGTCGCCGCCGTATATTGCCATGCGTGTAGCGGACGGCGACGAAAAGGGATTCTCCGGGACATGAAGTCCCGGGTCACCAGCGCCCCAGTTAATCCGGCGTCCCGCAGTCTATTGACGCGGGCCGCCATGGCGAGGAGCTCTGCCATCTCTTCGACCGGCGAGTTCCAGTTCTCGGAGGCCTCCGCTGCTCCGGCGGGCACCCATATGCGTCGACTCATTGTCATCGTTGATGTCTGACCGATCGGCTGCGCCATGCCTTCCAGTTGGATCTGGGCTGGAAGGCAATGTAGCGGGAGGCCATCCCGTCCCGAAGACGGAAATAGCAGCTCCCCACTACCTCGTTGTCGGTGGAGGCGCGACAGATGAAGAAGTAGCGGAAGAGGGGAAGATTCGGCATCACCCCCATGAACATTTCACAGAGGTATGCGAAGATGGAAAGGAAGACGATGGAGTTGGGGGTGAGGTGAAGATGGTGGACCCCATAAAAATGGAGGACGGTGAGAAAGACCCCATAAATCACCCATGTCTTGTTCGTCTGCACACTTTCTCATAGTGGACGAATAGACGACGCACACCACAACCTTCGCAATGCGATGTGACAGCAGGCTACTTTCAGCTTTCTCAAAATGATTCGACAAAACTCTGCAGACCACCAAGCGACACAGCACTACCCATCTCAGGCCGACAGTGGGTGACAGGTCGTGCAGCTTTGATGATGGGTGACAAGTCATGCAGCTTTTCTTAGAAAGTGACAAGTCCCCGTGTAAAGGGCGACACGTGCCCGTCAGAGGTGGATCGGGCGGGGGCCCTGGGGACGTCCTCGTTCATGCTGCGGGGGGCCTGGCCACGTCCTCGTGTAAAGGGCGACACGTGCCCGTCAGAGGTGGATCGGGCGGGGGGCCTGGGGACGTCCTCGTTCGTGCTGCGGGGGGCCTGGCCACGTCCCCGTGTAAAGGGGGACACGTGCCCGTCAGAGGTGGATCGGGCGGGGGGCCTGGGGACGTCCTCGTTCGTGCTGCGGGGGGCCTGGCCACGTCCCCGTGTAAAGGGGGACACGTGCCCGTCAGAGGTGGATCGGGCGGGGGGCCTGGGGACGTCCTCGTCTAGAGGGGGGACGTGCCACTACACATCATCAAAGCTGCATGACCTGTCACACATCATCAAAGCTGCATGCAAGTAATTTGGATGGTGGTGGCAGGGAATCTCACGGGCGACAGGTCGTGCAGCTTTGATGATGGGTGACACGTCGTGCAGCTTTTCACAGAGGATGCCAGGCCATCAAAATGGACAAGTGCTGTAGTTGTGTGGAGTAACCCCTCACCACCACTATAAAAGCAGTCCGAGGGTAGACATCCAACACACCAAACCAAAGAATAAACGCCACCGAATCTACACAAATTAGGGCACAATGTCGTTTCTACTGTCGCCTCTTGACAGCGAAGTCATCCCGCCCCGAATATCCGGATGGGAGTTGCGTCGACGCCCCAGTTCTGCCGGAGTTGCCCCGACCCAAATGCGACTGCAACCTACCGGCGAAGATGATGCAATCTACCCATGGAGACACGGCCGCCACATATCTATCTTCGTGGTCGCACCTACGAGGTAAACCCATCAAGGCCCACACAACAGGTAACACTACCATCTCATGCATCGTTCTTTCTTTTCTCAAAGACGAGGGCGGTGTTGCTTCTTCCAATGGATCGACGGGCCGGAACGACGTGACTACGAATTTCTCAACAACTGCCACGACGCCTACCCCGCTTCGCCCGAGAACTTCACCCGGTGGGAGAGGCCGCCAGGATATGTCCCTTTTCTACATCGGCCAGAGCTCAGGGCCGGTGTGCAAGGGGCCAACCAATCGGTGAGTTTCATGCGTCATACTCTTGTTAAACTCACAAATTAGTAGTTCTAAACAGTTCATCGCACACAGGAGTTCAAAAGGACATTCAAGTCAACGGAGGAACCTCCTCCAGGGCCACCCGAAAGCCCCAACGTTTGCGTACATGGCCTTGAGGCAGTGGTTGATACCTGCCACGGTGATCTAGCGCATCGGCGATTCTACTGGTGCCCTTGGCCGAGGATGAACGGTCTTTGTACTTCAACCGGTGGACCCAGACGTACCACCCACATCTCGTGCAACTTTGCATGGGATAATCGGGGAGCAACCTCTCCGTGGTGCCACTACCGCCGTAAAAGCCAAACCCGAGTACGCCACGGTGTTATGCAAGCACCAAGGCGGGCATCAGATGATCGCAGGCACGCTTCCGGTTGTTCAAGGATAAGCCCAACACAAAGCTCTGCACCATATAGTGGAGTCGCGAGCGAAACAGAGCGACGTCTCCGCATGTCTCCGCCAACGGCCAACACAAAGCAAGTGCAGGAGGGTTCCTCTTCTCGAAGAAGGGACAAGGGAAGCGGCGGCGAGGTCCGCAACACGCATCAAATCCTTGACTCGTTCGCATGCAGACCATCCGGAACCCGTGGTATTAACATAGGGGACGCTGCGAATCGGGATGAAATGCCCATATGGGAGGCGAAATCCACATAAACAACAACCAAAATTTAAGTCTTATACACCGAGACGTCGGCATAGGCCACCCAATCGGCGACAATTTGGGAGAATCGGAACCCCATGGAGTTCTTTCATAGTAGGGATTGAGCGGTGTCCGATGACCGGTCGCAATACTAGAACGGGTCGTAATATGCGAAAATGTATGACATCATTCGGTTGTACCAGATAAGCGAACGATCATTTGTTCCACCATGACGAAACGTGCTTTCGTTAGGTAGTTCGTCATCCTTTGTTGTAATGCCCTTGTAATATCATCTAATCTATTGCTTATTTTATCATCCGAACTTTCTTGTATGTGCCCTTATATATGTATTGTTTGAATTTTAAAAATTCCTCATATCTTAAAATAATTTGAAATTTTTATGGTAATATCAACGATATATCAGAACCTCCATAAAGAGTGTCAAAATTTTTCGACGTCGTAAAAGTTTCCATGGTTTCGTGGCGCAAGTGCTTTTTCCGATTTTCGCAACAAAATGCCGAGGCAACGTCCGCTATCTCGCCCATACGTAAGTGGTAGCCCGCATTGCGTGGGCCGCCTTCATTTTTTTCGTATTTTTTGGACCATGTCCTACCATCTCATGAGACTACGAAAACCCTAAGTGGCCACGATTACGCTGCTTTCGTGCGCGAGTGCCTTTTCCGATTTTGGTAACAAAATGTCGGACCAACGTCCGACCATCTCGCCGCACTGAAGTGCTATGCCACGCTATGTGGGCCGCCGTGCTTTTTCCGTCATTTTTGACCATATTCGACAAGATTTACAAATTTTTAAAAATTCAGACAGTTTCAAAAATTCATAGAGCTTGATCATTATATGAAAGTTTTATAGGAACATTAGTGATGCATCATAACCATGGACAAAATTTTAAAATTTTCTAACGTGGTTTGTTTCATCTTTCATTCGGTTCAAACTTGTCGGCCAGCGTTTTATCAGGATAGTTGTATTGTTTGAATTTTAAAAAATTCTTCAGATCTTAAAATCATTTGAAATTTTTATGGTAATATCACTGATTTATCAGGAATCTCCATAAAAAATTTCAAAATTTTTTGACGTCGTTACGATCCTTTTTTATTTTTATACGCGGGCGTGCTGCACCGGGTCTGAAACGAAAAATCAAATTCCGGGTATGGGGGCCCCACCCCATACCCGGAATTTGAAATTCCGGTAATGGCATAGCCGGAATTTGAAATTCCGGGTATGGGGTGGGGCCCCCATACCCGGAATTTGATTTTCCGGTTATTGGTTTGCCGGAATTTGATTTTCCGGGTATGCGTAAACGGATTTTCAGATTCCGGGTATGATTGAGTTTTTTGTAAATACGCAAACATGTTGTATCGATTTGTAATTACGGCCCGTAATTTGTACTGTATTCCAAAATTTCCCATATGGTTGTATACAAAATACGGTTGGTATTGATTTATATTGCTAAATACGGGTACAGATCTAAAAGCACCATAGACAGTGGATCCCGTAGGAGCATGTGGAAATCCGTCTCCGAGCAGAAAGGCCATATAATTTTTGTGAGCAATGTTAACAATTGGTTACAAGAAGGGTTGACATCGACGTACATAACCAACCAACAATAAAGAACTACGCTGAGATAAATCTAGTCTGGATTAACCAATGGCATTCTATTCTATATATGCATGTCTAGAGGAGAAAACTGCGTAAATTTCTTAGGTGAATTTCGGTAGTCACCCATGTCGTGTTTTCCTTCTATGCCAGTGGCACCGTCATTCTTCAGCAAATCTAGATCTCCGTAGATAAGATGGATGGATCTCTTGAGTCAATGATTCGAGTGGCTAAAGTGATCGCGCTTGCGTCCGTGCCTTCCTCCACCACCACCGTCGCGCCAGGACACCGGCGGCTTAGTGGTCGCCCGCGCCACCTCTACTAACAACAATGAATGTTTCCCAGCCAGTGGTGCAGCATTCTTTAGAAAATCCAGATCATCGTAGACAAATAATAATAATAATAAGTACAGGAGGAACTAGGTATCTTTAATTTTAAGAAAGATAATAGGGACTTTAACCCATTACCTCAATCACACCACAACCTTGTGTTGCTTTACATGGGTCATGGGTGTCCCTAGATGATAGTAGATAAGATGAATAAAGACAAGAATTGAGTGGCCAAGTGGTAGCTCTCGCGGTCTGTGGGTTCCTCCTCCCAGCTCGGTGTCCACAACTCCAGATACTAGCTGACAGACTGTGGGTGGTTTTGGCTACATGCAACTACTCCTTACAGAAAACATGTCACACAATGTCTTGTCTGAAAGAGTTTTAGCTTCGATATGAACTTTCAAGCCTCAGGAAAGCTTGAAGAACTTGAATATAACTATAGCAATTAGTATAGTATTAGTATACTTCTTTGCTACACAGCAAATTGTTACTAATATTTTAAATTATATAGAATAATGCTGTGTATGGACTAACACGTAAATTTCGGGCATTATAGTCTCCATCCAATGGATCTCTCCATCTTCCCTTCCATAAACTCACCTCCCACCCCATTAAATCTTAGCCGCCACATACTCTCGCCCTAGCCATCACCACCACAAGGGTCGCCGTTGTTGATCATTGCCCCTAAAAAACTAATCTGATATCCTCGCCTCGTCACTCTTCTACCCACTAGTTGCCACCTACCACCAAAATCTAAGAATCGGGCCTGGTGAACCCAAAACCCTAAACTTGTCTCATCAGAGCTTTACCAACAACTATCAAAGCTGCCACCACCAACAACAACAATCAAGCCTTTTGTTCCAAACAAGTTAAGGTAGGTTAGGAATAAAACCCAATCAGAGCCATCCCTGTTAATTTCCTCGCTTGGAAGGGTTGGTTTCTTGATGAAATCCGCCTTCAATCGCATAGAGTTAATGTTAACCTAAGGAGTTCTTTTCTAGCTTGGGGTCTCAGACTTGTCTAGTTTCCCCTTTTTCTTTTCCTTCTTCGTTTCTTGTGTTCTTTTTTCTTTTGGTTGGTTTCTCACCGGCCGAACCTTTTGTTGCTCTTTCTTCGCTTAATTGATCCTTTCGGCAGGGGCTTCCCCTGTTGTTTCGTGCTTCAAAAAAAAAACCCAATCAAAGTCAATAAAACATCAAAACCTTCGATCTTATATCGTGATTCCGATACATGGATTACTAACTTCTATGCACTCCTATCCAACACCAACTCTTTGGATACCATCCAATCTCTCTAAGTCTCTTTTAACTATTTCTTCCCATGTTAGTCTCGGTCAACTTCCACTTCTTCTTATGTTTTTGAGACGATTTAAAATTTTACATTGCACCGGTGCTTAATGAGGCTTCCATTGGAGATGTTCAAACCATCTCAAACGATGTTAGACAAGCTTTTCTTTAATTGATGCTACCTCGATCCTATCACGTATATCATCATTGCGAATTTGATTCCGCCTTGTATGACCATAGATCCACCACAGTATACGCCATCTCTGCTACACTTATCTTTTGTACATGTTTTTTTGTCTCTCAATATTCTGCTCTGTACAACATCGCCAACATTCAGAAAATTGAATTAATCAGGAGAACAAAAACTCCACCAACGGAAGTGAGAAGTTTCAGTAGTGATTGCTATACTGACACCTGAGAAACCGAAATTTCTCGAAGGACTTCTAGCTGCAGTCTACACACCAGACCCTAGCTAAGTGGAAAGATAAGCTACTGTTTGTACTGTACTCAGTTGGACTCGCCGTATAAGGTAATCTCAAACACACTGGTCCCTGGGATAGGGTTACTAGTTTCAGGTTTCAACTTGTTAAAAGCCCAGGAATACACAGTGTGAAAAAGTCCACGAGTTAGTAACTCGTAGTTGATCCCACGATGACATAAAAGCGACGAGAATGTCATGTGCTCCAAAACGTTCACACGTGTATATACAATCAGCATTCCCAAATACGTGTCTAATTCACAAATTACAAGCAAATCTATACCAACAATAGTATTAAGTTTTTTGTAGTACTAGGTAACAGGAAGAGGAAAGTAGCGAAACACTAACTTTGGTAATCCAATACAAGGGCTTGTGTAATACTCCATGATCTTAAACTTCGGCAGATTGAAACAGCGGCACTACCTGGCTACCTGCCTTCCAATTCAGTATATGTCAACTGATTCCCTGATCCAGTATCCTTGTCATCCACAGGAGCTCTTCCAACGAAAAACGCAGCTTGCTTCGGAGCATGAAGTGTGACATCACCACTCAGCATCCTGAGCACCAGAGACATGGTTGGCCTATCAGCTGGTAACTCTTGCACACACAGGAGACCCAGCTGAATGCATCTGCAGACTTCATTGTAAGAGTAAGTGGTTCCCATCAGTGGGTCGATCAGCTCTGAGACACTGCCTTCCTTCCATAGAGTCCATGCCTGAAATGGATGTTATGAATTGGAGGCAAGCATGAAATGCACGATTATTATTAGTGTGTTGTTGCTTGTTAGACAGGAAAATGGTAAAATGGAGAGTGCCGTCTTAGAATCTTACGTAGCCCAAGAGGTTCGTTGACCCTTCGTGATCAATGAAGGAGCTGTTCCTCCGGCCACTGACAATCTCTAGGATCAACACACCAAAACTGAAGACGTCGGATTTCTCAGAGAATTTACCCTCCATTGCATACTCCGGGGAGATGTAGCCACTGCATTCCACAGATTTTAGCACATTATCTTGCTGCCTAGGAATTTCATGTAATGTCAGCTAGCAAGGGGAAAATGTTTGCCTATGAGCTGAATGAGTAGCAAGATGTTTAGGTCGTTGATGCTGCAATGAGTGAGCAGCACTGAACCAACCTTGTAGACGCAGGTCAGTACAGTTTGACTTATATCATAGAATACCCTGTTCAATTATACTGTAGTACACAAAAGTGAAAAGGAGCCTTACTAGGTTCCTACAATTCTGTTAGTAAGATCTTGATGTTGGTATTCAGTGAAAATTCTTGCCATGCCGAAGTCAGATATCTTGGGATTGAAATCGTCATCAAGCAGAACATTGCTCGCTTTGAGATCCCTATGAATAATTTTGAGCCTGGAATCCTGATGAAGGTACAGTAACCCTCTCCCAATTCCCTGAATAATCTTGTATCGCAACTTCCAACCCAATACAAGTCTCTTACTTTCATCTGATAAATTTCTCATGGAAGCATCAAGATGTTAGCAGACAAGTTCAGTTACTGGCTTACTGCTAAAAAGAATCACACCGTCAGAATTGCAATAACCAAACTGAAACTTACCGAAAATAAAGGAGTCAAGGCTCTTGTTAGGCATGTATTCATACAGCAACATCTTCTCTTCTCCATGAACACAACAACCGAAAAGCCGAACCAGGTTTCGGTGTTGCAGTTTGGATAGAACAGTCACCTCGTTCTTGAACTCTTCCAATCCCTGACTGGAGCATTTCGACAGCTTCTTAATAGCAATCTCTTGGCCATCTGGTAGTCGCCCCTGGAAGTAGTATCAACTATGTTGCTCCAAGTATTGTTCTCAATACATAACCAAGATTTAATTCAAGGTTCAATCATATTCCCAAGACAGGATAAAATGTTTGAATGACCCTACCTTGTAAACTGGACCAAATCCACCTTTGCCAAGCTCGTCGCGGAAATTGTTGGTTGCTGAAAGAACCGTGCTAAATTCAACAAATGGTGAGGTCAGAACTGCTCCTTTTACCAAATTACTTTCAAATGTGTTTTCATCTCCAGGTTGTGTAGCTTTTTCAACGATACGTCTTGGTCCTTGTATTCTCCTTATGCCTGCAGTTTGGTGAAAAGTTCGACAAAAAAAAATTTAATAGCATGCAAAAAGAACATTCAGTTATCTATCAGAAGCTACTGCCATGGAAATTACACTGATACACAAAAGGGTTCGTGAAATCTCAATCTGAGGTTATCATAATCTGAACAATAGCATGCATACTTGCTTAGGATAATCTGATCTGAACAACAGTGTTGTGGAATAACTGATAGTTGAGGTTGTTCATTTTGAATTTCAGAATGAACAAAGATTACATGACAAGAAAATCAGGTACAGAAAAAGAATTCAGATACATGCAAGAATGAAGTCATAATCCATGGAATCACCTATTTGCTTTATGATGCACCTCTTCAGGGACCCAAATACGCAGAAATGCATGATACCAATTGGGAAGTTAGTATCACTAAACTCTAAATGAAGCTGTCCTTTTATTCTTTGCACGGTGGAATGCACGTCAGAGAGGAAATTGCGCGTTTTTGCAAGCCAAGGCAGTGCCAACTGCCAATGCACCATTTTTCGACAGAAGCTTTTGGTCAACTAGATATGGTAGCGTGACGATCTAAAAAAATATCAGATAGAGGGGGATGATTAAAAATCGTCAACTTGATATGATGATGAACCATGATGCTATTTGAATAGCAATTTTCCAGTTTGCATCTTCATTTAGTCCAAGTCGTTGAAGAGCTCGGCACTAATTTATGAGATTACAAATTTGACTAGTGCAAGATGTCATTGTCTGTCCACGCCACCTGTGGATCCCTATCTTCTGACTTCTGAGAGATGGACCCAAAAAGGCCATATATTATTGTGGAAATGTCGTTAATTAGTTAGAAGACGATTTGGGAATTGGGATCAGTCTAGTACTAGTTTGGATGGACCAGTGCTGAAACTTCAAACGCGGAATGCGAAGATCCTGCAGTCTTACGGGCATACCATCCGAGTTGGTCACACTTTTGCTGCGAAGAAGCTCGCAGCTACAACTGTCCCAATCCTAACACCTGGATATACTGGATAAACCTGGATAGACGGGCAACATATACAGTGAAAACCACTTTTACTATAAAAACTTCATGAAATTCAT
Source organism: Guadua angustifolia (assembly GCA_036346375.1). Classification (NCBI taxonomy): domain Eukaryota; kingdom Viridiplantae; phylum Streptophyta; class Magnoliopsida; order Poales; family Poaceae; genus Guadua; species Guadua angustifolia. Next base: position 5,462,096 of record CM070507.1, on the reverse strand, counting down.
GTATACAAGTTTTGAAAAATTCTAAAAAAATTATCATACGTAAGTGAGGTTAGATTCTACAATCCTATAAAATTTGAAGACTAAACTCATTCGTATTTGAAAAATATGAAAAAGACAGATTCAACCCAAACACTGATTTTCCACTGTTTAGCACTATTTATTAGCTATTTGTCTTTTTAATATCTTTCAAATGCAAATGAGTTTAGTCTTAAAATTATATAGGATTTTAGAAGCTAACCTCACTTACGTATGGTAATTTTTTAAAAATATTTTAAAACTTGTACACGTGGGTTTCATAGAGTTTTCACGGTAAAAGGCGTTTTCACTGCATACCAGTAGGATGGATCTGGGACAAAATTTTGACAAATTATCCCTACATTGCCTTCACTCTTCATACAGATAATATGATATTATATGCATTCAATTTCTAGAAGAGAAAAAATTGCGCAAACTGTGTGGTGAGATTAGTAGGTAGCTACTGTCTTACCAATGGAGAGTTTGACCTTCCCGATCTAATGGGCCAGGTATAAGCCTCGAGCCCAACCGACCTGAATCATAATGGGCCTCGTCCAGTTGCTACATAAAAACGCGTTGCGGACATCCACCATCCGGTAAACGCCTTGAACGCCGGAGTATGGATGGTAATAAGGTGCGGCGGAGTATACCCATGAAAGTTCATGGACTAAGAATCTTGGACATATTCATCGTCCGTAGATACTTGTTTACTCGCTATCATCAATAATCTTTGTAACTAAATGGCACTAGAAGCTAATGAGCTATGGTACTAATACAATTCTTTTGATGAAATTATAGGTATTGGCTACATTCTACGGATTAAAGAATGATTATCAATAATTCAAAATTTCAAATGTACATGAAAATAAGAATTAAAATAACGCATGCAGACAAATAACACATAGATGCTCAAGTTCAACAATTATTGAAATGAGGTATCACAAATTGGGGATTAAGAGACCAACTGGGCACCTGTTCTAGCCGAAATAATTGAAAATTTGCCACTTAAAAGATTGACCTTTTGGTTATGATACCATTTGAGCCAATGACATATGGGACCATCTGAGTCAATGAAATGTGGGTCCAGTGGCAAATTTGTGAAGCCACATGTTTGAAGTGGCAAATATCCAAATATGTCAATAGAATGTGACGGATAATCGGACGGAACGGATACGGGTAAAGCTTCTCCATACCCATACACATACTCATACCCGTTTATATCTGTCGAATAAAGTTTAGCCTTCTATAGACATATCCGCTGGTAATAAAAAAACATATTCACCTCTATTAAAATTTGTACCTACGGATATACGAATAATTGGATAAGGTTATCAGGCCAAGGGAGGTTCCACGCGGACACGCTCGCATACTGCTGATTCGTCTCGTTTCCTCGTCTGCGTCCGGATCCAAGCGGACGCGCGCCACCGCCCGTCCGCTTGCTTCCCTTCCGGTGCCGTTGGCCATATTAGCTAGGCCGTACAAAACGAGCCGAGCGTACGTTCAGCCATGCGCCTTCTTCTGAGCACAGCGTTCGACGATGCTCGCTTAGGGTACTGGTGGTCCTAACCAACTATATATACTACCTCGTCTACTTCCATGGCGGCTCGTGGATATGAATTGGCCTGGTCCTCGCGTCTGCATGACTGCATGCCCGAGCTTAATCTGTTTTCCTTGTGGTTCTGGACGGATTAATTGGGCTTGGATTTATGTAGCCTACTTGTGAATTTTAACATGTGTAACGGTAAGCCAAGCCGTCCTTGTAGCATGTATTATGTATGTATAGCATAGTTAGTTGAGTAGGAGTAGTTGGTCTTCTTTACGGGAATGAAACAAACAGGGAAATATATAATAAAACATAATAAATTTAATGATTTGCGCGTCGGCCTTCAAGGAACAAATTGTATGGCTAAAAAGTCCAAAAATAGGGAAGGATTAATTATGGCATGCAAATCATACTTTGCATTGGATATTGTTTAGCTTGAACTAAAATTCACACTAGAATTTCTCTTTTTATGATAGTTAAATTTTTATGATAGTTTGATTGTGTGTGTGTGTGTGTGTGTGTGTGTGTATATATATATATATATATATATATATATATATATATATATATATATATTATATACCGTGCTTTGCAAAGCACAGATCCTCCCCGTGTTTCGGGATGGTTTGCGAAATCCGTGACAAAAATGTTCGATCCGAACCATTCATCTTCTTCATCTTGTTGAAATGTAGCTATAGACCAAATTTCGTATTTTTTTGAATTTGTTTACTATTTGTTTTGCATTTTCTAAAATCTGGTATATCAACAAAACATACCGTCTAAATTCGATTAAAATCTTTGAATTCGAGCATATAGCGCTTGCTGTGATGTTAATATTACTTAATTTTGACTACATCTGAGCCACAGTTCTAACCCTCGCGAAAGAGGTCAAACAATTTGGATTAAAGAAAGTGCGATCTTTATTTATAAAATTCCTAAAATATGATCATTTGTCAAATAGGTTGGGTTAATGTTTTTGATACGATTTTTTTTAGCAACTTCAATAAGATTTAAGCAGCACAAAAGGGAAAAAAAATTCAAAAGGTTAACCGGTCGTGCTGCCATCATGGATGCCAATGGATGGTGCAGACTGCAGAGCTGGATGCCCAACTCCATGAAACGCAGGCCACTCGAATGGGATCGCTTTCTCTGCTCCTTCCTCGTCGTCCTCGCCACCATCTCCCGATTAATAATCCTCCGATCCAAACCTAGAGCCATCCAAATCCTAGTCCTAGGGGCGGGCAGTCGAATCCACACAGAAAAGACGCACGGGACGCCCCAAATATCGAGAGCAGGCAAGATCCATGTCACAGCTCCTCAAGTCTCTCGTTAGGGTATTGTTAGCACCTAAAATTATCACCTTTAGAATAATCTGGACTTGGGAAGATGTCTGATATTATTACGAGCGTTTAGCAGTTGATTCGGCTGTTGAAGCGATGATTAGTAATTAATCTGGCCGAATTGGTTGGTTTTCATTAGAAGAAAGGCCTCAGGCGGTGAATCAGGGATTAACAATTTGAGTATATATGTGTGCAAACGGTAGTAAAGATAAAGATGGTGCAGGAAGAATTCACCGGTTCATGCAAGTAAAAGCTCACGTGAAGAATTAAAGGAAGGTTGAGAGAAGAAGTTTGCATGCAGGGAAAGAAGACATGTATTGCACGGAACAAATTCAAATATAGCAGGCCTGGGAGAAGCATGACATTCGCACATATTTTTTAGCCTGGGAAGTTAAGACATTCCTAATTTCATTGATTTGGCCGAATCAGTTATGGGTACGGTAAAATCATATGGGCTGAATATATTAGGAAGTTTAGTCAGTTTGTAATACAAATTAGAGTCATATGCTTCTACGGAAAGTTCAGCCGCCATATATATTGTCAGGGTGGCAGCCGACTGGAAAGAACGGACAGATTCAATCTAATACATCTTCTATTCTCCAAGACTTTATTTTTCTTTCATCGTTCTTTGTTTTCAGGATGGCTTACAGGTTCTAGACTTGTCAGGTCATCTGAAGCAGCCCATTGCGCTGTCTCCTTGCTGGGGTCTTCCCGGGAGCACGGCGTCTTCGGGTCCAAAGTGCGCTGCCGAGGTGTCTTGCGGATCGCGCTCCTCGGCAGGCCTCCTTCGACAGCGTGTCCTGCGCATCGCGCTCGCTCTCGAAGGCACACGGTGACGTGTTCGTGTGCGAACAGGTATGTTGTCTGGAGATTTCTTGCATCCTGATCGCTGCATTTGAGCTCTAATCTCCTTGCTGTTGATCGAAATTCGATCCTGGTAGCCACTGCAAGGTCCTGCATCAATTCATGCCTGCGGCGGCGGTCATGGTAGATTTTCTCTCACTAGATCCGCATGCCGTGGTTACATGGGTGGGTGATAATTCCAAGAAGCGTGGTTCCTGTCTATGGAGTATGGATTGGGGATCTTCGTTTGTTTCTTTTGCACAATTTCAGCTGTTAGTTTTGTTCTCCATGGGGCATGTTATGACGCATTCTGCAGCTAGCATTAACCATTCATGTTGTGGCATTGTTTTTTTGATACCAAGAGAAGCTGGTGGCATTGTGATATTTTGGGGGACAACAAGCGTCCTTTGTCGTTGTTTGTACGTTCTTTATTCGCTAAAGGCTATGCTTTTTGTGCGCATTGTCATATTTTACTCTGCTTTTTTGTTTCTTGGTACTCCATGATACTAACATACATTAAAGTGCCAATTGCTAAAGATGCTGAACTGTAAGAGAGCTATGGCAATGGAAATTTCGCAGTGGAAGCATGCAACGAGGATATCATATATTTTTTACGTCCGCTCGTTGTGGTGTTGATAATGAGATATACTGTTTAGCTCTTTTTCCAATCTAGTATTAATTCATGTCGGCCAATACTATATTCTTTATTATAATTATTCATATTGCACTAGGAATCTTATAAACCGCTGATATAACTTTTTTTTTCCTTTTGAGAATGACTGAGATACTGTAAGTAATGGGGAATTGGGGATGGCTATGGTACAATCACTTGTTTCTAAAAACCTTCGACCTCCCTCCACTTCATAAAATTTTCTACTTCCTCCGTTCCCACTTGTAGGATGAGGTGTGGAAGGTGGGAAAAAAATGTTTGTAAAGTGCATAAACAAAGAATGTGTACCATTCTGCACTCATAAAAATTCTTTTGCAGCATGGATGGACATACAAATGGCCCTAATGGTTCCTGCTCCAAGTCATGTGGGCCACTAACGGACTACTACATTCCGGATTACATACATACTGAAGCCGGACTCCCAACAAATCATTGTTGATCATGCACCATGTTGCCCTGTGGTAGTCTTCGTCAACTCTAGAAGTGGTGGTCAACTTGGAAGCAGTTTGATCAAAACATATCGTGAACCAATGAAGCGCAGGTACCTAGCCTAGCAGTTTGGGAAAGCCAGAATACTGAAAATGTGCTTTCACTTGAGCCATAGTGGCACTTTTAAATCATGCTCTCATTGTTGGAGATGTTCAATTTTTGACAGGTTTTTGATCTCTCAGAAGAGGCTCCTGATAAGGTGCTGCACAGGTTTTTTTTTTTTGAAACTGAAATTTTTTTTTTGAAACTGAGGTGCTGCACAGGTTGTATATATGTTTACTTCGAAAAGCTCAAGTCTAACGGTGATGTTCTTGCTATTCAAATTCAGAGGAGCCTAAGACTAGTTGTGAGTAACCTAGATTTAGGATTAGATATACAAAAAAAAATATCCTTTCTGCCTGGCAATTTCCTTGTCTTTACTAAGAGCTTTGAAATAGGTCGCTGGTGGTGATGGCACAGTAAGCTGGCTGCTTGGAGTAGTTAGTGACCTTAAGTTTTCTCAACCACCGCCTGTTGCTACCGTGCCTCTGGGAACTGGAAACAACCTTCCCTTCTCATTTGGATGGGTAGGTTAACCTTTTTTCTTAAAAAAATAAATAGATTCTCTTCACGCATGAACACCTCTCTTTATGTACTTGATGCTTGGTGTGCTTGAAATTTATGTGTTTTGTAGGAAGGCCGAGCGTCGCGATCAGTAGTAACTGCGGCCAGAAGGACAGCTAGAGTGCAACGCCTACCGGGTGTCGTGACCCCAACGCTGGCCAGTTAGGCGTGAACAAAGAGTACAACGCTTCAGCGCGGTTGCCTGGCGACACCGGTGGGACGTCGGCGGCGGTGAGAGAGTCATTGGTATACCCCTTGGAGATAAACGGGTTGATCCAGTTGAACGTCGTGAGAGAGAGGAATGACGCGGTGGCGCACGGCGTGGCGGGCGTCTCGGCGCTGGTGTTTTCTGGTTCACCTTCATGGGCTCCAGCGTCATGGCCGGTGAAACCAGTGATGACTAGGTACGCCAGAGGCATAGAGACGAGTAGGCCGACAAAGGCGAGAGGGTCATCTGGAAAGAGCAGCAAATCGTCGGCGCAGTAGACCACGGCCGAAGTGGAGAAGAGCGCGGTGGAGATCTAGAAGAGGCAGAGGTGCAAAGGCAGGGTGGCGGCGGTGGCCTCCTTTTCCGAGACGATTGACCACGTGACCATGACGTGCGCGACAAAGTGGGCGGCGAGGAAGGCGGACTCCATAGCGCGCTATAGCGTACTCGGCAAGAGAAAGAATGCGAGCGCGGGGAGGTCGGTAGACGCCGCGGCGAAGACAGCGGACGCCCAGAGCGCGACCGCGTAGCGGCCAGTGGTCCGGAATGGCAGTGGCTTCGACAGCAGCGCCTCGTGCTCGGGGGAAGCCCCCGTGTCGCCCCTGCGAAGGCGGTGGATGACGAGGACGAGCGAGGCGATGAGGAAGACGAGGTCGACAGCACCGAGGAGCGCACGCTGCGGGTATGGCGAGAGGAAGAGGAATACGAGCTGGTAATATAAATTGCAAAAAGGGATAAAAATAATTGATTGATTTTTGAGATTGGTAATATATATTGTTACGTACAATATATTTGGTTTTAATTCATACCGGAGAAGAAACCATAAAAACTTTTGTAATCGGGAGAAATAGATGTTTGATCTTGTAGCACAATTTTTTTTTTTTGCTTGATCTTTATGTTTCGTTACCAATTTTATTTTTCATAGCAACGCATAGGCATTGATCTAGTAAATCTTCTAGTGTGCAAGATGCTGCCATCTATTGACCAATCCCGCTGTCTTGATAGATACAGACACCAGCCTTATGTAACAAATTCTTCTTATTGTGCTATCTATTGCTCCATCTATTTACCTTCATAAATTGTCTATCTTTCGACTTATTGCATCTTCACACACGAACAAACTTTCTTATTGTGCTATCTATTGCTCCATCTATTTACTTCCATAAATCGTCTATTGCTCCATCTATTTACTTCCATAAATTGTCTATCTTTTGACTTATGGTTGCATCTTCACACACGAACAAATTGATAATCACAACCTAAACATTACAACCTCTAATCTACGCTGACCAAATATTTTTTTAGCGCACATGCAAAAATAACACATGCGGCGTGGCACGCTGCGAAAATGTTCCTAGTATATTATATCGAAGGAGGAGAAATAGGTTGTTCTAGGCATCGCATCACGAAAATTCCTTGGCCAAACCAATAAACGTCGTCGCATGTTTAGATTGCAGAACAAAAATTTACAAAGATCGATCATAGAAATCGTATCTTTTGCTGACCATGCCGTTTACTAAGGGTGTGTTTGGTAAAGCTCCAGCTTCATTAGATCCGTGAAACTGATGGAGCTGGAAATTTCTAACTCCACTAGATCAATGGAGCTAGAGCTGTGAGTACATTAAAAGTGTTTAGATGAATCATCTTGTTTACATTTTAGACCAAAATATAAACTTAATTCATTTTATTTTAGTCTACAAGTTTCAGATCTCAGGTGAAGCTAGGATCTGAAGCTTTACCAAACAGGCCTAAGTCTGCACTTAATTCGCATAGTCATATCATTATAGATCATAGCATACTTAGTCGTTTTTGCATAATACTAATTAGTATGCCAATTAGATGGACCTACGTACTGTAGGAAGCTAATGCGCACAATTTACACGATCATCTACGAGAGAGTTAGTCCATGGATGAATATACAGCTATATGACGGTGCAAAGTGCAAATTAAGAACTCATCGATGTTACGTGACTGCTTAGTAGTATGTCAAGGGAAGTCACATGACTCTCATCCAGACCATAAGCCTCTTTTTTCTCATGCTAGCAGAGAGCAACTGCATGGCATTATATATGGCAATGATACAATGAGATAATTGAGGCCATTGCCTTGACCCCAAGAAATGGAAATTATACAGGACTTCTGCATCACTGTCTGTCGTCTCAACATGACAGGAAGTGCAGTTCAAAGTACTTAATTGGCCACGAACTTTATTTGCTTTGATCACTGACGCTCCAAAATGCATGCTTAGCCTGTGGACCATAACATTACCCTCACCTAGGGTTTAAAATTTCATTTTAGAGCCAAAAACCGCAAGCCTAGTGGTAGAGGTTTTCATGAAAAACCACATAAAAACCGTGAAAAACCGAACGGTTTAGAAATTCAAGCCAGTTTAAAATCTAGTCGCGCGAAAACCGCGGTTTTTGAGTGAAAACCGCTCGGTTTTTGCGAAAAACTAAGCGGTTTTTGGTGAAAACGTGAAAAATCGAGCCAGGTTGGAAAATGGGGGAAATCCAAGAAAATGGGAAAAAATTGTAACAAAAATGTTGTAAAAATATAAGAAAGGCTAAAATTTATAAAAAAAAGTAATAAATATATAAAGAAGGTATGTGAAAACACGAAAAAATTCTAGTATGATCTCTCCTAAATTTGAAAAAAAAATTGACATGACCTTTGCTATATTTTAGACAACTGGAAGTTGTAAATTAGGTATTTAGCAATAATATGTCAATAAATAATCTTTCATTGCAATAGTACAATCACACAAGTGCAAAAATAGGTATTTACATAACCACATAGCAATATCATTCGCAATTTCGCTGCCATTCACTTGTCAACACCATTTACATTATAATACTTTTCAATTGAAGTTGTGGAGTACGCATAGGCATAGCTTCGTCATTCTTCTATTGTCGCAGAAATGCCATGTTCAACCTACACCCGTACCATGTCCTGTCAAATACTGCTTGAATCGGGTCGCACCGCCTCCTTTCTTCTCTTTGAGACAGAGCTACTAGAACAAATGTTTTGCCATCTGCTAAAAGAAAACATGTTGAAGTAAATATTACTACTTAACATACTCGATCAAATATTTCATCATATTGCTACTTGCTACAGTGAGTATTTTATCATGAATACACAGTGCATTTCATCATGATGTGAAAAAATTGGTACTATAAATTTTAATGAAAGAAAAATATGATTCACCCAACACTCTTTGAGAATCGATATTTTGCCACTCTTAACATTGTTCCTCGCTAAAATGCCACTCGGGCCCATTGTTATAGACACAGAAGGTCCCACATATCAATGAGAGAATAGTGGCATTTTAACGAAGGGCAATGTTACGGGTGTCATTTTATCAATTTTACCCTTTGATCCGGGGTCTGTTCATATCTCTCTACCCTAATGCTTTCTTCTGAGAATATACAAGATAACAAGTACATAAATCTAGCTACCGTCTGCTTTGTGAGTTGTGAACTTGTGATACTCCATATCATATTACTACACTACAACAGACTACAATAACATGGGATGACGGGAGTAGCAATAGCTATTTTATTTTATTTTTGGTTTTTTCAATTTTGATCAATTCGAACGGCTCAAAAAATTATCTAAAATTTGTTATTTAAAAATATTTACATACCAGAGGTCATAAAGAAATTAATACTATTTAGGAATTTTTTGGTTAAATTTTTTAAAATTTTAAAATTTGAATTTGAATCTCAACGAAAAACCGCTCGATTTCAAAAGCCATCTCGGTTCAGTACGCTACAGATGCATACACACATCTCACACATACATGCATACACGCTGAGCTACAAATGCATACATGCATTTTGCCCATTCTGACAGAGTGGATTCCGATCTAAATGTTGTGTCCAATTTGATGGGCAGCATAATACTCTCTACGTCTAAGTTTATGGTGCGTATTTTTTTTGAATAGTCTTGTTTATAAATATAATATTTATTTTATGTTTCAATACAAAAAATTAGCGTGGTGTTCCTTTTATACCCCCAATAAATATCAAGATTTACTTGATATTTTCTATATGCATGTAATGAATACAATGCCTAGAGATAATAATTAGGGATATCCTAATCATTTTCAATATCTCTTTGATCTATTTATCAAAAGAATGTACGTCCTGTAAACTTAGATGGATGGAGTAACTACACTTGATTTTTTTTTTTCAGTTTGTCCTCCTTACAATTTATGAAAGGTGACACACAAGCACTCCCCACATTGCTGAGCAAAGTTGCATATCTTCCTACACGCCGTCTACTTCTCTTGAAGCCGTCTACTTCTCTCTCAGGAGAGGGCAGAGAAGAATTTGTTTTTTAAATAATATATATTTAATAAAAAATTACAGAAATAATATGCCAAAAATAAAAATAACAGATCTGCACACTTGTCGCAATTCCAAATTACGACAGGCTCTCTGTCGCAATTTGGAATTGCGACAAAGAGCCTGTCGCAATTTGGAAACGCATTGTATCTCGCCCAACGATTAGCGACAGCCGACAGGCTCTCTGTCGCAATTTCAAATTGCGACAGGTGTGTAGAACTGTCATTTTTATTTTCGGCATATTATTTCTATAATTTTTCATTAAATATATATTATTTTAAACAAAAATTCGGGAAGAGAAGCCCAGGCAGCTGACGTCCTGAAAGTCATGTTAATTCACATAAGAGACTTTTTACCTTCTTTGAAAGGTATTAAACTTTACATTGAGCTAATATAAAAAATGTACTAAAAGTTTAGAGGATGAATGTGAGGTACAATTTGGCAGTATCGCATGATACCTCCTATGGACGGTAAAAACTCTATTCACATTGTTGGAGATCCCCTCCTACCTTACCATGACTCTAGAGAGGCTAGGGTACATGGCGCAGGGTGCAACGGGAGATTCCCTCATATCCTACCAGGTCTCTAGAGAGGGTACATGGTTCGAGATGTCACAGGAGATCCCCTCATACTCTGTTGCTGGGTGTCACAAGAGATTCCCTATACCCTGCTAGGCCTTTAGAGAGGGTACATGGTATGAGGTGTCACAGGAGATCCCCTCATACCCCGTTGACTGTGGGATTCTTGGGCATGGCGAGCTGTGAGTTGCTGTTTGATAGCATCGCGACGACTTCAGGCATGGCGGGCCTGTCCTCTGGCAAAAGCTGCACACAGAGAAGCCCAATCTGGATGCACCTCTCTAGTTCAAGCAAGAGCTCAGGCTCAGGTTGGTCCACTTCCGAATCAAGAAGGTCCCCGATCTCATGTTGCAGCCACGATTTCCAGACCTGCAAATATGCTCACTTACAATATGCCCGTTTCAACGGGGGAAAAAAGGACGCGTACAAGAATTTCTGCTCATGGGTATACTTACGTCAGGAAGGAGATTTTTCACGGTGCATTTCATTTTGCCGGTGACTATCTCGAGCAAGACGACTCCAAAGCTATACACATCACACTTGAGCGTCAGGTGCCCTTGTGCCGCATACTCTGGAGCTATGTATCCCCTTCATTGAACACAAATATGTCAGCCAACTGAGATCTCTTAGATGTCGAAAAATAGTCACATACGGTTCGTTTCAAGTCTAGATGAACTTGAATTTGGGAAATTGTATGAGGATTTTAAGTTTAGATCATACGGTGACAGTACTATTGTAGGATTCGTCTGATCATCGATGAACAGCTTTGCAGTGTCAAAGTCAGCGATCTTAGGCTTCCAAGCGTCATCAAGAAGTATATTTGACGGTTTTAGATCCCTGTGAATGACTTGCATGCCGTGAAGGTATTCAAAACCTACAGCGATCCCACGAATTATTTCCCGTCTTTGCGCCCAATTCAGCGATGAACGGAGTCTGGTATCTTCTCCTATCAGTTCCAAATAGGTGCATGAGGCAGACAGCAGATAAGAACTTTGTAGGGATAGCAAGTAATGCATCACATTGCTAAATATATATATAGATTAACACGGTGTGTAACACAGTGAGTACCAAATATGTAGAGATTCAAACTCTTGTTCTGCATGTACTCGTAGACTAGTATCCACTCGTCTCCTTCCTGGCAATGGCAAAGGAGCTCAACAAGAGCGGGATGCCTGAGATTTGACATCACTTGCAGTCCTTCTGCGAAAGCCTCCTTGCCTTTATTGGTAAGACGAGACTGTATGAGCCTTTTTACAGCAACCTTTCTACCATCAGGTAGTTGCCCCTGGTGATTGTACAATTAGATGTTATGATGCAGATTCAGAATATATATGTGGTAATGAAGTCAAACTACCCAAGTATGCTGTTGGGAAGTCAGAATTTGAGGATTTTCACTTAAAGATTTCTCACTTGATGTCACACTGACATATGAGTCCTATGACCGCATATCAGTGACACAGTAAGTGATAAATCTTGAAATGCAACTCTTTATAGTGGTAAATCATCAATAATCCCTATTAATAAAAAGGAAATAACGGACCTTGTAGACGAGGCCAAATCCTCCTCGGCCAATGATATTGCTTTCGGAGAAATTTCCTGTGGCCGTGTGTATGGTACGCATATCAACCGCAGGGACGGACCGGGCGGTCGAAGCAGGCAGATTGGGACAACTGTCAGGATCATCTGCAACAACCCTCTGGCCATCGTCTACTGGATATAAATAGCCTTGTCAGATTGTTTCCATCCTTCTCTGTAAGCTTCGTGTGTCTTAAAGCAGAACAAAGAAAGGTATAAGGTATAAGAAAGCAATCAGTGTATAGTAGCGTTTTTACCTGACATTCTCGGTCCCCGTCGTCGCCTCCTAATCACAAATACGACCGTCAAAACGAGGAGAAGCGCACCAAGGAAAGCCATGGGTGCACCAATAACCGGCGCGGTAGGAAACGGCTGGTGCCGCGCTTCACCTGTTGCAGTTCGCATTATGTTGCTCATGCATGGTTAGCATAAGATTCAGCAGATGGCAAAAAGCAGCGGAAATGCAGAATCGTGCACGGTATTAGGGCAAGTACATAACAAAGCCAGCTACTTAATCCATCTATTCATGTCATCTAGAGTAATCGCTAAAATCAGTTTATACAATAGTTATCTCTAAACGTTGACTCTAGATGTTGTACATTAACTATCTCTTCTCTCTTGTACATAACTAATCTACCTATGCTCCCGTGCAATGTTTACTATTAAATCAGAGCCAGCTCTCTTCTCTTTCCTCTTTTCTCACTCTTCTATATAGGATAAAGCTGACGTGGATATATTAAGAGTAAGCTAAGGTGATCTTATTGTACATACCCTTGATTGTCACCTGTCAACCTATTATTACGTGGACAATCATTACGACATTATGTCAGGACTCAGGACTAGTCTTCTGGCAACCAAGTAATTTTCTTTCCGTACTTGCATCGCTAATCAAGTACTCACTCTTTTCATTTTTATAAGGCTTATTTTTTAAATAGCCTTGTTCACAAATATAAAACTTGCATGCAAATTTAATGATACCTTTCCTTCCATACTCTTATTTATTCTCTCTCAACCATATGCATTTATTCATTACCACTAACACAAAGTATATCTTTCATTTTTCAAAACAATTAAGTGAGGACATATAAGTCATTTTCTCTTGTACCTTTCCCAATTTCAATGTAACCTTAATCTCTATGCAAAGTCAAAATACGTTTTATAAAAATGAACGGAGGGAGTATTAATTACGTACATCGGCCAAAGACAACATGTACTTCAATTTAGATGCACTTAATTACTATCCTATCACAAAATGTTTATTATTGCACACAGCTTAAGTTTATTGCACCATTTAATTTGCATTTACGGTGATATACTATAAGGTATATCAAGGGAAATTTGCAAAAGATAAAAAAATTGTCATTCCTAGTTTGAAAACAAAAACTCCGCAACTTATTTTGTATCATTTACACCCCCGTACGTGCCCCAAATATCTTCTTAATTTGTAAAATCTCCCCTGTTATTACTTTATTCACTAATTTTAATGGGAAAACTTAAGTAATACACATTAACATATGTTGGTGACACGTTCGTGAATAGTTTTAAATAAATTTATTTTCATCTTCTTATCTTCTATCTCCTCTCATTTTCGTCTCTCCTATCTACAATCTCAAGCATGGTATAGCGCCAGAAACATGCCACATAATAGATACATGTGCTAACCATTGTTAATTATTTAATTGTTTGCAATAACCTGTAGCCCAAAATTCGCTAATAGCCTAGCTCACCCACGCTGCAGGCACGCATGTTAGCACTCACTTAGGTTTTCGTACTTGCTCGATACGGTTTGAGTCAACATGCATTATTTGCTAAAAGAACACAGCATAACTTAACAATGTGGCACACACTACAGTGCCACATGCACACACGCGTCATGCAACTATGGTTACATATGCTTTGATATCATTTGTAATGCGGTCCAAAATTCAAAGTAGTCCAACAAGCAATAATAGGTACATATGCTAACCATGCTATTGTCCCTGCATGCTACGACGATTTCGACCAGCGGACAATAATAGATACATATACTAGCCATTGTTAATCACTTGGGTTTTTGTTCTCGCTTCACTCAAAAAGGATTAACCCGAAATGCTATGATTCAGACAAACATACATCATATACTAGTAGAATTCAATATAAACAGGTAATGTGATACTAAAGGGCAGGATGTTATATTGTTCTTCAACATGCATGTTAAAGCAAAATTAACCCTATATATGCATGATTTGAAACAGTCCAGCTATTTTCCATGAAACAAAAGTTCTTACTATACGTCGTGGCACCAGTGCAAAACGCGTTAGGGAAACTGGGATTTTAAATTAGTACTGTACATACCTAATTCGGACTTTGCAGATCGTACATAAAGAACCTGCCCTTTGTCTACGCTCCGAAGATCAACAATGTTATCTGTCCAAATGACGCATCCGCTACCTTCACCTCCTCCTCGGATGTCCAAAGCGGCATAGGCCACGCACGAGCAGTTGGCCAGGCACCTCGCGCTGCACTCCACCAGCGTGACGCTCGCGTCCACCGACGCGTTGTGCGTGTCGGGAAGCTTCATTCCCTGCAACGCCACGAAACCGTCCGTGGTTGTCCCATTGTTAGCACAGTCCAGCGTCACGTTTCTCAGGCATCCGCCCGAGTAGTCCCTCATCTTCCACTCCGAGGGAGATGCGGGGCTGAACCCCTTGATGCAGCTACAGAATGATGTCGACGGCGAATCGGCTTTGCACAGACCGAACGCCCCGCACTTGCCGTAGTTGTCGCAGACGTCCCTCGGCCCTTGGAAGAAGATCTTCCATGCCCGCCTGCTCGGGTTCCACACCAGGCGCTTTACCACTCCGTCGTCGGTCAGAACTATTCGTGAGAAGGGCGCCCCAGCCTTGGCAACATAACCGTAGGTTATCTCGCTTGGACTGCTCGTCAACTGGTAGGTGAACATGTCGGAATACGTCCTCATCTCCGGGACGCCGCTGAAGTGCATGCCGTTCCACGGCCCCGTGCGGTATATCGCTTTGTCGCCATCCAAGAGAACGCCTTGTGGTACGCCCTTCGTGTCGGTAATGTAGCTAAAGTTCCCTGTGGACGGGTCGTTGGCCGAATGCCACGACGAGAGGTACCACTCGGCCCCGGTCCATAGGTTCTTGCCAATCTTCATGCCGGGAAGCAAGGAGTTCGTGGGATGGTCGAACGACTGCCACAGGACGCCACCACGGTTGCTCGGGTCACTCACGGCTAGATTTCCGGACTCGAGCAGCTGTGCCATTGAGGCAGTGCCGGTCGTGTTTGAAGACCACACGACTTGGCCGGAGCCATCGAGCAAGAGAAGGCTCCCCGTGACACTGATCACCAACGCCCCAGAAACGTCGGTGAGAGGGCGGTCACGGTTGGCTACCCAACAGACGACGTCGGCGGATACGGAGAACCATATTCCGAGGTATCTCTTGGTAGGCACCCCGGGAGAGAAGAACCCCAGGGTGAATGAACCGCCGGCCGAGACGAGGGTCTCGCCGTCGGTGATGTTGCGTCCCTTGTTGAGGATGTCAGGCGCAAGGTTGAAGGCAAAGGCTCCTAGAGTAACGAGCAACAGAGAGAGGAGGAGGAGGACGGCGTTGAGAAGGTGACTGGTTATTGAGCTCATGACTGATATTTCTTCTTCTTGCACAAGCAAGGTAGGTAACCACTGGTATACATGGTATATGTGCATGCACGCTTGTCTAAGTAGGGATGTACACGGTTTTACTAAAAAAAACTAGGCCCAAAAACCAAACCGAAGTGGTCAACAACTCGGTTTAATTGGTCTATGGTATTCAATACGATATGACAAAAATCTGATTCTTGAGATACGGTTTTTCGGTAAAAAATCATGAGTAAACCGAAATAAACTGAATACCAAAAAAATACATGTATAATTACATAAAGTAATGGTCAAATATGTATAAAGTATGGTTTCACATAGAAAAAATATCATAAGATCTGTTAAAGCAATGGTCAAAGATGTGTAATAGTTTTTAGGGTTTAGAGTTTACTAATGTATAACATACTAACGACTAGTAAAAAAAGAACAATTCGCATTAATTTGGTATATATTGTATTTACCAATACTGAACCGAAATATTATGGTATTCACCGATACCGATCCGAAATTCTATTTAGTATCACATTTCAACTACTGTATTTACCGAATTGTATTTATCAAATATACCATATGCACAACCTTATCTCTACTACTTCTAATTAGGAGTTGGTGGTGGTGTGGAGTATATGGACCCCGGGTATCTGCATGGCGAGCCGTGAGGACCACCCAAGTGGGGATGGGCCAAGACGACTACATGAAGATGGGTATTGCCCAGGAGGCAGGCCGCCATGCGCAACAAGGAAACCCCGAAGATGGAAATCAACCCTGATTAGGTAAGATATAATTGTAATCCTGTTTGTTGCCATACTTGGCAGAAAAGGATAGGATAGATCTCCTCCACCTTGTAACCAATCAGGGATCTTCCTTATAACCGCTCCCCTACTGCTATATAAAGGGGGGAGCGGGGGATCATTAGATCATCTCATCAGCAAATTAGCTAGACACGCATAATCCCAGAGCACAGGACTAGCGTATTATCTCCTCCGCGAGAGCCCGAACCTGTATAATTCTTGCGTCTTGTGCTACCATCGAGTTTGGATCCGACGCCTAGCCCCGTTTTCTTTATTGTCGACAACAAACGTCGACAGGTGGTACGTCCGTTCTCCACCCTTCGCCCCCTCACATCCGTTCTCCTACCCATGCGCACCGTCCACCCTTTACATGTGGGTCCACTAGGTGTCCAGCCTCCACATGGGATTCTTGATTTCTTTGTCAGCATCTACACCTAAGCTCGATATTACCCCCGCCCTTTGGGATCACTTGCAACACCAATCGTCAGCTCTGCCGCATCAATAGGTTTTGCTATCGACATCCCCAAATCTCCTCTCTCCCTACCGCTGCAGGCTCTACACCAAACGCCGAGCCGGCCTCCCACGCCGATTCCCCTTCCAACCCCAGTTCCATTCCATGTCTATATCCACTTGGGATTCTTGATTTCTTCACCAGCATCTACACCTAAGGATATTACCCTCACCCTCTGGGATCACCTGTAACACCAATTGCCAGCTCTGTTGCATCAATAAGCTCTGCCGTCGACAACCCCAAATCTTCTCTCTCGCTGTCGCTATAGGCTCTACACCAGATGCTTGCTAGGAGTTGGCACCCGTCTGGTTCAAGGCAGAGCACCTCCTAGCTTGCAAGTTCGACCGCCACGCCGATAGATAGTAGAGCAGACATAATGGTGCGGCACACAGATGTCGGTGGCGACGGGGAGGTGCACGCGCTCAATGGCCGGATCTGGATGGCCGCCGGGGTGCCCATTACCGTGGCCGCAACCCTCTCCATCAATCTCTCAGTTTATTACAACTAAACTTACCAGATAATTGTAATTTATTTTCTTAGAGAAAGGTGGAGCGCGGAGAAGAGGATGGTGGGAAGTTTCAAAGCAACTGCATAGCAATGATATAATGACATAATTGAGGCCATTGCCTTGACCCCAAGAAATGGAAATTATAGAGGACTCTCGTGATCACCGTCATCGTCTCAAAGATGACGAAAGTGCAGTTCAAAGTACTTGGCCTCAATCTTCATTTGCTTTGATCTTTGACTCTCCAAAAGCTTAGCCTTTAAACCATAACATTACCCTTGATATAAAATAACTAATAAATTACTCAAGGTATGAACAATATAGTGAGTTACGCAAAGTATGAACAATATAGAAGTGAGAGAGAATTCTTTCTTTCTTGTTCTATTCTTTCATGCATACAACCCGCTATTTATAGGTAACATGAGAGGTTGAATTAAATAAAGAGTTACAAGAATTGATATTACGTAGGTTTCTTGGTAGAATGGTAATAGCTTGGAAGTTTCTCGTTCAATAGATGCATGTGAGTTTCTCCCAAAGGAGTTATGGACATCCATTTAAAAGAATATTTTGTAACACTCCCCCTTGGATGTCCATTAATTAATTGTGAATATGTATACCTCGTTAAAAACCTTACCAAGGAAAAACCTAGTGGGAAAAAACCATGGTTAAGGGAAAAAGAGTACATAACATATTCACTCCCCCTGATCACTCAAGATCTCTAAATTAATAAAGTCCAATCATATTGGTCAATTTCTTAAACGTTGCAGTGGGAAGTGCCTTTGTAAATAAATCAGTGAGATTCTCATATGAGTGAATTTGTTGGACTTTCAGAACACCATCTTTTTGAAGGTCATGAGTGAAGAAGAATTTTGGTGATATATGATTCACTTTGTCCCCTTTGATATATCCCTCCTTCAGTTGAGAGATGCATGCTACATTATCCTCATATTTAATGGTAGGTTCTTCCTTTTCTAAAAGTAAGCCACATGATCTTTTAATATGCCCTATCATATTTCTTAACCAAACACACATTCTCTATTAGCTTCATGGATTGCTAAAATCTCTGCATGGTTAGATGATGTTGCCGCTATAGTCTCTTTCATTGAATGGCATGATATAGCAGTGCCACCATAAGTAAAAACATATATAGTTTGTGATCAACCATTATGGGGATCAGATAGATACCCTGCATCTGCAAAACCAACTAACTCTCTTACATACATCAGAAAAATATAAACCCATATCATTTGCACCTTGAAGGTAACGAAATATATGTTTGGCGTCGTTCCAATGTCTTCTCGTAGGACATGAGCTGTATCTTGCTAATAGGTTAACTGCAAATGCGATATTAGGTCGTGTATGAGTAAAAAAATATATAAGTGCACCTATAGCACTTAAATATGGCACTTCAGGAACGAGAATTTCTTCATCATTATCTGGGGGGTCAAAAAAGATCTTTAGTTACATCAAGCGATCTTACAACCTTTGGGGTAATTAATGGGTGTACTCTATCCATATAAAATTGTTTCAAAATTTTATCTGTATAAGTCGCTTGATGAATAATAATTCCATCCTTAAGATGATCAATTTGCAATCGAAAGCAAAACTTTCTTTTTCCAAGATCCTTCATCTCAAATTCTTTCTTTAAGCACTCAACTGCATTTGAGATCCCTTTAGTTGTTCCAATCATATTTAGATCATCAACGTATACAATGATTATCACAAATTCATCTCCAGATCTTTTTATGAATACACATGGACAAATAGAATTGTTTGTGTATCCTTCTTTTACAAAATATTCACTGAGACGATTATACCACATTCGTCCATATTATTTTAATCCGTATAATGACTTTCTCAGTTTAATTAAATATTGTTCTCGAGAACCTACTGCTTCTGGCAGTTTGAATCCTTCGGGGAGTTTTATATAAATATCACTATCTTGTGATTCATATAAGTATGTTGTAACAACATTCATCAGACGCAAGTCAAGGCATTCCTTCATTGCCAGACAGATAAGATATATAAGAGTTGTTGCATCCATCACGGGAGAGTATGTTTTTTCATAATCTATACCGGGCCTTTGGGAAAAGCCTTGGGCAACTAATCGTGCCTTGTATCTCGTAACTTCTCCTTTCTCATTTCTTTTTCGCACAAAGACCCATTTGTAACTAATAGGTTTTACACCATTGAGTGTACGAGCTACAGGCCCAAAAACTTCTCTATTTGTTAGAGAATTCAATTCTGCCTGAATTGCGTCTTTCTATTTTAGCCAATCGTTTCTTTGTTTGCATTCCTCGATTGATCGAGGTTTTTGATTCTCATTATCGTGTATAATTTCTAGCGCTACATTATATGCAAATGCATCATTGACGTCAATATCACAGTTCAAAAGTTTCCCTAACATGACATAGTTTAGTGAGATCTCAGTTTGTATAGAATCAGGTACCTGTGTTTCTTCCAAAATAGTATTATTAGTCACACCATTCATCTCTTCACGAGATTTTCCTTGCACTATTATTTCCTCAACTTGACTATCTTGATATTTAGCTCCTTTTCTTCTTCGAGGATTTTTATCTTTCGAGCCCAACGGTCTACCACATTTTATGGTAGGTTTTGTCTCATTTGCAATAATTGGTTGTCCTTCTAGGACATCAATTTTTTCAGGAGTATTAGCAGCTGAAATATGTGACTTTGTTACTCGTTTCAAATCCGTAAAAGTATCAGGCAAATTATTCGCTAGACTTTGTAGATGAAGTATCATTTGAACTTCATGTTCACATTGTTTTGTATGAGGATCAAAATGAGATAATGATAATTCATTCCAAATAATTTCCTTATTTAACTGCTTCATTTCTCCCCCTAATGTTAGGAAATTTGATTAATCAAAATGACAGTCAGCAAATCTAGCTGTAAATATATCTCCCGTTAATGGTTCAAGATATTTTATTATAAAAGGAGATTCATACCCAACATATATTCCCAACCTTCTTTGTGGTCCCATCTTTGTGCATTTTTGTGGAGCAATTGGAACATATACTGCACAACAAAAAATTCTTAGATGGGATATGTATGGCTCTTTTCCAAATACTAACTGTAATAGAGAAGAAGTATGATAACTTGTTGGCCTGATGCGAATTAATGATACCGCATGCAAAGTGAATCAACAAGACTATTTTGTGTATAAACATGTGCTACAGAATGCTCAACATTTATTCCAATTGACATGCAATAATCGTTGAAACTTTTGAGGTAAATTCACCAGCATTATCTAAATGTATCGATTTAAAAGGATAATCTGAAAATTGTGCTCGTAATTTTATTAATTGGGCTAACAATCTCGCAAACACCAGGTTGCGAGTTGATAATAGAGAGACATGTGACCATATAGTCGATGCATCAATCAAAACCATAAAATATCTAAATGGACCACTTGCTGGATGAATAGGTCCACGTATATCTCCTTGTATGCGCTCTAGAAAATCAAGGGATTCAGCCCTAATTTTAGCTGGTGATGGCCTTACAATCAATTTTCCTTGAGAGCATGCCATACATAAGAAGTCATTGGACTGAAGAATCTTCTGATTCTTTAATGTATGTACACACGAAGTATTTATAATTTTTTGCATCATTGTTGATCCGAGATGGCCCAACCGGTCATGCCAAACAATAAATTCATTATGGTTGGTAAACTTCTGGTCTGCCACCATATATGATTCAATGTTACCAATCTTTGTATAGTATAAACCAGATAACAATGATGGTAATTTTTTCAATACATTTTTCTACCTGATGACATATTTGTAATGTTAAGGTATTCCCTATTTTCTTCATTAATTGTCTCAATGTGATATCCACTTTGGCGGATATCTTTAAAACTCAATAGATTTCTTTGAGACTTTGGGGAATACAATGTTTCTTTCACACTTATTTTTTTCCTACTGGGTAATAATATTATGGCTCTTCCGGAGCCCTCTATCAAATTTGCACTCCTAGATATAATATTGATAGTTACATTATGCATCGTTAAATCATGAAAATAATTTTTATTCTTGAGAATAGTATGTGTTGTTGCACTGTCTACAATACTTATATCTCCACCATTTACTAGCATTTTTTCATTCGCTTCAAAAGAAAATTTTAATAAGATAAATGAGCATTATATCATAAAATTCATTAACACGTGAAACATTACAACCATAATTCAATACATAATATATTATGTTTATTCTTGAACAAAAACATGAAATGTTTGCATTGTTAAAGATGTAACGGATAAAATTTATTCTTGTGCAAATAACTACTTTAAAAAATTATTCTTTGATAAGAAAGTCGGAGATATCTAGATGAGTTGTATCATGTTGGCTGCTGTCTTCTTCTTGAGTTTTGCCAAAATATTCATTATCTCCATTACTATTGGTAAAATTGGTATCTATCCTTTTCTCTTTCCTTTCAAGCGATTGTTGATAGAGATTCACAAGGTGCTTGGCGTACGATAGTTACGCGACCAACGATTTTTACCTCCACAGTGATAGCATATATTTTTAGGTTTATAGTTTTCATTTTTTCCCCGTATCTCCCTTTTTTTGTTTCTTCTGGGGACCATTTGTGTTTATGAAGGAAACATTATAATTTCCTCTACCACGACCTTGTCCATATCTACGACCACGACCACGTCCTAAGCCGCGTCCTCTATTGTTATTGTTATATCTTGTCACATTCGCTTCAGGGAATGGACTTGAACCAGTCAAGCGAGCCTCATGGTTTTTCATCAAAAGCTCATTATTTTGTTCAGCCACAAGCAAACAAGAAATAAGTTCAGAATATTTCTTGAACCCTTTTTTCCGGTATTGCTGTTGCAGGAGCAAATTTGAAGTATGGTATGTGGAGTATGTTTTCTCCAACATTTCCTCATCCGTAACTTTTTCTCCACACAACAAAAGTTGTGAAGTGATTTTGAACATAGCTGAATTATACTCGCATACAATTTTATAATCTTACAACCTCAGATGCAACCAATCATAACGAGTTTTGGGGAAAATTACAGTTTTCTGATGGTCATACCTTTCTTTTAATTTGTTCCAAATAATAAGGGGATCTTTCACCATAAGGTATTCAACTTTTAACCCTTGATGGAGGTGATGGCGAATAAAGATCATAGCTTTAGCCCTTTCTTGGTTAGACGCCTTATTTCCCTCCTTGATTGTTTCACCGAGGCTATTTGCATCTAGATAGATTTCGGCATCAAGCACCCAAGACAAATAATTTTTACCCGTAATATCCAAAGCCATGAATTCAAGTTTTGCAAGATTAGACATAGTAAACTACAATACATAGAAATACAAACTATGAATTATAGTGTGCAAATTAAACAAGATAGAATAGGGATTGAAAGAATACTTTACCTCAGAAAATGACGATCAAAGTATTTTTAGTACGTGAAATTTACGATAGCCTTTTTGAGGCGATTATGTTGATAACATGATATAAAATAACTAATGGATTACTCAAAGTATGAACAATGTAGTGGATTATTCAAAGTATGAACAATATAGAAGTGAGAGAGAATTCTTTCTTTCTTGTTCTATTTTTTCATGCATACAACCCTCTATTTATAGGTAACATGAGAGGTTAAACTAAATAAAGAGTTACAAGAATTGATGTTATGTAGGTTTTATGGTAGAATGGTAATAGCATGGGAGTTTCTCCTTCAATAGATGCATGTGAGTTTCTCCCAAGAAGTTTATGGACATCCATTTAAAAGAATATTTTGTAACAATCCTCACCAATATGCAAGACAAGAAAAGTACTCGCCAGTTGCCTCGCTCCTACAAACATCCATATCACAATTTTTTTTTAAAACTACGAGCACAATAAACTTTGATTGGCCAAGTTAATCAGCACCCTTCTTATAACGATCTTAAAAGAGTTCCCCTTAATTTGATAACGTTTCGTCTAAAATTGAGTCGTAAGTAGTCCAGGTCATGGTACAGCGGCAGTTAGAAAAAGACACATAGAGCAGAAAGTCATGAACATCAAATAACGATCAATGAAATGAAGAAAACTGTACTCCATCTTTCTTTCTAAAATTGAGTGATTCGGAAGTAGTCCAGGTCATGATACAGCGGCAGTTAGGAAAAGACACGTAGGGCAGAAAGTCAAGAACATCAATGAACGATCATTTAATGAAGAAAACTACTCCCTCCATCTTTCGAAAAGAGATCGATCTCAACTTGGTGTGGATCATGGTGAGGGCATCCGTATCATCAATTATCTAACACGGCGGACACCGGGATTATGGGAATGGGATTATCAGTCGTGAACTTGTGTTGGTTCACAGTTCACAGTTAGGCCCGGTGGAAACAGCAAATGGTTGCAGAAAGCAAGGAGGCGGACAAGACGGCCATGCCGGAGCCCGGCCATCACTTGCACTTCTCTCTTGCGAAATCGTTCTTGCCGTTCTTGGTGACAGCTAACTGTTTAAGCCTCTTCACAGCAATATATCAATATTCTACCTCCAGGCAGCTGCCCCTGATGATGATTTGCAAAATTAGATGTTAGGATGAAGACTTTTCCAATGGGTGGTTCTCTATATGTCAGTGTCACCACCCGTGTTTTTCCCTTGTTTATACTGCAACTTTTCTAACGATATATACAAATGAAAATTTTCTCGTGAAGGATATGGCCACGCCTGGCGCTGTGGTACGGTGGTGCTGTGGCCATCTTTCACGCTACTGTCGCTACATGTGCTTAATTGGTTTAATCTACATTACGACATTAATCAGTCGAAAAGCCTGCAAGACTGCTTAACTAATTGATCAACTGGTCCCTTGATATTTCTCACAAGACTGTAGAAAATGACGCCCATTGCCCAGGTCAGACGGATGCTTCTTTGCTCTGGCAGAAAGGAAGCTCATGCACCACAGCTGCACTCGACCGTGCTTTTGAAGGTCGGCTTGGTCGTCGTCTATTGCAATTATCTCTTTCATAGATTGGGTGGAGATTGTCAAAGATTTCACCTCGTCCGCTACTACGTAATCCACAAAATCGCAATGAAGTTGGCAGTATGTCATGGATTCATGGTACATGCCAACTGTATCTAAATGTTTGTCACATCAACTACATTGTTATCGAGCCAATTAAGATGTATCTCGTCAAGATACAATTTCTTCCCAAAAATAAAAAAAGGCACAAATACATCTTGAACACGTCTAATATACGTGTTCTGCGGCTCCATGGTTCAAAGATTCATGATGCTAGTAAACAAATATTGTGGGCCCCCCAAACCTAATACATAGTCCATCGGAGCACTCTCTCTCATCGGATTGGTAGATGAGAGGGAATTAACAAATTTCTATCGTACTTACATATAATCTACGAATTAGACTCTCTCCGATCCTCAGCGCATATCATTCTAACTCCAAATTTTATTTCTAAATATGTATTATTCTATAATTTTGAGATAACTTTTCATCCTCTTTTTCTTATATAACCCTCTCATTTGGCTATTTCCAAGATCATTTAATGCTATGAATATCCAATAGCAATAAGTGACATAATAAAATGAAAGTCCATGTGGAGGTCTACTCATGTTGGTGATGAGTATTTAACTGTATTTGAGTTAGGGGTTTAATTTATTTTTAGCAATTGGATAATTATTGCATATCATCTTGGATATTGCTATATGATGGGTTTCCTTGTTCTTTCGATTGCAGGATGACGGTGATAGGTCATAATAAGGCAGAAGATGATCGGGACTATATGAGGTGCGCCGGAGGTCCAGACGGTCGAGGATCGCTGAAGGATGACTGGAGACAGAGTCGCTGCGAGCCTAGAAGACAAGGGAACGGTTAATATGATAAGTTGGGTTGCTCGGATCAAGGAGAGCCATTGGATTGCGATTTAGAGGATAGAGTAGTGGTCAAGTTAACCTGAGTGAATCTCAACTCTTGATGAGGTTTCTTGAGGGTCAAATAAAACTCATCCAAGGGTGGAGGAATGGAGGATGACTCAATATGATGGGGACGGGGTTGCCCGAACTTCCATCAGGTGGAGGATAAGTCGATTAGGCGGTGCGAGACACACACGATCCGGCTTCTCGATCGGCACGATCAAAACCCCTGCAATCGCAGCACCACGCGTCCTCTGGTTATCAACCGTGCGCTGCCGGTTGACCTCGCCACGAGCTAATCCTGCCAATGAATCGAGAACACAAGCAAGAACAAGAAAGATGCAACTGAATTTGCAATTGAGGATGAAGCTCACGAGTTGGGGTCTCACAAACCGATGAACGGCGACACTGTTCAAAGACATAATTAATCTAAGCAAAACCCAAATCAAACCCTAGCGGCGGCTACTGGATATAAAGGCTAGGGGACGTCCTAGAAACCCTAGACGCGTCCGTGATGGACTCCAACACGATACATGGGCCAACGGCCCAAATTGGTGACGCAGCACCCTGGGACAGATTCTGTCCGCCAGCTTGCAACGTAAATTCCCGTCGACTCCGAAGTCCAAATGACCTGAAACTGGTGCCATTGTAAAGTTTATCTCCTTAGCTTTCGAGGCATATGTGGATCATCAAAATCGGAGCCCGTTTGTGGCCTGGGCGACGATTTTAGTGAACGCTGCTCCTGGTGGCCGAGGTAGTCGACTCCGAGATGAATTGAACCTCCAACTTGACTTGGACACCCTCCTTGCCTCCCTCCTGGTCCTTGCTGGTTTCCAAGGCCTTCATGGTCCTCTCCAAAGTTCCTAAGTACAAGATAATCAATAATATCATTAGGTAGCATACCATCCTCACAAGTATCTGCACGGGCACTTAGGAACGAGCTCACCTGTTGATTCAATTGCCGTGCTCGTGCTCTTGTGATGGGTCCTTGTATCACAACTGGAGGAGGCTCGGTCGTATGCATAGGAGTGATGTCCTCATCATCCTCCCCCTCTTGAAGTGGAGTCGTCCTCGACTCAAGCTCATCTTCTTCTCCCATGAACGATTTCAAATCTGCAATGTTAAATGTGGGACTAACCCCAAATTCGGGCGGCAACTCAAGTTTATATGCATTATCATTTATTTTCTCAAGTATCTTGAAAGGACCATCAGCTCTAGGCATTAATTTAGACTTTCTCAATTCTGGAAAACGATCCTTTCGCAAGTGTAACCATACTAAATCACCCGGTTCAAGTTTTACTTCCTTTCTACCTTTACTTCCCGCAGTCCTATACCTTTCATTCATCATTTCAATATTTTCTTTAGTCTTTTCATGCAATTTCAGAATAAATTCAGCACGTTCCTTAGCATCAAGATTAACTCGTTCACTAGTAGGTAAAGGTAATAGATCAATAGGAGCACGGGGATTGAAGCCATACACTACCTGAAAAGGACTTACCTTGGTGGTGGAATGTACCGCCCTATTATAAGCGAACTCAACATGCGGCAAACACTCTTCCCACATCTTCAAATTCTTCTTCAAAATAGCCCTCAACATAGTGGATAATGTACGATTTACTACCTCGGTTTGGCCGTCGGTTTGGGGATGACATGTTGTTGAAAACAGCAGCTTAGTCCCCAATTTATTCCATAGAGTTCTCCAAAAGTGGCTCAAAAACTTAGCGTCACGATCTGAAACAATAGTAGAAGGCATACCATGCAAGCGAACGATTTCTTGAAAGAAAATGTTAGCAATATTAACAGCATCGTCGCTCTTATGACAAGGAATAAAGTGAGCCATCTTAGAAAATCTATCAACCACCACAAAAATACTATCCCTCCCCCTCTTGGTCCTAGGCAGTCCTAAAACAAAGTCCATAGATATATCCTCCCATGGAGTGCTAGGAACAGGAAGAGGCATATATAAACCATGTGGATTCAATCGTGACTTAGCCTTTTGACATGTAGTGCAGCGGGATACAAACCTCTCAATGTCTCGCCTCATCTTCGGCCAAAAGAAGTGGGCGGACAGCACGGCCTCCGTCTTCTTGGCACCAAAATGACCCATCAAACCTCCTCCATGGGCCTCCTGTATCAAAAGAAAACGAACGGATCCAGCTGGAATACATAGGCGGTTAGCTCTAAACACAAATCCATCGTTTATCACATATTTGTCCCATGTTCTTCCCTCTTTGCAATGCAGCAAGACATCTTTGAAGTCATCATCATGAGCATATTGTTCTTTAATTGATTCCAATCCAAATATACGACAATCAAGTTGGGACAACATGGTATATCTCCTAGACAAGGCATCAGCAATCACATTATCCTTCCCTTTCTTGTGTTTGATAACATAAGGAAAAGATTCAATAAATTCAACCCATTTAGCATGTCTACGATTCAGTTTCACTTGACTGCGAATATGTTTTAGCGACTCATGATCAGAATGAATAACAAATTCTTTGGGCCAAAGATAATGTTGCCACGTTTCTAAAGATCGCACAAGAGCATACAATTCTTTATCATACGTGGAATAATTCAAAACAGGACCACTCAATTTTTCGCTAAAATAAGCAATAGGTTTTCTATCTTGCATCAAAACACCACCAATTCCAATCCCACTAGCATCACATTCAAGCTCAAAGGTCTTATTAAAATCAGGAAGTTGGAGTAAAGGTGCATTAGTAAGCTTATCTTTCAAAAGGTTGAAGGCATTCTCTGTGCTTGCCCCAATGGAACACAACTCCTTCTTCGTCAATTCATTCAATGGAGCTGCAATGGTGCTGAAATCCTTCACAAAGCGGCGTAAAATCCGCAAGTCCATGGAAACTCCGCGACTTGTGAAATCGCTGGGCGTTGGCCAACTCTTAATCGCGTGCACCTTGGCTTCATCCACCTCAATTCCCCGGAGTCACAACATAGCCAAGAAAGCGATACTCGTTAGGTTGCAAAAGTGCACTTCTCGAGGTTACCAAATAAGCGTGCGACGCAAAGCATCAAAAACAGCACGTAGATGATCAAGATGTTCATGTAATGACTTGCTGTAAATCAATATATCATCAAAACAAACCACCACAAATTTTCCAATGAAAGCTCGTAAAACCTCGTTCATTAAGCGCATGAAAGTGCTAGGTGCATTAGTTAACCCAAAAGGCATGACTAACCACTCATACAGTCCAAACTTGGTTTTAAAGGCTGTTTTCCATTCATCTCCCAATTTCATTCTTATTTGGTGGTATCCACTACGCAAGTCAACTTTAGAGAAAATTATAGAACCACTTAACTCATCAAGCATGTCGTCTAGCCTAGGAATAGGATGACGGTACCTTATTGTGATATTGTTAATGGCTCTACAATCTCGCACATCGCCAACCGCCATCTTTCTTAGGAACCAAAAGAACAGAACAAAGACAAGGACTAAGGCTCTCACGTACATACCCGCGATCCAAAAGATCTTGGACTTGGCGCTGAATCTCCTTAGTCTCCTCGGGGTTGGTCCTATAAGCAGCTCGGTTTGGCAAACTCGCTCCAGGTATCAAATCAATTTGGTGCTCAATCCCTCGTATGGGTGGGAGTCCTGGAGGTATCTCAGCAGGAAAAACATCCGCATACTCCCGCAAAGGTTAGTGACGGCGGGAGGCAAAATCTCGGCGAGATCATCCAATGAAAACAAAGCATCTTTGCATAGCACAGCATAGCACAAAGCATCATCACTAATTGCAGCAAGATCAGATTTTGTAGCAAGCAAGACGGGATTCCTCAATTTAATTTGGTTGGCTACATGCTGAATTTCAGATTTTTCATCAATGGGTTTTTTGTCATTAGCAATCCGTTCCCGATCAGATTTAACAATTTCAGCGGGGGTCAAAGGTAGAAGTGTAATTTTCTTTCCCTTATGCATAAAAGTGTATTTATTACTTCTACCGTGGTGAAGTGCATCAGTGTCATATTCCCATGGGCGACCCAATAAAAGAAAAAAGCTTGCATCGGCACCACATCACAATCAAGCAAAATCGAATAGGAACCAATGGAAAAATGAACCCGAACTGTTTGTGTTACCTTAGCTTTGCGGAATCATTCAGCCACTGAATGTGGTATGGATGTGGGTGCGGGCGTGTGGTCAAGCCAAGCTTCTTGACCAAATCTGTACTCACCAAGTTATTGCAGCTGCCGGAGTCAATGATCACGCGCGCTCGTCGGTTGTTGATGACGAAGAAAATCTGAAACAAGTTGTGGCTGCTTCTTTGCTCGGCTTGCTCCATCTCATGCGCTAAGGACACGCCGGACAATGATGGACTGACGCAGCAAGATCCTCGGTGCCAAAGGTGGCTTCATCATCAACCTCGTCGTTGTCCACCCTGGTGTCGTCGATCTCGTCCTCAACATCGGAGGCGCCGATGTAACCTCCGTCATCGGTGGCGATGTATGCCCGCCGGTGGGGCATTCTCTCTGACGTGGCCAATCCTTGGCACTTGTGGCGGCAATTTCTGTCGATGTACGGCTGTGGAAGCGACGGAGGAGCTCTTGGCGGTGTTGGCGGGGTCGACTTCTTCTTTGTCTTTACGGCAGCGGCGGCGGTGCCGTCGATGTCTGTCGTGTGCTCGTCGAAGGTGGCGGTGCGCTTGGTCGGAAGGTGGAAGAAGGCACCGCTTCGCTTGTCCCGTAGTCGTTCGGCGTGAAGGTGTTGCCGACGTTGCTCTGCTCTTAGAATGGCGTCCTGCAACTCCTTCTCTGCTAACATAGCAAGTTGAAATAAGCGATTGATGATTGTATATTCTTTATAATCAACAATATCCTGAATTTACGGGCGCAACCCACCGTAAAAGCGAGCAATTTTATCCTCGGGTTCCTCTACTACCCCACAACAGTAACATACCCTTTTGAAGCTCTTGGTAATATTCCCGAATGGACATACTACCTTGATCTAATCGTTGCAATCTCTTGCGATATCACGTTGGTAGGAAGGAGGAACAAATCTATTACGCATAGCATCTTTTAATCTCGCCCAAGAATCAGGTTGTAAGCGGGCATTTACTAGTTCATTCCACCAGATTATAGCAAAATCTTTAAATTCACTAGTGGCTTGTCTAACTCTATGAATCTCGGGAACTAGATGGGAATTAAATTTTTGCTCGACCGTCATCTCCCAATCTAAGTAAGCATCAGCATCATAAGCTCCAGAAAAGGAAGGGATGGTGAATTTTACCTTGGCAAAAGGATCATCATTGCGGTTCTGGTTATTACCTCCCATACCGTGATGGTTGCGGCGAAGACGGTCATGCAGACGGGCGTCCCGTTGAGCAGCACGCTCCCTGGCGGCACGTTGCTGCTCATCTTCATCTTCCTCAAAATCACCATCCTCATCGTGGTCGTTGTTGTCGTGGTTGGTGCCGTTGTTGACAGATGCACCTGCATCAATGGTCGCTGGAGGGCGTTTTTCGACGACATCCATCCTCTCGGTGAGGGTGGAAACTCGTCGATCGATGCTCTCAAGGGTCTTGTTCGTCGTCACGGCATGCTCCTTGAACATCATTTTTATCTCGTCCAGCATGGTCGACAACTCGGAATGAAGGACACAGTCTTCGATGGTAACATCATCATCCTCGTTCCTGCCCTTCTTGCCACCTGCCATGGTTAGCGCAGAAAAGGACAGAAGGAAACACAAACACAAGTATTATGAGCCCTATGAACTACTAGGTGGGATCTCACGCTCTCAAGCAATCTTACCAAGTTCTTACCCGGTTCTTACCAACACAGCGAGGGACGGTGCAACCGGGGGCTGGTTCGTGACACCGTGAGGGCGTGATGAAGCGATTGCAAGGGTCAATAACTTGTGCTGATCAGAAGGATGTATATGTGGAGCTGTAGGAAGGTTATATGTATTGAGTGGCACACAATGCAGTAACAGATAGTAATGCTGAATAAATGTCCAAAAGCACTTGCCCTAGTTGCTGGTCTAAACGAGTCCTTATTCTAGCTGCGGCAGAAAGCAAGGATGGTATAGAAACAAGCAACAAGGCGTCAGATAAAATGAGCAGATATCAGCACAACAGCAAAACACTTTTATCAGGCACGGTAAAAACACCTACCTTTGCTCCTGCCCCCTTTTTTTTTTGCTCTCTGCTCCTCTCACAAATTTTTTTTGCTCTATGCCTCTTTCACAATTTTTTTTTATTTTTCTTTGATTTTTCTGATATTTTTCCTAGGATCAGGAGCACAAAGGTAGATAGCACACAAATTTTTAGCCTGAACAGATGTAAGATGAAACCGATATGAAATACGAAGTGTTTTTCGAAAAGCGTGCTCAAACTTCGACGGCCGAGAACTCAATCTTTCCGAGGGAATTTCACAAAAATAATTTCAGCAAACCCAACAAAGTTGGGGAGATTCGGATGTAAAATTTTCTGTAGATGTCCGTAAAAAAAAATTCGCCTAATTCCGAGTCCGTATGCGAAAGTTATGGCCGTTTTACGGAAGGACTCCGAATCAGGGTTTTCTAGGCGGTACCTCTCCAAACTCAAGGGCGTATGGAGTGGGTATGAATGCGGTGATCTGTGGTGGCAGGTTCTGTGATGAGGGGCAGCGATATGGCTTATCAGGAGGTGGGGGATTAGGGTTTATGAAGGAGAAAACCCTAATACAACTAGGACTCAAACCGAGGAAAACCACAAAACAAATCCGATTCCAACAAGGACTCAAATAGCGATTGGTGGTTGGATCGATTGTAGGATATGGGATGCGTGGGAGATGAAACACAACTAAATTAAGACCACGATCTAAACCAGCAACACGACTCGACTATGGACACAAACTCAGTACTACGGATTCTGAAACAAAATTGTGCAAAGGCTAGGGCGTGGTTCTAGGTATGGTAGACTATGAACTGCAATTTTTTTTTGGCTTTTTCGTGGACTATAGGACGAACACAAAACTAAATTAACTACGGGGAAAGGCGAACCTGACGGTAAACCTTGCTCTGATACCACTTGATGGGGACGGGGTTGCCCGAACTTCCGTCAGGTGGAGGATAAGTCGATTAGGCGGCGCGAGACACACACGATCCGGCTTCTCGATCGGCACGATCAAAACCCCTGCAATCGCAGCACCACGCGTCCTCTGGTTATCAACCGTGCGCTGCCCGGTTGACCTCGCCACGAAGGCTAATCCCTGCCAATGAATCGAGAACACAAGCAAGAACAAGAAAGATGCAACTGAATTTGCAATTGAGGATGAAGCTCACGAGTTGGGGTCTCACAAACCGATGAACGGCGACACTGTTCAAAGACAGAATTAATCTAAGCAAAACCCAAATCAAACCCTAGCGCGGCTACTGGATATAAAGGCTAGGGGACGTCCTAGAAACCCTAGACGCGTCCGTGATGGACTCCAACACGATACATGGGCCAACGGCCCAAATTGGTGACGCAGCACCCTGGGACAGATTCTGTCCGCCAGCTTGCAACGTAAATTTCCGTCGACTCCGAAGTCCAAATGACCTGAAACTGGTTCCATTGTAAAGTTTATCTCCTTAGCTTTCGAGGCATATGTGGATCATCAAAATCGGAGCCCGTTTGTGGCCTAGGCGACGATTTTAGTGAACGCTACTCCTGGTGGCCGAGGTAGTCGACTTCGAGATGAATTGAACCTCCAACTTGACTTGGACACCCTCCTTGCCTCCCTCCTGGTCCTTGCTGGTTCCAAGGCCTTCATGGTCCTCTCCAAAGTTCCTAAGTACAAGATAATCAATAATATCATTAGGTAGCATACCATCCTCACAAGTATCTGCACGGGCACTTAGGAACAAGCTCACCTGTTGATTCAATTGCCGTGCTCGTGCTCTTGTGATGGGTCCTTGTATTACAACTGGAGGAGACTCGGTCGTATGCATAGGAGTGATGTCCTCATCACAATATCAACCCTTGATGAGGTTACTTAGGGCCAAGTAGAACACATCTAAGGGTGAAGGATAACTCAAAAGTAGTATAAATAGAGGAATAGGGGTAGTTCTCCCCTTTTGATGGTTTTGTGTGCTCCTTTGAGTTTTGCCCACCTTGTTGTGAGGCTTTGAAAACCTTCTTTCAAAGAAATAAAATTTTACTTCCTTGCTTTTCTGAACATAATTTCATTATTTACATTATGTCTTAAATTCGGTATTTAAATTCCGTAATTTAATTTCTTGCAATTTACATTCTGGCAAGTTGGATTTGCATCCCCTCTTTCTACTTACTTTTTAAATTTCATAATTTAATTTCTTGCAATTTATATTCTCGCAAGTTAGATTTACCTCCCCTTCTACTTGCTTTTGCTTCTTGTGACGAGGATGTATGATTGATGGATGAATTTTCTTCAAATCATATCCTTATCATCTAAGCAATCTTTTGCAAAAACACGATCTCTTTGCTTAATCTTTGAGAAATTTTTGTAGATCGCGTTTGAGATTTTTATTTCTTGTATTTTTGTTTACTGTGACAAGTGGGAGAATATCCAAGATTATCTTGATCATCACAATCCCACGAGCAAGTTTACGCCCAAATTTTTCTCTGTTTTGCTCCTTTACGTTTGAGTGTTTCAAGTGAGATTTTGGTTAAATCAATTGAGTGAGGAAAAATTTTAATTAGGATCATTCAACCCTCCTCTGATCGTCACGTTGGTCCTTCATAAAACATGGTAGTTTGGTTCTTTGTACATTTGTCTTGGTTAAAGTGTAAAATTCTAAAACATCATATATTCAGGAACGAATGGAGTAATTCAGATCAATGATTTGTACCTCCATAATTCTTTTTTGTTTTATAGAAAGCTGAGGAAAAAGGTCTGGAATTAAACAACAATGTTTGATACGAGATACTTCATATGTTGTGAGATACGGTATAAGGAGTAACTACTCATAAAAATAGAAAATAGGATTCATATATATATATATGGAGAGAGAGGTCTTTTTCTCTCTCAAATCTCAATTAATGATATCTAGGAATTAATCTTTTTTCTGATTTAAGAATTTACGTAAGTGCTCCTAACCTTCAAAATGAAGTAGACCCCTCTGATATCAACAAATTGATGTTCAAAATATACTTTGGAGACAGTGTTGATGTCAGAACCTTACCACAAGACTTCTGCAGTCTACAGTCTATTTTCAAAAAAAAAATGTTCCATGTATATATACCTTTATATAAAGCGGAGAGAATTAGCGGATGGCCAAGTGCGCCACGTCAGCGCTTTTGCGAAAAAGTCTTCTGAAAATTTGAAATTACGTTTAGGTCCTCCGGTCAGTTTTTAACAGAAAGGACCCAAAATTGAAATTACATTTAGGTCCCTTCACGGTTTATGTTCAGGTCCTCCCGGTAGTTTTTAGCAGAATGGATCCAAAAAATAAAATTACATTTAGGTCCCAAGAAATCGGTTTTTATCATATTGGACCTAAAGAAAAACGAAATTATGTTTAGGACCCTTTGTGGTTTTCTCCCAAAAAACCGTAGATTCACTGAAGGTTTATAGTAGTCCACAGATTTGTCGATGGGTCCTAGCAACCTTTTTAAAAAAAACCAAAATTACAAAAAAAATAAAATTACGTTTAGGTTCCTCAGCGGTTTTCTCCTAAAAAATTCTACATATTTGCCGACGACTCCTAACAATCCATAGATTCGATAATGGCTCTTAGCAGCCCATTTTTTAAAAAACGAGAAAACCAAATTATGAAATTTTTTTAGAAATATCGATCGGACCACACATTCGTCGACGGTTTATAGTAGTCCACAGATTCGCCGACGGATCCTAGCGACTCTTTTTTTAAAAAACTGAAATTACATAAAAAATAAAATTACATTTAGGTCCCTCCACGGTTTTCTCCAAAAAAAATTCACAAATTCGCCGACGGCTCCTAGCAATCCACAGATTCGCCGATGGCTCTTAGCAGCCCATTTTTATAAAAAAACCAAGAAAACTGAAATTACGCAATTTTTTCAGAAATATCCATCAGACCAAATTTCGTGCAGTGTAACGTCATGCAGCTGAATTTCCCAGGTTCGCACGGCGCAGCGTAGCGCGTGACCCTAGCTAGTCTAGGTGAAAGATAAGCTATTGTCTGTACTAGTCAAGTGATCAAATCACAACTAGTCTTTCACAAGGACATAATGCCCAGGAATGAATAGAAGAAGAATCTTCAATAAGGCCTAAGAATTGGATCCAACGAATCAGAGTTCATGGCCTAAGAATTGGATCCAACGAATCAGAGTTGATCCACAAAAACAGGAGGATATAATTAAAACGACAATAATTTTATATGTTTCAAAGCATAAGCACATGTATATGTGTTGAGGAATTAGACATTTTCCAGATTAAATTCCGAATATAAATCATGAAAATCATAGAAACTAGCATGTATATCTCTAACATACTAGATAGCACGAACATTATGATCATCTTGATAAACATGATCAACCACGAGATTAGAATAGATTGAGCGTCTTGGCGAAAGAGGATGACGGCGGCGTTGCGGTGCGGTTCTTGATTCTTGGCGTTAGCGTAGTAGGTGCGATTGTGGTGTTAACGAGGTCGGCGTTGGTGGCGGCGTTGTCGCGAGAGCCGCCAGCTCTGACGGCGTCCACCGCAGAACAGAAGACGAGCCGTGGTACGAACTTGAGCGATCGGCGGGCGCTTCCCAAAACCTTATTCGCCTCTCCCAAAGGGATCTCAAGACGAAGGGTTCCGGAGACCTGCTCTCCCGATTGCAGATGCACGTCGGCGCTCGGGATGGAGAAGATTACGACGGCGGCGGCAGCAGCGAGAGGTGGCAAAAACCCTAACTCAACGTGGTCTGTATATTCTTCTACACGGGTGAACGACGCAGTATTTATAGGGATACTCTGGTAACCGTGACCGAACGTGACTCGAAGACGTGCCACGATCGGAGTCTGTTACGGAGTCCTTATCTCATACTGCAACCGCGACGAATCCGAGTAGCAAAAGAATAAACTGCAAAAGGAAGCTGCGTCTGCGCAAGGCCCTGGACCGGATTTCGGCGGACCATTCACGCAGGTGCCGCACGCCCGCGCCCTCCGCCCCGCCCCGGCCCGTGCCCGAGCCCGAGCCCGGCCCGGCCCGGCGAGGCGAGGCGAGGCGAGCGTGTGGGCTTTCTCCCTTTCTCCCACATGGTTCTACCATGGTGAATCACACTCCACTATATAAACTAGTGTTCACCACTTTAGGCTAGCAATGTGGGACTATTCATAGTGCACATGCCTCCTCATGAGTGGGCCTTTGAGATTTTCTAGGAATTATTTGTCTCAATTAAGTGGGCCAAGCCCAAATAATCCAACAATCCCCACCGATCTCAAAGTCCATTTAGAGATTTGCCAATACTCACTCTTGCTTAATATACCAAATAAGCCAAAAGAGAGATCTTAAGTTGAACTTCGCTTAGAGCTCTAAGCTACACCCATCCACAACTTGAACAATGGACTCGCCTTGAATTGCAAGTTTTGTGTGAATAGGTTTCACTCAAAGTCATAATCGATACACTGCTGCCAAGAGCCTTCTCCATGGTGGAGCATATGAGTCGTACTCCATGGTCTCTTCATGAGCTTACTAGAGATCACCCGAGTCTCATAGATCGCGACTTTAGACAATCGGGCTCATATAGGTGTGTTCTTTCAAGAATGCTCTGTAGGGCAAAGATCTTCGCTAGTTAAAGCCAATAGAAACACATTAAGGCATATCGCCATCCCGCCTTCTGACCTTTTGAGAGTGTTGCATCTTCACTTAGAGAGGGTAACAGACACTCTCCTCGGTTCACCAATAGCTTGTTTTACCGGGACCTAATTCACGGGATCTCCGATCACAAAGGTCGGATTACCACTATGGCAACTTATATGGGTCTCATACCCATCTCCTCGATGCACCTTCTATCACATTCCGTGATAGTCCCTTCGTAAAGGATCTGCGAGTTTTTGTCTGCTTTGAATATAAGTCACACTTATTACTCGGAGTTTCTCAATTTCTGACAGACTTGATGCGTCTTTTAACGTGTCTTGATGACTTCAGCATTATCCTTAGCATCGTTCACTTTAGCAATCACAGCATTGATTATCACAGTTCATAAGGATAGCCGGTATTGGTTTTTCAACCACCAAGAAGTCCATCAATAGCTCACGCACCAATCTGCCTCTCGATGGTCAGTATCTAAAGCAATGAGCTCCGCCTCCATGGTTGACCTTGTCAAAATGGTGCATTTGCAAGACCTCCATGACCTTTGCACCACCACCAATGGTAAACACATATCCACCGGTGGCGTAGAGCTCATCTACATCGAAATCCAGATTCAGTCATCAGATCCCTCAAGCCTCGCAGGTGCCTGAATAGTGAATCGCATAACTCATAGTACCTTTCAAATAGCGCATTACCCTTTCAAGTGCATGCCAATGATCGAGCCCGGTTTGACATGAACCTACTCAATTTGCTCACAAACAAATGATATATCGAGTCTCGTTGCACCGAAGAAGATACATGAGCGAACCGACAATCGAGAATATCTCAATTGGTTTAAGCCAATTCTCTTATTCTTTCTCGGTGTCACCGGGATCATAAGGAGTGGGGAGGGCTTGCTGTCCATAAAGCCAAACCGGCTCAAGACTTTCTCCACATAGTGGGATTGCGAAAGAGTAATCCCACTCTCATCCTAATAAGCTTGATGTTGAGAATTACATCACTTTCTCCCGGATCTTTCATATCAAATTTCTTTGTGAGAAAAGACTTGACCTCATTGATCACATCAATATTTGTGCCAAAGATCAAGATATCGTCCACATAAAGGCACAATATAACTCCTTCACCCCCACCATAGTGATAGTATACACATCTATCGGCCTCATTAATGACAAAGTTCGCAGAGGTCAAAGTGGTGTCGAACTTCTCATGCCATTGCTTAGGTGCTTGTTTCAGGCCATACAAAGATTTCAATAATTTACACACCTTGCTCTCTTGACCCTTTACTACATACCCATCAGGCTGCTCCATATAGATTTCCTCATCTAGCTCTCCATTAAGGAAAGCTATCTTCACGTCCATCTGATGAACAAGAAGACCATACGAGGCAGCCAGGGAAAGTAGTACTCGAATGGTGGTCATTCTAGCAACAGGTGAATAAGTATCAAAGAAATCTTCGCCTTCTTTTTGGGTGTAACCCTTAGCCACAAGCCGAGCTTTGTACTTCTCAATAGTACCATCGGGCCTAAGCTTCTTCTTGAACACCCACTTACATTACAGGTTTACTGACCATAGGGTCGTTCAGTCACCTCCCAAGTCCCATTGGCAAGAATCGAGTCCATCTCATTTTGGACAGCTTCTTTCCAATTATCTGCATCTGGAGATGCATATGCCTCTGCAATGGGCGTGGGAGTATCATCCACGAGGTACACAATGAAATCACCGCCAAAGGATTTTTCAATCCTCATCTCTTGCTCTTTCTAGGAGCTTCATTGTCATCCTCCTCTAGGATTTTCTCAAGTGGTTGCTCGAGAAGACTCAACAGTGTAATAGTCTCGGGAATTATCTCAGAAGAAAATCTAGAAGTGCTATGCATGTCTTTCATTGGAAATATATTCTCAAAAAATGTAGCATCACGAGACTCCATAATAGTATCAACATACATATCAGGCACATCAGATTTAACTACTAAAAATCTATAAGCGATGCTCCGCTGAGCATATCCCAGAAAGACACAATCCACTGTCTTAGGACCAAGCTTATGCTTTTTGTTAATCGGTACATTGACTTTCGCCAAGCATCCCCATGTGCGCAAGTAAGAAAGTGATGGTTTTCTCCCAACCCACTTCTCGTAAGGGGTCTTCTCCATGTTTCTGTTAGGAACTCTATTCAGGACATGACATGAAGTCAACACTGACCTCCCCCACCATGCCTTAGATAAACCAAAGAGGTGTCTAACATGGCATTCACCAAGTCGGTCGGCAGTGCGGTTTTCCTCTCGGCAATCCCGTTTGATTCAGGCGAGTAGGGAGGTGTCCTCTCATGAATAATACCATGTTCCGCACGAAATCATCAAAGTTTTTGGGAAAATATTCGCCACCACGATCCGACCTAAGGCGTTTGATCTTTCTCTCTAGTTGATTTTCAACTTCACTTTATAGATTTTAAAGTAGTCTAGTGTCTCGTCCTTAGTTTTCAACAAGTAAACATAGCAAAATCTAGTCGCATCATCAATCAATGTCATGAAATATCTCTTTCCACCTTTTGTCAACACACCATTCATCTCACACGATCGAATGTATGAGTTCTAGAGGTGCCAAGTTCCTCTCCTCGGCCGCCTTGTGAGGCTTTCGAGGTTACTTCGATTGCACACAACTATGGCACTTAGAACCTTTGGCAATAGTGAAATTCGAATTAAACTCATCTTTGGAAAGCCGATTCATAAGACCAAAATTAATGTGGCATAAACGAGAGTGCCAAATACTCGCATCATCATTAACACTACCACATACATGGTTCACAGACTTATTATTGAAATCTGAAAGGAAAAGCGGAACAAGCCTCGCACTCATAGCCTTTACCAATAAATAGTCCATGCTTGGACACAACTACTTTATTGGACTCTAACACTACCTTAAACCCATCTCTGCATAGAAGGAGCCACTAACAAGATTCTTGTTGATAGAAGGACATCTTTGCGTTCCTCAACTCGCACGATCTTTCCCGGTGAACTTGAGATCCATGTGCGATGCCATGAGCGAAGCATGTGACCCATTCCCCATCGGGACGGAAGAATCCCGAATGACCCGATAAGAAGAGAACATATTGATGTCGAACACACATGAGCGTTAGCACCGTATCAATCCACCAAGCGGAAGATGAAATCTCGAGAATCTGAAGGTAAATTACCATACCTGCGTCTCGGCATTGCTAGCGGTCATTGTGTTGTGACCTTGGGACGTCATTCCTTTGTTGG
Organism: Guadua angustifolia; assembly: GCA_036346375.1. Lineage (NCBI taxonomy): Eukaryota > Viridiplantae > Streptophyta > Magnoliopsida > Poales > Poaceae > Guadua > Guadua angustifolia. Next base: position 5,421,559 of record CM070507.1, on the reverse strand, counting down.
CCTTTTTTCCTCGGCGGTGCCGCACGATCGGGGCATTCCTTGGAAAAGTGTCCGACCTCACCACATGTGAAGCGTGTCACTCGGCCTTGTTCATCTTCTTCTTCTTGAAGTTGGTAGTCTTGTTAGGCTTATTTTTCCCTTTGTTCTTGCCGTAGTTCTTCGAACCACGTTGGCACCGGGACGCCCTCGGCTCCTTTACCATTGAAATCCTTAGCCGAGCCTTCTCTTCAACATCAAGAGACGCTATCAGGTTTTCAACTGATATCTTTGTCCTCTTATGTTTTAGAGTAGTGCCGAAACTCCTCCACGAAGGAGGGAGTTTTGCAATGATGCAACCGGCCACAAAAGGATCAGGTAAGACACATTCCAGGAGTTCGAGTTCCTTGACAATGCACTGTATCTCATGGGCTTGCTCTACAACAGAGCGATTATCAGCCATCTTATAGTCATGAAAATTCTCCATGACATACAGTTCACTGCCCGCATCCGATGCACCGAACTTGGCGTTCAGCGTATCCCACAGCACCTTCGCGTCTGTTATGTGCATGTACACATCACACAGACGATCGGCAAGAACGCTAAGAATGCATCCCACGAAGAGAGTATTGGCATCCGTGAAACTCTTCTGCTTCTTTCGGAGAGATCACCTTCAGGCTTGCCTTTACTAACCCAGAATACATTCATAGCCGTAAGCCAGAGCGTGACCTTGACTTGCCACCTCTTAAAATGCACACCAGAGAATTTCTCCAGCCTCAGTGCGTCGGCAAATCCAGCCATTGTGATCATCTTGATAAACATGATCAACCACGAGATTAGAATAGATTGAGCGTCTTGGCGTAAGAGGATGGCGGCGTTGCGGTCTGCGGTTCTTGATTCTTGGCGTTGACGTAGTAGGTGCGCTTGTGGTGTTGACGAGGTCGGCGTTGGTGACGCGTCGCGCAGAGTCAGCTAGCTACGACGGCGCCCGGCCGCAGAACGAGAAGACGAGCCGTGGTGACGAACTTGAGCGATCGCGAGCGCTTCCCAAAAACCTTATTCGCCTCTCTCGGTCAGGGATCTCGAAGACGAAGGGTTCCGGAGACACTGCTCTCCCGATGCGTATGCACGTCGGCGCTCGGGATGGAGAAGATTACGGCGGCGGCAGCAGCAGAGGTGGCAAAAACCCTAACTCAACGTGGTGCAGATATTCTTCTACGGGTGAGCAGCGCAGATTTATAGGGATACTCGTAACTGTGACCGAACGTGACTCAAGGCGTGCCACGATCGGAGTCTCATTCTGAGTCCTTATCTCATCTTTGCAACCGCGACGAATCCGAGTAGCAAAAGAATAAAGCGCAAAAGAAGCTGCGTCTGCGCAAGACCACGGACGGATTTCGGCGGACTATTCACGCAGTGTGACGCCACGCGCCCTCGCCTCGCCCGCCCGCCCGCCCGAGCCCGGCCCGGCCCGGCGCGCGCGGCGTGTGGGCTTTCTCCCTTTCTCCCACATGGTTCTACCATGGTGAATCACACTCCACTATATAAACTAGTGTTCACCACTTTAGGCTAGCAATGTGGGACTATTCATAGTGCACATGCCTCCTCATGAGTGGGCCTTTGAGATTTTCTAGGAATTATTTGTCTCAATTAAATGGGCCAAGCCCAAATAATCCAACAATATGTACAATCAGAGTTCCCGAATACGCATACAGTTCACAAATCACAATTCACAAGTACATCTATACCGACAATAGTAGCTCTAGTACTGAGTTTTCTGTACTCTACATCAAAATAGGAAGGAAAAATATAATAGTGACACAACAGCTTTGGCAATCCAATATAAGGGCTTGTACAATACAGTGTGAAACTTCAGTAGGCTGAAACCATGAGACTACCTACCCTGCAGATCAGTATACGTGAGCTGATTCTCTGATCCGGTATCCCTGTCATCTGCAGGAGCCCTTCCAACAAAAAAAGCAGCTTGCTTTGGAGCAGGAGGTGTAACGTCACCAATGAGCATCCTGAGCACTAGAGACATGGTTGGCCTATCATCTGGTAACTCTTGCACGCACAGGAGACCCACCTGAATTCATCTGCAGACTTCATCGTAGGAGTCGGCGGTGCCCATCAGTGGATCGATGAGCTCTGAGACACTGCCTTCCTTCCACAGGGTCCAGGCCTGAAATGGACGTTGTAAGTTGGAGTCTTGGAGATGGCAAGCATGAAATGCATGAATTTTTGTTACTGTGTTGCTTCTTGCTTGACAGGAAAAATGGAAAGTTACATAGCCCAAGAGGTTCATCGACCATTCATGGTAAACGAAGGAGCTGTTCCTCCGGCCGCACACAATCTCTAGGATCAACACACCGAAGCTGAAGACATTGTATTTCTCCTAGAATTTACCTTCCATTGCATACTCTGGGGATATGTATCCACTGCACTCCACAGATTTTAAAACATTAGCTTGATGATGCCTAGGACATTATGTAATGTCATCTAGTAAGGGGATTAATTTTGCCTGTGATCTGAATGAAATAGCAAGACGAGTAGCTTATTAATGATGCAAGGTGTACCACCGACTTTTGTAGAATTAGACTAGTACTGATTGAGTTATATCATAGAAATCCCTGTTCAATGATATTGTCATGAGCATAAGAAAATGAGCCTTACAAGGTTCCAACAATTCGCTAAGTAAGGGCTTGAAGTTGGTGTTCACCAAAAATTCTAGCCGTGCCGAAATCACATATCTTGGGGTTGAAGTTGTCGTCTAGCAAAACATTGCTGGCTTTCAGATCCCTATGAATAATTTTCAGCCTGGAATCCTGATGAAGGTACAGTAACCCTTTTCCAATTCCAAGGGTAGTATTGTATCGCAAGTTCCAGCCCAACACTTTTCTCTCTCTTTCATCTGACAAATTTATCATGGAATCATCAAAATGTTAACAGAAAAGTTCAGGTACTGCCACTACTACACGTTTACACATCACAATCGGTTCTTTTTTATCATCGCAATCGGTTCTGGTGGCGACACTAAGCGGTTAGACAGAGATGAGGCGCTATTATTACAGTCGGTTCTTGCCCGATAGAGATGATGAGTTCATCTCTATCATTTTCTTTCGAAGAACCGATAGAGATGATGAGTTCATCTCTATCATTTTCTTGTAGGAACCGATAGAGATGTAAACATTATCTCTATCATTTTTTACAAAAAACCGATAGAGATGACAATGTTATCTCTATCATTTTCTTGTGAGAACCGATAGAGATGAAGGGTGTGCTACTTTCAATTGACCCTCCAATCAGCACATATTTCACACAAATATATATATGCACATATCACAAACATACTGACATGTATATCACATTCACAGAAAATGAATACAACTCATTCACGTAAAATGAATACTTTAATTGTTACAACAAATACATATCACATTCAGAAAATGAATACTTTGTTACAACCGACACATGCTTAACCATCATGTACACATGTAATCCCATTCAGATTTGTAATATTGTTCACATATAGCCTAGTACGAGCTTTGGGATCTCTAAACCGTCCGTCCTCCACCATACATTCCATCCAAGACCAGCGCATAAGTGGTCCCTTATCTTGTTGAGCGTAGTGCGGTCTATACTCTTCAGGGGATATTGAGAGTCTGCAAAATAGAAGCAGTGTTTTAATTTAAGTTTTGAAATTTCTATGTGAAAGGCTACTTGTATTATTATGCATGTACATATATACAGGGGAAACGGTGCGAGAGGCTAATCAAGATCAAGATGTGATGCATGACGACAAACCGCGATGGTCGTCATTTGCCTTTGTTGATGGCAATTGTGAAGAAAGAAAAGAAATTAAGAGACGAAGAAAATATGTCAGAAATCTAAATCTTATATAGGGAACGCCACTTGTACCTTGAAGCGCACATACTCGACTTGGAGCCCTTTTTTCGATCGTGTATCCCTCATTCTGCGGCGTAGTCGAGAAACCCCTATATACATTGGAGAGACGTGTTAAGTACAAAATAATGAATGTACGTAGTTAAATACGAAAGTGTTACATAAGAGTAGTGCACTTATCGCTCCAAAGGAGGCTTGATCGCGTGAGCCATCGGTCTCTTCTCAATGGAATTAAAAGTGTAGACCACGTTGTTACTCGGAATGATCACGAGTAGGACCCAATGGTTGCTTATTAAATGGTATGCGTGAAGGAAATAAGTTCACATACGGTTGAAGTGCATACAAGTAATTGAAGGGTGTAGTAGTACTTACTCCTCGTGAGTACGGAATAGAATGAAGTCCTTCTTGGCCTCGACTTTCAACGCACCCTTGATGTAGCCAAGCAAGCCATTGCGGTTGAAGCCTAGCCATCGTTATGGACACCGGCTCGTGGTCGATTTAACCCAATTAGTTGTCGATTCGTCACGACTCATTGCCTCATTGCCACGCAACTCATATTGAATGTTACGAAGCATAATGCAAAATCCTATGGAAGTTCTAAGGTCATGCTACGTGGTGCGATACTCACGGTGTCGAGGATCGCACAATGGAAACGTCGATGGAGATCATTTGGTAGAGACGGACAGATCCTCAAACCGACCGAAATGTCCGTCGTCCTCACGGTGGAAATGTCCTTTTGTACCTAACATTGAAGTCGACCCGACGCTCGTTCCCTTTCACTTTGTCAATGTACCATTCATGGAGTATCGAGTCCAAATGCCTAAAGTATTCAATTTCGCAGAGGCGTAGGGCTTTCCATGTTCATCGCCTTAAAATTATAGGGCTTCTCTGTGGCTGTGCGGCTCTCCTTCGGGCGAAGGAGTCTCCGGCGGGGTTGGAGGCTTTTCACGCACTGAGAGGGCATTGTGGTCTGTGTGAGCCTTGGCTTTTAGCGAGGCCTCCAAGGTTACTGTGGGTCGTGTGGTAGCCCTTTTATGCACCACCAAGATTGCAGGTGACTCGTCCGCAATCGTGGGAGGAGGCGCAGTACGGTAGGAACCTACAAAGCAGCGTATGAACAACTTGTTGCAATACTCTTGGAATGGTACATGAAGAAGCGAGGTTTTTACCTTGACCATTACTTTGCGCTCGCCGTGGGCCATTTGATGAACGACATGTGCGCTTGCGAGAGTGGTGATCTCTTCGTTGGGGGAACTCGAGCACATGTGATAAGAAGGCCGTGGGCGTAGTCCACCGGACCCTCATGTAGCCCTTCCCAAAGGTGACCATGCATTTGGTCGGTCTCGTTGCATGGAAATGCAACCCGCGTGCAACCTCAACAGAAATCCGTCTTCCGTCGGCGTGAGTTGGCACTTCAGAGGCGCCTGTAAGAGGTGCGCAACAAGAGAAAATATTGGGGAGTTACCTCGCACCTCGAAGCCATGCAAAATTAACTATTACCTTTAGTCATGCGGACCCGGCCTTATCGTTTTAGACCCTTGAAACTGGTCGCAGCATGTTTTACAGACGGTGGCGGGGTCATCGCTCGACTGGAGAACATCGCCATCATCTCGGCCCTCAAGCGGTCCATCTCTACCCTCATCTCCTGCTCACGTGCGTCATCTCCCCTCATCTCCTCCTTGATCTCCTCCTGGCGTGTCCTTCATGCGCTCGTCGTGCCTCCCATGATCTTGCCACGCACTCCTAACCTCGTCTTGAACGCTCGTCTTCTTCGTATGCCCGCCCCTCGGCAAGTACCGGCCCTTATGGTCGGACTTCCCGTCGCGGAGGACAAGATGTCATTTGACCCTTGGCTAACAAAGGTCCCTGCTCTTTCCTCTGGTGACCTCCTCCTGCAAGAGGGAGTCTGAATTAGATCTGAAATACAACAGAATGGTTGATCGCAATGTAGTAAGTTTGTGACTTACGATGGTGGAGACGACTTGCGCAGAGCGGGTTTGGTACTACCACCGCCCGTCCATGATTTCTTTGTCCTCGCTAATACCGATCACGTGCCGCTCCTCACATATGTGGGAGTAAAACGCCGTCTCCGAGTTCGCGCACTCCTCGGTTACTCGCGCCCATTCGCTTTCTTCCTTCAGAGCCACCGAACCGAGGTGGTGCGGTGCGGTTTACGCCTCGGATACCAATGTTCTTCGTCTCGGCTCCTCGCCTCGGGCGTACCCTTGATCCTCGTGAACTCCTCCCAAACATCGGAGTCACGAGCGGATACCTCTCGAATGGTGTACGGCCTTTCAAAGACGCGTTACTATGCATGTAGACCACGAAGTGCCTCAAAGCCACACCCATCCTCTTCATGGCGTATCGCTTTGGCATTGTTTTCGTCCTCCTCTTCTATAATCCATTTGCCCTTCACCTCGTCCCACAGTGGGTTCTTACGCTTTCGCCGACCTCCTTTCTCCGGTCCTTAACTGTTATGGCAACCCTCTCCCTCACCAATTGGCGAGGAATGGCGGTATCGCCCTTGTACTTACGAGGACCCGTGCAAACCCGTGGCATTGAATCGGAGAACTGCGGTGTTCTCCTGTGGCCCCTTTACTCGGTCCTCGGGCCTTCCTCACCTTACTCGGCCCCTCGACACTTGGAAGTTGGCTCGGCTCGACACTTGAAGTTCGCTCGGCCCCTCGACACTTGGAAGTTGGCTCGGCTCGACACTTGAAGTTCGCTCGGCCCCTCGAGAGCAGCTAATTCGGTTACATCTGGCGATGAGTCGATGCTCTCTAGTTGCGACATTTTCGGTTTTCTTATCGACATGGTATATATTTGACATGAGATAAAGCAATTAGTAGCAATTATGTGAAGTTGACAATAAATCATGTAAAGCAACCTCTCATTGACAACAAGCGAGAAACGAATGATCTTCAACGATGACTCCTAACCTCTAAATAGGTTTGGTCCTAATCCCATTCGAGGATATGTGGTTGGGCAAGTTCCTAAGCCGTTGTACAACTCGAGAGAAAATTTGGCGATCTCTCATTGTTCTCCGGATACCGTCTCGACAACAAGTCAAGAGGGTGTGTATCCGGAGAACAAGCGAGACGCTACGAAATCTACTCGTGAGTTGTACAACACCAGAACTTGCTCAACCACATATCTCGAACTATCAAAAACGTGGACAATTCGAGATCGCTTGCTTATAAATATGCTATTCGGCATATTTATAATTGAAACACTCGAGCGGGAGACGTGGTTACGAACCTAAACTCTAACATATGCTCGAGATAAAAAAGTAATATGCAATTAAGATTGAAATAACTATACCAATCGGCATACTCAAAAGTTGCTACAAGCCATCATCGCATATATAAACAAGCAATCACTTGCATATGGAAAGATTATGCTATATAGAAATGTATGAATACTTTTGCGATTGCTAACTTTGTAAAATACCGGGACTATCCAAGAGATACACCAAGCATAGAGAAAATCGAATTGAGAATCATATAAGGACAAATAAGACCATATATGTTGCGGTTGTTAAAACTAAGACAAGAGTATAAGGTAATCCACATATATAGCAACAACACATATACGGCTTAACATCAGGTTTTGGTAGTTTGCAAACTGTTGGTATCAGAAGTCCACTTTTGCTAAACTAAACTCATAATTGAAGTTTGGAAATTGAAGATCGATAGCAGTCCAAGACAATCTACCAAAGTGATTGAGTGCGAGTAAATGTACACTGATTGGTGCACATATGTGTTGATGTACAGAAAGCATTCATATTGATAATACAAGAATTTTTTCTTCATATTGATAATTTTTGAGCAATCAAGCTTTTGAATAAGACTGTTCAATCTTTTATACCCTTTGTGGTTTTTTAAAAACAATTTTGTTATAACTTAAATATCTCAACTTATCGTATCTTTTGGTTTTATATAAATAGGTTGATAGTCCAAGTCATCTACAACTCGGACTCTTTAGCTATATAAGCCACCTCTGTACTTGTAATCTTTGAAGCATTATAATGATCTGTTTCTCATGGGTTTTTTTCTGCAAGGGTTTTTTCATGTTGAATCTAATCTTCATTATTTTGCCATGCTAACCCTAACACTTTCGTAATGAAGTACCGATTGTCACCGGTTCAATGAATTTTCCTCTTCTTTATTATGCTACTTCATACCATTATCGGTAACTTTGATGTAGAAAAACTTGACAAAGGAATTCATCTTGTCATTTACTCATTTTATATACATTACTCCCGAGTCCCGACAAATCAATTATGTTCTTCTAACAGAAATACGGATTGGAACTTAAGCACATGCGAGCATACCGAGGTGGACAGCGTGGGGCGACTTGGCGGCGAGGAGGAGTCGACGGCGTGGGAAGAAGAGTCGTGGGGGAGGAGTCGGCGTGGGGGCGACTTCGGCGTGGTAGGCGACTTCGGCGGCGGGGGTGTGGCGGGGAGGAGTCGGCGTGGGGCGGTCGGCGGCGGGGAAGGAGTGCACGTGAGGAGGAGAGGGCGTGGAGGCTTGGCGGCGTTGGCGGTGGAGGCGAAGAAATCGTGGTCGGGAGCAATTCAAAGTGGTAAGGCGAGCTAGGGCAAAAAAATGGAGGAGCGCACGCGTAATATTGTTCACTCTCCCTTATTACTATCGGTTGTCCAACAAAAACCGATAGAAATACTTGTACTAAGGAAAACGCTAGGAGGCATATTCCTATCGGTTTTCAAGTAAAACCGATACAATGATAGTATCTCTATCGGGTTTTTAAATGACAACCGATAGAAATACTTGTACTAAGGAAAACCCTAGGAGTGATATTTCTATCGGTTGTAAAGTAAAACCGATACAACTGAAGGATAGTATTACTATCAGTTTTATTAAAAAACCGATACAAATGATTATGTATATGTGTTGCTTTCGAATAAGAACCGATACAAATATAGGCACTTTGTTTGTTTTCCGACAAACCATAAAGTCTGAATTCTGAGATATCTCGATCAAAGAGTGAAAAGGCCATATCTTTTGCACACATAGTTGGAATTATTTGAAAGTTTGCGAAACATACTTTGTGATACTCTGATCTTTTCTAAAAGGATTTTGGCAAAATGAGTAAGCATTGAAAACAAGCCCAAATTCACTTTGTAGGCATACTTTTTGGTCAAAGAGTAGAAAAGTCAAATCTTTCTCAAATAAAGTCCAAGTATTCGAAAATTCCTTAAATGATTTGATGTAGAGTGCCTTCTTTTATTCCATTAAGTAGCTACATACCACAATGCATTGACAAAATTTGTGAAAGTTTCATACGTACACATAACCTTTGCAAACACATATCAACCGATACAATGATGTACTCCTTTTATTTACAATATAACCCTTCTTGATGATCTACACGCATATAATTTCTTCCATGTGTGTCGTTGTCACCGCTAAAGACAGCCCCATCCATAAGCGGAGGTATTTCATCGAATTGGTCGTATTCTTCTTCATCTATGACATTTTCGACACCAACGATCCGCCGCTTACCATAAAGGACGACGTGCAACCTCGGATTGGCGGATCACGCACATAGAAGACTTGATTTGCTTGCCGCATGAAATCTGAATGGGTCATCTTTATAGGCGAGTCTGTTGAGATCCACAAGAGTAAAACCTCTCTTGTCGACCTTCACTCCATGTGGAAGTCCCACCCACTTACATCGAACAATGGAATTTGGTATATTCCGTGTCGAGCTCCCAAATTTCTTGATCACCCGTAATAAGAGTTCATTGCCATTGAGGATCCTCCTTTCCAATGATGTTCATCGGACAAAGCATCTATCTTGACACGCATTGTTTTGAACAGTACTCTTATCATCGACTTTCGATGTAAAAGGTGTACCCATTAATATCGTACCCTGCCATGTCTCAGACATTAAATCTAGGTCCGTCGACCAACCATTTGATAGTATCACTAACGAGACCTCGCCTCTGTTTGAACCATGTTAGAAATCTATCGTTGTGTTCTCGCATGATGGAAAGCTCATCCATATGTGGATTCTCTTCTCGTAAAATCGACTTGTCTTTTCGATATACTCGCAACCATCTTTGTCTTTGCAAGATCGCCGATCGCTTTGCAATACATATCAAGCTGTGGCCTCGTTAGTTTACGCTAGCAACAGCCTTTGCGGATAATCGCCCTCATGGCGAGATAGAGAACACCGATTGCTTGTCTTCTCCCGAGATAGTCCACGAGAACTCAATAACCTCTTGACCCCATAACCTTCCACAATACTACCCTCGTGTTTCGACCGATTCCTCACGTAGGACTTTAATATACCCATGTACCTCTCGAGCGGATACATGTAGCGTAAGAATGCGGGCCACATATCTTAATCTCTCGACAAGGTGAACAACAAGATGGACCATGGCGTCGAAGAACGATGGTGGGAAATGCATCTCAAGTCGACATAGAGTCTGCACCACCTCACTCTGTAAGTTGTCTAGCATATCGGGGTCAATAACTGCGGAGATCGCATTGAAGAAATATGAGCCGTGATTGCAAACTGACATCCTCGGCGTGAATATTTCGATAGGCCCAGGAGCATTTGGGTCATCAAGACATGGCGATCGTGGGACTTCATGCCCAACAACTTCAAATCATCCATGGACACCAAATCTTAATGTTTGCGGAGTAGCGGATGGAACTTTAATACCTTGGAGACATTTGCAGAGATCTTCTTTCTCCTTCTTGGGCGAGTGTAGCATGCGGCGGGGATGTACGGACCTTTCCCATCCTCCTCTATCACTTTGCAAGCCCGGGCACGATTCCCATGTAGGCCATGTCGCGACGAGCATTCACACCATCCTTGGTCTTCCTGGTATGTTCAGCGGGATACCAACCAAATTGTCGCAGACATTCTTCTCAACGTGCATGACATCAATACAATGTCGGACATCTAACTCCTTCGATGACGGCAAGTCCCAAAATATGGACCTCTTCTTCCAAATTGTCCTAGTACGAGCAGATTTACGACTCTTTCCGTCTCAAGTTCAATATCCTCCACACGTGAATATACTTGCCTTCCACTCATAGGTGCGGGGCGAGCGGACTTCCCTCTTCCCATCAAATTTGTCATCCATTTTACGGTATCGATGACTTGAGTAGAAACCTCGGTGACCCATATACACGGTTTTCTTGGAATTCGGTAGCCATAGGCTCTCGATCTCCTCTTCACAGATAGGACACGCTTTGGCTCCTTTCAGATCTTGTACCCGCCAAATTACCAAGCCGAAATCATTTATGGTACAAAATACCATAGCTCGTAGGTGAAATACTCTCTTTTGTATGCATCCCACACCACGACCCCTCATTCCACAATTGTACCAAATCCTCGATCAATGGTGCAAGGTACACATCAATATCATTTCCTACTGTTTGGGTCCCGAGATTAGCAAGGACATTATGATATACTTCCGCTTCATGCACAACCAAGGAGGAGGTTGTAGATACACAATGAATCGGCCACGTCTTTGTGGCGGTACTCATGTTACCAAGCGGATTCATTCCATCGGTACTCAACCCAAACCTTATGTTCCTCATTTCGCACCAAACTCCTCATGTTTCCAATCGATGTTTCTCCATTGAGCCGAATCGGCGAGGTGTCTCGACTTGCCATCTTCCTTCGAGACTCATAATGCCAACACAACAATTTTGCCTCTCTGGGATTTGCAAACAACCGCTCAAGGCGGGAATGATGGGCAAGTACCACAATACCTTGGCGGTGCACCTTTAGTGACCTCTTCACCATCGTTGCCTCGGCTCTTCGCTTCTTGTCGTTCGCTTCTCCTTTTGTTTGTCTTGGGGCACACTGCACATTTGGACAAGCGTGCAGCTCCCGATATGCGTTACGGTACAAGATGCAATCATTAGGACATGCATGTATCCTTTCTATTTCCATTCCCATAGGACATGATAGCTTCTTCGCTTCATAAATGCTTGTTGGCAACTCGTTTCCTTCGGAAGCACATCCGATAGAAGAACTAGAAGTGCATTGAAACTTGTATCGTCCAAGCGGTGTTTTGCCTTGATTCGAACAATGCAAGGACCGAACCCAACTTGGTGTATTCCGCTTTGCAACTTTGTGAACAGCGGTTTGGCATCGCCTTCCATCAAGCTTTTAAACTTTTGAACTCTCTTTCCGTGTAATTACCCTCCACATCCCGCAACATTTGCTCCAAATTCTCATCCTCAAACATATCATGTCTGCAACTCGTCATCCGGTTCCACCGTATCTTACGTTACTGCGGAAGGGTACCACATCTCGCCGTGATGGATCCAACACGTGTAATTCCTCACAAAGCCACGTCGAATCGGTGGTCCTCGATTTGAGCCGAGTTGTTAAATCTTCTCAGATTGGTGCAATCAATGCAAGGACAATATATGAAGTTTACACCCTCCTCACAATGTCCTCTTTGGCAATTTTTTGAACTCCTTAACACCCTCTCGAAATTCAGCACTCAAGCGACTTTTACGATACATCCATTCCTTACGGTCCATCTGTAATTAAACTTCGCACAATAAATATTGAGACACCTAGCTAGCTATTTGAAATATTGAGACATCATTTAGGTTAATATTACCTTTGCAAAATAGAGGACGAGTTCCAAGATATATAAAATATGTACTCCCGATCGATATCTAGATTCTTCTCCTGTTTAGTGCTTTGAATTCCTTACATAGGAGACCTACATTTTTAACATCAACAATGATATCAAATAATCTAATTATATAGCTCTTGTAGTACTTGCAAATCTTTTGACTACAACAAAACAAAACAAGGGTACCAACGATGACTCCTAATCTCTAAATAGGTTAGGTCCTAATCCCATTCGAGGATATGTGGTTGGGAAAGTTCCTAAGTGTTGTACAACTCGGAGAAAATTTGGCGACATCTCATTGTTCTCCATATACGTCTCGACAACAGTCAAGAGGGGTGTGTATATGGAGAACACTAGGAAACGCTACGAAATCTACTCGAGTTGTACAACACTGACTTCAGAACTTGCCCAAACCACATATCCTCAACTATCAATTAAAAACGTGGACAATTGAGATCGCTCATTTATAAATATGCCATTTTGTTCGGCATATTTATAAACAAGCATCCTCGAGCAGGAGACGTAGGTTCATGACCTAAACTCTAGCATTTATCACATGATAGAAATTAACAATAATTCCATATTAACAAGAGCACTACAATAATTAAATAGATGTGTGCTTGACAAATTAATAGAGAGTGTGAAATCGATAGCATATACTCAATTCGATTGCAACTTAAACTTTATTCACGATGTATCAAAATTACCTAGTGCAAAATTGAAGGGTTTAATTTAAAGGCGGATTGCTCACATTTTGAAGAAAACAAAGAAGCGAGGGTAAAAAGAAGGAATCTCCTCAAGATAAGGCTTCAAATTTGCCCTCTTAACACCTATCCTTGAGGACTTCAAATTTTATCATCCAAGTATTGCTTCCAAGCCACGTAATATGAGCTGTTTTCTTGGTGGCGGAGAAATCTCCTCTGGAACAACAACAGAGATCTTGTTCGAGTGGTATATATAACCTAGCGAGGCAGCATCATCAATCGGTTCTCAACTAAAAGCGATAGTGATTTCACGATTATCACTATCGGTTCTTTCCATAAAGAGATAGTGATGATCACGTGAACATCACTATCGCTTCTTTTCTTGAACCGATAGTGATGTATACCCACATCACTATCACTTATAAAAAGAACCGATAGTGATATATACGTGATCATCACTATCTCTTATTTTCTTGGAACCGATAGAGGTGACAGTCCATATCACTATCGCTTGTTAGTTGAGAACCGATTGGGATATGTCGAGTCCATATCACAATCACTATAATCTCAGAACCGATAGTGATTATTACTAACACCCCGTCCGAAGTTATCTATCACAATCGTTTTTTCCTGAAAACTTAAGAACCGACACAGATAAAGCGATAGTAATGTGCCGTTCTGTAGTAGTGTGCTCAATAAATGATACCATCGAAATTGCAACACTCAGGCTGAACTTAACAAAAATAAATGAGTCAAGGCCGTGGGAGGTAGAAGGAAATGTACAGCTGCTTATCGCGCGTGCATGAGGGGTCAAAATCTTGGTAAACCATGGAGTCGTCTAGGCTCTCTGCGACAAGCTCCTCACTATCAACTACATCGTGAGCTCGTCGTCTCGCCGAGGAGGTATCTTTCCACGTGGCTTTCCTTCCCTGCTTACACTATGTTGCTTCTAATCATAGATTAGCTTGGCTATCTTATCTTAATCCCTTGTCTCAATTGGCAATTGGTGACACTTTGCAAGCGGTTGTTGTTCACGGTATTATGATGTTGTTTGGTTGAATACTCCGTATATTAAACCCCAGGGATTCTCAGGCTCTTGCCGGGGCCACGTCGAATTCTGGCCGACGTGGCAGCGCGCTCTCACGCCGCGTCGCGCGTGCATGCGCTCACCAATGTGGATAGCTCCCAATTTCTTCTAATTGAGGTGGTATGCGCCACCTCCCAATTTCTTCTAATTGAGGTGGTATGTGCTTGGATTCTGATTATCAATAGAGAATGGAATATATTCCATGATGAAAATCAACAAATATACTTCTTGCTTCAGCATTTGATCAATTGTTTTTCTTAACTTGTTCTCCCTCTTGTTTCAGCATTCGGTCAATTGTCTGTCTTAACTTGCCAAGTTTTTCGGGAGGATTGAATCCTTGGGAAACACCTGGCACAAGGAAAGTACAAGACGTAAGTTGATAGGATTCTCATAGCTGATAGACTGGTTCTTCGAAGATGACCGCATACCACGCTTTGTGCGATGTGCGGAATAGAGCCAGAGTCAACCAGACACCTCATCCTGTTTTGTTCGTTCGCAAAGCAGGTTTGGAGAAAGGTCTTCCTCTGCATGAACATAAGCTTCGTCGCCAACCGACCAACTATGGTACAGTCAGACATAGCAGCCTGGTGGAGATCAATCTGTGCCACGATCAGCCACCCATATCGCAGACAGGCGGACGGCGCCTTTATGTATGTAGCGTGGAACCTCTGGAAGGAGAGGAACGGCAGGATTTTCAATAACCACTATAGATCTGTGGACTCCGTCGCCGACGCCGCGGTTGATGATATTCGTAGTCGAAGGGCGGCTGTAAGTATCCGATATTCATAGATGGGCCCAGGCGCTTGCTACATCGTCTTATGTGCGATCGGCTAAAAGGAGGGCTCTCCAAGGATGACACACAGGGCTCCGTTTTGCCGGATTAGGAGTTTCGCTCTTTTCGCCTCCTTTTTGTTGTTTCTTCTACCCACAGAGGATGTTAACCGATCTATTAATTAACTTTTTACTGTACTCATGACTATCTTTCTTTAATGCAAGATAGAGCTCCTGCTATTCCTTTCAAAAAAAAAAAAGAAACCAGTTGCAAAGTTGCCTTGTCTGTTGTCGTGCTAATGGCTTGCTATGGGCAGAGATTCATAATTTTTCATGGCAATATGCAGAGAGACCTGACTTTACCTTATGTTGATGATGGCCTTATCGAGGTTGTTGGCTTCCGAGATGCCTGGTACGGGCTCGTCTTGCTGGCCCCTAATGGACATGGGACACGTCTGGCGCAGGTGAAGTATTTCTGCTCTTTAGCCATTCAGTACACTGTACAATTCAGGATTGCTGATAGCATTTTATTGTCAGGCCCACAGAATGCGTTTTGAGTTCCACAAAGGAGCAGCCGAGCACACATTCATGAGGATTGATGGGGAGCCATGGAAGCAGCCTCTTCCCAAGGACGACGACACCGTCGTTGTAGAGATTTCCCACCTCCGTCAGGTCACCATGCTGGCCAATGACTCGTGTAAATCGAAGAGCGTCAACGACCCCTCGTCCCCGTCATGTCACAGCCACGAGGACGACGACCGCAACAGCTTGGAGGACGAGGATGAATGGGAGGGGAGGAAGAAGTTCGGTGCAGCGGCTACCTTTAAAATCCCTGACGAGATCGATATTGCTTGTCTTAGTTGAGTTAGTCCAGCTTCTGCACTCTTGCGACTTCTTGATGTGGTTCAGACTTCAGAGTTAGAGATTTCAGAATCTTCATTGCTACTGTTAGTGATACTGCCCAATTTTTCTTCTTTTTTTCTTTTTTCCGTTTTGATGCTGTAATCTTGAAGTTTAGCAGCCATGTGTAGACCGGCTACATTTACTAACTGCAAATTTCTATCACTAGTACGTCCAATGAAATTGTCCTCTCTTCCCTGAAGCGCATTTACCACCGCTTTCTTGTCCTGAACCATCTATTCTCGATAAAATGTTGGATACGGTGTACTACTGTAAATTAGTCCACTAATTACGAATTGATTATTACTTCTAATCCAGAACTACTCCACCAGTGAAGCACCTCCCATCCTAGAAAGGAATAGCACGAATTTTTATTCTCGAGGATTGATTTGAAACTCGGAAATGTCGTGAAACTCTTAAAAGATTTCACAAAAGATAGTACGATCCTTTTTTTTGGCTAGGAGAAATTGTATAATTCGTGTATAAATTCCGGAATTCCTTGAGTTGATCTGTGGATTGCTTTCTGTGCGACTGTGCCCAATCAGAAATATCTTCTCGCTGATACCTTTCAAAGCAACAATTATTTTTACAAACTAATCAGCTCAAGCCGTGACAGGCAGAGCGCGATCCAGATGTGACATCCATGACATGAGAGGATAACGATCGGTGAAGGTGCCCTACACTTAGAAGATTAGTAGTTGATGCATGGTTACTATGTGGTCTGAAGGTGCAATGCATAGTTTACTTCTTGCGCAAATTTATCTACGAGGGGTGAAAGAAGGCGTAAATATGTGAATCATCTATGGATACATCGATACTGCTGGTTCTTGGAACGAGGTTGTGTTGATCTACTGATTTGTTCCTGTATGCATACACTATTTGCAGTGATTTTCTGTGAGATGTTATGTCCTCAATTTCTCCGACTCCTGAATCTATTTGCGGAGTCTTGTCGTTCATGTCAAAATTGCAGCATGATTGTACACTTTTGTGTTCATGATATGATTTAAACAGAGCGGTTCTGCGGAAGTTAATCTTGCGGTGTCACCAAATTCGACAAAAGAATGGTCTTGTAATAAATGGCCAATTGCCCAATTGAACATCTTAGCCCTGAAGTGCATAGATCATTTTACCCATGTATGACGTATTTCCACTATGAAATTCAGCCAAAGAACAAACTTTGAGCATATGTTCTTTTTTTTAAAAAAAATCGAGAATCGTGTAGGAACAGTCTATCCAATCCAATACTGTGACAATTTTACATCTTATCTCTGTTTACATGGTTAATTTAACAACATACTGTGATAATCTTTACTAATATATAAATATAAGTTGATGATGGTCATCTGTCCTCCCTCTCCACCTCTCTAAGAAAAGCAACGCGCCAATATATAGGCCGTGGATAAAAAGAAAATTAATCACATCTCTCTCTTTTCGTCCACGTTTGTTTCTCGGCTATTGCCCACTTCTCTCCGTGTGATAATTTAAGGACATAATTTTGTTTTTGATAAACAACGTGACATAATTTAATTATTTGATTAAAAAATATTTTTCCGTTACAACGCAGGTAGACTGGTACTGACTTGCCTCAAGACTCAAAAGTAACGCCAAAGCACACCAAATAGTACGGCTAATTGGGTCCCCAGCACACGAGGTGCATCACGGTCTCGGATTTCTCTGCTCTCCTCCTCTTCATCCTCTCCACCGCGACTGCCTTCTCCGTCGACTCGGTTAGGCCACCGGAGAACTGCCTGGCCTGCGGTCGATGAGCTGCTCCCGACGTCGACGGCTTTACAGCGCCAGACATCTGCTTGGACACCGCCGCCTGCCTGTCCCTCGTGCCCTGCGCCGCCGCTCTCAGTAACACCCTAGTCGCGTACCTCAGGCTCATTTATGCTGATGACTGAAACCCAACCTCTGCCTGCAATTCACGGAAGATTTGATTGCCACTTCTGAATTTTTCTTGCTGAAGGAGGGTGGTAGGCTGGTGGCATGTGTATAAATATGCAAGGAGCGGAGAGCATGCTGCTGTGCGGTTCAGTTCCAAAACCATCAAATTCGGCCTGGATTGGTTCTGCAGCTGCTTCGATCAGCCCATGTTTTTTTTTCCGGTGTGCGCAAATATGCGGGATGTGTTGTTGGTTGTAATGATAGATGGGCATTGATGTGGACATTTCAGTGTTATAGTGTGTTTTTGGACGTACTGGAGCAAAGTGTGATGTATGCCACCTTCTTTCTTCCGCCACTTCAGACTGCAGCACACAGGTAATGGAGAGCTCGGCAATGGAATCTGGTGGGTGCAGTAGATAGGAACATTCAGATTATCTTATTAGTTTCGGTTCCGTCTAGTGCGAGATAAATTGAATGAGTGGACGTAACTAGAGCTGGAATAGAACAAAGGTACGCACAGTGTCAATGAACAGTATAAGGATGCCAAAGATGCCACTTTCCCTGCAGAATGGATCTTTTTTCTTCGTCACATTCGGCTAACCACGATGAATTCATCAGAAGGCCTTATGATACGGACCGCTCTTTTTAGGATACGTATAAATATCTTTATAGTTACTTAGGATTTTAGTTATAGGTAACCAAGTATATGTTACCAGATATAAAAACAAATGTAAATATTTTATAGATAAATTAAGGACCTAACGGTCAGAATTTTTACAAAAGGTGTAGCTGGTACCAAATACATTACTAAAACACTTATAAGAAAGGCTTGAGCAGATAGATTAAGGCTTTCAAAACAAAATATCATCGCCATCTACGCTCTTCTGGAACTCGCCAGTTTCATTGAAATCTAAAAAAAGGATTAGGAGCAAAAGTGAGTACACAACCGTACTCAACAAGCTACACATAAATTCTGAATACTACATGTACGGAGTTACAAGGGATTGGCACTAGTGTTAGGTATTTGATGGATACATGAATTAAAAACCAATTTTATGATACATCTAAAGCACAAACCATCAACAACATCATCAGGGAGTTATTAGCAAAATCCAAATTATGGCAAATTCATGATTAAAACTACTTAAACTCGGTTACATGAATCATCCTAAATTAACTTAACTTCATTAACCGAAAGCACGGCGTATTCGAATACCATTGATATCACTCTGCAGAGCGGCTCAACTTTACCCACAAGATATTTACGGTCGTTAGTGCCACGCATGAATAACATGCGACTTTAATGCATGCGGCCGGACCGAGATTAACATAGCCTTTCGTTGGACTTCCCTTCTTTAGCCCCTATTCAGTAGGTTACGTGGGTCCCCAGCTTCTAGGACCCACTGGCCAAGGCGGGCGGCGCGATCTAGCCAACTGAGGATACCTACTGCTATGAGAACCGATGAATGGCGCATCATTTCGTTCCACCCCAAGTCGCTATGCGAACCATTCCCCCCATCCGAAATGGTAGCTACCTCCTATAGGTATTCCAAAGGGAAGCACAATATACTGAGCTACGCTGGAACAGGTCAACAAAGCTGACCGGCCCAACTTGTGGTTGAGCGGGAACTGAAATTATTTACTTTACCCAAGAGGGTTAATCCTTAAATGCCAAAAACACAGCCAAATGACATACCACAAACCATTGGTACCCATTATACCAACCACCACACGGCATCCTGACTTGTCATCGGTTGGGGATTGGGCTAGCATCCACCTTCCATGGTCCACCCAACACTGTCCCCCTAACCGTAGCAGTTTTTGAAATGCGCCCCGAGTCACGACTCGGGGGTTTTGAACAATAGTTCATAATGTGAAAGATTATTATACCTAATCTACGGAGGTTCATTAATGATAACCTAGGGTTAACAATTGAATATAGCATAATTAACATGGCTTTAACATGGAAGTGTGTTTTAACTAATCAAGTCATTCCAAATTAGCTCCTTTTTAATTCTCTATTAGCAGACAATGATGCAATAGCAAAATATACAGTATTTATACGGAAAATAGGATCAATATATTCAAGGGGTGCGGCTTGCCTTGCAGGGTCAAGGGTTCGCCTAGCGAGAAGTGATCGACGTCGCGTCTGGTCTCAAACGACTCTTGCTCCTGGTACAGCTCCGGGTACTGCTCCTGCTCTAGGAATTGCTCCAACGTCAGATCTAGCGCGAGAAAACACAATCAATTAAATAAACAAATAAAAACAACCAAAGGAAGAAAAATGGGAAAAGAAAATTGGAGAGAAAATGGCCGAAACAGGGTTCAGGAGCATTTTGAGAATTTTCTGGAGTTGGTTTGGCAGAACGAAGATCATTTTTGGACTCAGCAGCTCGAACTAATCAAGAATAGTTATTTTGGATTTTCAAGAATTTTTGGGATTTTTGGGGATTTTCTGAATTTTTATTTGATTTTTCGGATTTTAAAAATAAAAGAAAATATGAAAAATCAATTTAAATCGGAAAAGGATTTTGAATCGGACCGTGCAGTAAAACTACACGGCCCAATTGCCTCGTATTACGGCCTTACGCACACTGCGATGCACACATCCCATGGCCTTGTTGGCCGCCACGCGGAACCACGTGGGGGGCGACATCTGAACCCCATTCTTGTGTGTGAAGCCAGCGCGAATCGACGCCGCCCGGTTAGCGGGAGAAAGGCATGCGGCAGAGGAGGGTGGCCGGAGCTGGGGGAGACGACGGGCAATATGGCTAACGGAGGCTCAGGAGCAGGAATGGAGTGGCGGGGGCGGGAGCAAAGAGGCAGCAATGGGAGAGGGCCGAGGAAGAGGAAAGCGCAGCGTAAACGGAGGCGCGAGAGGAAGAAACACGGAGGAAGAAGAGGAAGCTCACTGCGTTTCTAAAGAAAAAAGCAAGAAGCGGGGGGTATTTATAGCGTGGATGTGAGGAGAGAGAGCAGGCGGCGAGTTTTCAACGGCGAGGGACCGGTGATGGTGCTTGGGCGGCATGGCTACAGGGCCGAGCAGGCGCGGTCGATGGCGAAGGGGACGGGAGCGGGGCAGGCGGAGGAGAAGGCGGGTAGTGACGTCGGCGATGGGACGGGAGAGCAGGCGGGATTCGCGCCAGCGAGGCGACAGGGCGGGGCTGGCTTCAGGGGAGAAGAAGAGGGGGATGAGGCGACGCGGGCCAAGCGACGCGACGCGGGAGCTAGGCTGCGGCGAGGGAGGCTGGGCCCATGGAAAAGGGGGCAGCGGCCGAGGGGACGGGCGAAGGTCGGGAGGAGATGGGCGAGCGCCTGTGCCGAACCAAAATGGGGGAGGCGGAATTCGGTGCCACTTTCCCGAAAAGGAAGGAATTCAAATAAGGCTCAAATAAAATTCAAATAAATACGGAAAAATTTGAAAAAAAAATCCAAATAAATCAAATGACCAATTTTTGAAATTTTTGGGGTGTTTCACCTTACACAGTTACACTGACGCTGCGAATTCTTTACTCTGTTACTAATTGGACGCCCGGAGGCTGGAAGGAAGGAAATCGGTTCCTGTTTCTGAATTCCTTCCAGATGTATCAAGGCAATAGGCAACTTATGTCTCGTCTGAAAGTTCGAACACAAAGGACGCGGGGAGACAATTGTGCGAAAGCAAAGCTCTTAGTTGCTGTATCATATATCTGTACAAGCAGTCGAATTCATCCGCCCACACACACTCGTGCAACAAGACCAACCTAAAGCATCTAATCTAATTCATCTCAGCTAGTTGTTGGGGCCCCAGTTGCTGAGGTACATGACTGTCCGGAGCTCTTCCTCCTGCTGCTTCGCCTTCCTCCTCGCCGCCGCCGCGGCGCCACCGGAGGAAGGCAGCGCATGCGCGCCGCTCTTACCGCGGCTGGCGCCGTCCCCGGCGGTCGCCCTGCCGGTGCCCTGCTGGACTGACCGGAACGCGTGGTTGCAGCGGCACAGGCCGGCCTGGCCCTTGAGCGCCTCCACAGTGCCCACGCTCATCGCCGCCGCCCACGACGACGCCTTCGCCTTCCCGCTACCGCTCGCCATCGGGTTGTGCCGTACGTAGTCTCGCTGATACGGTGTGCTCGACCTCTGCGGCTCGACCGGTGAAGTGTCAGGTTGCTGGGAGGTGGTTGCGTGCGCGTGGTGATTTTTGTAGGGGGAGCCGGCGTGCACGCCCTGGGAGCAGTGAGTGCGCCGTCGCTGCCGTGTGCGTACGCGCGGTTTTGGACTGGTGTGCGTGGGAGACTGGGAATCGGTGGGGGGCTCCCAAAAACCGGGTGCAGATCGCGGGGCTGACGTTGGTCGCGGAGGACGAGGTTTAGCCGTTTCTCCGGCTGCTGCGAAATGCGGCGTCCTGCTCGTGTCATTGTCGGTCACTTGCCCTGAGTTTACTTGGTTTTGCGTGCCGTGTCTGATTCTGGCAGCGAGACCTCGGCGTGTGCCGTGGTTACGTTGCAGTCCTGGATAGTACCAGGAGCAGGTTAACTAAGCCGGTCTGGAGTGGAAAACCGGTGAGAGGCTCGGTATCAATTTTCGTTTAAAATCATAAAAAACCGACGAACGGTTTGCAAGGTACATGAGATTTGAAATCTACGTTCAAACCAGGTCAAAAAACAAATCTCAAAAATCGGTCAATTCAGCCGAAATCGACCGATTTTGATCGATTATTGAACGGTTTACATGGAAAATGCAAAAAAAAAAAATTAGGGAAGAAATATAGAAAATTAGTAAAAAGCCGATAAAAGCCCAAAAATCAGGAAAATGTTAGAAATGCGTATAAAAATATGCAAAAAATACGATAAAATTCCGATACGACCTTTCCTACATTTTAAGTACATTTTGCAATAATAGCACAAGTATGAAAAAATATGGGAAAATTTCGACATGACTTTTGCTATATTTTAGACATTTAAAGTTGTGAAGTAGGCATTTAGCAATAATATCTCAATAAATAATATTTTATTTTAATACCATTCGCAAATCAATTCAACAAGTCCGCATTTCAATAACATTTATTTCAATAGCATTGCATACGACATTTGAATTCAACATTTCGCGGTTGACCGTTCTTGACCGGCTAAGGGTTGCCTAGCCCCGACAGCTAGCCCCCGAGGCTCAAGGTCGTAAAAGTAGCACCAAAGACGACCTCGAGCCTCCCTGACAAAGTCATTGGTAGCAACCCTTGCAAGGTCTTGAAACTTTGTTCAAGTCGGCGGAGATCACAAAGTGGAACTCGAGGCGAGACATCCGCAACCTTTGATCTCTCCGGCAGACGGATGCCAACAATGGCGGACACTGCTAGCGCCGAGTCCGCCGCCAGCCTTAATTGCGCCTATCTAATCACGCCCAGTAGCGCCTTTTGAGGCGTGGGAGGTTATATCCCGGAGGCTTAGAAGACCCCGAGCTTTTGAACATTTGCCTGAAAATCTCTGCGCCCTTCTCCCAAGCCTTCTCGCCCGAGCAGATCGCCTTTCCATCTTCACACATTGTTTCGCCATGGCCAAGCTAGGAAAAAGCACTTTGTCGATCGCGAGGATGAAGGAACTCGAGTCCCTGGGGCTGTTGGATCAGGTGACCTGGCGGCTGCCCGGCGGCGAGACCGATCCTCATCCTCGGGATGACGAGCTCGTCTGCACCGAGCATCATTCCCTTTTCGGGCTGCGGACCCCAGAGAGCGAGTTCCTGGCCGACGTCCTCGACAGCTGCCAGATTGAATTGATCAACCTGGTACCCAATTCCGTCCTCACCCTAGCCATCTTTTCCCATCTATGCGAGGGGTTCCTGGGGATTCTTCCCACCCCCTCGCTCTTCTTCCGCTACTTCTCCCTCTTCCGCTCGGGAAGGACCCGTGGTCGGGTGCCTCTACTTCGGCGTGGTCTGCTCAAGTGGGCCTTGCCCAAGATCCTGGCGGGACTCTCTTGGTCCATGGTCGAGCGCTGGTTCTACCTCAAGAAGGGGAGAAGGGAGGCTGCGATCTGAGGGAGCCGCCACACCGAGAAGAAGGAGACCCCAGAGACCGAGGACCTCGGCGTTGACGAAGCAATCGCCGCCATCCATATTTGCGCCCGGCACCTCACCGACAAGCGATCGCGAATGACTTTCAGGAACCGGTGTCTCCCTACGGAGGAGGTTACACCCGCTTCTCCCAAATCAAGGGATGCAACGATTCGACCCGAGAGCTCTTTCCGTAAGGTCTTTAACCCCAAGATTTTTGCTCGAGTTCGTGACTTCTTCCTCCTCTGATGGCTCTTGTCCGTAGCAAAGAAGGAGTTAGGTCGCGCCAGATCTTTGGAGATGTTCGGAAAGGCGGCTCATGAGTATACTCTTGACGACCGAGCCCCGAGCGTCTTGCCTTTATGCAAGCCGAGGTAAGCCTTCCCGACCTATAGCCTTATCCGAACATCTGTATGTCTTTGCTGACCCATGCTTGCTTGTAGGATCATCAAGAGTTGTGGGGAGACATTTCGGATCGCTCCTTGCCCGATTTAAAGCAAGGGCAAGAAGGAAGAAAGACTCCCCCGGAGGGGACCGGCGAGCGAAGAAGCCCCACATCGAATGGGGCGCACTGCGCCATGGTAAAGCGATCATGGCCAAGTTTCGAACTCATGCCCTTGGCCTCTCGGGGCTGACAAAGTTTCTTTTCTTGGCAAAGAAGAAAGCAGCGTGACGGCACGCCAGACCGCCGAGCCCCCAACTACCCGGGGTGACCAAGGTCGGTCTTCCAGGCACATAGCCATAGCAGGTCTGTGGGTTCATCGCAAGCTCGCCTCCCAGACCGAGAGGAAGGAAGTGAGTGCCCCGAGCTCGAGGCAACAGAGACCTTCACGCCATCAACGCAGGCGAGGCCACCGACCGGTGTAAGACCCCGCTTCACGTACCGCTTCCACCCCTTGTGTTTTTTCTGTCTTAGTGTCTATCCTGATTGCAGACCGAGGCCGAGACCCGAAGCTTGCCCACTCGACAATGCACATTGTTCGTGGCGAGTCCGAGTCCGAAGAGGAGGCAGACGATACATGCCGCCCTCAGGCTGGCCGGCCAAAGCGCACCTTGCCGGTGCCTCGAGCTGGGCCCAGGTCGGGGAGTCCGATCAAGGCCTTGACAGCCCGGACGAGGTGGACCCCCAACCTGCGATCAGCGAGGATTACAGCACCGGCGAGACGGGTGTCCTTGCAGACGTCGATCCCCCTGAGATCGAGGGAGACATGGGTGCCCGGGCCCCGCAAGACGCGACGCCGATCGTTGGAGGTCAGTGTCACCAAGCCCCGAGGCCCTGTCGACAAAACCGCGTTCTGATGGCGGATCGTGGTTCCCCCAAGCCACGGAGAGCGACCATGACAACGGAGGCGCCGATGATCTTCATTTGGCGAACTCTCGGCCGGAACACAATGTTCCACCCTGTGGGTTGAGTCGGATGTCACGCTGCGCAACACCCGCCACCGAGCCGGCGGAACCTCGACTGGAGGTCGGGACCAAAGCCGCTTCACCGCCGCACTAATGGCCGGAGGGTCCGACGGCGGCGATGAGGAAGATCCCGAAGCCGCCCGGCAGACGTTATCCAGAAGGCCCGGACAAAATGTGCGGCGGTGATTGAAGAAGGCCAGTCACGGGGACTCGGGTGAAGGTTTTGAGATCAACACATTCGTCTTGACGAAATTTGAACGAGGAGTTCTCCAAGCAGCGTCGGCGGTACCCGACTTCGTGGAGGTAAGAGCTTCAGTATAAGTCTGAAATATGTTAAGTTGTGCATTCTCGACGACTTCTTACCAGATCGCTTTTCTTGTTTTCAAGGCGATTGGCGTAGAACCCGGGCTTCAAGGTTCAATGAGCACGCATAACGTGCTCGCCAGATCTTGAACGCGGAAGAGAGGGAGACCGAAAGGCCTCGAGCTCTGCAGACGACCATCGAGGTCGACGCGCAGAACTCGAGCGGACCAACCGGAGCTCAACGATCTGCGTCGCCGCGATGGTGGCGCTGAGGTGTCCCCATGCCGCCGAGCTCGAGAGGACGGAGACCTCCGGCGCGAGCATGGGTTCAAGGCGCAGGAGCACGAAGGGCTTCGAAGCGACCAAAGCGCCGAGGCTCTCGGCGCGGAGCGCGCAAGTCGAGATTCTTGGAGAAGGCCGCCGCGAGCGAACTCCTCGGATTCGCGCCGAGACCCTCCGCGCCAAGGTCAAGGTCCTCGAGAAGGCCGAGGAACAAGCCGCGCCCAGCGCCGACCGACGAAAGCGCGCCAAGGTCGTGGTTCTCGAGGAGGCTGCCAAGGAGCGGACTGCCACCACGGCCAAGGCACTTGCCGACGAGCGTGCCAAGATCGTTGAGTTGGAGAGGGTTGTTGCCGAGCTATCATCTTCAGCCAAGGCGTCTCCCGAGCTAGAAGCCAAAGTCGCGGGGCTGGAGGAGAAGCTTGGGCGTGCCAGCAGGGCGGCGAAGACCGCCCTAGCCCAACTCAACGACGAGCGCCGCCGAGCCGCGGACGCGATCAAGGAGGCCCTCCTGCACCAAACCGAAGCCTCGACGCTACAAGCCAGGGTCGCCGAACTCGAGCAAGAAAAACTTGCACGCGAGATGGAGGATCTGTAGCTTGAACAGCCTTAATCCTGTAAAAACTTTTGATGTTATTAATAGGTTTGGGTTACCTTTTTGAAGTGTGCCTTTCTTGTTCGCGATCGAGATCCGTAGGTCGTTTGTATATATTACACCCTGGCCCAGCCCCCGTTGGGTCCAAGGTCGAGCAACGCCGACCTTGGACACAAGTTCGAGCAAATGACCATGACCTGCAGAATCGAGATAGAGTGCTCGCGAAAAGAAACGCAAATAAGCGAACTCAGTGAATAAGTCACAAATTCTACGACCACGACCATGCACGCACTCAATAGCCAGAGCTGTGAGGCTTGTAGTTCAAATCCGGACACACAGGGGTGAGCTGAATGCGAAGAGTTTCAACTTACGTTGAGCTCGACCACTGAGGGGTGAACTTGAAGCTCGCGATACCCAGACCAAGGGGCGGATGCGAAGGTCGTGCTCGAAGAAGAATTACAGAGATGCTCATAATAAAGGGAAAAGACATGAACTGTAGAAATCGGAGAATATCCTTTTATTGAAGTTTTAAAGGTATAGAGATTACACATAAAACTTCTGGCGGTTGATCTATGTTCCACGAGCTAGAGAGCTCTCTCGCATCGGGCATCGCTAGCCTGCAGAAGCCCCCTCAGGCGATCTCATTGCTGAAACGACTCTATAGGGGCCCTCCCACCGCGGGATAACTTGTTGGTGTTGGGCGATACACGAATCCGTCTCGAGCTAAGTCCCCAACAAGGAGCTTCTAGGTCGTGACTGCGAGCCGAGACGCATGTCTGCGAAGAGCTTGCAGTGTAATGCGCTGATCGTAGCGGCACGGCATCTTACTTCTTCCCATGAGGGCAAGGTCAAGAGACCGCTTGCTCAGCTCGACACGATCGACTGTGACCTGGCGGAGCCAGTGCTACCTCCGGAGGCGGGGCGACCAAGATCAACACGAGCCGAAGGGTGTGGACCTGTTGTTGCTCCGATCGTGGGTAATGCGATAGACCATAAGACGGTGGGAAGTTAGTCCACCTGAGTCTTGCAGAAGCGTTTGAGCTCATCTGCATCTCGCATTTTGACGCCTCGACGATCGTGGTTGGCGGCTCTGCCTTCCTGTTACTCGAGGATGAGCCACGCGTTAAACACACTTTGGTGCCCATGCTCGCAAAATTCTGGAATAATTCATCGTAAACCGAGTACCATTGTCGGTGATAATTCTACATGGGACCCCATACCCGGTGACCACGGACAAGCGGAAGCTAACGAGCAGCTCGAGCAATGATGGTCGAGACGGTTGACCTCAATCCACTTGGTGAAAGTGTCGACGACCACGAAACAGAATTTTTTCCCGCTGTTCGGGAAAGGGGCGAGGATATCCAAATTTCTGTGTCGAAAAGGCCGCAAGCGGGATGGTCTGGCGGGCGAGACGGCCGGTACTGCGCTCAACGGCGTGAAACCGACATGCTCGGCGTTCGACAATATCCCGAGCATCTCAGAATGCCGCCGCCGAGAATACCCCATACGGAAGGCCTTACCGACCATCGTTACATTTAAGAGTGCGCTCCGAGAGACCTCGAGTGGATGTCGTTGAGTAGGTACTTACCCTCCTCCGTGGAGATGCATCGTGTCGATGCCGGAGACATTCCGTCTCAGAGAGTTTGCCATCCACGAGCTTGTACAAGCTTGCTCGACGCTTAATCTCGCTTCATTGGCGGGGTCGGTGGCAGATCGATCGCCCGCGCCAGAAGCCGTATGGGCTCGGCCCATGCGGAATGCCTTCGATCGCGAGTAAGCACGACCTCTGGTCGGAGATAGATGGAGCCGTCGGCGCCTCGAGGATGACGTCTGGGGTACCTCCTGGTTGGAAGAGCCGAGCTTGGAGAGAAAGCTCGACCGAGTTGTTCCTCCTAGGGACATGCACGAGCTCAAGTTGCGGAACCACTTCTCCATCTTGGCGGACTTGGCGTAGATACTTTACCATCGCATCCCAGAGCATTGATAGTCCTTGTTGTATCGGTTGATGACGAGCCGAGTCTCCCTTCACGACCAACCGTCAGACGCCTAAGGACTTGCGTGCTCGTAAGCCCGCCAAGAGAGCCAGATTCGCCACGCTATTGGTCGCAGAAACCCAAAACGAACCACATACCTCAACCGGTCGCCAGGGGGAAGGATAAGTATCCCACCCGAAGTTTGAAAGACCTCGAGCCGTCAAGAACATGATCCAGGCTTCTCTTCCTCACCTCGAGCTCGGGGGCGGGCTGGCGACGTCTGCTCGACCACAAAATCGCGAGCACTTGCGACTTGATAGTACTGTAAGCCACGACACGGATGTCAAACGCCGCCCGGCCCATGGCCCATTTGGCTATCCGCCTGCCTTCGGATTCCGCAAGATGTCATCGCCGGCGGAAAGTTGCTCGACGACCACGAAATGCGCCTGGAAGTAGTGTAAAGAAGCTTGCGCGAGGCCATGAGAAAAGCGCATGTTAGATTTACGCACTTGTGGGTAACGCTCTTTTGGGCCGTAAGACCTCGTGACATAGTAATCGGATGTTTCTTGTGCCCCTGCTTAGCAACAAGGACAAGATTTTACGGCTTGGGGTGGGCGTCAAGGTAGAGCGGCAACCTCTCGCCAGTCATGGAGTTGTGAGGAGGGTGGGGATGACGGATATACCTTCAAATTGGTCAAAGACCGGCTGAGCTTCGAGTCCATTCAAAGCCCCTGCTTGCCCAGTGGTCTTAAAGAATGGGAGGCCTCGTTCACGAGCCTCGAAATGAATCTGCCGAGGGCGCCATACGACCGTGAGGCTCTCAGACTTGCTTGATCGAGGTCGGGGCTCCATCTTTTCGATGGCCTCGATCTTCTCCGGGTTCGGACCAACCCCCGAGCCCCCGATCATATAGCCAAGGACCTTTCCCGATGCCACGCCGAACACACACTTCTCGGGGTTGAGCTTGATTTGGTACCTGTTCAGGTTTGCAAATGTTTCTTCAAGGTCACGGACGTGGTCGCTCCCGGAGGGGCTTTTGACGATGATGTCATCCACGTAAACCTCGAGGTTTCGCCTAATCTGCTGACTCGAAGGTCCCGGTCATCGACGCTGGAATGTTGCCCCCGCATTGCTGAGAACCAAATGACATGGTCGTGTAGCAATAAGTGCCGAACGGGGTGATGAATGTCGCCTTGTTTCGCCGCCGACCGCCGGCATGACTTGATCGGTGGTAGCGAGTAAGCATCCAAGAAGCTTAGCATCTTGGCGTTGGCGGTAAGTCGACGATCTGGTCGATGCGCGGAAGGGGAAGTTGTCCTTGGCAGCCGAGTTCAACCCCGTATGATCGGCGACATTCTCCACTTGCCACCCTTCTTACGCGACGATGGCCGGGTTGGCTGACCATTCCGAGTAATCGATCTCGCGGATGAAGCGGTCAGAGCTCATCAAGGTTTTCTTGATGACCGCAACCTTCTAGAGAAGCGACGCGATTTCGCGCATGTGTCTAGAATCGGTTACGACACGCAACTTCTGCTCGATCACCTCCTCTAACGCCAGCATATCTGCAGGGCTCCCAGCGAATATACCTTTGTTGGCGAAGGAAGGTGATGAGCTCGAGTTCCTATTTGGGACTCACTCGCCGAGACGTGGACACACTCGTCATGTCGCTTTCCTCGGCGCACGGCCTTTTGTTGCCCATTGGCCGATCGCCGCCGGGCGCTCTTCTCCGTCGCCTCGGGTCCTTGCGAAGGCGAAGATGTCGGCGAAGCGCCAGGTTTTGGTCTCGCAGACCATGTGCCGCTGCAGGTCGCCAGCGACGGTAATGATGCCGTTAGGCCACAGGAGCTTCATGCACGGTGGCCGTAATGATTGGCCGCCATAAACTTGATGAGGGCGGTCTTCCGAGAATAGCGTTGTACGGAGGTCGCCTCAACCACCTCAAAGGTGACCATTTCGGTCGGAAGTTGTCCGAGCCACCGAAGGTGACGGGCAAGACCACCTGCCCCAAGGGAGTAGTCGAGCTCCCAGGAACGATTCCGAAGAAGGGAATGGCGATGCTTTTGATCTTTGACCGGGGAATCTGCATCCGGTCAAGTGCTTCTGCCTGCAACAAATTAAGAGCGCCTCCGCCGACCATGACACGCCCAACCACTGTGTTGCTAATGGTCGGGGTCACGACCAAGGCGGTCTTTAGGTCTCGGGCCATACCTTGTAGGGCATCCTCCGGAGAGAAGGTGATGGTGGCCCGCATGCACTTGCACCGCCGCCGATGGGCTTTCCGCATAACTCGATAGATGGTCCGGCCGCAGCCTTGATCTCGCTACCGATCGTAGGTCGCCGAGCAGCCGAAGATGACGTCAATCCGCCGCTTCGCCTGGAATTCAGTCGAGGTCGCCGTGTTCGACCCGCAGATTCACCCTTTCGGCCGGTGGTCGTCATCCTTCGAGCACGGGCATCTCACCACCCGTCATAGAAGGCTTCAAGCTTTCTGCCAAGCCCCGCAGTCCGCAGTCGCGGGCGGCACGCCGTGGAACAGTGCATTTATCTCGTCGCACCTCGCCGCCTTCTCCTCGCGGCCGAGCATCGGTCCTCCGAGGTCCAGTGCCAAGCCTTCTTTGGGGCTGCCCTGCGCTGACGAGACTAAGGCCGACCTTGACGAGGTCGGGTCCGCCCCAGTCGACCTGGACCTCGAGGACCTCCGCTGGCCGTCCGCCGAGACGATGACCCGTGGCACCTCGCCGTCCTGCAGTCACGCTTCCGCTTCTTGGCGGGCGTCTTGGTTTGCGCCCTTGAATTGGGCGGGCCACCTCCGAGTGGTTCGACACCAAGCTTACCTTGGTAATGTCGCTTCCGGCGACGGCGTCGTCCGTGTCCGGCGTCACAGCGTTCCGCCATGCGAAACGGTTTGTTGACGCCGAGCCTTGTCGTGATCTCGAGGTCTTCGGTAAAGCGCCGGTCATGACCAGCCGAACTTGAAGGCCTTGATGATCGCTTCATCGAGATGCTCGAATCAGTTCTCGTGCGGATAAATCGCCGCGACGAAATCACGAAGAGGTCGCTCTTGCTCGATGACGCGATCCGTGTCTTTCTCCCTCCACGCCGCTCATAACAGCTCTGGAAGTTGAGGCGGGCGCTCTGATTTGGCGCCACGACTTGAAGGAACCGCTTACGGTTGAAGAGCCAGTTCGGCCAAAACCGCCCGCAGTGGGGGAGATAGTTGGCCATGACCGGCTCGTCACCTCCGGCCACCAAAATGGCGGTCGAGTAGATGGATGAGAACTCGCCGAGATTCTTGGTCCTCGCCGGTTCCGATCAAGGCGGCTTGAACCGAAAGCAGAGCGGCGACGCCTGACGAAGGTCGTCGAAGTACGCCACGCAACCGTAAAGCGGGACGAGTGCACGCCGAAGCGATCGTGGCCAACGAGGTCCCCATCTTTGTCTACGACTCGAGTTAAGACTTTCTTGACGCACCCGACCTTGGCGAGATTGGTCATGGTGCCGAGCACGGAGTCGCTCGAGGAATCGCAGCGGTCCTGTCTTCGCGACAGCACTGGCGGAATGTCGGGAAGGTCCCGTGACTCTCTTTGTCGATTGGCGTGGAGCTCGCGTGGCTCACTCGCGTCCAACCACGCCGGGTTAGTGGCGCGGGGCGGCGTCTGGCGGCGTCGGGGTCTCCCCAAAGGTGTTCTTAGATGAAGGCGCTTCATGCCTCGGCGGCAACCGACGCAGTGCTTGGCCGGCGGCGGCGTGGCGAGTTGTCGCCGCTTCTCGAGGAAGGGGTCCTCTGGCGGTGACTTTTGCTGCGGAGGAATAACCTCGATTGCAAAGACGATCAAGTTCTTCGGCCAAAGCCGGCCAAAGAGCTCGATTTTGCCTTATCGGGATCAGCCATGATCCGGGCGATAAGCGGCGCTCCCGAGGGAGGAGTCTCTCTGGTCCTCCGCGGGGCGCGGTGATGCTTTGATTGATCGCGGCGTGGACCATCCGAGCGAGCATCCTCGGGGTTTGTGGTCGCGACCCTCTGCTGCTGCGTCCTCGCTGAGCGTCGCCATGAAGACGTCTTTGCTTTCGCCGGGTGGCGGGAAGGTGAAAACAGGGACGCGGAGCCGGACTCCGCGCCCGATCCTACGCTTGAAGAGTGTCCGTCGATGGAGAACGCCATGCTCCTAAGACCTTGGAGTTTTTCCTGCAAATGAACAAAGCAATCGGGCCCCACGGTGGGCGCCAGCTGTCGACGATCGGGATCGCCAACCGCAGAAAACGAGGTAGGGTCGTCGAGAAATGGGACCGCAATTGCGCTTTGCTCGAACAGGGAATGAGGTCGAAGAGGTCTATGGTCTGAGCTAGGAGACAACGGACGAGACCAAGGATTATCTTGGTTGAGCCTGAGAAGGTAATAGCTTTACTCGATCACCTTGCGGTGGTGATTCTCGCTATTTGTGAGTACAAGAGAGGATTACAGTTCAAGCTGGACGATGCTAAGTCCAGACTTGAGTTGAGTGTGTGGCTTGGGGTTGTTCTGGTCCTCGGTGTTTACAAAGCTCCCGCTTTATACACATTCTTCTTGCAACGTCACGGGAGTAAATCTCGGATCGTGGCCTTCATGCGCATTGATAGCCGTGGTAACCGCTCCGATCCGTCGCCGCGTGCGCGATTATTCCATGATCACGTTTAGAATGCCAATGGCGATGACGCGTGCGGGATCCAAGGAACGTTATCGACCTTGGTCGACCAAGCCCTAGGTCACGGAACCCCGAGCTCGAGTTCTGCGCCCTAGGTCGGCGGCCTCGAGTTTAGACCGACGCACTCTTGGTCGGGTGGCGTCGAGATGATCCAGGTCTTTGATCGAGGCCCTCCGAGCTGGGGCGCCGGTTGACCGTTTGCTGACCGGCTAAGGGTTGCCTAGCCCCCGACAATTTCTCACCCAATATAAACGTTTGCACTTGGCATAACTTCGTCGTCTTTCCATTGTCACTCACATATCATATTGGACCTATATGAACGCTAGTCCTTCCATTGTCACTTAAATGCTATGTTGGACCTATATGATGTTATATTAGTAAAAAATTGAATTACAATGAAATGAAACATTATCTTTAGGGCTACAGGTAGTATTGTTGATTGTACACTTGGTTGGCCATATTGTGCTCTTCTATGGACATCATTAGCAATCCTCGCGTAGTTAGCAACTCATTGTATTCGTGTCAGCTTTTTCCCGTCCATGAGCTAGTCATTTGCCACTGTTGGTACAACATGGCATAAAATTCAAATTTTACCACTCATAGACCCATTGTGTGAGAGGTTGTGCACTAGCTTTTAGGATGACATAGTCGTAGCAATCATATGATCAATAATTCCTTTACATCTCAGTGGTGCTAAACGACCTGGAGCTATCGAGGTGCGTCATGGCTATGCCGATGCTCCCTTCCCTTACCTGCAGTAATTGTCCTCTATGATTATGGAGTGCTATGGTCTTTATCTTATATGGCATGAGTGTACTGGGACTCCCCTGTAAACTATATGAGACACCATCCTTCTGAGCAAGAAGTGAGAGGGATGCCATTGTTGCCTGTTTTGGAGCTACTGTTGTTAGACTCTTAGTACAGCAGGCTCCGATAGGCCTCGAGAGTGCTATCAGTCGAGTCATCACCCCCTACACAATGTTCCTCCTCTGTGAGAAGCTTCCTCTTTCCTTTTGAGGAAGTTCTCCTTTTTGCTTCTCTCTCGTCACCACTGCTTGGTGCTTTCTCTTTCCCATGTGATTGTTATCCGCTGTTTTGTTTGCCCATTTGGCGATGCTTGCAGCCCTAATTTTCTATATATAGACATACAAACACACAACAACTGCTAAAGTACTTTTTTTGCCCTAACCCTAACCCTCAATCACACTAACCTTAACCACATAGTAATGTGCTATCCAAGACTACAATGAGACATCATCTACTGTCATTCATTCACAAAGAACCCTAACCACATGCTAACGAGACTTCATCTACTGCTATTCATCACAAAAGAATCAAAAATCGAACAAACATACCGAAAATCGTTCGGTTTCAGTCAAAAATCGATGATTTTTGTCACTAATCGATGTTCACGTGACACCTTCGATTTTCACTACCGGACTAGTAATTATCGACCAAAGCTGGTCGATTTTTGACCTCTAGCGGCGATTTTCGCACATGCGGAAGCTGGAGACATCTCGATCTGGACGTGAGGGTGGAGAATGAAGTGGGTAGCTCAATGATTGTGTCTGAACAACCACCGACCATCTTAAAACATCCTTGCTTCATTCATGAGCCGGACCGGGCTATTAGGCCTCTACTGTGGGTTGCAGGCCTGCTACTTTTTTTTGCCATTTCAATTTTCTATTTTCGGTTCTAACTCAAATATATCTCCCAAATTCAGTTTTTAAAAAATCCATCCCAGTTGTCACAAAGTTATCAATACTAATTTTAGAGAAATTTAGGATAAAGTTTTACAAATTTTCTAAATTTTTTGAATTTGAATCGGACCAGTTTACCTCTCGGTTCCACAAGCCGAACCAGCTCGATACACTCGATTATCGCGGTTTTTGGTCGATAATAGACGATTTCGTTAATCTTGACCAGGAGTGGTTCTATATATCAAATTTTCGATACAAATTATACAAATTTTGAAACAAGCAAATTATGTAAGCACCCTCTACTCTTCGTCTATGTTTTAATATTTATGCATGGTAGTGGCAAGAGTGCTGATATTCTGTGTTGCTAGTTCAAACAATGGATCGTAGTGGTTAGGGAGCCTTTGACAAGTAGATGCGCAAGTGTGAAGGAAATGTTCTTTTTTACTGGGTAGTTGGGGGTCGTT
The DNA here is from genome assembly GCA_036346375.1 of Guadua angustifolia. Lineage (NCBI taxonomy): Eukaryota > Viridiplantae > Streptophyta > Magnoliopsida > Poales > Poaceae > Guadua > Guadua angustifolia. Next base: position 5,386,269 of record CM070507.1, on the reverse strand, counting down.
GCAGGTCAAAATATAACTAAACATTCAGTTGTTTCGTGGTTTAAAGAAAGTAAGAATATCATTTGGACTACTGTGTTTTATATAGCTGTTGATAATTAAACTCGGATCTATGACAAAAGTACATGCATTGCGACCAAACTGCTGCTCATACAGCATCTCTGTACAGTGTACATACAGACACTTTTCCTCTTTGAAGCAACTTTTTTCCTATGAAAGGCTTACAAGCAACACCTTCTCAATTAAAAAGCAATCAAGCTCGTGGTGGCCCATTCGATGTTTTGATTTCAGCACACAGGCGATCGCTTGGAGATCGGCAAATTTACAATTACGAGTTTACGACTCATTCGATGCATGCTGCGTCCTGGAATCTTCACGCCTTCTTGGTGAGCGATTAAACTAAACCAATCCTTTCTTTTCCAACGCAGTGGGTCACATGGGTTAGCTACAGATTTTACCACATGCTCGTTGGGGTGACGGTGAGACCGGAGGTATGGGAGACGGGGAGCGAAAACCAGTGGCTAGAGGACATGGTTTCCATGATACCAGGGGCCGTATGCTTCGTCCAGCGTTTGCTGATGCAGTGCGTGCGAGTATGCGACAGATAAACGCTCCACTAGACACCCGCGCTACGCCCTATGACACTTCGTGATTCACACATGCGTACAAAATTTTCCATTTCATCACTTTTTTTTGAGCCTCCGGATAAACTTAGCTTTGTAAATCTGGCATCTTTTGCATTGAAATAACAAATTGAAATCAAAATAATATGATTCAATCTCAGACCCTTTTTAAATGTAGCAGATAACAGTGGAGCTCGAAAATTGATGTGTATTCGAGTCAGAGGAGCTGCTAGTAATCAGCGATATGCTCGTATTGGTGATGTTATTGTTGTTGTAATAAAAAACGCAGTGCTCCAAATGCCTCTAGAAAGATCCGAAGTAATTCGAGCTGTAATTGTACGTACATGTAAAGAGTTCAAATGTGAAGACGGTATAATAATACACTATGATGACAATGCAACGGTTATCATTGATCAGCATCTTTTTAAACATAATTATAAAAATAGTTTCATCCTCGCTCGATCGTACAAGTGTTGATAGGTTACCTGCTAGCTGCGCTCCCACACTGAGGAAGGAGCTTGGTGTGGTAGAGTAGCAGGTGACAAGTGTTGTCTACTGACGTTTGCGTAGTCAGGGATAGAGCTATTTTTACAATTGTATTCGGAAGAACACTATTTAAAAAAAGTTTATTCGGAGGTCAGAAAAGTGATGATTTCTTCTCTTCGGTGAGACATAAAGATCGGTTACTTCAAAAAACAAAGAACTTATGTATGATTAAAGATCGTTCTTATTTACTCCTTGAGATGAGCTTCCATTCTTTTTTTTGATAGTTATACAATTATTAAAACATGAATTAAGGATACTTTTGTCTTCCATGATCCCTTGCCAAATTAAGTTACAGTTCTGACTATCGTTTAGCAGAAACTGGAAAGGAGACAGATAGTTTGCTGCGGCTTATTCCATCATTTCGACCCTAAAACCTGAAGATGAGGATTAATTAATGTGTTCTATTCCTGACAGCAATATTGTGTTCTAACCAAGGATTATAAGGCTGATCCATACAAGACTGGAACTATATTGATGATCCCATCAGCATGGATGTGCAGATCGCTTGCTGTCATCATTCATCAAAGCGCGGATGTCAGGTAATTATCTCATATTTGCTACGGTCGATTGTTCTGCCTGTCGAAGAAGCACATCGAGCATCAAGCATTCAAGCCACGCGACAAACCTCGTCCCCAACTCAAGGCATTCGCATGTATTTCCAAGCCAAAGCAATCACAGAGGCAAATGGACAAGGAGGCAATATAAACCCAAGTGGCAGAAGTTTTCATCATCATCATCGATATGTTACAGTCAGGAGGCAACCGGCCAAGTCTCAGGCAAAAAGGTTGCTGAAAGCCTGAACAGACACGACTTTGTGCTAGTTGGGACCCCAGCAGCTGAGGTACATGACCGTCCTCATCCCCTCCTCGGCCTTGTCCGCCCTCCCCATCTTCGCGGCAGGAGCAGTCAGCTCCTTGGCCTGCGAGATGCCGCCGCGCACGTTGGACTTGGCGGCCCGGTGGATCGACCGCAGCGCGTAGTTCCAGCGGCAGAGGCCGGACTGGTCCTTGAGGGCCTCCACCGCGCCCACGCTCATCGCCACCATCCACGACGCCTTCGCCGCACCCGCCATATCTCCTCCTCTTCTTGCTGTGTTGGGCGGCTGATTTATGGTCTTTGCTGTAAGCTTGGCTTTGCAGTGAACTTCGCAGTGGTAGTGTCAGAATTGAACCGATGCTGTTTTGAGGCGAGGAGAGTGTGAGTCGGGTGGGTTATATACGGGAGGGAGGCCGGGAGGGGCGGGGCAAAACAGGTGGTCGCCGGCGCTGGTTTTTCCAGGATACCGGGTGCTTGTGCTTCGATGGACTTCGCTTTCGTCCCGGCCCCCACGTGGCCGACCTAATTCGCGGTTTGTCCTTTGCGACTGGCCCACGCGGACGGGGATGATAGGCATAGGAATTACTAGTAAATTTTTCGCGATGGTTTTTTTCGTAGAAATTTTTTTCTTTTTTCTGACGACGTTTTTTTATTTTTTGAATTGTCGAAATAATGAGCGAAACGGGAAAAAATAGAGAGATAGAGTTGTAAAAATATCTATTTCGATGAATTATTTGGAAAATATTGGAGACCGAGCTGAAAAACCACGGCAAGGAAAAAGTCTAGAGAAAAAAGGGTGAAAAATTATTAGAGATGGCAACCTTCTTTTGTCGAGTCTAACACTCTACGCGTTCACCGAGTAATAATACATATTTAAAAAAATATCAGAGATCGAGATGGGGAAAAAAGTCGAGATAGAGCCGCACCCATATTTTTAGTGACGAAAACATTTTTTCTCGGGAAAAACGGAGAAAGGACCCAAACGTAAGGAGTAAGGACCTGAATGTTACATTTTTAGACCTGTCCGCTATCCTGAAAAATTAGAAAATGACTTGTTCACGATTTGAATTTAACGAGAGGTCTTTCAGTAAAATAGTGCACAAGGACCCAAACGCGATTTTAACGGAAAAATTCTTCCCTCACAAAAATCGCAAAGACCTCTTCGTAATTTATAAAAGGACTAAACGTGAATATTTTTTTTAGCAGAATATGGCCAACTCAAAAATGCTCAGATGTAGGAGCTTTTCCATCTTTAGGAGGGGCATTATACATATACCCCATATAATATGCACTGGGAATGACGAGCGATCAAGGCCCCTAGGTGGCAGCTTGCCGTTTTTGCAAAAAAGCCCCTCCGCTTCTTTAAATTACGGATCGGTCCCTGTAAATTACAAATAGGTCCTTCGCGATTTTTTGTGACGGAAAGATATTTTTTTTGAATCGCGTTTGGGTCCCTCACGCGCTGTTTTGCAGAAAATACCTCCCGTTATATTCGAATCACGAGCAAGCCCTTTTTTAATTTTTCATGATAGCGAACGGGTCCAAAAACGTAACAAACAGGTCCTTACTCCTTAGGTCTAGGTCCTTTCTCTGTTTTTTAGAAAGATAGACCCGATAAATTTCAAAATTCCATTTAGGCCCCTACATACGGTTTATAGCTAAATTGGAAATCGCGTTTAGGTCCTTTCATCGATTTTTTTTCACACGGTTTTCTAAAAAAATGGAAAAAATGGCTTTTTTAGAAAGCACAAATTCGTCGAGGGTTTATAGCTGAATTGGAAATCGCGTTTATGCTTTTTTAAATCATGCACAGTATTGAATCATGAAAGCAAGCCCTTTTCTAATTTTTCATGATAATGACAGTTCAAAAGCGTAACAAAATGTGTCCTTGCTCCTTACGTCTAGATCCTTTCTCCGCTTTTTAGAAAGATAGACCCGATAAATTTCAAAATTCCGTTTAGGTCCCTACTGCATGTTATAGCTAAATTGGAAATCGCTTAGGTCCTTTTTTCATCGATTTTTTCACACTTGCTTAAAAAGGAAAAACGGCTTTCTTAGAAAACACAGATTCACGAGGGTTTATAGCTGAATTAGAAATAGCGTTTATGCCTTTTCGTCATAAAGACAAGAACGCCAAGCAAACTCAAATAGTTAAGAGCTGCTTTGTTTCAAATTTGGATTCTCTAAAAGTCGATTCGGATTGTGGTTATAGAAACTGATTCTTCAAAAGTGGAATCCGTACATATAAAAGTGGATTGTGGATTCTAGTGTATTTGGGTGGGTGGATTGTGAGAATCGGATTCTAAAATCAGTCGTTTGTTTTTATTCGCTTTTGGCAAGAATCTAGAATCGGGTTAAAACAAACAGGCCTAATATATGTTCATATTGCTTTTATTTGCATAAAAAGAGTTTTGGAGATTTGTAATATTTTAATATAATTTTAGATTTTTTGATGATATTTGTTTTTACTTTCTTACATTTACCTTTTTACTAATTCAATAAAAATGACTTTTCTTTAGAGCAAAAACCCAAGAAAAACCAATAATGCGAAAAATTAAGCATACAATTATAATGCCAACTAAATTTATATTTTAGCTTTCTTTGATCTTCATGGGTTAGAAATCAACATCTCAATATTAAAAATGAGTTTATAAAAGACCACCAATTCAAGAAATGATAAAAATGATGGAAATTTAGAATATAATCGCAATCCAAATTTATTTTTTTTTCATTTTACTCATTAAATTTTAGATTTTTGCTATTTTTGGATTTTTCAGGATATTAAAAATAGCTTCTTGGTACATCGCCGTAGACGACGTTGCATATGGAAAGACGGAGGCCGATTAATAATCGCAACAGGTCAAGATACAATACCTTTTTATTTTTCCCAAATTTTCTTTTATTTTTTTTAAAAATCCCCCTTTGTCTCTTAAAATACAGCAACAATTTTTTATTTTCTTTATTTTTCAGTAAAAATTAAAATTGTAAAATAGAGCAACAATATTTTTTATTTTATTTGTTTTTCAAAATAATTTCCCTCTATTCATTAAAATTGAGGCACCATCCACAGCAATGTGTGGAGTTTTAACTAGTATCCTAAGGTTGGCAAGGTTCCTATCGGACCTATGCCACATATCAGCACTCCATGAAAACCTTTCTAAAAAATATATAATTTCGTTTAGGTCCTTTCCATAGATTTTTACGAAAAGAACCTTTTACTTCAGTAAAATCGTGAATCTTTCGTGAAAAGACTCTAAATAAATACCGAAAAAGAACGTAATTACGTTTAGATCATTCCAGCTATTTTTCGCAAAAAGGACCTTTTGATTTCGTGCAGTCGTGGCCAATTTAAAAAAAAACACCGCCGAGAAAAACGAAATTGTATTTTTTGCAGAAAAAATTCGCATCAAATTTTTTTCACCGGTCGATTTAGCACAATCGCAGCTAGTTTTTTTAAAAAAAATACCACCAAGAAAAATGAAATTGTATTTTTTTGCAGAAAAAGTGTAGGTCATTCCCACGGTTTTTTTACGAAAAGAACCTTTTGGTTCAAAAAAATCGTGGATCTTTCGTGCAAGAACCCTAAATAAATACCCAAAAAAAAATATAATTATGTTTAGATCATTCCAGCTATTTTTCACAAAAAGGACCTTTCAATTTAGCACAATCGTAAATCCTTCGGCAGAGGACCCCAGATAGATGCAAAAAAAATACGTGATTGTATTTGTATCCTTTCAACTGTTTTACGCGTTTTCTCGACGATTTTAAGAAAAAACACCGCCAGAAAAAAACAAAATTGTTTCTGCGAAAAAAACGACGCACGCGACGTATCACGCCGCGAAAACATTCCTAGTAACTGTTACTGCAAGTAATACTATGCCACGCAACACAGCATGCCGGCTACTGCAGTAGCGGAATTTTTCGTTTTTTCCCTAACACATTTTTTTAATTTTTTTTTATCCACTACCGAATAAATTTACAAAAAATAACCCCTCTCATTTGACTGCAAGAGGTATAACAAGAGATACGTGTCACATGCCATGCTCCCGTGTACTTCCCGAAGTATCACTACTCTAAGTGTACTTCCGATTTGGCAGGGGGTACTTCCCAAAGTGCACATCGATTAATTGCAGCACGGAACTTTGCCATTAATCGATGATTGAGGTTGGAATTGTTCTTGTCTCTCGCTTCATAGATTATGTTGAAATCGTCGAGGATAAGTCAAGGCATCTGAGAGGGAGGAGCAAGAGAGGCAAGCTCTTCCAGGAATGAGGCCTTGTCTTGGTCGTTGATCGGTCTGTATACTGTGGTTAGCAAGAAAAAGGCATCGTTGCTTCGAAGGAAGACATGCGCTGTCATTGAGAAAGCGCAGGCGACTGGGCCTATCACTTGGACCTTATCGTCATCCTAAGAAATAGGATCCCGCCCCTGACACCTTGGGCTGGCAGGTAGGAAGCATAGGCAAGGTGGTGCCCTTCAATTTACTAGACTAAGGATTGGTCGACACACTGCAACTTAGATTCCTAGAAACAGGCGATGGTAGGACGGGCGGTTCTAGAGTCTGGCACACTGCGGTGCGTCTAGCTAGTACATTAAGTCCACATACATTCCAATTTAGCATAGAGCAATCACACATGTTTTGCTGATGGGGCCACTAGATAATGGAAATGCATTACTGAAAACAACTGAAGTACAAATTTTAGTTGGAGAGGGACTGATTGACAAGCAATCCTGACAGTTGCATCACAGGCTAGGAAATGAGTAGCGACAGTAGGAAACATAAAGGACAACAAAAGACATGCAACCAGACGTAGCTGGCACTGAGTGTCAGAAATCAAATGACAGGAATGACTCTCTGCTAACTATCGCTCTCTGTTTCAACTGAGCAAACTTGGTTTTTCCTGTATTGTTGAACAAGGTTCAGATGAACTGAAGAAAATACGACAATACACACTGGTAAAACAGAGAGAAGTTTGAAAGTGATTTGCGTCGCGAAAATTGCGGCGTTTTAGTCGATTCGCTTTTTTTATTTCTCATGCGTACATGCAGAGTAGCTAACGACTTTTTCGGATCTACAACCAAACATGCAAATCTGTGACCGATTCTATACACGCCACCACTAACGAATGAAAACGTGATCAGAAGTGCTTATTGAAAATGCCGACACTCCGGTGATTCACCAATGCCTAAAGATGCATGTTAAGCAATAACTACTAAAAGTTCTACATGCTCAAGATTACATCACGAGCTAACAAAATCACCCCTAATCTTGAGCACCTTCGCCATTTCATGCCCGCTTTCTTCCTTAACTCCAAAATGGATTCGCCGAAGCGACTTTTGTCCAAGACATCTCGCCATTGCTCTTCAAATCAATGTACTCCATCACTATCTCGTCCTTTTCAACACACTCCCTTATGAAGTGAAAACACGTGTCAATATGCTTGCTTCGATCATGGAGTACCCCATTCTTGCAGAGGTTAATTGCGCACTTATTGTCGACCTTCAGATCGGTAACTTGGTTCTTTCTCCTGCACTCACCGATCAATCGCGACACCATATACCTGACAAGCTGCAGTAGTAGCAGTTTATGAATTCAGCTTCACATGAAGAAAGCGCTACTACCCTTTTCTTTCTGGATCGCCACTAACCAAATTACTTCCAAAGATGAACAATACTCGGTTGTGCTTTTCATCATCACAATATCCCTACCATATCACTATCACTATAGCCTATCGCAGTGAGCTCTTGATCACCTCTTGTGACAAATCTACAACCCAGATCCTTAGTTCCGCCACATACCTCAGATGTGCTTTTATCGACCAATGTTCAAAGGGTTGGTTTCTCCATGAATCTACTAACATATCCCACTGAATATGCTAGATCAAGTCTTGTATTCACCAGGTATCTCAAACTGCCCACAATGCTTCTATACATTGTCGCATCAAACAGTTCTCCATTACCTTCCTTACTCAGCTTCAACCTGGGCTCCATCGGTACTTGAGATGAGTTACATTCAGCCATCCCTGCCTTTTCAAGGATTTTTCCTGCATATGCAGACTGTGTTACAGAGATGAACTCACCAGATTGATCTACTTCCATTCCGAGATAATAAGACAATAGGCCCAAATCACTCATCTTGAACAAAGCCTTCATCTACTTTTTGAACTTGGTGATTCCTGTTGTTTGAGCACCTGTGATTATGAGATCATCTACGTAGACTCCCACAATTATCCTGTTAGGACCAGAACCTCGAGTGTAGACTGCATTCTCTGTTACTGATCTCACAAAACCAAGGTTACTAAGGCTTGAATCCAATTTTGAATACCAAGCCCTCGGTGCTTGTCGTAGGCCATACAGTGCCTTCTTTAACCTCAACACCTTTTGCTCTTGTGCTTCATCGACAAAACCAGGCGGTTGTACCACATATACTTCTTCCTCCAATTCTCCATTGAGAAAAGCGGACTTCACATCCATGTGATGTATCTCCCATCTGTTTTGTGCAGCCAAGACTATGAGGAGTCTCACCGTCTCAATTCTGGCAACAGGCGTGAAAACTTCTTCAAAGTCAACACCTTGTTGCTGCACATAACCCTTCACCACTAATCTGGCTTTGTGCTTAATCACCTCTCCATTTGCATCCTTTTTAACCTTGAAGATCCATTTGAGACCAATAGCACGATGATCATGAGGAAGATCAGTAAGAAACCAAGTGGAATTACCTTCAATTGACTGCATCTCCTCGATCATGGCCTTTCTCCAAGAAATCATCTTCTCGACACGCAAAGCTAGTTGGTTCTGCATCCGCCAACAAGCATTCTTCACTATAGTCGAAATCAAGAATTGGCTCTGTAGTCTCCAAGATATTCTCTATCGTCCGATATCTTCGAGGTGCTTCATCAGTACCTTCACTGGCATTAGTTGACGGAGAACATAATTGCACCCCCATGGCCCCATTGGGTTTTAAGGTGTAGCAGTACCCAGTGAAGATGGTGATGCAGGAGCTGTCATCGCTTCCGAATTCACTGGTATGCTTTCCTCCATGGTTGCACCTGCATAACCAACAGGGGCCACAAAAAATTCAACCGTGAGGTCTTCTCCCGCCTGAACTCCACTGGAATTGCTCCAATCCCAGCTTGCTTCTTCGTTGAACACCACATCCCGCGACACGCACACACGATGTGTCACAGGATCAAATAGCCGGTACGCCTTGGAACCTTCTTCATAGCCGAGGAACACCATTCTTGTGCTTCGATCATCCAGCTTCTTCGCGTTTGGCTTCGTCACCTTCACACGCGCAACACAGCCAAAAGTGCGCAGGTGTTTAACTGAGGGTCATTGCCCGTGCCATGCTTGAAACGGTGTCTCCCCATCAAGGCTCTTTGTAGGCGATCTATTCAAGATATACACCGCCATTGTGACTGCCTCCCCCCAAAAATACGAAGGCATATTCATTGCCTTCAGCATACTTCGAGCAGTGGCCACAACCATTTGATTTCGCCATTCGACAACACCGTTCTGTTGCGGTGAGAACGGGGCAGTGAGGTATCGCTTAACTCCACGATCTGCGCAGTACTTCGTGAATTCCACAGAGGTGAATTCGCCTCCACGATCAGTGCGGAGAGCCTTTAGCTTTCTGCCAGTCTCCACCTCAACGCCAGTCTGGAAACGCTTGATTTCACCCGCCGCTTGATCTTTTGAAGATAACAGCCGAATCCACATATACCGGCTCTTGTCATCGACGAGTAGCAGAAAGTACTTCTTGCCTCCTGAGGTGGAGGGAGCAATCGGACCACATAGGTCTCCATGCACCAACTCGAGTACTTCACGCGCCCGGAAGGATGCTTCTGCAGGAAATGAGCTTCTCTTTTGCTTCCCCACCAAGCAACCATCACAGAGTTGGTTGACTTGATCGATTTTGGGAAGTCCCCTGACTAAATCTTCTTGCCACAGTCTGCGCAGGGCTTGGAAATTGAGGTGGCCGAAACGGGCATGCCATCTCCAGGCCTCCTCACTCACAGATGCAGAAAGACAAACTGGTTGAGCAATTCTTAACTTTAAGGTATACAAGCGATTTGCACCACGAGATACCTTAGCAAGCAGGGCTTGATCTTGATCACGAATCGACAAAACTCCGTCTTCAACATGGATCTTATGGTGTTGCTCATCCAATTGCCCGAGACTGATGATATTATTGCGCAGCTTGGGGATGAGGTACACTCCTTCGAGTGCACGGTGCTCTCCATTCTTGCAGGCATATAACACGACGCCACGCCCAAGTATCTCCACCACTGAGCCGTCACCGAACTTCACAGTGCCTGTGATATTGGTGTCAAGCTCGGCAAAAATGGATCTGGTACCCGTCATGTGGTTCATAGCACCAGTATCAAAATACCATACATCAGAAGCATGGTTAGAAACCCCGTCATGGAGATTCACTTCTTGTGCACAGGTCTCATTGAGATGAACCTGTTCGGCCTTAGGGGTGTTGATCAATGAAACAACACCTGCTGATGAAAATGCACAAGACTCTGACATGAGTAGAGTTTGTTCTTCCTCTACTTGTACCAGGTTGGCTTCCTTCTTCCGCTTCACGCCGTGGTTTTCGCAGATCGCTTTCGCTGTAGTGCCCGTAGTTGTTACAATTGTAACACTTGATCTTGGAGAAATCTCGTGTGACGCCACCCACCATTGTCTCCTTCCCATTTGGTGAAGCAGCAGGTTTGGGGCGCCAGCGAGGTGTCTTGTCACGAGTCGCTTCTTCACTCTTGTTTGCTCGATGACTTGCTTCGATCACGTTGCTTCATGCGGGCTTGCCATTCTTCCTCCGTCAGGAGCAGTTGGCCGTTGGCGTGACCATTGCCCGCCTCTTCGTCGTCTCCATAGCGCTCATCCACCGAGGACAGACGCCCAATAAGCTCCTCCATCGGCATGGTCTTCAGATCAAGCAATTGCTCTATGGCAATAGCAACTTGCCGATACTTCCTCGGCACCACCCGTAGGAGCTTCTTGACAACGTGCTCGTCTTCTAGCTCACCTTCCATGTCGCGGATGTCACTGATGAGACTGGTGAGTCAAAGACGAAAATCTTCAACGGTCTCCCCTTCTTTGAATCGGATTGATTCATACTCTTGACGCAGCGATTGCTCCTTGGCTTCCCGAACACGATCAACACCAACTCGCATCACCTTCACAGCCTTCTCATGCCTCCTTGGCGAATCCTTTTGCAAGGGTTCGAGCATCTCTCAAGCACGGCTTGAAGAATGGCGAAAGTACCATCCTGTCTTCTTTGTAGTCTCCACCACCGGTTGATTGCCCCAGACTTTAAGCCCGCAGGTAACCCTCATCAACAAATACCAACTGCATAATTGGTTCTTGTTAGCATTGGATACCGAATGGCATCCCGAATCCTTGGCGCTTTCATTGGCGCCATCGCCGCAACACCGCTTCCATCGTTGTCGACTTGATTGGAGAAACTCCTGGCTTTATTGCGTCGTCGGCGTCGTGTAACGCCCTCCGCGATCAGAGACATGGTGGAGGGATCGATCACTTGAGCTCGATACCAAATGTTAGAAATCAAATGACAGAATGACTCTCGCTAACTATCGCCTCTGCTTCAACCGAGAAAACTTGGTTTTTCCTCAGATTGTCGAATAAGGTTCGATGAACTCAAGAAAATGCGATAATACACATCGTAAAATAGAGAAAAGGGCGAAGTGATTTGGTGTGGAAAATTGCGGCGTTTTACGAGTCGGGCCAGCCTTTTATTTCTCATGCGCATATGCGAGAGTAGCTAACGACTTTTTCGGATCTACAATCGAAACATGCAACTGTGACTAGTTCTACACACGGCCACCACTAAGCTAATGAAAACGTGATCGAGAAGTGCTTCTTGAAAATGCCGACACTCCGGTGATTCACCAATGCCTAAAGATGCATGCTAAGCAATAACTACTAAAAGTTCTACATGCTCAAGATTACATCACGTAGCTAACACTGAGCAATGAAGAGGACTAAGGTTGAAGCAAAAGGCACTTGATCTGGAAACAGCATTCTGACAAGGGAGTGCGGGTTGGCCAATGTGCTGAGGCTCGAGAGGTATGGGTTTAGGCATCACCCACTAGTGGGTCACCCCTCGCCAAGTACCCGACTGCCTCCATGACCTACTAGCCTTGCTCAACAATATGGCAGATGTTTTTCAAGGCTGCAATAGTATGGTCTAAGAGCAGCTCGTCAAAGAGCCTAATGAACTGTTGCAGAGCTTCTGGGGTACTTCTTTCACCTTTGGTGAGCAAAAACTGAGGTGTTGTTCCAGAAGTTCCTATGCTATTTTTGACATTGGCACTGTCCTTACCTTGGATGCAAGGCGCTGGCTACGACATCGGGCCAACATACCATAGAAGCCGCAGTCGCTACCATCGCTAGTCATAGGTCAATCACACTTTCACTTGTCTTCAGGTCGGTTTGACAGTGCACAGGCAATGGGAGTATGGGCTACGATGGTTGGGTGACGACCTAGTGTAGGAATTGTTGCATGGGCAGGCAGGAAGGCGCGGGTTGGCGATCGCACAATACATTGGAGTCATGTTGGTTGTTTAAGTTGTCTGCAGTCCGCAACAAGGCTTGAGTTGGCCAGCTAGTGGATTGCATGGGAGTAGACTCGTCCGAGAGAAGCTGCTGCATTGCTTCCTATGGGTTGGCCGGCAAGGCTACTAGTGCAGGCCTAACTTAGTCGCAAGATCGCCCTGGTGAAGGAAAGCTGTCGACGGCTTTAGCAGTGGCATGAACATGATGTCGCTCAGCTAGCTGCGTGAATGTCAGAGACGGGAAGTAGCCACCAGCTCCCTTTGGCGAGAAAGAGAGCTACGGGTAATAGGGAGCAGGAGGCTAAAAATTTGCTTCATCTAGCATTGGGTGGTGCCAGGTGCTTTATTGGAGGTAGCAATAGTGTTTGTGCAGGTAGAACATCACTGGGTTTGGATCATTATCGAGATTAGTCAGTGGAGAGGTTAGGCTGCCCATTTGCACAGGCGGGAAAATGTCCATTGGGACAACCTCTTCTACAAATGCTATCATGATCATTGTGGCATCAAGGCACGGTGCACAGGCAGGGCTGGCTGGCGCAAGATGGAAAGGCTCGCTCACCTTTCCAACGATCTACCTCGACGTGGGCAGCCCCACTGAGTAGCCACACGTGATGAACTCTTATGCACACGCTCGGAGGACCTAATGCGATGACGCCAGCCAGGCTACCCCCTAGCGTAGCATGGTGATCGGCTTGTCCAGCCATGCACTACCTCACATGGCTGGCGGCTAACGGCCATGGTATCGTTGTAACGGTGAGGGGAGCGAGTGCGGCGGTTCCCTTGTCTGCCACGGGGCTAGGGGTCTTGGGAGCGACTGTGGCCAAGGGTTTGGCCCACCTAGGAGTGACACCCGTGGTGATCACAGCGACCTCGCAGGTCATGGTCAGCGTCCTTCTTGTCTTCGTCGTCATCCAGGTGATCGTCATTGCGGCAATCACCCAATTAGCAGCGCACATCATGTCGTTGGGGAGGCCTGGGCGACGACGTTCCATCAACGATGTTGAGCGTCTAGTCGAAGGAGAGGGTCTTTGGCCAGGTTTCCCTGTCTATGCGGAGGGAGGGCAGGTAGTCTTCAGTGACGTCAAGGTGAACGAGGACATCATGGGTGGAGCCCTTCGGCGGGTCCGAGCACGATGGTGAGGCATCTGGGGCGCCATGCGATGTTCACGGCGCTTTCCTGCAGCGATTCTCAGAAAAGACCGAGCATGAGATGCATTTGGGGATGACATCCGGGTTGGAGACCTAGACCCAAACCCAGAATATGTTGGTGGCCTCACGACGACGTGATTGTCAATAGATGCGGTCGAAACAGCACCATCCCCTGAGCACTTTTGCCGTGGCACTGTGATTCCAGGCACAGAGGGGTAGCCCCTCTAAGCCAATGTTTGTCTGGAATGACAGGGTGGTGTGGCTGGCAGCACTATTGGGGATCCAAGGCGCAATGTCATAGCCACAATCACCATGGTTAATATGTTTTGCGCGAATGGCTGCATTCTATTGCGTCGGATAGTTGAACCATGCCATGAAGTCCTCCGGGCTATGGTGCGTGATGCGTAGTCAACCTAGGGGATAGCAAGCTTGGCTTCAATCGCCTTGGCCACCTTATAGGTGCTGGCGTTATCAGTCAAAGTCTTGTCTCTAGTGACCACAAGGAGGACAACATGTTGGCTGAGATTGGCTGCCTCATTCGACATGGCCTGTGTGGCAGTGAAGGTGTAGACATTGCGCCCTGGGCGGTTTGATGGGTAGCCAGAGATTACCATTGCAGACCGGTGTTGCCCAGGGGGAAGCACACGGTTGGGGCAGCGACGTGCTAGGTGACCACCTCTCTTGCAAGCGTAGCACCTGACCAGGTCTCTGCACTTGTCTATCTTGTGGCCTAAAGCCAGCCAACTAAAGCATTTGCCCCTTGGAGCTGAGGCCCGAGCTAATTTATAGCCCAATCAGTTTGTCTTGTTGAACTGGGCAACCAGTGAGGAGTGGTCATGGCGGATTGAATGTGAGGCCAGGGGTGGGTTGGAGTGTCTCATCCATTAGTACCCAGGCTTCACAACATCCTAAGATGGCGACCCCGGGAAGTTGGGCGAGAGTAATCCCTGGTCGGTTACAACTAGAGTTGGAGCAGCTGTTAATACTTTCAGTGGGAGTGGTGTGGCTTCTGCACGCAACGGCGTCTCCGAGACATGGGAGTGGCCCAAGAGATCTGTCACTTCCTCCACCTCCGCAAGGACCTTCGTGGAGCTCCAATCTGGGTGATTCACCGCTCGAACCATCTCTTCAAAACTGTCATTAGCTACAGTGCCCAGGATAGGGGGAACAATGACCCGAGGGTAGGCCAACGACATAGGCACACGGGCTATGCTAGAGGTAGGTTGCGGCGAGGTAGATGCTTGAGAATCAATGTCGTCAGCGTTTTCAATAGATCCCCAATCTAGCTTCTCAAGTCTATCACAAGAGCTATCCCAAGGGAGCTCGGCTTAAAGTCTTTTGGATGGAAGATCTGGGGTGGTACCCACATCTGAAGGCGCTGGGGAGGCTATCAAGGCTTCCACTGTGGTCGGAGAAGCGGGCCGTGCTTGGTGGTGGCCACCGTGGTCGGATCAACCCACGGCGTGGGGGACGTTGGGGGACTGCTATTTTGTCTATCGTACTCGTTGTATAACTATTAAAGTATGAATGAAGGGTAGATAATGATTAATTACCCTTTCACTTACTTTAATATTTATACAAATTGTATTAGGAGAGAAAGACACTGCTCTTACTCCTTTTGTCTTCCATTTTTTTAGATCAAAAGGACATCGAAAACGATGCCCCAGTTCCATTTTACTGAAACTGAAAACAGTCACACCATAATATCCAGTTAAGCGCATAGTCACAGTCAACGCATTCACCCTCATACACATAACCTCTCGCACCACAAAAAAACTCCCAACACCTGAAGCGATCAATCATTTATTCCCAAAACATTACATCCTCAGAACATAAAAACAAAACATCAATACCACGATCACGCCAGGAAGCTTCCTTTTCCTCAAGCATCTGTCAATCCACCAACTTGTTGATATAAAGGTTCTGAGCCTTCACTCCAAAATATCGCTTTCTTCTTTGGACTTTAAACTCTTTCATCCCCAGCTCCTTTCCGTACCACGCAATCCCCAATTCCAATGCAAGCGGTGTCGAATTCTTTTCATCAAGATCCTCGCAAAAAGGTCCAATATGGCTCGTGATACCTTCCTTGTACAAAGGACTCCAATCTTTCAAAGCACCAAGCATCTTCCTCCAAATTGTTTTGACATTTCTCCAACACTGACAATAAAAAATTAAGTCATTTCGATGTTCCACAAACTCCAAAGTGTAGCAGCACAAATTGTATTTAATGCAGCATTTTTCTTATTACTAATCCGAGTAAACGCCACGATTCATAGTTATAACCAATATTCAAATCAAAAAATCACCGACCAAATTCCAAACACTTTTAGCAATAGTACATTCAAAAACAAATGAACCATGATTCGATTCATAGCGTATAAACAAAAAGAACCCTTATCCATACCTCTCTTCATCAAATTATCCTTCGTCATTATTTTGTTATGTGAAACAAGCCAAAGGAAAAAATGAATTTTAGGGGGAACAATTAAACTCCAAATAGCGGGCAAGAAAACCGGGATTACCCCTCTAAAATTTATGATCGCATAAAGAGATCTAACCGAAAAGAGACCATTACTGTTATATTGCCAAACCAAAGCATCCTCCTCATCATTGAGAATTAAAGTATTCACCACCTCGACCAACTCGAACCAACGCATCAACATGTTCTCATCGAAAGTTCTCCGGAATGTGCATTTAACATTCGAACCATCCCAAACCTCTGCGACCGTGGCCCCTTTCTCATTAACTAGAACGTAAAGATCCCAAAATTGAACAGCCAAACACGAATTCCCGAACCAAATATCCTCCCAAAACCTCACTTTGGTCCCATTACCAATCAACCACTTATAGCCAAACTTGGTAGCCTGCAAAGCCCAAACAACCCCTTTCCAGAAAACAGAAGCATGTTTAGAATCCGAAAGAAATATATTAGGGTTATCTGATGTATACTTGTACTTAACCAGATCTTTCCAAAGCTTATTTTCACTGTTACAAAATCTTTTAACCCAAGAGGCAAGAAGACACAAGTTTAAGTCCCTAATATTAGGTACACCAAGACCCCCGTACTCTTTTTCCATACACACCAATTGCCAATTTGCCAAATGCAATTTATTGTGCCCCTCATAATCATTCCACAAACAGTTAGTCATATGAGAATTAATAAGATCCAAGGCCCACTTAGGAAATTTAAAGAAAGATAATAAGTACAGAGGAATACTGGCTAAGCAAGATTTAATAAGAATTAACCGACCACTATGCGACAAAAGTTTGCCTCTCCATCCTGCAACTCTCTTCAAGATTTTATCCACAAGAGGTTGAAGATCTTCTCTCCTGATCTTATCATGATGAAGCGGAATGCCAAGATATTTAATAGGAAATGTACCAACCTTACAGCAGAAAATATCAGCAAACCTACCAATCTCCTCATCATCACACCCAATAGCAATCAATTCACTTTTATGAAAATTAATCCTCATTCCCGACATTTGTTCAAAACAAATAAGGAGCCACTTAGGATGCAAAGCATAGGTTTCATTATTCTTTAGGAAAAGAATGGTATCATCAGCATACTGCAAATTCAAAATACCACTAGAGCATAAATCATCACACAAGCCTTTGAGAATCCCACTACTAGCAGCTTTAAAAAGCATACGAAAAAAAACATCAGCAACTAAATTAAAAAGAATAGGAGATAAGGGATCCCCCTGCCTCAGGCCCTTCCCAGTGTGGAAAAAAGTACTTTCCACACCATTAATTTTAACACCAACGGAGCCATTATACAAAATAGAATGGATCCAAGTTATCCACTTGACCCTAAAACCTCGTTTACTCAAAATATCCATGAGGAAACTCTAATTAACCATGTCATAAGTTTTTTCATAGTCCAGCTTAATAACCAGCCCTTTATCTTTATCCTGGTGAATCTTATGAATAACCTCGTGGGCAGTTACCACACTTTCTAAAATATATCTATTTTTGATAAAAGCCGATTGATTTTGCATAATAATTCTATTGCAAATCAAACCAATTCTATTAGTCAAAACTTTGGTAATAATTTTGTAACTGCAATTCAGCAAACTAATGGGTCTGAATTGTTTCATGTTTCTAGCATTATTCTCTTTAGGAATTAGGGAAATCATAGCAAAATTCAGTCTAGAAACATCCAGATCACAATTATATAAACTTCTAAAAAGATCCATCAGATCCTCTTTAATGATGTGCCAGAACTTTTGATAAAACATAAACGGAATGCCATCCGTTTATGCATTCCGTTTATCCCTTGCCAAATTTGTTACAGTTCTGACTATCGTTTAGCAGAAACTGGAAAGGAGACTGATTGTTTGATGTGGCTTAATCCATCATTTCGACCCTAAAACCTGGAGATGAGGATTAATTAATGTGGTCTATTCCTTACAGCAACATTGTGTTCTAACCAAGGATAAGGCTAATCCATACAAGACTGGAACTAAATTGATGATCCCATCAGCATTTATGTGCGGATCGCTTGCTGTCATCATTCATCAAAGCGCGGATGTCAGGTAATTATCTCATATTTGCTACGGTCGATTGTTCTGGCTGTCGAAGAAGCACATCAAGCATCAAGCATTCAAGCCACGCAACAAACCTCGTCCCCAATTCAAGGCATTCGCATGTATTTCCAAGCCAAAGCAATGACAGAGGCAAATGGACAAGGAGGCAATATAAACTCAAGTGGCAGAAGTTTTCATCATCATCATGGATATGTTACAGTCAGGAGGCAACCGGCCAAGTCTCAGGCAAAAAGGTTGCTGAAAGCCTGAACAGAGACACGACTTTGTACTAGTTGGGACCCCAGCAGCTGAGGTACATGACCGTCCTCATCCCCTCCTCGGCCTTGTCCGCCCTCCCCGTCCCCGTGGCAGCCGAGGCAGGAGCAGTCAGCTCCTTGGCCTGCGAGATGCCGCCGCGCACGTTGGACTTGGCGGCCCGGTGGATCGACCGCAGCGCGTAGTTCCAGCGGCAGAGGCCGGACTGGTCCTTGAGGGCCTCCACCGCGCCCACGCTCATCGCCACCATCCACGACGCCTTCGCCGCACCCGCCATATCTCCTCCTCTTCTTGCTGTGTTGGTCGGCTGATTTATGGTCTTCGCTGTAAGCTTGGCTTGCAGTGAACTTCGCAGTGGTAGTGTCAGAATTGAACCGATGCTGTGTTGAGGCGAGGAGAGTGCGAGTCGGGTGGGTTATAAACGGGAGGGAGGCCGGGAGGGGCGGGGCAAAACAGGTGGTCGCCGGCGCTGGTTTTTCCAGGATACCGGGTGCTGGTGCTTCGATGGACTTCGCTTTCGTCCCGGCCCCCCTGTGGCCGACCTGAGCGACCTCATTCGCGGTTTGTCCTTTGCGACTGGCCCACGCGGACAGAGATGATAGGCATAGGAATAACTGTTACTGCAATACTATACCCTCAAAAAATAAAAAACGCGTTTAGGTTCTCTCAACGGATTTTTAATAAGATAGACTTAAAAATATCGGAATCATGTTTACATCCCTCCGCGGTTTTCTAAAAAACGCAAATTCGTCGAAGATTTATAGCCAAATTAGAAATCGCGTTTATGTCCTTTCGTCGATTTTTTAGTAAAATACACCTAAAAACATTTGGAATTACGTTTATATTCCTCCATGCGGTTTTCTAAAAAACATAGATTCGTCGAAAGTTTATAACCAAATTGGAAATCGCGTTTAGGTCATTTCATAAATTTTTTAGTAAAATAGACCCAAAAAATTTAAAATTACGTTTATATCCCTCCACTCGGTTTTAAAAAAAACGCGATTTCGTCAAAGGTTTATAGCAGCCCGTAGATTCATTAGCAGGTCCTAACGACCCTTTAAAAAAACAGAAACTAAAAATACGACCAGATTTCCTGAATTTTACACGTTACGTCGTTGTGCGCGACGCAACGTAGCGCGTTACTCTGGCCAATATATCTTAAAGTCAGGAGGATTCAGGCGTATGCAGGCTGCCAAGTCACCGATTTTCCAGAAATGCCCCTCGAAATTTGCAAAAAGGATCCTATAGTTACGCAAATTCAACGCGGGCGTCGGTTCTTTCAGCCTGGAAGATTTAAAAAAAATTGAAATCACGAGCAAGTCCTTCCACCGGTTATTTTGTAAAAAAACACCGGTTCTTTCGATCCGAAGATTTAAAAAAATTTGGAATCGTAAATAGATCCTTCCATCGGTTATTTTGAAAAAAAGATGCCCGTAGTTCCATAAATTCAATTTGTAAAAAAATCATGTCAGATTTTTTCCTTGCGGTGTAGCATCGCGTGACTCAACCTAGTTATGTCTTAAAGATCCTGCATACGAAGGGATTGTGGAAGAAAAGTGCTAGTATTTACCCAATATTTCGTGCTGTCAACAAGAATTTCATAGCAAAATACATTGACCATCACAAGGACGCTGGTCCTGGGCTTGCTGATACTTATGCTGCAGTTTGTGCTGGGAAAGTGCCTACCAAAATCCAACATTGACACCTTCGGACAGAGATATTGCAGATTCTTTCAGGCTTACAGCAAACACGATACATCATGCTCTGATGCTCGATTGCTCTATTAGTTAATGTTCATTCATGGTAATATCTTTTTCAAATCTTTATTTCGGCGGTAGAAATTCTAGTCAATACTATGCCACGCAGCACAGCCTGCCGGTTACTGCAGTAGCGGAATTTTTCGTTTTTTCCCTAACACGTTTTTTTTATCCGCTACCGAATAAATTTACAAAAATAACCCCGCTCATTTGACCGCAAGAGGTGTAACAAGGGAGTAAGGAACACGTGTCACATGCCGTGCTCCTCTGTACTTCCCGAAATGTCACTACTCTAAGTGTACTTCCGATTTTGCAGGGGTACTTCCCGAAGTGCACATCGATTAATTGCAGTACGGAACTCTGCCATTAATCGATGATTGAGGTTGAAATTATTCTTGTCTCTCTCTTTGTAGATTATGTTGAAATCATCGAGGACAAGCTAAGGCATCTAAGAGGGAGGAGCAAGAGAGGCAAGCTCTTCCAAGAATGAGGCCTTGTCTTAGTCGTTGGTCAGTCTGTACACCGTGGTTAGCAAGAAAGAGGCATCGTTGCTTCGAAGGAAGACATGCACTGTCATTGAGAAAGCGCAGGCGACTGGGCCTGTCACTTGGACCTTATCGTCATCCCAGAGAAGTAGGATCCCGCCCCTGACACCTTGGGCTGGCAGGTAGGAAGCATAGGCAAGGTGGTGCCCTCCAATTTACTGGACTAAGGATTGGTCGACACACTGCAACTTAGATTCCTATAAACAGGCGATGGCAAGCTGGGCGGGTTCTAGAATCTGGCACACTGCGGCGCATCTGGCCAGTGCATTAAGTCCACATACATTCCAATTTAGCATAGAGCAATCACACATGTTTTGCTGATGGGGCCACTAGATAATGGAAATGCGTTACTGGAAACAACCGAAGTACAAATTTTAGTTGGAGAGGGACTGACTAAAAGCAATCCTGATAGTTGCAACATAGGCCAGGAAATGAGTAGTGACAATAGAAAACATAAAGGACAGCAAAAGAAATGCAACCAAACGTAGCTAGCACTGAGCGACGGAGAGGACTAAGGTCGAAACAAAAGGCACTTGATCTGGAAACAGCATTTTGACAAGGGAGTGCGGGTCGGCCAGTGCGATGAGGCTTGAGAGGTATGGGTTTAAGCATCACCCACTAGTGGGTCACCCCTTGCCAAGTACCCGACTGCCTCCATGACCTGCTGGCCTTGCTCATCAATACGGTAGATGTTTTTCAAGGCCGCAACAGTATCGTCTAAGATCGAGCAGCTCGTTAAAGAGCCTGATGAACTGTTGCAGAGCTTCTGGGGTACTTCTTTCACCTTTGGTGAGCAAAAACTGAGGTGCCATGCCAGCAGTTCCATGCTATTTTTGACGTTGGTACTGTCCTTACCTTGGATGCAAGGCATTGGCTATGACATGGGCCAAAGCGTTGCCACGGAAGCCGGTGTTGCTACCACCTCTAGTCATAGGCTGGGTCACACTTTCACTTGTCTCCAGGTCGGTTTGACAGTGCACAGGCAGTGGGAGTATGGGCTACGACGGTTGGGTGAAGACCTAGTGCAGTAATTGTTGCATGGGCAGGCAGGAAGGTGCGAGCTGGCGATCACACAGCAGATTGGAGTCATGTTGGTTGTTTAAGTTGTCTGCAGTCCGCAACAAGGCTTGCGTTGGCCAGCTAGTGGACTGCATGGGAGCAGACTCATCCGAGAGAAGTCACGACCGCTTCCTCTGAGGGTTGGTCGGCAGGTACGCTAGTGCAGCTTCGACTTGGTCGCAAGATTGCCCTAGCGAAGGAAAGCTATCGACGGCTTTAGCAGTGGCATGAACATGATGTCACTTAGCTAGCTGCGTGAATGTCAGAGACGGGAAGTAGCCACCAACTCCCTTTGGTGAGAAAGAGAGCTACGGGTAATAGGGAGCAAGAGGCTGAAAATTTGCTTTGTCTAGCATTGGGTCGTGCCAGGTGCTTTGCTGGAGGTAGAAAAAGTCTTTGTGCAGGTAGAACATCAGTGGGTTTGGATCATTGTCGAGATTAGTCAGTGAAGAGGTTAGGCCTCCCATTTGCACAGGCGAGGAGATGTCCATTGGGACAACCTCTTCTATAAATGTTGTCATGATCATTGTGGCATCAGGGCATGATGCATAGGCAAGGCTGGCTGGCGCAAGATGGAAAGGCTCGCTCACCTTTCCAACGATCTACCCCGTCGTGGGCAGCCTCGCCAAGTGGCCACACGTGATGAACTCTTGCGCACACGCTCGAAGGACCTAGTGTGATGACACCAGTCGGGCTGCCCCCTAGCATAGCATAGTGATCGGCTTGTCCGCCGCACTACCTTGCATAACTGGCGACCAACGGCCATGGTATTATTGTAACGGTGAGGGGAGCGAGTGTGGCGGTTGCCTTTTTGCCACGGGGTGAGGGGTCTTGGGAGCGATTGTGGCCAAGGGTTTGGCCCACCTAGAAGCGACGCCCATGGTGGTCACAGCGACCTCGCAGGTCATGGTCGGCGTCCTTCTTGTCTTCATCGTCATCCAGGTGATTGCCATTGCAGCGGTCACCCAATTAGCAGTGCACATCATTTCATTGGGGAGGCCTGGGTGACGACGTTCCATCAATGACGTCGAGCATCCAGTCGAAGGAGAGGGTCTTCGCCAGGTTTCCCTGTCTATGTGGAGGGAGGGCGGGTAGTCTTCAGTGACATCAAGGTGAACGAGGACATCATGGGTGGAGCCATTCGGTGGGTCCGAGCACGATGTTGAGGCATCTGGGGCGCCATGCCATGTTCGCGGCGCTTTCCCACAGTGATCCTTAGAAACGACCGAGCATGAGATGCATTTAGGGATGACATCTGGGTTGGAGACCCAAACCCAAACCCAGAATATGTTGGTGGCCTCACAACGACATGACTGTCGATAGATGGAGCCGAAACAACACCATCCCCTAAGCACTTTTGCCATGGCACTGTGATTCCAGGCACAGAGGGGTAGCCCCTCTAAGCCAATGCATGTCTGGAATGATAGTGTGGTGTGGCCGATAGCACTATCGGGGATCCAAGGCGCGATGTCATAGCCACAGTCGCCATGGTCAATATGTTTTGCGCGAATGGTTGCATTTTGTTGCGTTGGATAGTCGAACCATGCCATGAAGTCCTCCGGGCTGTGGTGCGTGATGCGTAGTCAACCCAGGGGATAGCAAGCTTGGCTTCAATCGCCTTGGCCGCCTTATAGGTGCTGGCGTTATCAGTCAAAGTCTTGTCTCTAGTGACCACAAGGAGGACAACATGTTGGCTGAGATTGGCCGCCTCATTCGACATGGCCTGTGTGGCGGTGAAGGTGTAGACATTGCGCGTTGGGCGGTTTGATGGGTAGCCAGAGATTGCCATTGCAGTCCGGCATTGCCTACGGGGAAGCACATGGTTGGGGTAGCGACGTGCTAGGTCACCACCTCTCTTGAAAGCGTAGCACCTGACCAAGTCTCTGCACTTGTCTATCTTGTGGTCTGAAGCCAGCCAACGGAAGCATTTGCCCCTTGGAGCTGAGGCCCGAGCTAATTTATAGCCCAATCGGTTTGTCTTGTTGAACTGGGCAGCCAGTGAGGAGTGGTCATGGTAGATTGAATGTGAGGCCAAGGGTGGGTTGGAGCATCTCATCCACTAGTACCTAGGCTTCACAGCATCCTGAGATGGCGACCCCAAGAAGTTGGGCGAGAGTAATCCCCAGTCAGTTACAACTAGAGCTAGAGCAGTTGTTAATACTTTCAGTGGGAGTGGTGTGGCTTCCACAGGCAACGGCGTCTCAGAGACATGGAAGTGGCCCAAGAGATCTGTCACTTCCTCTACCTCCGCAAGGACCTTCGTGGTGCTCCAATCTGGGTGATTCGCCGGTCGAACCATCTCTTCAAAACTGTCATTAGCTACAATGCCTAGGATAGGGGGAACGATGACCCGAGGGCTGGCCAACGGCGTAGGCACACGGGCTGTGCTAGAGGTAGGTTACGGTGAGGTAGATGCTTGGGAATCAATGTCGTCATCGTTTTCAATAGATCCCCAATCTAGCTTCTCTATCCCAAGGGAGCTCGGCTTAGAGTTTTTTGGATGGAAGATCTGGGGTGGCTCCCACATCTGAAGGCGTCGGGGAGGCTATCAAGGCTTCTGCTGTGGTCGGAGAAGCGGGCCGCGCTAGGTGGTGGCCACCGTGGTCGGATCGACCCACGGCGTGGGAAACGTTGGGGGGCTGCTATTTTGTCCATCGTACCCGTTGCATAACTATTAAAGTATGAATGAAGGGTAGATAATAATTACTTACCCTTACACTCTGTTTTACAGATTTTTCTTGTTTCTGTTTTTGAATTTTTATCAGCCTTATATAACAGGATAAATTCCTGAGATTTTTACTGAGAGTAGGTAATACATTGTGGTTACTAAGATAATTTTATCGGGTCGAGATAAAGTCTACAGATTTTACATTAAATCCGACCTTGCACTGTTTTTAATCAAAGCAATTGTCTTTTCAATAATTAAGTCTCCTTCTTGTTCATAAAAATTTATTTTTGGGTATAAATGATTTTCCTGCAGGCGTAGGGTTTAGATGGTAATTTTTTCAAATTTTTACTTTTACCATTTTACCTTTTTCCCATTTCTTACTTCCATTTGCTATATTTTTCATACAAAGAATAAATCCAAAAAATCCAAATAAAAATCAATAATGCTGAGAAAACTCAAAAATAATAATATTCAAATTCAAAATAATTATTTTTATTTTACTAAAATTTTCGGATGTTACAACTTGGTGGGGCATGTGGTCGGATCGACCTACCAAGAGGAATGTTGGGGGCCTACTATTTTGTCCATCGTATCCATTGCACAACTATTAAAATATGAATGAATGGTAGATAATAATTATTTACCCTTTTACTTACTTTAATATTTGTATAATTTGTACTAGATCAATGCCCGTGTGTTGCTACGAAAAATAAAATTGGGAACAAAACATAAAGATCAAGCAATAAAAGAAAATTGTGCTACAAGATCAAATATCTATTTCTCCCAATTACAAAAGTTTTTATGGTTTTTTCTTAGGTACGAATTAAAATCAAATATATTATACGTAGCAATATATATTACCAATCTCAAAAATCAATCAATCATTTTTATCTCTTTTTGCAATTTATATTACCAGATCGCATTCCTCTTCCTCTCGCTATGCCCACAGCACACGCTGTGGAGTCCGCCTTTCTCGCCGCCCACTTCGTCGCGCATGCCATGGTCGTATGGTTAGTCGCCTCAGAGAAAGAGACCACCGCCGCCACCTAGTCTTTGCACCTTCGTGTCTTACGATCGCCACCGCCTCGGTGCCGTGCTCTTTCTCCGCTTGGCGGTGGTCCGTCATACCGATGGTTCGCTATTCTTCCCAGATGACCCTCTTGCCTTTGTTGACCTACTCGTCTCCATGTCTCTGGCGTATTTAGCTATCACTTACTTCACCATACCATGATGTTGAGCCCATGAAGGTGAACCGAAAACACCGAGCCGAGGCGCCCCACGCCATGCGCCGCCGCCGTTCCTCTCTCGCGACGTTCAAATGAATCAACCCGCTTATCTCCAAGGGTATGCCAATGACTCTCTCACTGCCGACGGCGTCCCCACCGTGTCGCCGCACAACGCACGTAAGCGCCAGACGCTTTGTTCACGCTCAATCGCCCGCCTGGGTCACGGCACCCGTGGGCGCCGCGCTCGGTCCGTCCTTCGCCGCCAGCGCGATTACTCGACCACGACTCGGCCTCGCACCTCACGGCCATGTACGCCGGTCCATCGCTACTTATTAATCGGTTGTCGAGTTCATTCGCCGCATGCATACGACATGGGAGATCTTGAATGAATACAAAAGAAATGATTGGTGGCTATTAATTGCCAAAGAATAATTAAGGATTTTGCTAATAATCATCCATATTTAGAGAGATATGGTATCAGAATCGGAAAGAATAATTAGCTATAATGACCGCCATTATTGAAGATATGACCGGAGAGAGGCTAGGAAGAATGACGGACCGCTGCCACAAACTGCTAATTTATATATTAGTATAGATTAGGAGAGAATGACACTGCTCTTGCTCCTTTTGTCTTCCATGATCCCTTGCCAAATTAGTTACAGTTCTGACTATCGTTTAGCAGAAACTGGAAAGGAGACTGATAGTTTGCTGTGGCTTAATCCATCATTTCGACCCTAAAACCTGGAGATGAGGATTAATTAATGTGGTCTATTCCTTACAGCAACATTGTGTTCTAACCAAGGATAAGGCTGATCCATACAGGACTGGAACTAAATTGATGATCCCATCAGCATGGATGTGCGGATCGCTTGCTGTCATCATTCATCAAAGCGCGGATGTCAGGTAATTATCTCATATTTGCTACGGTCGATTGTTCTGCCTGTCGAAGAAGCACATCAAGCATCAAGCATTCAAGCCACACGACAAACCTCGTCCCCAACTCAAGGCATTCGCATGTATTTCCAGGCCAAAGCAATCACAGAGGCAAATGGACAAGGAGGCAATATAAACTCAACTGGCAGAAGTTTTCATCATCATCATCGATATGTTACAGTCAGGAGGCAACCGGCCAAGTCTCAGGCAAAGGTTGCCGAAAGCCTGAACAGACACGACTTTGTACTAGTTGGGACCCCAGCAGCTGAGGTACATGACCGTCCTCATCCCCTCCTCGGCCTTGTCCGTCCTCCCCATCTTCGCGGCCGCCGCGGCAGGAGCAGTCAGCTCCTTGGCCTGCGAGATGCCGCCGCGCACGTTGGACTTGGCGGCCCGGTGGATCGACCGCAGCGCGTAGTTCCAGCGGCAGAGGCCGGACTGGTCCTTGAGGGCCTCCACCGCGCCCACGCTCATCGCCACCATCCACGACGCCTTCGCCGCACCCGCCATATCTCCTCCTCTTCTTGCTGTGTTGGGCGGCTGATTTATGGTCTTTGCTGTAAGCTTGGCTTGCAGTGAACTTCGCGGTGGTAGTGTCAGAATTGAACCGATGCTGTGTTGAGGCGAGGAGAGAGCGAGTCAGGTGGGTTATATACGGGAGGGAGGTCGGGAGGGGCGGGGCAAAACAGGTGGCCGCCGGTGCTGGTTTTTCCAGGATACCAGGTGCTTGTGCTTCGGTGGACTTCGCTTTCGTCCCGGCTCCGCCTTGGCCGGCCTCATTCGCGGTTTGTCCTTTTGCGACTGGCCCACGCGGACAGTGATGATAGGCGTAGGATGATAGGAGTGACTGTTACTACAGATCAATACTATTGCGGGCAGCACTGCCTGCCGGTTACTGCAGTGGTAGAATTTTTCTTTTTTCCCTAGCACGTTTTTTTTTAAAAAAAATTGATCCTCTACCGAATAAATTTATAAAAAATAGTCTCTCCTCTGACCGCGGAAGGTATGATAAAAAAACACGTGTCACATACTACACTCCCGTACCGTGATAGCATCATCTCGACCTGACAGTAGGCACTTGTCGAGCTAGAGCTCTATTCACCAAGTGGTGGAAGCTCGGTAGTGGCTTAATTAGCCACTTAATTAAGTAAAATCATTTAATTAAATGATTAACTTATTAAAGTAATTAATTACATGACTAATCAAGGTGCTTAGTTGATGAACTTGTTGAGGTATGGATGTTTGGCAGGGACAGGGAGCTATATTTGAAAAAAAAAAAAATTTTAGTGGCTAGAAAAAAAAGCTTCGCAATGGCGGACTAATCCAATCTGGTTGGAAGGGTTTTGTTTTCCATTTAATAAGTTTTTGAACTATTTTTCCTCAATTGAATCTCCTCATCGTTTTTTCAACAGAAATTTTTAGGTCAATTTTTTTGACACATTTTTTTGAGTTATTTTTCTCAACTTTTTTTTTTTCCAAATTAATTTTCCCTAATATTTTCCCCTTTTTTGCCATCCGTGAGTTCTGATAGAATTTTTCTCAATTTTTTTTAATTTTTCAACTTTTCTTTTTTTTTTTTTTCGTATATAAATATGTGTGTACGTAGCGTCCATGAATTCTACAACTCACGGACGCCCTCTAATCTGATGCTCCCGGATGTTTCAGGACATACCAAGAACGTTATCCGCTCGCACCTGACACCCAATTTGGCCATCTCTTCCTCCTCCCTCGAGCTCGCGTTTATCCATCACGCTCTGCAAAGTAATAATAGGTCACCTGAACTGAAGAAGGGAACGTGTACTTAGCCCTGAATCGTGGTCGTCCCAAAGTCATGCAGCATATAATCAGCGCGTGCAAGCCCCATCGCTTGCAACCGGCAGCTGTGCTGCTACCGCCCAGGACCAGGACCAAGCGAGCTTTCCCATGTCTTCCGCTTCCAGGTTGATTCACCATTCGCTGATGATTGCATGAGCTGCAGCTGGCATTTGGATCTTCTCAGAGTACTGACTTCATGGACGCGTGCAGCAAGAGCGGAAGGTGAGCACAGGAAGACGGGAGCAGCGTTGCGTTTGGCAGTTAGGGCGAGGTGCCAAGAAGAGGTGAAGCGGCAGCAAGGGGAGGAGGAAGAACAGGGCAGTGGTGGTGGTGAGCAGCAGAGAAGAACATTCCTTAGCCTGGAAGAGGCTGGACTAGTGGAGATGTCTGGCCTCAGCACCCACGAGCGCTTCCTCTGCCGCCTTACTGTAAGTGTGCGGTCATTTTATAGTACTTAATGGAGTAGAATTTCTTTTCAGACGGAGTTAATGGAGTAGAATTCGTCAGCTGCAAGGAAGAGCCTTGATGATGATTGGCTGCTAGAAAATGCCATGTTTTGTTATATCTACTTGTGAGGTTTTATAGATTAACATGTCATGCTCATGCCGGCCGTTTCAGTTCAGGTGCACTGCTGCTCCAACAAGTCACTGATGGATAAATATATGACTATTATTACCTCTTGTTTGATTCAGATATCGTCTTTGAACCTCTTGAGAGTGATATCAGAGCAAGAAGACGTCCCCATAGAGGAACTGAACGCAGGCCGTGTTTGCGACTGGTGCTTGAAGGACAGGCTCAAGAGGGAGCAGGATATGGGATCTGCTGTCCTGCAGTGGGATGACCCTGGCTTCTAGCTTCTCCGTCCTAAGCTCTGCACTCTATTCGAACAGTTCCCCAACACATAATTCACACTATAAAAATTTAAAAACACCATGGCAGTACGGGACTGTCCATCAAGGATAATTTTGTGGTACTGGTCTTGCTGGTATCCCAGCTGATGAAGAGGGTTCGGTTCATCCCGTCACTGCTTCGTTGCAGCTCAGGGGGAGAGAGAGAGAGAGAGATGTATGTATATGTATGATTGAGCTATTCAGTCTTCATTTCTGAAGTTGCGTCATCACGTCTGAACATTTCCCATCTTGTGATTAGGTCGAGTGATCGCTGATACTTCCCATACATGATAATTGATACATCACACATGATTTATGTCCTCTCTGAGTGAGGTACAAAGAAAATATAGTTAATATACTTTGTCAGCTATCATGTTCGTATCTTTCGGTTTCAAGAATGGATGGATGTTATGGACCGTTTCTTGCTGAGATTCCATTAGAACATTCGATTTGGTGCGAAATTCTTACATGGGATGCGAATATTTCCCGGAAGCCACATTATAAGCCAACGGCGAACCGAACCTTAGAAAAGACCTGTTGCGCCTGCTTTAGCCCAATGCGTCGCTTCTGCCACATCCCTCGCGGCCGGCGAGCGGCAGCCAGTTCCCACCACCACCGGTCGCTCCCGCCGCCGGAGTGGATCGAGCCGTACGCCACCTCTCGGACCCCAGCCCATACGCCTCGGCCGCCCCGCCCACCCCGTCGCCCGGTCGCCGTGGCTCCCCCGCGTCGTCTCACTTGTCCTCCGCTCCCCTCCCGCCACGCTGGCCGCCGACCTCCGCGCCTTCTGCAAGACCTTCCTCCTCCGCCTCTCCCCTGCCTTCGTCGCCTGTTTGAATGATTTGCTGTCAAACTTGTGCATAGTAAGATCGGCGTTGGATACGAAAGATCTTGCAGCATCAAAAGGAGCGAAATTTCAGACGATGTTTGAATGTTTTGCTGATGATTTTTTTTTCTCAAAAGTGAGAAGACATGGCGTGGGTTACACTGAGGTATCACGTCGCATTACAGACTATGTTCTGAGTCTGAGGGAAGCCTACCCTCCTAGAGTTCTTTGTTGAAATCTTCCGGGTTCTGGCAGCTCTCAAGAGCCAAGAAGCTTGAAACATGGCAGTTTGTACAACCAAAGGACTATTATTATCCAAGTCTACTTGGAGCAGTCTTCCATCCCTAACCGAAGGAAAAGGAAATTACTCAGTTCATGAGCCTTCGAGACTGTGAGAAATACCTATGTCATAGCACTGATGATGATGAGACATTGAGATCTGCATTGTCTTCCATGAAAAGATAAGGAGGATGTGCCACCAGAGGCTGGACCTGCTTGCGACGACGCCCACGGTCATCCTGACTGGGCAATATTTAACACGGTAGCACTCACAACAGTCCTGCCTGCTATTGCTACGGATCAACAAAAGATGTCTCCAAGTTTCATCTGTTCATGTATTTGCTGGAGCTTAAGAGTAGAAATCCTACCAATGGTAGCATTTTAGAGTAGATAGCTGGTTTTTAGTTTGGTTCCTAACTTCATATACCATGCAGCGGCTGCTGTGACCTCTCGTTCGTTTCTTTTTACTGTCGGTCACCAAATACATACTTAGCCTATACCATTTCTCTCTTCATAGAATGAACTCGTGTGTGATCCTCTTGATTTAGGTTGATTCCTTTCTCGTGTGGCGTGCCTACCGCAATGGGGGCGAATCAAGGGTCCACACAGGATCTGGGCGATAGCATGATTGCTGGTGTGCAACACTCGGGTCACAACACGCTGGCCTCCAGCCCAGGTTCGTTCCCGCTTTGGACTTCGCAGCATGAAGCAGTGAATCTTAACACATGAAGAAACATATGCTCATCCGAAACAACAATAACCCGTGATCAGGCATACACAAACGTATTTATTTGCTGGCAACGCATCAAACTCTTGCAGAGAGATTACAGGCACAGCGACAATGCAGTATAGTAAAAATATTTGCATGCCATTCTCACACAAGAATTACAGTGGACTCTGGCCAATATCTGGAATCATCGACCAACAGACGATGTTACAAGCGCGTAATCACAGATTCACAGCACAGATCATTTCCGTTCTCTTTGGAAATAAAAAGCTACAATCTTTTATCCCAAAAAAGGAGAGCACCATACGTTCCAGTGGGCTTGGCAGCTCCTTCTGGGCCTGCATTAGCTTCTGCAACCAGTAAAGACCATACTTAGAAATCACATGTATGCAAGGCAATACATGACATATTGACACGGAAAAACACAAAACGCAAGAAATAGCATTCATGAACTGGGTGGCTCAAATATAATTTATTTATTTACAAGTAACAATCCTTAAAGGGTATATATTACTAATTTGAAACCGTCCTCACGGACACATCCAGGAGTTACCACATAGCACCCCACCCTTTACTCCCCCTTCTTTCCCCCTTTCCAACCCCTTCTCCCAACACACACAAAAAAAATAGATTTGAAACTTTCAGACAAATCGAAACTTTCAATTCAACCGAAAGCTTTGGTTCAGTTCGAAAACTTTCGATTCAACTGAAACCTTTCAATTAATTTTTTTCAAAATCATTAAAAATACTTCCTATTCAAAAACTTGGGGTAATTTCAAAACAAGAACTTTTTTGAGTTTGAGAAGGGAATGCGGGAGGGAAGGATGATGAAGGGAATGCCGCCAAGTGTCACGACGAGAGAGCGCTTAAGAGGGAAAGGAAGTGGGGGAAGGAAGGAGATACTGTCACATGTTGCAACGGGAGACTGTCCTCAACAAAGAATTAGTGAGGGTAGCATCAAATAAGCAAAACCGATCCTTAAGTACCTAAGCCAAAAAAAAAAAACTGCTTAACAGATCCAGAAAATAACCAGCTGAAAAAAGGAATGACCAAAAAGAGCACAGATGCAAATAAATTGTAGCAGACCATCTCAGTCATATGAGTTGATGTCATATTAGATGCTGCTTCACCAAGTAGGTTCTCCCTAAAGCAGGGACTTGGATTAACAACACATCCATTTTGCAGACAGAATTATCATCGATAGCTCTTTACTTGTTTTGAGTTTTGAAGGGAATTGCAACTTTGCGAGTACCATCAAACATAGGTAGTTGTAAAGTGAAGAAAACGAAACAAAGAAAAAGGAGGACCATAAGCAAAGTGGCCAGGGTAATACAGATGGTTATCCAAAGCAGGGACATAGCTCTACTGTACATCCTTTGTGCAGAAAAATAATCATGGAAGCCCAATAAACCTGACTGTAATTACCACTAATAAGAACAAATGTTAAGACAACAAAAATGGAAAAGATAAGACACAGAATCAAGCATGGTGCAGAACTTCAACGTAAGACTACTGAACAAATATAGACAAGCTCAAGAAAATGAGCTTTTTCATAATACCTCAGATTTATCTGTTCATGTCATTTTATGTACTGCTTCCTCAAGTAGGTTCTCCCTGAAACAGGGACTTGAGTCCACAGACCATCCATTTTGCAGACAGAATCATCATAGGCAACTGTTTTAAATAATGAAGATAATTTCATTTCGTTGACAAGTCTTTGTATTGATGCACTAGAAAACAAATGATAAAAAAAGAAGAAACACGTCACTAACAAATCTCAAGGCACTTTTTTTTTTGCCAAAACATCCCATGGAGAGGTAAAAAAGGACTTCCAGTGACTAAAACTCAAAAGAATATGAAATATGAGCAAAGCATCAGATTTATCTGCTGATGTCATATTATGCACTGCTTCGATAAGTAGGGGCCTATTTGGTAGAGCTCTAGATCCCAGCTTCACCTGAGATCTGAAACTTGTAAGCTAAAAAAAGTTTTATATTTTTAGTCTAAAAGGTAAACAAGATGATCCATCTAAACACTCTTAATGTACTCACAGCTCCAGCTCCACGGATCTGGTGGAGCTAGGAATACACAGCTTCACCGGATCCACGGATCTGGATGAAGCTGGAGCCCTACCAAACACACTCTAGGTTCTCTCTGAAACAGGGACTCAACTCCACAGTACATCCATTTTGCAGACAGTATCATCACTTGCAGAAAGGTGCATAAGATAATTTCATTTAAAAAGTCTTAGAAAATGCTGTGGTAGCAAACAGAAAATAAAATAATAAATGAAAACAATGGAGTACCCAGTGCATGTAATGCTGCAAAGGAGCTACATGACATGAGCATATGATGCAAAACAACTTGGTCCAAAACGATTTAATTGGTTTCAAAACCTCAGCAAATCCCATCTATCTCATTAATGTAGGTAGGATTCCAAGTAGGTTCTCCCTGAACAGGGACTTGGAGCTACCTACATCTCACACACTGGGCAACTAATCATAGGTTACTACAAAGAAATGACACCCCATTCATTTAATTATTAAATAAATCTCTTCAGCTGGAACATAAACTCACTATACTGTTGAGTCGAAAGAATAATATTCAGATCGCAAAAAAACTTTGTAACAAATAACATGCTAATAAACAAATTCAAAACCTTAGTAAAAGCCCAACCTCGTTACAATGTCAGATCCCCAAGTAGGTTCTCCTTGTAGAACAGGGACTTAGAGCTACCTACATCTGACATGTTGGACAACACATCATGTCTCACTCAATTGCTGAAATTACCAAATAAAATCTAACAAGATGAAACATGCCAACCATGCTGTTGAGCTAAAAAAAGAGATAGAATATTTGGTTAAGTTTTATATAAAATGTACGCAAACAATTTTTTTTCCAAAATCATAATAACTATTTGATTTCTAAACCTCAGTAAAAGCCCATAAATCTCATTACAATATAGGACCCCAAGTAGGTTCTCCCTGAAAAACAGGGACTTGAAGCTACCTACATCTCGCACACTGGCAGTGTTCAAAAAGGCGGCAAAAGGCAACGCCTAGGCACCGCTTAGGCCCTAGGTGGCAGCCCTCCGCCTCGCCTTTGCACAAAATCGTGCTCTAGGCGGAGGAGCCGCCTCGGCGGGGCTCAGCGGGCACGTAGAAGGTTCCGAGCGGCGAAAAGGCGGGTGTAGGCGGGCTCTGAGTAGGGGTGGGCATTTGGGAGAGCTTGAAGCTTGAGGGAGCCAAAGAGGAGGGCAGGCGGCGCCGAGGGAGGTGCGCTGAGGCGTCGGCCGTCGCCCGATGGGGAGTTCGAGGGAGGAGGGGCTGGAGGGCAAGCGGTACTAAGGGAGGAGCTTCAGGCCCTCAGCTTGGTCACAATGATTTGTGCAAACTAATGTGTTGCACTTAGTCTCAGTGATAAGAGCTTCCAATGTAGGAATGGGGTATAAATCAATAAATAGGGGACAATTCTAATGAAATGTGGCTTTTGTTAGCTAGAAGATTAGTTATGGTTCAATGTGTAGATTGTAGAAGGCACCAAGCAGTAGAAAGTATTTAGGAAAATTAAGTTTATTTAATAGCTGGTGCTTGTTTGCGATTTCCGCCTAGGTGCGCCTAGGCGCCGCTTAGGCGGGCTAGGCGCTACACAGTGGGCCTCCGCCCGCCTACCGCCTCGCGTTTTTTTTGAACCTTGCACACTGGGCAGCTCATCATAGGTCACTACAAAGAGAAGATTTGTACACATGAAACACAAACTCAAAACATTGTTTTTAAAGAATAGCATTTAACCAAACATAAGTTGTAGTGTAATTAAGGAAACCATGCATAGAGGCAAGTAATTCCACCGTGCAACAAAGAAAGTTGGTGCTGTACACACCTGAATTTATCATAACTATTAAAATCACTGGACAGCACATTCTCTATTCAGACGGTTTGCATAAGCTCAGAACGAGCAGTTTACAAAGTATGAACGTAGACATCAAATGATAGTGTTGCACAATGGATGCACAAATTTTGGATCAAGCCACATTACCCCTGGCAAACTGTTTCACAGTCACGAAAGATGTGGTGCGAGATTTTGGAAGCATAACCACGAGACGAAACTGGTAGCTCCCACGTTAAACACACCAGTAATCATTATGTGCCTCCATGACTGGGCAACGTTGAGAGGGAATAATCTCAAGAAGCCAAAGGTGAGGAGAGGCACGCGCGCGCACCAAATCCTATCGCGAGACTTTGTTTTGACCTTCCTAGCAAGATCACAACTTACTGACATGAAACACGTTCATCGCAGAGCAGTCTTCTAACAAAGATTCTAGTCACCAAAGTCGCAATTTTTAAATTGTCTATAGTAAAGAGTAAATCAAGAGCAAGTAACAACTTACTCTCTCAAGTTTCCGCCCTCTTCTCCGGCGAATTAAAAGATGGAGGAGATGAACCAGCCGCCGCAGGATGAGCATCGTGGGAGCAACAACCGCCGGGCCCGTGGTGATGATGGTGGTGGTGGTGCTTCTTGGCCTGAGGCTGGCGCAGCGGCTTGCGCATGTCGAAGGCGTCCTCGCCGTCGGCGTAGTACTTGGCCTCGACGTCGTGGATCTGGTAGCCAAGGGAGGAGGTGTAGAGGTTGAAGGCCGCGCGGTTGGACCGTCGGACGTGGAGCGAGACGTACTCGGCGCCGAAAACCTGGTCCATGGCGGCCTGGGCGGCGGACATGAGCTTGGTGGCGAGGCCGAGCTTTCGGTGGGAGCGGAGGACGGCGAGGGAGGTGATGTGGCCGTGGCAGGGCTCCGAGGGGTCCTCCTCCATCTTGGCGAGCACGTAGCCGACGATGCGGCCGTCGTAGTCCTCGGCGACGAACAGCAGCTGCGGCCACGACAGCATGTGGTAGAGGTAGTACTTCATCTGGTAGTTCTCCGGCAGGCACATCAGGTTGCACGCCTGCATCGCCAGCAGGTCGTCGATCGTGGCCTGCCGGATGCACACCATCTTCGCCGCCGCCGCCGCCTCTCTCCTCTCCTCTCCTCTCTCAGATTAGGTGGTTTGGTTGGTCTCTTCTCAGGCGAGATGAGGTGATGCAGACGGCGGCCGTCCGCTTGGTGCCTATTAATAGAGGTGAGGTAAGGGTGAGACCTTAACCTAACCCTAGAAGGAACGGGCCGAAATAGGCCTATGGGCCGAGATGGATTACTGTTTGATATAAGCCTTAATGGGCGGGCCCATTATAGAAACGAGCAACAATTTCGAGTCTGTTTGGTAGAGCTTCAGATTCCAGCTCCTCTTAAATCTGAATCTTGTAAGTTAAAATAAAGTGAATTAAGTTTATATTTTTGATCTAAAATATAAACAAGATGATTTATCTAAACACTCTTGATGTACTCATAGCTTCAGCTTCACGAATCTGAAGAAGCTAAAATTTTCAACTTCACCAGATTCACAAATCTGAAGAAACTAAATCCCTGCCAAACACACCCTTCGTAGGGGAGATTAGCGCCAGCGACATTCTTTAAAATTCGTGAATCACTAAATGACATCTTGGCCCACTGTCATAGACTCAGAAGGACCCATATATCATAGACACATAGCTAAAAACCAACAAACTGAGTGTCGCTGGACTAATTTTTCCCCTTTCATAGGATGGCAAGTACAGCGTCATAGACTCAGAGCTTCAACGTAGAAAGATTGCATGCATAGATAGGACATAAAAAGAGATACACGCAGCCATGGCTGCTGCGAAAGGATCCATGTTTTAAGTTGCTCAATGGTCGATACAAAGTTCATCAGCACGTCAAATGTGGGAACAGTAATTCATGAAATGGGAGTTTTTCCATTGGAACAGTAAGCGCAGTCGACCACCGCGAGCTTATGATGCCCCGTCGGCTGTGAGAAAGGGGTTGGCAATCTCATCAGTTCCATCAGTTGGTGACACCAGCATGACGGCTGTGCCTCTGCACACCTGCAAGACAAAATATTAGATGCAGAACAGATCACCTCAACATTTGCAAGAGCAAAACACATGAAAAGGTACGACCGTACGAGGAGGAAACAACACATTATAGATCCCAAAAGATAGTCGATGAGTGGTTTACGCCTAACAATCATGTAGTTTTCCTTCAGGCAAGTACCGGATACTCAGAAGAAACCACTGGAAATAGGGGTATACTAGTTCTTGAGATAAGTATGGACCGTATGGCACAATTCAACATCAGCCAAAATACGAAGGATAACATCCACTATCAAAACATTCAAAATAACAGAGAAAGAATTGAATTCACCAGTTAAAACTCAACATTAAGAAGAGCACTTACAATAAGGCCAAGTTGTCTGGTCTTCCCTGATAGTTTCAATGGGTCATCTTGCTCTACAAAATAAAATTGCAAGATGGAAGATTACACACGACATTGCAAAAGAAAATGAAGCATCGTTCTCTTTGAATGTGT
Organism: Guadua angustifolia; assembly: GCA_036346375.1. Lineage (NCBI taxonomy): Eukaryota > Viridiplantae > Streptophyta > Magnoliopsida > Poales > Poaceae > Guadua > Guadua angustifolia. The sequence continues at coordinate 5,348,586 of CM070507.1, read as the reverse complement.
AATATATTTTTGACTATTTTCTGGTACTAATGAGCTTCAGAAATGAGCCATTATGATCATGGTATTTACGATTATGGAACTCCATCATTCGCTGTAAACTATCAATTCATGCTGTGCGCTAATAAAAAGTTATCCTTGGTCCAATTTTAGGAGGAAACAAGATTCCAAACAAGTCAAGCACAGAGATAACCGGAATGCTAACCGTCCAAAAGTGTCAAGGCAAAATGTGCTCGTAAATTGCATCAGAATTCTTAGCTATACATTGATAAAAAACAACAGGTGGACCATAAAACATAAAGAAAGGAATTTGAAGTACCTCTTTCAGATTCAATTGCTTCATCCAGCACTAAGTTCAGTAATTGGTCATAGCCCTTTAAAGTTCCTGTAACTGCAGATATGCATATATGAGTCAGTACATCAGTTCTAGTAAGAATAGAATTATAAGAGCCCCAAGAGTTTCATGCATCTGGAGCCACTTTTGTAGCTTAAATATTTTTCAACAAGTAAGGAGAGAGAATACATTAAGATCTATAGACAAACAGGCCCAACAGAAAAGGAGTTTCAAACAAGTATGAGCTTGTAAGGGGCTGTTTGGTTAGCTGCATCCAAAGAGAATTGCATCTACAGATACAAAAGACACTTGTTTGGTTGGCTGCACGAGGGGTGGAGCCTGTCCCCCGAGATGCAATTGCATGAGTTGAGCTAGGCTGTGGAGAAACATAGATTTTGGTCGTTTCCTGTGGGCCTGGCTGGTGGGATGCAAGCTGGGGTGCATGCAAGGTATAGAGAGGCACATAAACAGTCAACCAAACACATTCTCCTTATTCTTCTCACAGCCTGGTTCAACTCATGCACTCAACCAAACATCATCTCTTTGCATCTACGCAACCTGGCTCTCACCAGCCTAACTGACTCGTACGAGCCAGATTGAGATGAGAGGCAACCAAACAGCCCCTAAATGATTTGCAATAAGCAGCCCATCTCTATAACATATTAACACATGATGATGACCATGATCCAAGTATGCGGGCACATATTTAGACTAGATAAACGGCTCATATCAAGACATCTGATTACTGATTAGAATGACAACAACACGGCAATACTACAGAAGCACAAAATGCAACAACAAAATTAGGGGCATCCAAAGAATCATTTTACAAGCTGCATCAGTAATACTCGCAACATTCCACTTGAGTTAATTTATAGCCAAACACTGATCCAGTGCTGGAAAGGGTTCAAATTCGGCGCATCTAATGGATCTAATGATGCAGAGCTTCTGAGGGCAAAAGGAAGAAGAAGATCGATGATGTGTAAAAACCTTGCCGGCCACCCGTGAGCTTAACCTGGACACCCTTATCGACGAACTTAGCTAGGTCAAGTGCAGTCTCCTTGCGCCCCGCCTGAGCAAAAGCACACAGATTTGCATCACGACACACCACGCGAATCAGCAAACTATTTGGCGCACCACGGCACCAGAGGGTCAGGCGAGCATACCATCTCGAAGCCCGCGCCCAAATCCTTCGATCGGCTCTTCTAATTGCCACAAGCAAAATTTCGCCCTAGGAATCGACCTGCCGCCGCAGCTCAGGAACTCACCCTGGGGTTTTGCTTTGCTTGCGGTGGATGGATGGAGGCGACGAGAAGATTCTATTCGCGGCCCATTGAGATGTGGCCACGGCCCATTGAATCCGTGGTGCAGCCTGTTTGTCACCGTATGGCGCATTATGTGAAGGCTTGGCGTGGAATACAGAACCCGTCTTCTTTGCTAGTAAAGCGTATCATTTGTGCAAGGCGCCTTTAGTTCGACACAGCGACCGTAGTGAGAACCCTTATCGACGAACAGTCACGAACTTCTCCTAAGCGAACGCCGAACGGAAGCCAAAATTACTGAGGCCCTGTTTACAGAGGTATAGTTTTTCAAAACTATGATTTTAATATATTATGGTTTGTAATTATTTTATCATGAATACCATAGTTTTAAAAGGGTTTGAAACCATAGTATTCCTTGGAACTACCAACTGTTTGGATACAACATCACAAACTATAGTATTTGAATGAAAATAGACAAGAAGCTAGTCAAAACCATAAAAATTTTGGGTTGGAGTGGAGTTTCAAATACTCCAAAAATACTATGGTATCTATCAAATCATAATTTTTAATACAGAGTTTTTGATATGGTAAACAAACATCTTATGATATAAAATACCAAAATATTCTTAAAAACCATAATATTACTTATAAACTATGAAATTACATTGCTTCAGGGCCTAAGCGAATGGCGAACCAGGCCTTATATAAGTCTGTACGCGTATTTCGTCGAGCACCTGTTGCGCGTGTGCTCCCAATGCGTCGGTTCTGCCACATCCCTCGCGGCCGGCGAGCGGCAGCCAGTTCCTACCACCACCGGTCGCTCCCGCCGCCGGAGTGGATCGAGCCGTACGTCGACATCTCGGACCCCAGCCCATATGCCTCCGCCTCGGCCGCCCCGCCCACCACGTCGCCGTGGCTCCCCCGCGTAGTCTCCCTCGTCCTCCGCTCCCCTCCCACCACGCTCGCCGCCGACCTCCGCGCCTTCTGCAAGACCTTCCTCCTCCGCCTCTCCCCCGCCTTCGTCGCCGCCGCGCTCCGCTCCCCGGAGCTCCTCTCCCACCCGCTCCCATCGCTCCAGTTTTTCCGCTCCCTCCCCAACGGCACCGACCTCCTCTCCCACCCGCAACACCTCCTCAACTGCTACGTCTCCCTCCTGCACTCCTTCGCCAAATCCGGAGAAGCCACCCCCAACGTCGCCGGCCACACGCGTCAGCTTGTCTCCGAGCTGCGCGCGCACGGGGACGCCGTGTTGCAGCACCTCACGCCGCCGTCCTCGGCGTCGCTGATCCGCAGCCTCGCGGCTCTCGGCCTCGCCGAGGAGCTGCTATGGGCGTGGGAGGCCATGCGCCTCGCTGGCGTCGAGCCGTCCAGGCTGACATACAACTGCCTTCTCGATGGCCTTGTTAACGCCAGCCTCCTTGACACCGCCATCAATGTGTTCGACGCAATGTCCACGGAAGATCGAGTGCGTCCCGACGTTGTTTCCTACAACATTCTCATCAAGGGGTACTGCCGCGCCGGGAGGGCGCAGGATGCAATGGCTCGGCTCGCCAACATGCAGGAACAGGCGAAGCTCGCACCGGACAAGGTGACGTACCTTACGCTCATGCAGTGCCATTACAGTGAGGGCACGTTTCCACAGTGCATAGGATTGTTCCAAGAAATGGAAGAGAGGGGAATGGGGAAGGACATACCACAGCATGCTTATGTGCTGGTGATTGGCGCGCTCTGCAAGGACGGTAAGCCATTTGAGGGAATGGCCGTGTTTGAGAGGATGCTGAAGCGAGGTTGTCTAGCCAATGCAGCCATGTACACTGCGCTCATTGACTCGATGAGTAAATTTGGTAGGGAGGAGGAGGCAATGGCACTCTTTGAGAGGATGAAGGCTAGTGGGATTGAGCTTGATGCGGTCACATATGGAGTGATTGTTAACTGCTTGTGCCGGTTTGGGAAGCTAGATGAGGCGGTTGCATGCTTCAGGAATTGTGTGAAGGAGGGTGTTGCAGTGAACGCTATCTTCTATACAAGCCTGATTGATGGCTTTGGGAAAGCTGGAATGGTAGACCAAGCACAGGAACTCTTTGAGGAGATGATTGCAAAAGGTTTTGTGCCTGACTCATACTGCTATAACGTGTTGATCGATGGATTAGCCAAAGCAGGAAGGATGGATGATGCCTGTGCCTTGTACAAGAGAATGGAAGATGATGGCTGTGATCAGACAGTCTACACGTATACCATACTCATTGATGGTTTGTTCAAGGAGCACAAGAATGAGGAGGCGCTGAAGCTTTGGGACGCAATGATCGACAAGGGAATCACTCCAACAGCTCCGGCTTTCAGGACCCTTGCCAATGGGCTTTGTCTTTCTGGCAAATTCATCCGGGCATGCAGGATATTGGATGAACTGGCTCCAATGGGAGTGATTCCTGAGACGGCCCATGAGGATATGATCAATGTGCTGTGCAAGGCTGGCAGATTCAAGCAGGCCTGCAAATTGGCAGATGGCATTGTACAGAAGGGCCGTGAGATACCTGGGAGAGTTCGGACAATGATGATCAATGCACTTAGGAAAGCAGGAAATACTGATCTAGCTGTCAAACTTGTGCATAGTAAGATTGGCATTGGATATGAAAGATCTGGCAGCATCAAAAGAAGATTGAAATTTCAGACCCTGTTTGAATGAGTCTTCTGGGTTTTGAATGAGGATTTCTACCCTCCTAGAGTTTTTTTGTTGAATCTTCCAGGTTCTGGCAGCTCTGAAGAGGCAAGAAGCTTGAAACATGGCAGTTTGTACACACAAAGGACTATTATTACCCAAGTCTACTTGGAGCTGTCTTCCATCCATAACCGAAGGGAAAGGAAATTACTCAGTTCATGAACCTCCAAGACTATGAGAAATACCTATGACATAGCACTAATGATGAGACATTGAGATCTGCATTGTCTTCGATGAAAAGATAAGAAAGATGCCACCAGAGGCTGGACCAAGCGTGCTTGCAAAGACGCCCAAGAGCCATGGTCATCCTGACTGGGCAATATTTACCCCGGTAGCACTCACAACTGCCCTGCCCGCTATTGCTACGGATCAGCAAAAGATCGTCTCCAAGATTTATCTGTTCATGTATTTGTTGGAGCTTAAGAGTAGAAATCCTACCAGTGGTAGCATTTTAGATTAAATAGCTGGTTTTTTGTTTGGTTCCTAACTTCATATACCATGCAGCTGCTGATGTGACCTCTTGTTCTCTTTGTATTGTCAATCACCAAATACATATTTACCCTATACCATTTCTTTCTTCATAGAATGAACTCGTGTGATTGTCTCCAGTTTTAGGTTGATTTCCTTCTCTTGTGGTGCGCCTACCGCAATGGGGGAGAATCAAGGGTCCATACAGGATCTAGGTGATAGCATTAGTGCAGTGTGCAACACTGAACACTCAGGTCACAACATGCTAGTCTCCAGCCCAGGTTTGTTCCCGCTTTGGACTTTGCAGCATGAAGCGTTGAATTTTAACACATGAAGATACATATGCTCATCCGAAACAACAATAACTCACGATCAGGCATACATAAGCGTATTAGGGAATATACTCAAACTGACATTATTTGCATGCTACTGCAAGTTTCTGGAGTCATCGACCAACAGATGATGTTACAAACACGCATAATCACAGTGCAGATCTTTCCGTTCCCTTTGGAAATAAAAACTACCATCTTTTGTAGGATTTCTACTGAAATTATGCTTATGATGGGATGTCACCTTTCCTTCATTCATTCAATTTCCCTTATTGTAGGATGACCTCTCTGCCATTGATATTCTTTCGGCTTGCAATCTTGTGAATTATTTTGGGAAGGTGGACCTTGGTGGCTCTGGTGTTGGTCAAATGACAGTTTATCCTGTCCTTGTAAAAAAGGTGCACTACTTCAGCTATAGGCAATATCATGAGTTTTCAGATGAGATGCTAATTCTCTAATATCCTATTATTTCGGGGTACATCTTCTGTTGCGCTATATGGCCTTGGAAACATTAGAGATGAACTAAACTGGATGTTTCAGGTGCTTTTCCATTTTGTTGTTTAGGATTTGGAGTTCTTTTACACCATGTCACTGGACCAAGAAACTTTTTTTATTCTTTGTATATTTATGAGTCAATTTTTTTCTTAATGATGTCATAGTTTGTATCTCCATACTTTAGACACCTCATTCAGTACAGTAGATGTGACCTGAAACTCAAGATGTAATGTCAGTGTCTGAATGGTTCAATATCCTGGTTCTTCATCAGAACAGGTATGAATGGCAAGTGAACAGCAACAAAGGAAAATAGTTTGTGAATTTATTTTGGTCCTTCAGCCTGCTTACTGAAAAGCAAAGTTACACCCAAATTCATACAGGATAAAAACAAACCCTAAAAATGCCATCAATGAACATTTCTTGCCACTTTTCTAGACTTTGTAGTATGGGGCCATGAACACGAATGCCTTATTGATCCCCAGGTAATAAGTTGGGATTCATTTTACAGTTCATTTTTTAAAAAAGAAATAAACTAACTACACACTTGCTTTCTGATCAATTGTTCATAGGAGGTCCCTGGGATGAGTTTTCACATCACACAGCCAGGCTCATCAGTTCCAACATTCATTGATGATGAAGCAAAACCAAAGCATGTTTGTTTGTTAGAAATCAATGTCCTTTTTGAAATTCTCTTATTGATGTTGAGCAGAATTTTATTGCACTGTTTTTCATTCCTTATATATTTCTTGAATAGGGAAACCAGTATAGGCCAACCAAAATACCTTTGAGGCCCGTTAACTTAGACCTTTTGAATGTGCCGAGGTATGCCACTCCTTACTTCATGCTTACGTCAGTAAGTGAATCTCACAATATGAAATGTGTAGGTTGTGTTGAAAGATGAAGCAGCTGTTGACCCCAACGATCAGGCCTCTGTTCTTGAGCATTAGGATAAAACTGTGAGTTTTCAGTTTTCCATCCTGTGTTTAAATCTTGTCCATTTTCTTGAGAAGCATGGTGAGATGCCGGTGTGGATTTGGTTCAAGGATGGCCATTTGCTAGTTCTTTTAGCCTGGTAAAGTTTTCTTTGTTAAATGGAAGTGGCTTGTCCTCAGTTTCATATTGCTCAATTGCTTCAGGTAAGAAATCTGATTGACAAGAGTAGCCAACAAACAGCGAGCAGATCAGACCCAAACTTCCATTAATTGGAATCAAGGTAAAAAAAAATCTGAACAGAAGTAAAGTGCTATGTGCAAAATGAGCAACATAGAGAAAATTGAATTTGCTCATATTGTTCTGCAGGTTGATTACTCTGGATTTTCAGCAATAAACCCACAACGATTTGGTCAGAAGTATGCTGGCAAGGTACCTCAGAGGCTCAGACACTTCTGTGGCACTTACTGAAGTGTCCTTCTCAATCTTACCTGAATGAACTTCTTTGATTGATTTTTATTGTAAGGTTGCAAACCCCCAAGATATTCTCATTTTCTCAAAATCTGCAAAGAAGAGCCAGACTGCAGGAGGTTTTTCTTTATGTTTAAGACAAAACTGTGCATATGATATCCACTTAGTGAGAGAAATTACACTAAGCTATGAGAAACTTATTCAATATTACTTGATCAGAAAAAAATGTCATGTTTGCGTAATTTGTTCCTTGACTATGTCTTTATATGTTGTAGAAATTATTGATGATTCTGAGAAACTATGTCCTGAGGAACTAAACCAACAAACAATTGAAGCTTTGGTTGCAGATATTAACTTGGTACTTCTTAAAACTGCTTATAGTGTATTCTTTTACTCTTCTTTCTGGAGGGGATACATGTTGGTATCCGTTTTATTCTTGATGGCATGCCCTCTAGTTGTGTATATGATATTCATATCATACAAAGCAAAGAATTAATTTTCTCCTTATTAACTCATGCATTAATTGGGTGTTGGGATCATTAAATGTAGTTTAGTGTTGGCCAGAAATAGAATTTTGTTCTCACAAATATAATGGCCAGAAAGGTACTCCTGGCTAGAAGCTGCATTGTTATAGGCTTTGAACAACTAAACAGTCAATAATACGATGAATGTACATGCCTATCCAGGTCCCATTAAACTTTACACATGAGCTGAACTACTATGTTAGTACTATGAAACAAAGAGTATTTCATTGTCTAGGGTTTGCAGTTTTAGAGTTCCTAACCTTGTTCTATATATCCATTGGATAACTTCCAACATCTTTTGTTTTTACAATGGTAAGATACGGTTAAAATGTAACCATCACAATGGTAAACCTTTCTTCTTGTTTTCAAAAAATGGAGATTCTTCCAGTTGATGACGTGGACATTGCATTGCATGATTTTGTGAAAAAGGATGACAAGACGTCAATTTATGCCTGTTTGCAGCAAAATCTTGACGAAACCATAGTATGATAGGCTTCCATTTTGTAGTGTTAGCTTTAGTTCTGAACTTGATTGCATGATGCCCGAGAAGATATCATACATCTAAGCTCCAAATGCTTGGTTGAAAATTGCAGAATGAATTGAATTCTGAAGCAGAGAAATTTAAAATCAAGGAAGAAGATATAATAGTAAAAGTTGGCGAGTGCATGCAGATGTTGAAGCCTTCTATTATAGTTTTTCAATGAGGTTCTCACAAAAGGTTAATGGTTGACCATTTTTAACTCTCTAGGAACGTGTAAAGGAAAGGTCCCTCTGCCCAAAGTCTTCGTATCCACCTTATGCTGTATGCCATTTTTGTTGTCTTGCTGACCTATTTATTGCTCTTGTGATACTTTACCAGGATACTGGAGATAAAGCTGTTACAGCTCAAAGCAGCTTGAACTCTTTTAGTGATGATGAAGACACCAGGGATATGCTTCTTGGTGCAAGATCAACTAATGTTGGAAGGAAAGCATCTGGATTTACTAGGCAGGGGGAGAGGCACCAACCCATTGAAGCAGACCACTCTTAGTTTCAGCCAAGCAAGGTTGTTAAATTGCTTGCTTTTTTGTCTTTTCAGCATATAACTCTTCTAGTTTAATGTGAAGTTCACGCTACCATGGAGAAATTTATAGATTTATACCACAAGTGTGCAGCTCATGGCCAAGTGTTTGGGTCTTCACTGCCCTGCTTTTCAGTCTGCGGTAAAACTTCAATGCTAATTTGGCCGCTCAACAGTTGCAGGTCAACTGCTGCTATCAGCAGTGAGCATGTAGACTCCTCAAATGACGAAACACTCAAATGACAAAACAGAGACTAATGAAACAAACGAAGTTGTTGGAACTTCAGTGTGTCCATTTCCTCTTGTACTGTTGCAGTATTTATTTGTCCATAAAAATAATGTCGACCACCTTTATTCTCCTGCCAAATGACTTCATGAACTGCTTTTATTCTTTGATTGCTTACAGGAACCCAAGGAGAGTTTCCAACAAACTGGACGGAAAAAGCAGCTCCTAGCCTCCTAGAGGTAGAGAGGTAGGCCTAGAGGTTCTACATCTGCAAAAAGGGGAAGAAAAGCCGATATTGCTTCGATCCAAAGTATGCTGACGAGCAAGGATGACGACGATGATGATGAAGATGGCAAGCTGAAGAAAGCTCAACCTCGGGTAAGTGCAGCACCTCAGTATTCTCTCAGTTTCACCTATTATAGTTATTTCAATTGTCATGTGAAAATGATTGTGTTGTATTACATAATATACTACATATTGAGTAAAACGAACATTTTTTAAGATTTTGTTAATCAGCAGGTCACCAGGAACTACGGAGCTGTCAGGGGGAGATGATTCTCAGGAAGTACTTGCAATGGAGAATTTGGGTGTTGGCCTTAGAAGAGCGGACTTGATTTCGTCAACATGGCCGCCGTCTGTTACTAATGAAGAACTGGAACGCGGATACACGATCTTGTATACTGTTTGCTGTACCTTGTACATGCCTGCCTAATGGATTTCTATGTGAGCAGTGCTTCAATGTTTCCGTCCTAATACAAGTTATCACTGTTATCACGGCGTCGCCTATGCGACTCTAGTCGCCGATCAGGCGTCCAGCGTTTGAAAGCGCCGGGGCCCGGCGCCTCGCCTGAAGATGGCCAGGCGGCCGCCTGAACATCTAGGCGTCGCGGTATCGTCGCCTAGGCGTCTGCTTGGCGAGGAGGGCGACCGACTGAACTGGTCTGGCTCGGAGACTCAGAAGTATTTGAGGGTTGCGCTCGCGTGACGTCTGCTCTGTGCTGGACTGGACGAGAGGGGGCAAAGGAAAGAAGAGGACTCACGCCAGTGGAGAAACCCTAGCGCCGCCGCCGCTAGCAACTGCGCTGCCACCACCACCGGTAACCCCCCTCAGTCTCCTCCTTCCCCTTTGCGTCCCCCTCCTCCGCCTCTGCCTCCCGGCTTCCCTCTCTGCCTCCGCCCTGCGCCTTCGCCTCTGCGCATCTACCGCTCTGCCTTGGCTGCCACCGCTCTGCGCGTCTTGGAGGCTGGAGGAACCGAGGGCGAGGAGGCGACAGGCGGTCACGAGGAATAGCACCTCTGCTGGAGGAAGAGTTGAGGAAACTGAGTCGAAGACTTGAGTATTGAGTAGTAGTACTGAGGCTCTAAGTATCTGAGTATAATATATGGATCATATGCCTGAGTTACTGAGAATTGAGCGTGGTTATTGAGTGACTCAATCATATTGAGGGAGAGGGAGGAAAGAGAGAGAGAGGTGGGGGCGGGTTTAGAGAGGCCAGGCCAACAGGGCCGGCCAGGTGGGCCGATAAATTGGGCTGAGAGGATTCAAATACACTGCTATTGCTAAATATCTATTTGTGATATACTAATATTAATGGATTTTTTTTGTTGCCTAATCCTCGCCTAGTCGCCTAGGCGTCCAGGCGTCCCGGAGGTGACTCGCCTCGCCGTGATAACCATGCAAGTTATATAAATCTTGAAAGAAGTGAAGGGATAAATAATCACCATCTACCTTTCATTTATACTTTAATATTTATGTAACTATAAAAAAGAATAACATGGGTACTTGTAGCTACTAAATGCTAGTTGTTAGTTTGTTTATACATGTCAGTATGTACAATGGTCCATATCAGCAGTCTCTAAGCTATACCATGTAGGATGAAAAATGATGTGGAAGAGAGAGGGCGCATCTAAAGAGTTGAGCCGTCTTTTAATCTAGAGTCGACTCTAGCACGAGAACCAAGACAGGTTATGTCTAGGAAAAAACTGTCTACTCATAAATGAGTTGTCTATACCATTGCATGAGTTGTCTCTAACGCTGTTTATAAATGACATGTTAGCTTGTTATAGACAGCAATTGTCTATATCATTATACATGCTCTAAGTGGCACATGCTAGTAGGAATTTTCATCATCAATATAGGGAGTGTTCTTCAAAGCTGGCCAGCATGTACGTTTACATGCTCCAGTCTTAGTTGGTGTAGCTCTGAGTGTCAAGCCGTGAAGTTCACATGACGTTCATGGCATGCTCATAATTAAAGTACATTTCACATCGTGTTGAACTGTCCAAAGAATCAATTTTCCAAGCAACCGAGGAAATACTGATACAATCCCTTGTAAGCATCCACAGGCAGATTCATCAGGCCAATTGTTACGGCCGCGCCGGGATACGACCGTGTATACGTACGTACACGACGTAACTCTACGGCAAATAACGCGGTGCAGGAAACGGAGCGGCCGGAGAATCCATGCACGTGTGAACAGTAGCACGCAGTTGCTAGCAGATAGATTAGAATAAGGGTTGGATACGATTCTAATTTTCAGGAATAAGTTAAGGGTTGTTACGCGAGTTAGTCGTGTGGCGGCCAGGGTTTTGATGAGTTCGCGTGTGTTGTATCTGGGTATAAGTAAGGGAAAGCAATGAGAAAAAGGCAAGCTTGATTTGCCATAACAAGTTCCTCGTCGAGTAGTTTGTTTGCCTTGCTTAGGGAAGATCTGAGCTGCACCTTCTCCATTGATAAATACCCATTTGAGGCATCCTTCTTAGTCATTCCATTGGATGGATTTGACGCGGTGCTGGGAATACAATGGCTGCAAGGGCTGGGCGATATCAAATGGAATTTTGATTCTCTTCACATGTCTTTCAAATGTCAAGGAACCAGAGTGGAGCTTCAGGGCGTGGGAAGGTTGCCCGGGCCACAGATGCCAGAGGTGGATGTGCTTCAAGGGGGGGACGACTTCGCGTTCCTGACTGCTTTTGCTGATCTCTTCCAGGAGCCTAAGGGGCTGCCGCCTTCGCGTTCCTGCGATCACCGCATATGCCTGAAGGAGGGAACAGATCCGGTGGTGGTTCGACCGCACTGTGATCCGTGTCGGCAAAGGGCGAGATTGAGAGGATGCGAGATGCTTGCTCGAGCATCATTCGCCCGATCGCTCTCCGTTTTCCTCTCCCGTTTTCTTTGGTCAAGAAGGAAGATGGCTCGTGGCGTTTTGTGTTGATTACCGCGAGCTCAACGCCGAAGCAGTTGAGATAAGTTCCCATTCCATGAGTCGAGAACTTTTGGATGAACTGCATGGAGCCAAGTTCTTCTCCAAGCTGGATCTCCGTTCTGGGTATCACCAAGTCCGGATGAAGGACGAAGACATTGAGAAGACGGCGTTTCGCACCCATCATGGCCACTATGAGTCGCTGGTGATGGCTTTCGGGCTTTGCAACGCTCCGTCAACCTTCCAGGCTCTCATGAACGAGGTCCTTGCCCCGTTCCTCCGCAAGTTTGTCCTCGTTTTCTTTGATGACATCCTGATCTATAGCGGATCACGCACCGAGCACCTTCATCACTTGCGGATGGTCCTGGAGCAGCTTCGGCACCACCAATTATATTTGAAGAAGTCCAAGTGTGCTTTCATCCAGAACACGGTGGGGTATTTGGGACACATCATCTCCGGCGACGGGGTGGCAGCCAACCCTAACAAGGTCCAGATGTAGCCCGTTGGGTCACTTCACATCAAGACAGGCGTCCAAGCTTCTTGGGACTTCTTGGCTATTACAGCGCTTCATCCTCCACTACGCGATCAAGCGGAACCATCGACCAACCTACTTGCCGCCAAAGAATTCAAGTGGTCGGGAGGTGACCGTGTTTCCAACAACTCAAGGAGGCACTCATGGCGGCACCGCTTTTGCGCCTACCCGACTTCAACTTGACATTTGTGGTCGAGTGTGATGCCTCAGGTGTGGGAATTGGCGCAGTACTGCAGCAGGAGGGCCATCCGGTGGCTTTTTATAGTCGTCGCTTGGCCGAGCGCCATGCCAAATTAGCAGCCTATGAGCGCGAGCTCATCGGCCTTTCCAAAGCCATTCGGCATTGGCGGCCATACCTTTGGGGGCGTTCTTTCACTGTCCGGACGGACCATGCTAGCCTCAAATACCTCTTGGACCAGGCTTTGATTACTCCTCCGCAACAGCATTGGCTCAGTAAGCTAATGGGATTTGACTTCACCGTGGAGTATCGTCCGGGCCGCAGCAACAAGGCCGCCGACGCCCTGTCACGCTCACACGAGCCACCTGCAGACGCCTGCCTGGCCATCTCCTATCCTTCGGAGTCGGCGCGTTCACAGTGGGAGGACGTCCTGCGCCATGACCCGGAGGTGCGGAGCGTCTGCTCCCAATTGCTTCAAGAAGACAGTCTGCCCGGATTCTCTTCGGCTCCGGCTTCACAGAGGTTTCCCCAAGGGCAGACACTACGTCCAGGCCTACCGGACTATGGGAGGAACGCCACGGCCTTACAGACGGGATGGTCGCCTCTTTGTACCGACCAAGTCACCTCTCCGCGCTCAAGTAGTGGTCGCCGTCCATGACCTCACCCACGAGGGCATCACCAAGACTTTCCACCGTGTGAAGCAGCAGTTTTATTGGACGGACATGCGAAAGTCGGTGGAAGAATATGTGGGACAGTGTGGCATTTGTCAGCAGCACAAGGCGGCAACTCAAGCACCTGCAGGCCTTCTGCAACCCTTGCCCATTCCGCACCATATTTGGGCTGACGTCTCCATGGATTTCGTGGTAAGCCTCCCAAGATCACAAGGCAAGACGGCTCTCTTGGTGGTGGTGGATCGCCTCTCCAAGTATGCTCATTTTATGGCCCTCAAGCGGCCAACCACAGCTCCTTTAGTGGCCGATCTCTTCTTCGACCAGATTGTGCGCCTCCATGGCCTGCCTGAGTCGATTGTCTCCGATCGGGACCCGGTTTTCCTCAGCACCTTCTGGCAAGACCTCTTTAAGCGCTGTGGCATCAAGCTCCTCAGGTCCTCCGCATATCATCCGCAGACAGACGGACAAACCGAAGTTGTCAACCGTACCATCGAGATGTACTGTGCGCCTCACAACCGACATGCCTTCTTCATGGGTCCGGCTGGCTTCCATGGGCGTAGTTCGCTACAACTCTCCTATCACTCCGCCGCCGATGACGCCCTTTGAGCTTGTTTATGGCCGGCCACCTCCACCCATGGTGCCTTACAGTCAGGGCGCTACTTCCATTGATGCTGTGGATTGCGCCTTAGTAGATCGGGATGAGCTTCTTCACCGCGCACGCCAACATCTCATGGCAGCTCAAAACCGAATGAAGCAACAATATGACCGTCATCACCGGAGGTTTCCTTCATCGTGGGAGATTGGGCTTGGCTTAAATCGCAACCACACCGTCGGCTCTCCATGCGGCAAGCGGCAAAGACAAGTTCTCGCCTCGGTATTTTGGTCCATACAAGGTGATTGGGCGCATTGGTGAGGTCGCCTACCGTTTGGCCTTGCCCGACACAGCTCGTATCCACGACGTGTTCCACGTCTCCATGCTGAAACCATTTCGGGGAACTCCTCCGGTTAGCATTCCACCCTTGCCGGCTGAAGCATCATCCTCGACTTCGGCTCCTTCGCCAGCTACTCCGTTTCGTCTATTGGCTCAACGATTCAACCACGGCTGCCGGCAGTTCCTCGTCCAGTGGACCGGAGACTCACCAGAAGATGCTACTTGGCAGGATGCCATTGAGTTTCGCCGGGCTTTCCCAGACTTTCAGCCTGAGGACAGGCTGAATGTGGAGGGGGGGAGTATTGATAAGGGCTTTGGCTTTGATCGCGTCTTTTACAGACGCAAAGCCAACCCAATCAGGCCTTCTGCGACCACCAATCAGGCCCAGGCGTCTTAGCACATTCCTATTTTTAGCTTTCCTATTGTGAGTCAATTAGTTATCCATTAGTTAAGATTTTATTCTTTCCAAACTAGTATTCCCTAATTAGGGGGGATTGTTAAGATTCAGAATCATGAATAAAAGAGGAAGGGGAGAAAGGAAAAGGCACGCTTTTTGTTGCCACCAAAAACTTATCTCAGGCGCGCCGTCGATAACCGGTCGGTGGCTCCGTACAGCCAACCTTCTCCGTGGCGAGTAAACCTTCAGCCTGCGGCCTCCGGCCAGGCACAAGGGCATACTCCCGCGAGCACTCGTATCATAAGTGTATTAGGGAATATACTCAAACTGACATTATTTGCATGCTACTGCAAGTTTCTGGAGTCATCGACCAACAGATGATGTTACAAACACGCATAATCACAGTGCAGATCTTTTCCGTTCCCTTTGGAAATAAAAAGCTACCATCTTTTGTAGGATTTCTACTGAAATTATGCTTATGATGGGATGTCACCTTTCCTTCATTCATTCAATTTCCCTTATTCTAGGATGACCTCTCTGCCATTGATATTCTTTTGGCTTGCAATCTTGTGAATTATTTTGGGAAGGTGGACCTTGGTGGCTCTGGTGTTGGTCAAATGACAGTTTATCCTGTACTTGTAAAAAAGGTGCACTACTTCAGCTATAGGCAATATATCTTGAGCTTTCAGATGAGATGCTAATTCTCTAATATCCTATTATTTCGGGGTACATCTTCTGTTGCGCTATATGGCCTTGGAAACAATAGAGATGAACTAAACCGGATGTTTCAGGTGCTTTTCCATTTTGTTGTTTAGGATTTGGAGTTCTTTTACACCATGTCACTGGACCAAGAAACTTTTTTGATTCTTTGCACATTTATGAGTCAATTTTTTTCTTAATGATGTCATAGTTTGTATCTCCATACTTTAGACACCTCATTCAGTACAGTAGATGTGACCTGAAACTCAAGATGTAATGTCAGTGTCTGAATGGTTCAATATCCTGGTTCTTCATCAGAACAGGTATGAATGGCAAGTGAACAGCAACAAAGGAAAATAGTTTGTGGATTTATTTTGGTCCTTCAGCCTGCTTATTGAAAAGCAAAGTTACACCCGAATTCATAGTTTCATACAGGATAAAAACAAACCCTAAAAATGCCATCAATGGACATTTCTTGCCACTTTTCTAGACTTTGTAGTATGGGGCCATGAACACGAATGCCTTAGTGATCCCCAGGTAATAACTTGGGATTTCATTTTACAGTTTATTTTTTAAAAAAGAAATAAACTAACTACACACTTGCTTTCTGATCAATTGTTCATAGGAGGTCCCTGGGATGAGTTTTCACATCACACAACCAGGCTCATCAGTTCCAACATTCCTGATTGATGGTGAAGCAAAACCAAAGCATGTTTGTTTGTTAGAAATCAATGTCCTTTTTGAAATTCTATTATTGATGTTGAGCAGAATTTTATTGCACTGTTTTTCATTCCTTATATATTTCTTGAATAGGGAAACCAGTATAGGCCAACCAAAATACCTTTGAGGTCCGTTAACTTAGACCTTTTGAATGTGCCGAGGTATGCCACTCCTTACTTCATGCTTACGTCAGTAAGTGAATCTCACAATATGAAATGTGTAGGTTGTGTTGAAAGATGAAGCAGCTGTTGACCCCAACGGTCAGGCCTCTGTTCTTGAGCATTAGGGTAAAACTGTGAGTTTTCAGTTTTCCATCCTGTGTTTAAATCTTGTCCATTTTCTTGAGAAGCATGGTGAGATGCCGGTGTGGATTTGGTTCAAGGATGGCCATTTGCTAGTTCTTTTAGCCTGGTAAAGTTTTCTTTGTTAAATGGAAGTGGCTTGTCCTCAGTTTCATATTGCTCAATTGCTTCAGGTAAGAAATCTGATTGACAAGAGTAGCCAACAAACAGCGAGTAGATCAGATCCAAACCTCCATTAATTGGAATCAAGGTAAAAAAAAATCTGAACAGAAGTAAAGTGCTATGTGCAAAATGAGCAACATAGAGAAAATTGAATTTGCTCATATTGTTCTGCAGGTTGATTACTCTGGATTTTCAACAATAAACCCACAACGATTTGGTCAGAAGTATGCTGGCAAGGTACCTCAGAGGCTCAGACACTACCGTGGCACTTACTGAAGTGTCCTTCTCAATCTTACCTGAATGAACTTCTTTGATTGATTTTTATTGTAAGGTTGCAAACCCCCAAGATATTCTCATTTTCTCAAAATCTGCAAAGAAGAGCCAGACTGCAGGACGTTTTTCTTTATGTTTAAGACAAAACTGTGCATATGATATCCACTTAGTGAGAGAAATTACACTAAGCTATGAGAAACTTATTCGATATTACTTGATCAGAAAAAAAACCGTCATGTTTGCGTAATTTGTTCCTTGACTATGTCTTTATATTTTGTAGAAATTATTGATGAGCTTCATACAGCCGTGAGCTGAACTACTATGTTAGTACTATGAAACAGAGTATTTCATTGTCTAGGGTTTGCAGTTCTAGAGTTCCTAACCTTGTTCTATATATCCATTGGATAACTTCCAACATCTTTTGTTTTTACAATGGTAAGATACAGTTAAAATGTAACCATCACAATGGTAAACCTTTCTTCTTGTTTTCAAAAAATGGAGATTCTTCCAGTTGATGACGTGGACATTGCATTGCATGATTTTGTGAACAAGGATGACAAGACATCATTTTATGCCTGTTTGCAGCGAAATCTTGACGAAACCAGAGTATGATAGGCTTCCATTTTGTAGTGTTAGCTTTAGTTCTGAACTTGACTGCATGATGCCTGAGAAGATATCATACATCTAAGCTCCAAATGCTTGGTTGAAAATTGCAGAATGAATTGAATTCTGAAGCAGAGAAATTTAAAATCAAGGAAGAAGGTATAATAGTAAAAGTTGGCGAGTGCATGCAGATGTTGAAGCCTTCTATTATAGTTTTTCAATGAGGTTCTCACAAAAGGTTAATGGTTGACCATTTTTAACTCTCTAGGAACGTGTAAAGGAAAGGTCCCTCTGCCCAAAGTCTTTGTATCCGCCTTATGCTGTATGCCATTTTTGTTGTCTCGCTGACCTATTTATTGCTCTTGTGATACTTTACCAGGATACTGGAGATAAAGCTGTTACAGCTCAAAGCAGCTTGAACTCTTTTAGTGATGATGAAGACACCAGGGATATGCTTCTTGGTGCAAGATCAACTAATGTTGGAAGGAAAGCATCTGGATTTACTAGGCATGGGGAGAGGCACCAACCCATTAAAGCAGACCACTCTTAGTTTCAGCCAAGCAAGGTTGTTAAGGGTGTGTTTAGCAGGGATTCAGTTTCTCCAGATTCGTGAAGCTGGTGAAGCTGAAAATTCTAGCTTCACCGTATTCGTGAAGCTGAACCTGTGAGTACATTAAGAGTGTTTAGATAGATCATCTTGTTTACATTTTAGACCAAAAATATAAACTTAATTCACTTTATTTTAGCCTACAAGTTTCAGATTTCAGAAGAAGCTGGAATCTGGAGCTCTACCAAACAGGCCCTAAATTGCTTGCTTTTTTGTCTTTTCAGCATTTAACTCTTCTAGTTTAATGTGAAGTTCACGCTACCATGGAGAAATTTATAGATTTATACCACAAGCATGCAGCTCATGGCCAAGCGTTTGAAGTCTTCACTGCCCTGCTTTTCAGTCTGCGGTAAAACTTCAATGCTAATTTGGCCGCTCAACAGTTGCAGATCAACTGCTGCTATCAGCAGTGAGCATGTAGACTCCTCAAATGACGAAACAGAGACTAATGAAACAAACGAAGTTGTTGGAACTTCAGTATGTCCATTTCCTCTTGTACTGTTGCAGTATTTATATGTCCATAAAAATAATGTCGACTACCTTTATTCTCCTGCCAAATGACTTCATGAACTGCTTTTATTCTTTGATTGCTTACAGGAACCCGAGAAGAGTTTCCAACAAACTGGACGGAAAAGGCAACTCCTAGCCTCCTAGAGGTAGAGGTAGGCCTAGAGGTTCTACATCTGCAAAAAGGGGAAGAAATGCCGATATTGCTTCGATCCAAAGTATGCTGATGAGCAAGGATGGCGACGATGATGAAGATGGCAAGCTGAAGAAAGCTCAACCTCGGGTAAGTGAAGCACCTCAGTATTCTCTCAGTTTCACCTATTATAGTTATTTCAATTGTCATGTGAAAATGATTCTGTGTTGTATTACATAATATACTACATATTGAGTAAAACGAACATTTGTTTAAGATTTTGTTAATCCGCAGGTCACCAGGAACTACAGAGCTGTCAGGGGGAGATGATTCTCAGGAAGTACTTGCAATGGAGAATTTGGGTGTTGGCCTTAGAAGAGTGGACCTGATTTCGTCAACATGGCCGCCGTCTGTTTCTAATGAAGAACTGGAACGCGGATACACGATCTTGTATACTGTTTGCTGTACCTTGTACATGCCTGCCTAACGGATTTCTATGTGAGCAGTGCTTCAATGCTTTCGTCCTAATACAAGTTGTATAAATCTTGAAAGAAGTGAAAGGGTAAGTAATCACCATCTACTCTTCATTTTTACTTTAATATTTGTGCAACTATAAAAAAGAATAACATGGATACTTGTAGCTGCTAAATGCTAGTTGTTAGTTTGTTTGTACATGGCATAAGTGGCACATGCTAGTAGGAATTTTCATCATCAATATAGGGAGTGTTCTTCAAAGCTGGCCAGCATGTACGTTTACATGCTCCAGTCTAGTTGGTGTAGCTCTGAGTGTCAAGCCGTGAGGTTCACATGACGTTCATGGCATGCTCATAAAGTACATTTCACATCGTGTTGAACTGTTTTCTTCAAAAAAAACATCATGTTGAACTGTCCAAAGAATCAATTTTCCAAGCAACCGAGGAAATACTGATGCAATCCTTTGTAAGCATCCACAGGCAGATTCATCAGGCCAATCTTCATTGATTCAGAGACATCATGCAAAGATCATCCAAAAGTAAAATTTTTGCACAAGATAATCCAGAATATAGCTGATGCATGCATAAGTATACACAATGTCACAACATAGAGACAAAGGTTCCCTGGAACCTCAAAATTGAAAACAAGCATGTGGGTCAGGTGTATCTAATTTTGTTGGTACCCTGTGATTGTTTATTCAGTGTTCTACTTCTCTCTGCAAAATAACAAAATCTGCCTTGCTAGTTATACCAAGGGCTCACGGTGGATTCATGTGGTTTGGAGGAGGAAGAGCTGCATAAGGAGGCGGCCTGGGAACTGGAGCTGCATACTGCGAGCATGCGTTGTGCACACCTGTCATTTGTTGAAGAAAGATGTGTTAGTAGATGATCACTTTAATGTTTGACAGCATACTGCAGAAAATAATGATGATCATCACATAGTAAAATCATTCTTAAATTCGAGCAGCTAAGTGACAAGCAAAATTAGTAAAAATAGAGTGGTAATGGCATGGTAAATATTGATTTTGTCGAAGTGTATAGTTTTCTCCTTTGATGATTTTAAAAGCTCGAGTCGAGAATCTCTATTCTACGACGTCGATTTAGATGTATTATAAAATGAACTAAGGTAAGAGCATGAACTAATCATTTACCATGAGAATGCTGTCCATGGGGCCTGTAACTGCCAGAAATCCATGAGGCAATACTACCATGATATGGCATCTGCTGATCAACAGGGTGTGAACCATAAGTAGCCACAGTTGATGGATGCGCATGAACTGGCCTTCCAGTGGAATTTGTAGCTTCATAGCCAGGTCCCCCATAGGCTTCAGCTGATCCATGTGTCTGGCAGTCCGGTAGAGGTTTGTGTCACCCATGGGAGCTTGAATTCTTTGCTGCATATCATATCTATGTTATAAGAATTAGGATTGTATGGACTTGGGCTTCCATGGTAACCATACGTGCTGTGTTCGTATCCAGGAAGTAGGGAACTAGGGTAAGTTGCATGGATTTGATGTTGGTTTGGGTACTTGGGTAGCTTGGATGTATAAGAATATAAGATGTTGGTTTGCAATACTTGCATATCTTGGATGGATCTGTTGTTGGTTTGGGGTACTTGGGTAGCTTTGATGTATTTGATGTTGCTACGGAGTATTTGGGTAGCTTGACTTGATTTGGTGCTGGTTCACTGTTGTACTCTGGAAACCCTGAACACCCCAATGCGCCTGTTGGCGTGTCATTCGCCCAAAAGTATGCACACCTCTCCCATATGAGTTGTCCATTGGTGGGTGAGAGCCTGACAGAGATGACCTTGCCCCGGAAACCCCCGGAGAAACAGTACCAGTATAAGCTGAACCAACCTGTGAGCATCTAAAATGTCGGGAGCGGCGGCCGGGGCGCCCTCATCGGCGTGGGCGTCATGGTGGAGACGCTTTGGCGGTGGTTGCTCGTTCTCCTGTCCGGCGACGCCATTGGTTAGAGACTTAGGGCTTGTTGGGTTTACGAAGGAGGAGTTGATTGTTCGCTTCGGCTCCCACCTCGTCGCCGAAATCGGGCACCCACGACATCTAAATTACCAGTCAGACAATAATATAAAAATACTAGGGTACTTCCATTTTTTTCGGTGAAATTTCACTGAAAACCGCCGAAATTTCGCTCAAATTGGGCAAAATTTCATTAAAAAATCTGGATTTTGTTTTTTATAGCCGGATTTGACTTAAATTATATAAATAACCCATAAGAAAGTGATCTTTGATGATAATTTGTTGAAAACATTAATTTTGAGACATTTTAAAATTTTAAGCGTAAACAAATGTTGGAATTTTATAAAATTGAAGATGCTTTGTAATATTATGAAAAATTTATGATACAACCTTAAGAAGTCTAGGATCAAACAGGAAATTTTATAAAATATTTTAACTTCATTTGTTATCTTTTAAAAATAAAAACAGAATTTGCATAAATAAGGTAGTACCAGTGTTAGAATTTTGTAATTTTTTTAAGTTTGATTATCATTTGAAAATTTTATGGTAACATTAGTGATGCATCAATACTATCTATAAAAATTTTCAAAAATTTCTAGATTTGTTTGAACCATTTTTCATTCGATTGAAATTTGTCCAGTCAGCCTTCAATTGCACTATCCCAATTTATAAAAATTCGTGAAGCTTGATCATCATCTGAAAATTTTATAAGAACATTAATGATGCACTATAACCATGCACAAAAAATTTAAAATTTTCTAATATGGTTTGTACCATTTTTCATTCGGATCAAACTTGTCGGTTAGTGTTTTCTTAGGGCAATAGCAATGTTTAAATTTTTAAAAATTCCTCAGACTTGATAATCATTTGAAATTTTTATTGGAACATCATTTATGTGTTAGGAACATCCAAAAAAAATTTAAAGTTTTTGATATCGTTTGAACCATTTTTTAGTCAGTTGAAATTCACCAAAATGTTGGTAATTTTGCTTGAAATTTCGGATTTTTGGCTGAATTTCGGGTTTTTTCGATTGCAAACAGATCGGATTTGAATTTTGGTTTTTGAATTTCAGCTGAGATTTTTTCGAAATATCGAGATTTCAGTGAAATTTTGAATTTCGGTCCCAGGCGAGATTTTATCCGAAAACAAAATTTGAATCCTTGTTCGCGATTTGCGACCGCTTTTGGGAATTGAAGAGTCGAATCTGTACTGAGGGTGGCGAGGAACACGATTAGAAATCTCGTCAGTTCAAGATCTCGCTTATCGGAGGTGAACGCAAACCCTTCACCTAAAAGGGCTCTGTTGATCCCTTATTCAAAAAGTAAGCTCGATGGGGACCTGTTTCCCAAACGTCAACAGAAGTATTTTGCGTGTGAATACGGTTTTATTCTCCAAATGTAGGATACAGAATTGATGTGATTTATGGGTGATGAGGGCAAAAATTTCAACATTAGAATCATTCATTGCGACCTTCCTGATCACGTCGATGCAGCGTATGGGAAGGTTATCGGTGGTGGGCGACGAGATAGGCTAACGGCGCTATTGGAGCTTGCCGCGGTGGATGGTGTCAATAGGTTGAGGGAGGCGCTCACGGGGGGAGATGAGGAGACGGTAGAGCTGGTTGATAGGGTGCAGCTATAGTATGGTCGGAGTAAGGCATACGAACCATGTACACCGCTAATGGTGGTAGTCATATACGGATGACGTCTAGCTCTTCAATGCTTTTGCGTCTATAGAGCAGCATGTGATGCCTCTTTTGATCGATCTTGAATTATAGCGTTACAAATTTACAATCCCAATTAAGTGATGTGATGTTATTATTTAAGTTTGTGAAATTAAAGATATATAATTTTAAGCTCGAGTTTGTAAACAGGTGATTAGAATTTGTATGTTTCGATGAATTGATTTAAATATTTGACCATTGTACATTCAGAGTGAACATTATTATTCAATAAGGTTAGTGCCCTTTGCAAATAAATTTTTCATCGTAAATTGAGTTTCCGTTGCATCGTATGGCAATATGCATATGGCTGGTGTTTATATATTTAATTATGATTATCGTTTTACCTATATATACAAAATTCGGTATACGCAACGAGGAATTTGAATCATGCATCGAGACCTTAGTAACTGATTGATTGACCACGCCGGCAGCGAGCGATCTAGCCATCTAGGTCGAAGCTCAGTGCTGGCCGTGCTTCTTGGCGTCCTTCTTCTCGTGGTGCTCGTGGAAGGCGAACCCGGCGGAGCCCACGGCGGCCACCGCCGCGATCTCCTCCCTCACCTTGTGCCCGTGCGCGTTCTCGGGGTCCTTCTTCGCCTTGTGCTTCTCGTGCTGCGCACCAAGTTGTACGCATCAGGAGCTAGCAACTAATTAAGGAAGGTAGATGGCTTCACGAAAGCAAACGAACTTAATTATCATCTAAATTCACCAGAGCGTAGGCGCCGGCGGCGACGGCGCCGAGCTGGCCGAGCTGCTCCATGTGCTTGTGGTGCTTCTCCTTCTTCTCGTAGTCCACCTCCGCGGGGCTCTCCTGCTCCCCGTCCTTGTGGCGGTGGAACAGGTGGTGGCGGTGCTGCTTCTCCTCAGCCATGGCTAACTAGCTAGCTGATCAAGAAGTGCTAGAACTCTAATTAAGAAGAGTTGAGCCGCGTTCTTGGGTGACGATGGATACGAACCGGGCAAGCACAGGTATTTATAGGGAGGAGCAGCATGGTTCGGTCCAATGGCACCCACAATCTCTGCACCGCACTAGGGGTAGTTTAGACTTTAATTACGGCCCAATTTGGGCATCGTGAGTTCGCATTAAGTGGATTACTTTGCAGGTCACAAGTAGTTGACTTATAGATATGATCTCTAAAACAAATATTTATAAAATCCAATGAAATTATAATACTACGAAAGTAATTTTTGAGACAAATTTATACATATGATTTTCATGTATCTAATTTAAATATTTAAAAAGATATTATAATTAAAGTTTCAAAAATATGTCCGTACTTATGTCTAAAACGATAACTATATGTAACCAGAGGGAGGGAGTACTCGGTAGGAGAGAATCAAGAAACGTGCTTAGGGATATATGTTTCGCCATAATTAGCTATTATTAATCGATGATCTGGAACCCTTTAGAGAGAGACTTGTTCATGGTTACCGCGTAGTGCAGCACAAGATCCAAATGAAACCAGCCAGGCGGCAACTAACTTAGTATATAATCGAAATGAATGCGGCCAACTTAAGTCAGCAATCAGCATCATCATATCGAAATTTACCGAAATACGCAACGAGGTGGGCATTCGAATGCACAGCATGCTCAATATTCATCCTACCAAATTGTAGCCTTTTTATCCCTTGCTACCACCGCTCATCTGCCAGAAAGCGATCGATGAAGTCGTATGATAGCTACGGCAAATCAACTCTTCGCCTCGAAGAAAGTCATGATCTACGGGCGGGTTAAACATCGATGGGCGATGGTTGTTAGCATCTGCCACGGATTAGAAAATGGTGACACGCAATTGAGTAGAATTGGTCTTTGTCATATTAAGTACTTCCCTGGTTGTATCAGTCCGGATGGAGACAGAGAAAACAAAAGTAAGGCGTCAGATTTCCGTTTCTTCAAAGCTAAGCATGCATGATTTTAGTCCATGATTTACCATATTAAGCATCGAATGAATTGCTTAATTCTGAATCCAGATCAAGCATATGCGGTAGAAGAGAGACATTGGGAGAAGTCATTCCCAGATCTGTAGACGAACTTTCTCAAAATGTAGACGAACTTTCTCAAAATGCAGAATTAGAAGCACGTCCATACATGTCTGACTGAACAAACCTGCAATTGTTACTAGAACGGACAAAACATGAATGAGAGGTGTGCTTTTTTTAACAGTTACATAAATATTAAAGTATGAATGAAGGGTAGATAATGATTATTTACCACTTTATTTACTTTAAGATTTATATAAGTTGTATTGAGAGAGAAAGTATTAAAACATTATTCAACATGAATTACTTTCAGACGCTTTCAACGGTCTGAATGCGTGCCTTGCGAAACTCGAGGATTGTATATATGAAAGCACCCCGGTTTCGGTCTGCATCACAGAACTGATGCAATAGGTTATAGGTGTCATCTCTGAAACTAGCTAACATTTGCATGTCGAAATTTAAATATGAAATATGAAATCATTCGACGTCCACACAGAATCTGAATATATGACAGGAAATTTAGAAGCTGTTTAATTTGTTTCCGATCGTTACTAATGTTTTCCTTAATTTGGTAAGCATTTGGTCTGCTACAAACTTTGGCAAGATTTCCTTCTTCTTTAGCTCTCAAGTTCATTTTTCTTACCAAGCTTTGGTCAAAATATTGGTAACTAATTTGGTGACCAAATATTAACAATGTCAAATTTTGGTAATGTTTGATGAGGCAAATTTATCATCAAACCAAACAACCCCTTACATTGCTTTACACTCTATTTCTCTCTCTAAAAAAGTTCACAAAATGCTTCACCAGAAACACTGTAATTACAACTTGGATGATGATATCTATACTATATATTATAGCTGAAGGAAAGTGCGAGCGATCAGCCATGCCACCTGTCGCCCCTTGCGTTTAGGTCTTTTTGGCTGTTTTTTAATAAAATAGATCCGAAAAAAATAAAAATTACATTTAGGTCCTTTTGCCAAAGAGTTTGAATGGACCGTGAAAAAAATATATATTCAGGTCTCTCTACAGTTAAAAAAAACACAGATTCATCGAAGATTTATAGCACCCCATAGATTCGCCTCCGTGTGTTTTCTAACGAAACGGACCCTTAAAAAATATATATATTAAGTTCTCCCTACAGTTAAAAAAACGCGGATTCGTCGAAGATTTATAGCAGCCCATGAATTCGCCTCCGTGTGTTTTCTAACGAAGCGGAACCTTAGAAAAATAAATTACTTTATGTCCCCCTACAGTTAAAAAAACACAAATTAGTCAGAAATTTATAACAGCTCGTGGATTCGCCGGTGGGTCGTAACCGCGGTTTTCTCAAAAAAAAAAGAATTCGTCGAAGGTTTATAGCAGCCCATAGATTTGACGACGAGCCCTAGCCGCGGTTTTCTAAAAAAAACACAGATTCGTCGGAGGTTTATAACAGCCCATGGATTCACCGGCGGGTCCTATTGACTCATTTTTTTTAAAAAAAAATACGCATTCGTCGGATGTCTATACCAGCCCATATGTTCGCCGACGGTCCTAAGGCAAAAAATAAAAATACAAACAATATTACATTTATATCTCTCCGTGGTTTTCTCCCAAAAACAAAAAACACTGATTCGCCGATGATTTATAGTAGTTCACATATTCGCCGACAGGTCCTAGCGACCCTTTTTTTAAGAAAACAAGAAGATCGGAATTACGCAAAAAAAACGTTTGTTTTCTCTCAAAAACATGGACCATAGATTTGCGAACCGTTTATAGTAGTCCACATATTCGTCGATGGGTCTAGCGACCTATTTTTTAAGAAAGAAACACAATAAACCGGAATTTCGCAAAAAATTAAAACATATTTAGATCCCTCTACGTTTTTCTCTAAAAAACACCGATTCACCAATAGCTCTAGCAATCCAAAGATTCGTCGATACCTTCTAATAACCCAATTTTTTTACAGAAATATCCATCAAACAAAATTTCGCGCGAAACAACATCACGACCGAATTTTTCAAATTTCGCACAACACGTAATGCACGCTACAAAATTTCACACGACGCGGCGTAGCGTGTAGCACTGGCTAGTAATAACTTATCTATGAAAGAGGAAGGAATTGGAGAGCAAGCCACGTGTCACAGTTTTTTTTGCGAAAAGACCCTCTGTAAATTTCAAAATTACGTTTAGGTCCTCTAATCGGTTATTTTGTGAAAAAAGACTCCATAGTTTGTATATTCGCGAATGGGTCCTCTGCTGGGTAATTTTGAAAAAAAAAATACATCCAGATCCTTCTATCAGTGATTTTGCAGAAAGGATCCTATGGTTTCAATTATTCACGGACAGGCCCTCCAATGCTTGTTTTTGCAAATAAAAAAAGGCCCCTGTGGTAACATAAATTCACCGTCGACTCTTAGCCAGCCTATTGTTTTTACAAAACCACCTAAAAAAGGAAATTACGTTAAGATCCTCCTTCCTTTCTTTTTTCAAAAAGAACTAGCGAATCAAATTTCACACCGAGAAACGTAACGCGAGATCCTATTTAGTATATATTATGCCCGGGAGAATTCAGCCGCATGCAGAGGTGCCTTCTCATCTTCTTTTCAGAAAACCCTCATAAAATCAGAAATCGCGGATAGGTCATCGGTTATTTTGCAAAAAGGACCCTATGGTTACACAAATTCTACACGAGCATTGGTTCTTTGGACCCGGAAGATTTAAAATTTTGAAATCGCAAACAAGTTCTTCCACTAGTTATTTTGCAAAAAGGACCCCATAGTTTTGCAAATTCGACACGAACGCCAGTTCTTTCGACTCGGAAGATTTAAAAATTTTTGAAATCGTGAATAGGTCCTTCCGCCGGTTATTTTGTAAAAAAAAGACCCCGTAGTTCCGCAAATTCGATTTGCAAAAAACTCAGACCAAATTTTTCTCGCGGTGCGGCATCGCGCGCTTCTCTTCCTAGTAGATCTCAAATACGGTTTTGGTAGGATACCTAGCTCAAGAACAATCCACTTAGTACACAATACCCCGATTATTTAATATTGTTTGGAAAAACATATGCCATGGTTATTGTAGTAATGAGTTATGAATCTTTTAATGTCTTTTCATAGGACTATTATGGGTCCTAATTTACAAGTTATGCAAGAGCTTATTACAAATATTGCTGGTATACAGTTGTCATTCGAAAAGGATACTTTTTGATGGAATCTCCATCAAAATGGATAGTTTTATGTTCACTCGATGTATACAGTTTTATTATATCAAAATATCCAAGTTACAAATAGGCAATTGTGACAGATTAAAGTACCTTTAAATTAAAATAAAAAACTTTCTATGGTACTTACATCGAGGGGTGATCTTGATAAAAATAATCTACATAGAAGAAATTAGACTGGCAGCAAAAATTATTGTTTTTGTCATAATAAAAAAACTATCAAACATCTCTTTTTTTAACTGTCAATTTGCTTGTTTCACATGACGTGTTATACAAGTGGCTTCTAATCTGACACCTCCTAGTAGATAGCCTATATATTTGAGATTTGACTATTGAGATTGGAAAAGGAGATAAAGGCTCCATGTTTAATTAAGGCTACCGCTTTATGTTGGTCTTTTTAGGTCGAAACGATGTTGCCTTTGATAAAAAAAAAAACAACTATCTAATCCGTTGCAGGTTATTTATATATGCATCAATTGATTGTGCTCACGGTTTGTGCTGTAGCTTAGGAGACTCAAGAGACGATGTTAGTGGCATGTGTTGTCCACATGTCGTGGTCAGGGATTTCTTCATTTGACATGGATGAAGATTTCAAACAAGATTGTGTGCGGTTTGAGTATTTTTTATTAATCTTTTTATTGCTTGTTGCAACTTTTTCCTTGATTAAGCTTCTATTTATAAATTTCTTTATGACAATATTTTTGACAATAACTTTGTAATAAATATTTAGCTATATGTATCTCACATTATAGAGACCGAAAGGTTAATATATTCTTCTATTATCTAAAAAACAACAAAGAGCACTAAGTTAGATAGAGATCAGTGATGTAACTGAAAAGTAAGGGTGTATTTGGTAGGGCTCCAGCACATCAAATCCGTAGATCTGGATATTCCTAACTCCACCAAATCCATAGAGCTGGAGCTCTGAGTACATTATTAGTGTTTAGATGGATCATCTTGTTTACATTTTAGACCAAAAATATAAACTTAATTTACTTTATTTTAACGTATAAGTTTCAGATATCAGATAACGTTAGGATCTCAAACTCTAACAAACAGCCCTTGAGCAGCCGCACATGATCCGAGTCGTTCCTTTTCAAAGCCAGTGATCTATATTCACGTGCTACGATACTAAGGCCCTGTTTGGGAGAACTCCAGTTCTCAGCTCCAGCTCAGATCTGAAATTTATAGACTAAAATAAAGTAAATTAAGTTTATATTTTTAGTCTAAAATGTAAACAAGATGATCTACTTAACACTCTTAATGTACTCACAGCTCCAGCTCCATAAATTTTTAGAGCTAGAAATATCCTGCTCCACCAACTCCACAGATTTTAGTGGAGCTAGAGCTGTTCCAAACACCCTCGAATATTACAAGGGAAAATATGCTACAGTGACATGAAGTTACAGCTACAAGAGCACCTGCAAACATGTCTCCCACCAAGCTGGGCGCGTGCCGTGCCGTGCCGTGCGACGGTGCGAGATCTGAAAGCGCGAGAGGGAAAAAAACCCAAAGGAAAGAAGAAAAATTTCGGCGAAACAAGAGGCGGTTACCGCGTCTCAGATCTCGTTTCGTCGCCCCCCTGCATCCTGGATACATGCCCGCCGCGCCGTCCTCCCGACGAGTACACCGCTAATAGCGCGGCCCGCCTCCTCGATCCGATGAGGCGGCGGCCTTTCCTGGACCAGCGGCGGCCGTCGTTCAAGCGGCGCTGGCAGCAGCGGCAGTGGTGGCTCCGCCTCGCGCTCTCCCTCCTCCTCGCCCTCGCCTGCCTCTCTCTCCTCCTCGGCCTCCGAGGCTCCCCCGACACCGACTCCAGATCCGCGGCCACCTCCTCCCCCATCCTCCTTCAGGTAATCGCATCGCCATCGCGTCCCATCTCATGCAACGCCGATTAATTACAGTGTACTTGCCGTTTCGCATTTCGTAGAAAATTTCCTCATTTGCGTGTTTGACTGAGTGGATCAATTTTGGGTAGTAGTTATACCCCTGCTGAATTTGCTAGTTGTCTAGTGAGCTAACTGTTGTAGAAAGATCATGAATGCTTAGCGATTAGTGTGTAACGTCTGAAAGTTGTGAACTTTTTGTGCGCAGAGATCTTACCTCGAGGGCATCACGGATGCGCTCAACATGACCGACGAGATGCGGAGTGCTCACTCGCTTCCGAGGCAGCTCATGGACCAGATTTCTCTCGCGAAGACTTACATCGTGGTCGCGAAAGAAGCCAATAACCTACAGTTTGCGGCAGAACTTGGTGCGCAGATACGGCGGGGACAGAGCATCCTCGCGCATGCTGCGGCCCACGGTGGCACCGTAATGGAGCAGGAGGCGGAGAAGGCCATTAGGGACATGTCGGTGCTGTTCTTCCAGGCGCAGCAGTTCCGGTATGATAGCACGGTCATGATCATGAAGCTGAAGGGTCAGATTCAGTCTCTAGAGGAGAAATCAAAAGCTGAGGCGGAGAAGAGCACAAAGTACGGGCAAATTGCTGCTGAGGAGCTCCCAAAGGGACTCTACTGCCTTGGTGTCCGGTTAACCATGGAATGGTTCAAGAGTACCGAGCTTCAGAGGAAGTTTTCAGATAGGAGCCCAGCAGTGCAGAGTAATCTAAGGGATAACAGCCTCTATCATTATTGTGTTTTCTCAGACAACATCCTTGCTGTCTCTGTTGTCGTCAATTCTACAACTCTAAATTCAAAGCACCCTGAAAAGATTGTTTTTCACTTAGTAACAGACGAGGTGAACTATGCTCCAATGAAGGCGTGGTTTGCCATGAATGACTACAGAGGGGCCACTTTGGAGATACAAAAGGTTGAGGACTTCACCTGGCTCAATGCGTCATATGTCCCTGTTCTTAAACAGCTCCGAAACGCTGCCACCCAGAACTTCTACTTCTCTGGCAATGGTAATCGTGGAACACCAATTAAATTCAGGAATCCAAAGTACTTATCAATGCTCAACCACTTGAGGTTTTACATCCCGAAATCTATCCTGAGTTGCGTAAGGTGGTATTTCTTGATGATGACATTGTTGTTGAGAAGGACTTATCAGAATTGTTTACTATCAACCTCAATGGTAATGTTATGGGGGCTGTAGAGACTTGCATGGAGACATTCCACAGGTTTCATAAGTATCTTAACCATTCCCATCCTCTAATCCGTGCTCATTTTGATCCTGATGCTTGCGGCTGGGCATTTGGTATGAATGTGATCGATCTTGTGGAATGGAGGAAGAAGAATGTGACAGGTGTATATCATTATTGGCAGGAGCGCAATGCTGATCATACCCTATGGAAGCTTGGTTCTTTACCGCCTGGGCTTCTTGCTTTCTATGGTTTGGTTGAAGCGTTGGACCCCAAATGGCATGTCTTGGGGCTGGGCTACACAACTGTGGATCCTGCTACTATCAAGGAAGGTGCAGTATTGCATTACAATGGAAATATGAAGCCATGGCTGAAAATTGGGATGGAGAAGTACAAGGGCTTTTGGGATAACTATGTGGACTATTCACACCCTCTGCTTCAACGGTGTTTCATGCGCTGATTAATGTGTATCAACGTTAGAAATTTTTTTGACCTTCCTGGTGGAAATGCTCTAAATGCCTTGCTCCAACAGTCACATGTAACGTTTTAGTAGAATTGATTGGCTTCGTTCTCAAATTACGTCCTCCGATTAAACATGGAGAGCTGTTTATGCTGCCATCTGTAATTGAAGTACAGCAATCGTAGATATGACCAACCACAGGTAAACAGCAGAAGAGTTAAGATTGCCATGCAATAGGCTACTACTTGAACAGCATCCATTACTTACATTCGTGAGTTGCAACAACCATTGTAATTTTTTTCCATTTTGATTTTTTGGGTGAGACAGAAGGGAGGGCATAATTGTAGAATTGATTTAAAATTTGAGGTGTTACAACAAGTTTTGACATACACATTTGTTGGACGTTCAGGCAGCTCAACCTTTTTCTGGTTATTTATACATTTTCATGAGCAGAGTCATCTTGTATCATTTGCAAAGCTTTATCAGAATTTATTTTTTATTCATAGCTGCTCAATATTGTTTTTGCATCTTTTCTATGTGAGGCCAATAAAGCTTATTGGCAGATCCAAGCCTGCTGTAAAAAAGGTCTGTCAGTACCATATTTCATATTCTTTAAGTTAGTGTATTCGTTGTAAGGGGGAAGAACATGGCTTCATCACATGTGGTTGCAGTAATCATATGGAAGATTTTTATGTTAAACCTTAAAGAGAAATTCAGTGTTGAAAGAATTTCCTAGTGCGCTACCATGCAGGCAGGTTTTTACAGAAAATAAAGTGTAAACATAGTATATTATCAAGTTCATGGAAGAAATCCATTCATGATATTCAGAAAAAGAAATATTACTTATAACTATAGCTGCGTCAATGATCTGGGTTTTGTCTCTTCTAAAATGCTTTTGCCGTTTTCCTTTTCTATACCTTCCATCATTGTATTGCAGTGTTTTTTCAAATCCAAACAGTTCATTATGGGTTTGCTGTGGCATCTACCTCCCTTTGATGACTTTTCCATCAACATTGGTGGCAGCAACATTGGTCCTCTTCTTCCTTCTGGATCTGAACTTTTTCCGCCTATGTCTCTTGCTTGTTTCTTTTGTGCTGGGCTTTACATCTGCAGGTCAGCCACAGGTTCCACAGTTTGCATTCTGTCTTGGTTGGCTTCGCTCAAGCTATCTTTTGAGATCTCCAACTCACCCTCAGGGTTGATTTCCTTTTCCAGTTCTCTAGCAACTTCTTTAATGTCTTCCTTTCCAGCAGTTTACTCTCTCTGCTGTGGTAGTTGACCTCGCCTTGGGGGTCCTCCAACTGTCTTGTGCCATCTAGTTCTTCTTTGCTGACTTCTTGATTGTGTACCAATTTTTGGCTCCATTGAGGAAGTTCAGGTTTCTCTGGATGACTTTCCTCTGCAACAGCACCTGAATCTTGATTGGCATCGCCTGTTTTCTCTTGTAACCCGTCATTTTCCATGTTAGTTTTTAACTTTATAAACTGTTCTTCTGAGGAGCTATCTTCTTGGTGGCTGCTCTCTGATGCAGTGGTGTTGTAGGAATGCAGTTCTTCTGCTGTAGCAGGTATGGAATCACTGGGGTTTGCATGTTTCTCATGTACCACAGTGTCAGGAGTTGCATTTTGTTGTTTGTGCTCATTACAATGCTCTTATCTTGGTGGTTGCTCTCTGATGCAGTGTCGTTGTAGGAATGATGTTCTTCTGCTGGAGGTATGGAACCACCAGATTTTGCAGAATTCTCTAGTGCTGCAGTGTCAGAAGTTGCGTTTTTGTTGTTTGTGCCCACAACAATGCTGTCGCTGACTTTTGTGTCTTGTTTATTGTAGTCCTGGAGCTTGGTCTTGATCTCTTCAAGCTCAGCTTCTTTTTGCTGCATGAGTTCCTTTATAGCTGCCACCTGGTCAGAATTCTCTTTCATGTGGTTGATATGGCTCTCTTTCTCCACAAGAGCTGCCTCCAGTTCTTTCTGGGTGTTGGTAAGATATGTGGTGGCGGTTTCTGAATCCATGAGCTTGTTTTTCAGTTCTGTCCCTCAATACTTAGGACAGATGTTTCGGTTTCCAGTTCATCCACTTTTCTCCTCATCTCTTTACTAATTTCCTTTTCTTTCTGGCCAAAATGAAATAGCAATGTTTGGTTAATGGGATATTCTTGAATTCGACGATCAGGTTTTGAAAAAAAAAAAAGATTTGTAGAGCACTCTAACAGCAAAGGCAGCTAGTTTAAGCTCTTTTTTGATAAAGGGCTAGTTTAAGCTCTACATACTATGGCAGTGTTTACCATCCACAAATGAACCATATCTTTGTCATATATACCCTTAGCTTGTAAATTAAGAAGATGTTGCATTTCGAGGTAATATTCTGATATGATGCCTCCAGCTCGAACTTTCTCTGCAAATGCTGTCAGTATGGAAGTCTTTTGCAGGTTTGATTTATATTAAGGCATGATTCCCAGTTCCACATCATGCTCACTGTTGAGTTAGAGAACTGTTGTGAGTGCACTAGTGCAGTGGTGTTGTATCCGCACTCCTGTTAATTGGCACTGTGACAAATTGTACACAAAGCCACATGCTATGAGAGTATAGCCTCTAAAGGGGCTTGAAGTTATTCATAATTGACTACTTGTAATCTGTGACCATGGTGTTGATTAAAAATCTAAGGTAAGAATCTTTTTGCTACAGACTGCAGGATTGCTACTGTAACATCTCTGTATTCGTGTACTGAAGACGAGAACTCTATACATTTGGAAGCACTTGGCACTGTTAACATGTGTCCCTTCAGGAAATTGTCGTGTGATGCATTATTTCAGTATTTCTGTGATGCATTATTTCAGTATTTCACCATAATTGTCTTCGATACAAGTGAAACTGAACATTATTGTTCAGAACTTGAGATGGAATGCTTTGAGCATCAATTTTCTGGTGCCTATGCATCAGTGAATAAAAGGGGTAAATTCATAGATCATTGCTTAGACTACTTCGGAGTTCAGTTGAGAAAACTGGGATAGTCATAATCTACTGCCAGAGTGAACAAATACAATCAACTGCATGTCTTGAACCAACAAGCACAAAGAAGTAGCAAGGCAATTGTGATGCATGCCATTCCAGAAGTCATATACATACCTCCAGGAGGACTTGGAAGGAGATGAGCTGCTGGTCGCGTTCCTGGAAGAGGATGGCGAAGACACGGCGCTCCCTCATCTTGTGAAAGACGCCGATGCTCAGCACGGCGGTGCCAAAGGCCAGCAGCAGTAGCAGCAGGTATAGGGGGTCCTCTTGTTGCTGCTCATTGCGTAGACTGAATGGGGCAACTGTTGTGGCAGCTGTGTGAAGAAACTGGACCTTCCATTTCGGTTGCTTGGATTCTGGAAAGAAAAGTAACTTGATCAGAAATGGAGGAGCACGAGTATACTGTTATACTTCACTTACTCCAAGGTGATGCACATGCTCTTCATAGTTTGATTTATTTGGGCCTTAGAGAGGTTAGGAGTATAAACTTCGGCTCTGTTTGGCTTTTGTTATTGCCTCGTAAGACGTTAGCAATAACTAGTATACTTGCATATTCATCTTTCTCCCAGTGAAGATTTCTTTGATCAGAAATCTATTTGTAGAGCAAAGTCACAGCTCTATCATACAGCATCAAATGTTATATTCACTGTCCATCAAATTCTGCATTCTATATTCACTAATGGATGAGGGCATCCATCTCTAAGCGAAAGTAACCAGAGTGACAAAAGCACTTATCTTTGACCAGGGAAGTCAAGTATAATTCATGAAGAGTTGTGAGAAATTAACTCTTTACAAGAAGAATGGCTCCATGAAATGTGAACTAAGGAAATCCTCATCTTCATCAAAATAACAAGAATATTCTGTGGAGTAATGTGTACAAAGTATACTCTACAATTTGACCTCTATCATCTATATAGCGATCATGAACTGGCAAGTCGATGGCAGAAAGCCAGAAATTATCAAGTCTCGGCCGTGATCCTTTGGTTTGAAGTTTCTCAGGCAAGCAATCAATGCAGCTTGCTAAACTATGCACAACCTTGAAAATCTCTATTGCTTTAAATTACTCATCGCTTCAACCAAAGAATTTTGGGAACATCATGGTTCCTGCGTTAAGCAAGGAATTCCAATTGTGAGTTGAAATCGTGTCAGATCTGGCAACATCAACAACAAGCGAAGTTATGAAGATTACCTGATGATTTCACTTATAATCAATATCAAGTGCCCAATAATCAATTATAGTTAAAGATAGGGCCAATCCATTCCAAAAATTATGACCTTCAGAACTTCACCCAGGAGGCCAGGACAAGTGTCCACTGTCCCCAATGCGTTCCCCCCTACACCCCAATGCTTGTAGATCCTCTGCCGTTACGGCAGAGGGCAGTACGACCCCTGCACGTGGGGCCCACTGTAACGGCAGAGGATGCGCTTCCAAGTGGGTGCCCATTAGAATCAGTTGTGCATTAGTACAAGTAACAAGGTGCAAGCATAGCAATTTCCAAATCTCGACTGACCTGACAGAAGACAGCGTATGGATCTCTTAAGGGCCCATCATATGATAGCTCTCTTGTGCTTCCATCTATAAATGTTCCATCAGCAAAAATAACCTGATCCAAGTGGATTTATCACTCGTCTTGTATCATAGCACAACAAAGTATGCAGATAACATAACACAGCAGCATTTAGTATTTGGGACAAAAGTAATTTCAGTTAGAATCAAATACATGAAACTAATTGCCCTAAGTTAATGACAATAAGCACAAATCAATGGAGGAAGGCATACAAACACACATATGAGGCATATTCAGGAGTTTCCCCTGCAGTTGGTTTAACAAACGATCCTACTGGGCAAGTTTGTTGAACTACTTCACAAAATGCTATGAGTTTCTCCCTGTTGCCAAGCTCTACTGCCTGAGAGAAAAAAGAAAAGACCCTGTTTTTCCTTGGCCTTAAAATGTTGTAACACTTTGTATCACTGAAATGCATAATCTGTAATGTTCAAAAGAGCATGTTGGCCTTCTGTAAAGATCAAATTTCCTATTAGATGGTTTCTTCAGTATGCGACATATTGCAGTCAACTATGCAGCTTTTAAAAAAACGAAAGGGGGAAAAAGAAAATCTCTAGACTGATTGCTATCATGTATGCAGTCATATCATGTTTGCCTGAATATATTTGTGCCAGTGAACCAAGGGTAAAACCTGTACAATATCATTGCGTGCAACCCTTGGAAGTGGTTGAAGTAGGGTAAAACTTGTACAATATCATTGCAAGGAACCCTTGGAAGTGGTTGAAGTATAGTTACTGGATTCGTTGTAAATCCTGCAAATCGCGAACCAGATTTGTCAAATCAAACCAGTTTAGGATACTAGATTAGTCTTTTTAGTAGAAATTGGAAGAAAAAAAGTGGCAAACCGTGACTCGTACAAACCATGTTTTTGGTGACTATGGGTTGAACTCTATGGACCTTGGCTGACATGGCTTCCGCAATCAGCATACCTCCCTGTGGATAGACTGTAAGACTGTCATTTGCATGCAAAGTTTGCTGAAAGAGGTGGGAAGGATTAAGAAACAACCTGTTTTTACTACTGCGCCTGCGGACCAAGGTGGCCGCCGGCCGGGCGTTTCTTCGTGTCCGACAACGTCGACGAGGGCTCCCCCAGCGCCGCCGATCGCTACTTGCCGCGGAAGAGCGAAGAGCTGGACTTCGCCCGGGGTCGGAGGACGACGACGCCGACGAGGCCCGGAACAACGAGCATGCGTCGGTGATGAGCGTGGAGGAGATCCGGCAGAGGGTGGTCGAGCTCAAGGAGGAGTGCTCGAGCATGCAGAGCCAAAATATACTCATAACAGCATATCACAATCTATATCGAGTATGATTATGATTATGTAAATACTTAGGTAGGTAAGGAAATTTCAGACATGCTTTATATTTTAGGCAATGCCCTTGCATGTCTTGTTGGTTTTTTCTGCTAATTCTGATTATTGGATGTTCCTTCTTAATTACAACCTTGCGATGTGTTGGGACTTGGGACATATTTAAGACGAATTAATTCGTGCGCATAGTTTCTTGTTAGACATGAACTAAACATAGATTAATGCAATCCACATGTACTATATTCACACTTTTATTTTCGTTGGGGGGTGTTGGGGGTCTCTGCCCTGGCGGCAGGAGATCCACCGGCTAGGGAAGACAAAGGGCGCGTTGAGCAGGCTGTTTCGGAAGCTGGGGCTCGGCGGGAGGTCGTCGTCTCGGCAGCAGCAGCCGAGCTCCAGCGACGTGAAGCGCAGGTCCTTGGACATCTAGTGTTAAGAACTTAGAATTGGAAGATTTATACGAGTGTTTCATGTTGTCTTTGAGGTAGTTCGGTTGCACACTAGCACTATGCTATATTTTCGACTAGTAGATTTTGTGGCGCATTGATTCTTTTTTGTTTTTTGTTTTTTTGGCTGGAACAAGACTTAACTTAGACGTGCATGTTTTGTTATTCACAGTTATTTTTAGTTTTTGATTTAGATGTAAGCACAGCTATACGCTTGAAGGGTTTTCTTAAGCATTCAATCTTGGCATGATTCTTGCAACAAATGGATACATAATCTAAGCATATATGCTCTTATCTCCTAAAGCGCCAAGAATCTTGCCCAGAATCTGTTATTTACGGGATTTAGAGGCACAGTTCAAGTCAGCGCTTCTCGCAACAAATGGAATAGGCTCTTATCTCCTAAAAAGAATTCCGAAATTGCGTGCAGATGCTCTTATCGGCTCTTTTACAAAAAAACCCTAGTTGTTCCATAAATTCGCAGGCAGCTCCTCGCAAAAGACCTTGTGGTTCCGAAAGTTGCATTTAGACTCTGGCTAAGCCCTTTTGCAAAAAAGATCTCATGCTTACAGAAAATTACATCCAGACTTAGACCAAGCCGCTTCTGCAAAAACGATCTCATACTTTCAAAAATTTGCATCCAGCCTCGGACCGAGCACTATATCAAATTCACTTGGCTCAGCATAGCGTGTCTCTACCTAGTAACATATCTTATGTCGTGTGGAATCGCCGCAACCTCAGGCACGCCACGTCAAAAATTTTTTTTGTGAAAAACCCTGTTAGCTCTTTTGCAAAAGGCCTCTTAGTTTTCAAAAATTTGCAAAGAATTTTGGGTAGGTACTTATGTAAAAAAGGACTCATGATTCCGAAAAATTTGTGAAGGGTCCTACGTTGGCTCTTTTGCAAAAAAGGGCTCACTGTTTCGGTAATTTGCATCCAAACCCGAAAGAGCTCATTTGCAAAAAAAAAACTCGCAGTTCCAATAATTTGCATCCAAACCTGAACCGAGCCCTTTTGCAAAATAAAAACCGTAGTCATGAAATTTTTGCAATAAAAGGCCAACGATTCTCCAAAATCTTGTTCTCATTCTCCATTTATGTGAAATTACCTCCCGCGAATTGTAAATTTTGGATTATTTCAGTTTTCCTTAGTTTTTTTAAGGTTTCGCCAAAGGAAAAGTGACATTCACCATTAAGGTTGGTTTTGCCGTCGAGGACTTTATTGAAATTCACTTGGCGCGGTGTAGTGCACTGCTCTAGCTAGTAATCTCTTAAAGCACCAAGAATCTACATGGAAGGATGCCATCCACGTCACTAAATTTGCAAAAAGATCCCTGACAATTCTAAAATTGTGTCGAGACCCTCCACTAGCTATTTTGAAAAAAAACTTGCAATTTTGCAATTTCACAGCCAGCTTCGAACCATTTTGCAAAAAGATCCCGGCCAGGCCCTTCTGCAAAAGGACCTCATGCTTCCGAAAATCGCATTTAGCTCCGGACAAAGCCCTTTCGAAAAAAAAAACACTAAAAAAACTCATGCTTTCAAAAATTGCATTTAGCCTTGGAGCAAGTACTCTATCAAAATTTGTTCAACGCAACGTATCGCACCTAGTTATTCTTATAGCAGGAATCAATGGGGTAAGCAGCTTTCATTCTCTCAAATTATGTCGTTCTCTCGAGTCGTAACTACTCGAGACAATGATCCACAAAGAAACACCGTTGACTTGAGAGTTCCAAGTTGAACAAATGCGCAACCAGTAAAACAATCAATAACATCAGCACACCGCACACGGCAAAACTACCATTGTTGCTGGGAGAAGATTATATCTTCAGCAAAATTTGACAAATCTATCCAAAAGAATGCTTTGACTCGCGACTACAATATCAGAATACCAGGTAGTCACACGGCAAAATTTATTAGCTCTGGTTACAAGAGGTAAGTTTAGTAGGGCCGCTTGACACGGAATGACTCCTATAGGTTCATGTATTTCCAACATGGTCTCGAGAAACATTTGAATATTGTAACTGGCTAATCTCGTCAAGCAAAAAAAAAAAATGATGATCAAGATCACGAAAATGTAATCGACGAAGCATAAGAACGAAGCACAGTAAGCGTCTGCTCTGCTATTGCACGTTTCCTAGCTCGCTTCACCCACTCGGTAGCTATTTCCTCTGCTTCACTCCCATGTAACCCTCCTTCCAGGGCATCGGCTGCTGCACTCAAGTCCCCATCTACTATCAAGTTTTCCACACTGTTTATAAGAGACTCAATACCATCTCCAGATTGGTCTTCTTTGATCTGAAAACCAGTTACACCAGACTTAGAAATTCAATTTGAAAATTGAAGAAAACCTCATCACTGAGCTATTCCTTAAGGATGCAGAAGTTACTGATAAGATCATAACCAGTACCGTTGGACAACATTGAGAAAAAGACAAGCTGATGGTAACAATGCAAACAGAAGGATTTTTTGTTTCATCAACGGTTTCAATGTTTAGACTCCAATGTTATAGGGAATCCAAAGAAAATTGTGCTCTAATCAAGGCTGGAGGTCAAAAGTGGTGAGGCAATACACGCCTGGACTTGAAATTAGACAATGCTATTGAAATGAATAGCATTGGATGGTGCTTCATCAGATGATTCAGAACCAGTAAATGCGCACAAAATATTTCAGATACATCAATATAGAATTGCTTACTGATCAGTAAGAAACCACTTGTAACATTCACCTTAATGGAAGAAGCAACACGAGCAACAGCATGTGTCAGGATACCACCACCACCTGCTGGTATAAGGCTGAAATGTCTGATTGTTTCCTTCAAGGAATTAAACTGCGACAAGAAATGATAGTAAATCAGACTAGTTGCTGGGTAGCCAAACTAGTTTTCCTCAACAAGCATTCAGCCAAACTAGTTTTCCTCAACAAGCATTCATGTTTCCTGACAATACAGCAATGCATGACTAGCAAATATAGGTATTAGAAATTTCATAAATTTCTACTCCCACCGTTTCTAGATAAATACTCCCTCCTTTGATTTTTATAGAGCACGGTTTGACTTGACACAGTCTCCAAACTTGAACTTTGACCGTAAATATCTTCTATGACATATTGTTAACAGCTAAAATACGAGGGTATGAGCAGATGCAATTGTTTCTTGCAGCACAAAGAACTTACTTTTTGTTTCAACTCCATCCGGGTATCTGATCCATACTCAAGAACATCTTCTGGAAGCGATGAAAGAGCCAATTGTAACAGTGAATCTTTGTCAATGCCTTCAATAGATTTACGCAATTGATCCACCTCTGTCCGGATTGGTGATCCGCTCGACAGAGCTTGTTCCAGAGCAAGAGTGCCCTGCAAGAGAATTAAGAATTCTGTCATTAGAAAATCTGAAAGCAGAGGATGAGAAGACGATAATTAAGTTTCCAGTAGTTAAAAGCAAGCACATAAGTGGCATCAAAGTGAGAAACTTACTAGAGCAAGCTTATGAACTGAATGATTCTGTCGGGCTTCTTCAGATCGTGCGTAGAATGCCATGCACAAAGCATCTATCTGAAAAATAAGCCCAAAAAAGGCAATAAACAAGTGCAAGCAAAGTTGAAATTCTATACAATGCACAAATTGTTGTTCTAGCAATAAAAGATATATACTGGCAGATAGAATAGAGATCACCAAGTTTTACAAGGAAAGAACTTATCCATTCCAAGAAATCTCTCCTGCCTTTGACTGCTACCACATTGATCCTAGCTCACTAACCAATTCATTAACTTGCTCATGAGCGCATTGCATCACCAGAAGCAGCTAGCCAATTGATATAGTTGCTTACTGCACTCCATTTGTAGGGATTAACTGAATAATAAAGGCATTTTTTTTAACAGAAGTAGACAAGACAAAGAGCCCTAACAAGCTGACAGTTATGTCCCATCATTGGTTTGGGGAGTAACAAAACATGATCTGAAGAACATGGCAGGCAATTTCCGTACAAATATAATAAATTTAGCCATATTTAACCGTGCATACTGATTCTAATTCCGTAAGTTCAAGATGCTAGCACAATATAGAAGTATAGATAAACAAATTGATAGTAATCTGGCAGCAACTAAGTGAACTAACCAAACATTTATTGTAAATATAGGATACTATCAGGGGAACATATCTGATGCAACCAGACATTTGGTGCAACCTTGGTGCAACCCAACTAACAAAGGTTTCAAAAATTCTGAAAAAATCATGGATGTACATCTCGACCCCATCTACATATAAAATTTCATGATCAAATTCGTTGAGAAGTTACAAAAAACAAAATTGATCATGAACAAAAAACAAAATTTCATGATTTTTTCAGAATTTTTTGAAACCTTTGTTAGTTGGGTTGCACCAAAGTTGCACCAGCATATCTGGTTGCACCTGATATTTTCCCTACTATCAGACCCTAAAATTTGCTGCATAAGTTGGATATAAGGTTGAGAAGGTATTTGAACGATAGACTGCAAGTTGAATGGTATGATCTGATGAGGAAGTTGCCAGGGTTTTGTATCGATAATAATCCTGTGTTTATATTATGACATGTAAAAAAGTGTAAAAAATGCTTAATGGCTGAACCTAATCAACATAGACAGCCTACAGAGGACGCAATGTAAAAACTTGTTCGAACACATCCAGAAGGTTTACTATGCCAAACAATGTTAGAAGTCATGTGATGCTTCAACATCCTAACAAGGGATAATTTGCTCAAGATATTGGGAAACAGAAGCTTTCAAAAAGAAGATTGTGTAATTGGGAAGCACCATGTATGGAAATTGTTATGTACTGAGATCTATGGTGGTTCCAATGCAAAGAGTGCATTATCCTTGCCCGAAATTTTCTAAATTCTACCAACTCTGCATATCATGCCTGCAAACCCTTATGTACTGGGATCTATGGTGGTTCCAATGCAAAGAGTGCATTATCCTTGCCCGAAGTTTTCTAATTTCTACCAACTCTGCATATCATGCCTGCAAACCCGCATTTGAGAGACTATCAAGGGTCAAGGCTGCTAACCCACATAAGTACTTACAAGTGGGGTCGCAGCAGGCCAACCACTTAACGGCCATTTAAAACATTGCCTACCCTAAAGAAAAGATGGCACAAGTCCGTACATTTAGATTTGCTTCAGCAATCTGTTCGATCTGTGATGCTTTCTCTTTCGCAAGAGCTGCAGCCAGTTTAGCTTTTCCTAACTCTCGAACCTTTTCAACTTCTTGACCTGTTTCCTCATCCTATGGAGTTAACAATACTGAGGTCAATTACATAATGAAATTTGAAAAAGAATAAAAAGAGTAGGGAATTTATAGCAGATAGAAACAAATCTGACTGACCTTCAGCTGCAGTACATCCCGCAGATTTTGTTCAGCTTTTTCTTGAAATTCTTTAATTGCAGCAGCAGACTTCAATTT
This sequence comes from Guadua angustifolia, assembly GCA_036346375.1. Classification (NCBI taxonomy): domain Eukaryota; kingdom Viridiplantae; phylum Streptophyta; class Magnoliopsida; order Poales; family Poaceae; genus Guadua; species Guadua angustifolia. The sequence goes on along the minus strand of CM070507.1, from coordinate 5,305,197 downwards.
CTCTTTCTTTAGCTCCTGAAAAAATAGCAAGAAAATTGAAAACACCACAAAATTAAAGAATTCGTCTGAAATTAGAATGCAAACAAGAGATGCTATATACAAGTCTAGTAAATACAATGAGAAAAATATAGTACAGAGAAAATTCAGCTGTTTTGCTTTAATTTTAATAGTATTTCCACAGAAAATTGAAAAATAACGTTGAAGAAATACTCTTCCCGTCTCTAAATGTAGGTTGTTTGATATCCGTGAGGCCAAACATTTGAAATTTTAATAATCCATATATGTAAAAATATCTAGATTGGACATGATAATGTCATTTGAAATTTTTCATGGTATTATTATTTTTTACAAATTTTACTGGCGATATATACAAGAAAAAACTATGGTCAAAGTCTAACATCCAAGAACATGAATAGTAAAAAAGACCTAAATTTTGGGGAAAGAGGAAGTATTTCAAGCAGCATATATAACTTTGAGCAGGTCTTTCTCAGGGACGAACAAACTTTATATATAGCAAATTGGCTCAACATAGAAGAAAACATGGAAGCCTAATACAGAACAAAATCAGATCAAGAGACATAGTGAATAAAAAAATCATGCCTGCCTCAGACCTTATCCAGAATTGCTGCCTCTTCAGCATACATAAGTTCTTGGGCCCTGGTGTCCTTCAGTTCCTTTTCGTATTCCTCCTGAGAAAACACAAAGCATAACATTAAAAAAAAAGTACAGTCAAGTGTGTATTATATAAGATCAAAAGAATCAATGCTTATTCTAACATTATCAAATAAAAACAACTAATTTTAGCAGTAATTTTGGAGCCACGGGAAATACATGACAAAACATAATTCAACAGAAGTAAAAGAGAAAAATATTAATGTAAACTGCAAAGGCATGCTAGTGTTGAACCTTGGTGTGCAGCAAATAAAAACCATAACTAAGCACAAGCATAAGATGTAAATAGATAACAAACCATCAACTTCCTTTTCTCTTCTGAATACATGTAAGCGTCTGTATCTGCCTGCTTTTTTTCAGCAGCATGAATAGCATCTATGATATCAAGTACAATTTTCCCATCATAAGAAGCTTTTGCGCCAATAACTTCATCACTTCTAGCCTCCTTAGCACCCTTATTAACAAAAAAGGAAAATAAGATAAATTAATACTGAAAAAAATAGTTGTCATCAAGTTGTTTCCATCGACCACGTACCACATCTTTAGTAATGTCAGGTTCCTCTTGTAGTAAATATGTCTCAGCAAGAGATTTATGTTCAACTCTACTAGCGCCTAATGGATCCTACAGATAAGGATTAATTCAATTAAGTTATTGCACCAGTGTCATTATTCAGTGCTCGGAAACACTCAAATCTTGTATAGGGAAGGAAAGCATAGAAGCATTGCTCGAAACACTATCATCAAATAATACAAAAGCAAGACAATCAGAAGGGTTTGTCAAGATTATGCTAGGTGGAACAACTAGCGGCGGGTTGCTAAAGAGTTACTTGTAATAATATAGGCAAGCTAACTTAAGATATTTTCAAATTTCAATGAAGCTCCGGTAGTTCTCAACTTCACAGTGATATAACTCAGAACCAGTAAACCACAGCTCCAAAATTGCTCAAATGCCAGCTCTCCATATCAAATTCCAATCAAATAAAAAAATCATAATTCAGAATCATAGATAGTTTTCAACCAACAAATTGTGACATCTGCTTACTACAAAATACATAACTACACTGGTTTATTTAAACCAAGGTACTGGAGGATTTCATTAATATTGCATTTTTATAAATTTATTCTTGTAAATCGTAACCGCTAGAGTCCAGAATCCATTTATGCTGAAGTAGCAACATAATAATCCTTGTTAAGCTTACAAAATTCGTTCAAGTGCAAATTCGAATTGCTAGAAAATAAAAGATGTTGCCCTCTACCAATCATCATGCAGTTATGATGACAAGGAGAGGCATATAACAAGTTCAAAAAGAATCCGAACCTTCAGTGCACCTGCATCTTTGTGCGAATCATGGTAAGGACCTCCTGTCATTGGGCTCGATTGTACTGGAGAAACTGTGCTTCCTATCTTGTCAGTTTGTTCAGGAGGAACTTCACCTATTTCCTTATCATCGACCACAACTGGCTTTACATCAACAGCAGGAGCATCTGGAGACAGCAGTTTAGTATCAGCCCCATGCTCATCTGGAACTGGCAGTGTCCCCTGGGTGAGGGTTTCTGTTTCCTTTTCTTCTACAGGAATAGGCTGCTCACCAGCAGTTGGAATCTCTGGTGTTCCCATCCTTTCAGTTGGAAGGTCCTTTGAAGTATGAACCTTATTATCGCTACCCTGAACAATGCCAATGTTTGGATCTGACAAGATTTTCTTCTGATCAACATTTTGTTCGGAAGGAGCCTTTAGATCTTCAGACATCTTTATGGCATTTTGCTCCTTAATAGCAGAAGGCAATTTTCTATCCTCATATTGAAAGTTTATGTATCCAGCTTGATAAGCAGCCATAGCAGCAGCAGCACCAACCACCAGAGTTCCAAGCAGAAGCTTCGAAACATTGCTTCCTGATTGAGAAGGTTCTTCTTGAGGGCCTGGGACAGTATTCTGTGATGAACTCTGTTGAGATGCTTTTGTCGAGTTTCTTCTGGATCGAAGGAATGTTGGACTTTGGGCCTGATAAATAGGTTTCTTTGTCACTTTCTTTGGAAATGCATACTACTGAGAAGAAACTGGTTTATGACAGCAATAGACAGAAGAATTCACAAGAAGATATGATATCATTTTGCCAATGACTTGTGTCAATTTCCATGCCTAAGGAATGGGCTCAACAAGGAATAACAGGTAGCGAAAGCATTATGAACCTACTACCAAATTGTGTGCATTCAATGCACGTGAAAAATGACTGCAACTGTGTGAAAAAAATGTAGTGAACACGGGAAATAACAACTAAGACACGACATTTGAGATTTGACAATTCTAATCAACTCAGTCTAGAAGTTGGTCCATGCATCAATAATGTGCCCAAGGTATTTTGTCCAAAAAGAAAAGTGCCCAAGGGAATAAGTGACATTAGACATTATCACGAGAACAAAGTGCGGTTCCATTTTTTTTCTAGAAGCAATCATTAAGGAATTTTCTCTTATTTTTGTTTTTAATGTTCTTTAAACACACTATAGGTTCTCCAGTAACCAGTATCCTACAAGAAATCAAACAAAATGCATAATTTAGCAAAATAATACAAAAAATACTACTGGGATTAACCAACAAATGACATGATTCACATGAGCCCAATCTAAGTGGAAAAGTTTTTTTTCCTACCACATTAAGCTAAAGTCTTTGAATTCAAATAACTCATTCCAAACATTGGTACAATTAAAACCAATTACAAAACAACTACATTTCGCAAAAGCTTTACAGTTCCATAGCAGAACATAGTTTTAATGAGTTAACCAAATAGAACTTTCCTCTACTTTGTTCGAACCAAAAAAACTGCACTAATCAATCAAGCCTATAAATATCAATGAACAAACAGACGCAACAATCTTCTCTTAGTTTAGCCCACAGCTTCAAAACACTCTGCTTTCATCAATGCACGTAGACCTGATTATTAGCTTAGGTCCCCAGTATCATCACAGACCTTAGAAAAGCCAAACAAGGAAACTGGCTCACATGCGACAGCATTTTGCTCCAAATAGTCCTTGTTTCCTTAATCTCATCTCATCTCTCTCTCTCTCTCTCTCTCTCTCTGACAGCTGGCGCTGTGTTTATATTAGGAAGACAGAAACCAAAATTACAAGGCGCAGGAGACTGCACCAGAGTCGATAGAGGGAGGTGGGAATGGAAGAAGAAAGTAGAGAAGGAAGAAGAAGAGAAAAAAGAGAGGAAAAAAGACATGGGGCTCTCTCAATCGTGCCGCTTTACCAGTTAATCCCATCTCGAATCACAGAAACACTAATGGCCTATGTTAACACAATTGACAGCCTCAGCAGCATTTCCTGACTAAGCACACATCAGCATACACCTTCCACCGACGATCTAATCAACAAATTCACCACTTCAAAAGCGTCCCGTGTAAGCTCTTGAAAACAACCGATTTCCGTACATAACCATCATCTATCGGAGCAAACAGCTTGATCAACTGAGAACCAACGGAAATCATCCTAATGGCATCGAACCATCAGACAAAAACGGGAGCGCTTACCTCGCTGGAGATCGGCCTGGGGATCCTCGTGAGAGACCGCAGCGAGTACAGATCCCGCACGCACCTGCAATAGCAGAGAGAACCAGGCATTAGGCATCGAAACCCTAATCTGGTGTGGAGAATACCTAGTTCAATGCGCGTACCGGCGCAGCATGACGGGCGATGTCAGTGGAGACCTCCGCCGCTTGCTCTTCTCGTCGCTGCGTGGATGGAGATGGAGGTGGAGGGGCTTCGAGCCACGCGGCCCCGATCGTTCTGCACGGTCACCGCCTCAGCGCCGCGGCGGCGGAGGCGAGGCGACTGGGGAGAGGGGGCGGCGGACGAAAACGGCCGTGGGGCGTGGTTGTGTTGGCTTGTTGGGCGACTTCGAGAGTAGCAGGGCATTGTTAAGGTAAAACAGAGGGGCTGTTTTGTAAAACTACAGCAGCAGGATGAGCTTTTCAGTGTAGCTTCGTTCAACCACCTCTCTCCTCGTCTCTCTGTTTCCCCCATCCAGTCGCTTCGCTGACTCTCTCTGGCTCGAGTACCGCCTCCACGACTCCTTTCTCTAGAAAAGCTACAGCTGCAGCAACCAATTTGCTAAACAACATAATAAGAAAAAGCACAACTATCAGCTACAGCTGTTTTACAGTCCAACAATCCAAAAACAGCTTTTCAACCTAACCGCAGCTCCTCCAAACATGCCCATAGACATAGGAGAGGAGTAGACTGCAGAATTTACCACCTAAACCTCACTGTCAAGTAAATTGCAAAAACTACAGGCACTTATATGGTTGGTACATTAATCGTTTACTGGTTAAACCGAATGGAAACAAATTATACACACAAAAAATGCGATGTTAACGATATGGGTGGAAGTATGTTTTTGTTTGACGATTTTAAAACAGAAATATTCGTTTTCTTTCTGATCGTTTTGATTGTTCTAGCCTTCCAGGGCATCCGTTTTTCTAGCTATTATAGTCGAATTCTAGTTGGTTCTCGCAATTTTTTTGAGTTGAACTACTACCAAACACAGAACATAAGAGTCTGTATGCATTTCACGAAGGAATCACAAACTGAAGTAATGCTTTTCTTAATTTCTTTCTAAGAGTCGCATAACGATGCACGGCCTTATAGGCTTTATACAATCCTCCTCTCGGTAATGGCCGCGTTATTCCCAGTCCCAGACAAGAAAAATAATGGGCTAAAAATTCGATGGTAACTCGTCAAACGTGCAAGCCCATCGACCAAACAGCAGCCGCGATCATGTGACCCCTCCCGCTCTTGTCTGCAGTATCGAGCGACGGCTCGAAGCTTTATCTGAATCTTCCTGTTAGTTTCCTCGCATTACATGTACAACTTCATGACATGAGCAAACAAATAGTATATCCTACAGCAGTCAGGTCCCCTCTACCAGTCAATACTAAACGGGTAACTGTCACAGTTTAACAGAGCTGGACGGGCTACCAAAAAATGTCACTGAGATTGGGGGTGGAAAAATTGCATGCCAGGAGGCGGCTGCAAAGCCCTGAAAGGTGGTGCGCCGGGCTGCTGAAACGCGAACTGCATCGGTGGGGCGGCATTCATCTGCATTTGCTGCTGAAGCATCGGTGGCGTAGGTGGTGGTGGCTGTGCCTGAGGCATTACACCCATTGGCGGCTGGGGTGCTGAAGGTGACGGCCTGGCTAGGTTCATCATCTGTGGCGGTGGCGGAGGTGGCGGCGGAGTCATGGTGTTCATGTTGTATGGCATGCCCATCATCACACCACCAGGCTGCTGGACAAACTGCTGAGGGGCCTGGTAGATATTGTATTGGGGCTGAGGTGCAGGAGCTTGGCTTTGGATAGGAGTTTGCGGTACCAATATTGTCTGGGGCTGCTGTGCTGTTGTGGTAGCCATTGCCGGCATTGGAACAAAAGCAGCAGCATTCGCAACGCTTGGGACCTGTGAGGATTGTTCCACTTTTAGCCTTTTATCTGGGCGTGTTTCAGACGAATTCTTGGCTTCCTCTGCGGCAAACTTGGAAAGTGCAGACTGGAGTATCTGCTGAGAGTTTGATGATGCTGCAATCTTGTCCGCGAGGATAGCAGCAGCTGTCTTCTGCTGGTCCTTTACTTGCCCATTAGAGAGTAGTTTTCCTGGCTCTATTGATGATGCTGGCTTGGACGGCAGAATGACTGGCTCGTTCTTGAGTCTCCGTTGCATATTGGCTGCTTCTTCTACCATTGCTTCGGCCAACTGTCAATTAAAACATAATAATGTCAGATGTTTACATTTTACAGATATGCTATATTATTTACCTTTCCATGGTTTGGGCTGTTTGGACAACAATACCTGTAATTGAGTGCGGACCTTCTCCAGCTCAGATTCCTGAATAATTTTACAAGTAAGATTCCACATATCCAAATGAAAAACTTGAATGATACAAAGAAAATAGCAATTCAATTGCATGCAGGAAATAAAACAATCTGAAAAATACATTACTACTACTGGTCAAAACAATTATCCTGACCTGTTCCTGCAATGCCTCCTTCAATTCAGACACAACAGCTGCTCTATTTACTTCAACTAATTTAAGCTTTTCGATGCATTTTTTCATGTTAGCCTCCTCATCCTTTAGTTCTGTGCAAAGAGCCTCACGACGAGGATCCTCCGCTACAGATAGAGAATAGCTTCAGAATATGTACTAAGATAGCCAAGTTGGATAACTCAAGTTAACAACAAACAGTACCTTTGTTACACGCACTGTCAACGTCCTTCTCCATCTTTCCAACATTACGCATAGAAGTCTTGCATTTCTCCAGGTCAGCATCTTCATCTGTTTGTTCATTGAGAACACTGTGCAATGCAGATACGATCCTCTCTGCAGTTCCTCCAACGCCTAGTCTCTGAAAAGAAAATGATGAAATTTGAGATAATTTCATAGAAAATTCCAATGGTGAAAGATAAAGTGTAGCAGATGGTGGACAAAATCTTACAAGTTTTACAGAACGTGAATCTCTCTTAACAATCTTTATGCCCGAACTATGAGCGCGCTTTTTGGTCATATCTAATACAGGCAGCGGTGCAGTTCCAAGCATCACATCCTTGATGCCCGCAGCACGTGACCCAAAAACTCTCCTTTCTTGCCATATATCAACCTAGAACACATATTGGTGCAGTGTTAAAGTATTGCAGTTCCACAATTATATTAGCAAGATATCAGTGTAGCTTTTAGAACAGATATACAAGAGCAGTTGGCAATGACTTTCAACACCAGTATCTCCTAACAAGCTACAGCAAATAGAGCGCACCAGATATATGATACTCACCAGCCTAGATACCACCTTCTTCCCACGATCATCGCCATTTTCAGTTACATATTTAAGCGCACCGGGGAGTACCTTCCAGAATTCTTCTACAAACTCTGTGCCGTTGCGCTTACTGTTCTGTAAGATGTCATTAGCAAGATAAAGGAAAGGGACCTTCTGTTCCTTTCCAGAGCTATGGAACTGCTTGTCCCACGTCTGGACAATTAGTTCTGCATTCTTTCGATGGTAAATGCACCAATGTGACAGTGCTGGCGGTTACAGGATAAAAAGTCATGGCAACAACCAAATCATGGGAAGACATGTTAAGACAAACAAAACCATTGATTTACATCAACTAAATATGCCAGAAGATTGTAAGCCACACTGTAGCCGTTTTCAATAGGCTTTACTATAAACAGTAGCAAACAGAGAGTTCCCAGCAAGGCAAAAACCTCTCTGGCTATGGTGTAAAATGAACACACAAAGATTTGCATTTCTAGAAGCCATAAAATGCTTTATTGCGCACTTCTTTCTGATTTAATATTCATAGATATATCCTTTTGAAGGAAGCTGCTAACTATTGATCCGCACGACATGGTGCACAAAGTCCAAGAGGAACAATCAAGAACAGGGACGTTCTTTCTACAGATAATCAGCAAGAAGCGTAAGATAAGAGTAGAACTTGCAACTTGACGCTAAACTCCCCGATAGCGCCCAAAGAACGCCCCAAATCTCGCAAAGATTTAGACCGAGAAAAGCAGGGTAAGGATACTCTCGATGCATTGCTGCGTGTTGTTGAGCTTGGCGAGCTTGTCGGCGAGTATGTCCTCGCTGAACGCGCTGTTCACGGCCATGGAACAGCGAACCGAGCTCGAATCGCCGCTGGGTCGCGCAAATCTTGGGGCGGGGAGGAGCTGGGTAGGAAGAACGCTAGCTGGAAAGGGAGCGAGGAGACCGCGGCGGCGACGGCGGAGGCATTGGCCGCCGAAATCTCGAGGTGTGGATGGATCAGGAGGGCTAGGGTTTGGGGGCGGTAAGACCGTAAGAAAGAGCAGCAGCGTGTGACCCTCGAATCGGCTCAAGCGTTTCGTTGGTGTCCTTCTTCGGTCTTCCTTTCCTTCCTTTCCTTTTTAGAAAAAGAAACATCAAAATCCGTCATTTATTTATTACTCTCTTGGTCGCCAAATTCTGGAAGTTATAAACACTGGGTAAAAATTTGCTCGCAAAATTTGAACGCCGAGTAAAATTATCTTTTAAAAACAAACATATGCCCAATTTTATCACATAATACGCTACTATCTCTTTTTCAGTGAATACTAACCTATGAGGATTGAGGTAACACAAGATCCACAAAAAGTTATATGATTTATTAAGTAACACGGCAGTTGTCCTATAGACGATCAATATGTTTTCTTCTATAACTGTTTGAATAGTCGGTGAGAAACATAGCAATTGTTCTATGTATAATATTCGTTCTTCACAATAAGCATTGGAGACACCAAACAAAAATATATGGAAAGAACTAAATACCTTTTCAAGTAACAGCCCGTTTGGATCCAGGGAATTGGGCCGAATTGGAATCATTTTCCAGTCTCATCGTGTTTGGCCTGTCCTCGAATTGGAAACTGCGATTCCAAACCTTTCCACTACCGAATCAAGAAATTTCACGATAGATTCCTCGGCTTAAAAATAGAAACCGATTCCATTCCCACATTATCGCCGCCCCATCCATCTTCCTCTCGCGGCGCCATGGCGGCTAGGGTTTCGCCGCCATCGCAAAATATCTTCCCCGACACGGTCCGGCCTCGCCTCTCCTGCCATGGCGCTAGGGTTTCCTAGTGCCGCCTCCATCGCCTCCTCCGCCTCGCCCTCTCCTCGCTCCGACACGGTCCGGCCTCGCCTCTTGCTCCTTAGCGTCTCGCCGGGACCTCCGCTTCCCCATCCTCAATCTGTGACCCGTCTCCCGGTGTCCTCAGATCTACGTATCGCCTTCACTTCCTTTGATCTCGAGAACCATTGTAGAACACTCATCGCTATTCAACAGGTAACTTGGGTAGTTAGTACCGATCGACACTGCTCCAATGTGTCTTTAGCATTTTCCTTTGATTTTTGGACATGACAATGCACAATTCAAGAGCTTTTTTCAACTGTTTTTAACCATGTACAGCTCTACTCGATCTCAGGCGTTGTCAAGCCACACCGCCTCACACCGCCTGCTCGAGATCGGCATCTCGCGCTCTAGGCCGGCGTTATCCGCTCCACACATCTCCTTGGCTGTGCACATCAAGGTAATCAATCGATCTGATGTATGTCTGCTTGTGGAATAACTCACCAGCCAGAAAAGATGTTTGATGATCTTGCAATTAGTTGCAACTTATAATTAGTTATTCTTCAGAATGCTTCGCAATGAGCCATTGTGACATGCTTCATTGTAAATTACTTCATATTCATCTGTCCCACTCTACAAAGCAAACCTGCCAAACCAAAACCTCAAATGATTATATGGGCATAGAGAAGTGTCACTATAAAAAGATATAAACAAGGGATACCATTGTTCCATAAGGCGAATGAAGCTAAGTAGCTAACTGAACCAAGTTCATCCCTCCTTTATACCAAAATCTGAAATCAGATCCAGGTAGCTCAAGAAGCTGCTCTAGCTTTGTCGAACAGGGAGGCACATGTACCAAAATGGAGGAATCAATTAAAAACATTTGATCGACATTAATCAAGAAACTGCAATTATATCAAACTACTTGGCGATTTTTCTTGCACAAAACGTGACTTCTGCCTTCACTCAAAAGCCTCACATTCTGGTTGAATTTACAATACCAATGAATACATTAACCTGCTAGGCAAATAAGTAAGGTTTGAAGTTTTTTCACAAAATCAGTAACTTGCAGAACCTTTTAAGAAGTCAAAAAGTGTAGAAGATGGGCAGACATTCCTATGCACAAAAATTAAGTCTTTAACATAGTAACAGTGGAAAAAAACTTCAATTATAAGATTATATGGCAGAACAAACTATATGTTTTCAACAAAGATCAGCACTTGACTATTTTTTTTGTTCTGCTGAATCTGCCAGAGATACAAAATCCAATTCATATAAGTAACTACCGATGGTACATATCATAATTTTGGAAGGTTAGAAAAGGTACGCAAAATTTCAACCACATAGTGAGCTCTCGTATGAGCAGTAGCTCTAGATATTTTACCCATGGCCATGGGAGATATCTGTCAGGCGTGTAAACCATTATTGGTATCCATTCAATAATAGCCACATATATGCTCATAATTTTCCCTATAACAACATTACACAAATGATGAGATGCTGACATGTGAAAGAGCAGAGTCTACGAGTACATGAGACAGAGAAATAATAACTCTGTTAATTCTAGTGTCAAACTTGCCCTTCCCCTTTTCATACTTGCCAGTTGCCAACATAGACATAGAAAGGTTCAGACCACAAAGAATGATATATGTACAATTGTGCATTATTTCTTAAGATTCACTTTACTTATGGTGCAACAGTGCAATATGAGCTATACAATAGTATCAGCAAAGCATGAGGCAAAACAGGACAAGAAAATTAAGATGTCAAGCAATCGCCAACAGAGAAGTATTAAAGTAGCAATGGTAATTAATTTTCATTTTAAAAAGAAAATAGCCCAATGCACTATCGCAGACGCCACAAAAGAAAACAAATGGGAAGATGCTAAGAGGCCTCGAATAACATGTGTGAGACATTAGGAATGCATACACTTTGAAATATTCTCTCAATTTTGTGAAAAAATGAGATAGTCGGACATTAACGCAGAGTATGAATTACACTTTCTAAAATAATATTGTTCAAGACCATTGTTACCTCGTAACAAGAGCCTACATTCCAATTAAAACTACATTTGTTTCTGAATATGACCATTTGTTCCAATTAAAACCGCCGGTTCAGGCCTTATTTCTTCATACTAAAGCATTTTCCTAATCATGTATCAGAGATGCCCAACAACAATGTGCATTTTGTTAACACAACCGAGGTTGAAATGAGGTTCAAACGAGGAAGAAAAGAAAGAGAGTAGTCTGTATATGTTTGTTTTCTCGGTCATGACTATGATTGCACATTGGTATCATAAAAGAAGACCTAGACATATTGTTGGTAGTGGTGAAATGGTAGAGAGAGACGTTGAAAGAAGAAAGCAAATGCTAAGGAATCAGATCGTGGGTCAAATGTTTATCGCTATGATAGTTTGCCTAACTAAGAGGTCATTTTTGACCTATGTGCCATCCCACGTGAAAGGTGTGGTATGCATGACACTTTAAATGTGTCGGTAGAAGAAAAGGTGGCAATCTTTTTGCTTATAGTGGCCATGGCACAAAGATGAGGATAATTCAGAGCACATATGGGTGGTCACTTGAACCGATTAGTCATTATTTCAATGAGGTACTACGTGGTATTCTAGCATTATGCAATGACTTTATTAAGCTACCCGACCCATCACCGCACAACCCGAGGATTTGAAGTGGGAATGGTTTGAAGATTGCCTTGGTGCACTAGATGGTACACACATTGATGTTTTGGTGCCTTTGGTGACCAAGGAGGTATAGGAATAGAAAGCGGCGGATCGGCAGACCAATGCTTTAGGTGTGTGTGATCGGCAGATGAAGTTTGTCTATGTTTTAGCGGGATGGGAAGGTTCGCATCGATTCACGTGTGTTGCGTGATGCGATGGCACGAGATGATGCTTTTGTTGTTCAATGGTAAATACTACCTAGTAGATGCCGGATACACCAATGGGCCGGATTTCTTGCTCCATATCGATCCACTCGCTACCACTTGAATGAATGGGTTGCTCAAGGAATAACCCATCTATCGCAAGAGAGCTATTCAATCATGCATTCGCCGACCTAGAAATGTGATTGAGAGGACGCTTGGGTTATTGAAGATGAGGTGGGCTATCTTGAGAAGTAACTCATATTTTGACTTACAAAATCGTATATCAGAGATAGTAATCTAGCAAAAATTCAATTTTTAATTTATGTAAGCATGTAAACTCATTTGTACTAAATTCATGCAGATCGTAATAATTAATGCTTGTTGCATATTACACAACTTTGTAATTGATAGACAGAGAGATATGGATGATTTACTCATACATCAAGTTGATGAAGTGATATCTGTTGAATCTGCTGAAGCTCAAAGTGAAATGAGTATGATTACACATGTTCAATCATCCAATGAGTGGAACAATTTTAGGGATACTATGGCTAACCAAATGTTTGTTGATTACCAAGCTAGACGTGGTCAATAAACTTACTTTCAATGTATGGTTTTTTCTTACTTTTACAAATTGTATGTATATTGTTGTATGACTATGTGTGGGTAAAATTGTATGTTCTTACCTTCAAATATGTTGTTGTAGGACATGGAGAAGAGCAAGAAGTCAGGCCGAGGTTATGTTGCTTGGAATGATGACATGGACAAAGCACTTCTTGATACTTTTGTGGAACACTATAACAAGGAGATAAGTGTCAAAATGGTTGGAAATCTCATGTCTACACAAATGCCATAAAAAATGTCCGTGAGACATGTGGTGTGGATATCACAAAAGAAAATATCATGTCTAGAAACAAGACCTTTGACAAGCACTGCACCATTATCAATGGAATGCTTGGGACCAAGGATTTGGTTGGAACTCAAACAAAATAGAATCTCTCATGATGACAAGGACGCAGCTTTGGGAAGCTTATATTGAGGTAGATTTTCTATTCCTTGCTTCTATTGTTCCATGACTACTGCTTGGTAGGTCGCAACTAGTAGTACTTGATAGTGGCCCAATTATATAATTGTCTGTTTGCTCGACTATTGCCTCTTGTTTGATTGATCATAACTGCTAGTTCTTGTGTTGTTGAACCATTATCGCATACTAAAGGTTAGGGTCCTCTTACTAATATCTTTACATTTGTTCTCTCCATGTGATTTGCAAGTCGATTTAAATCATTCTTGCGTAAAAATAAGGAGGCAAGTGGGTGCAGTACAAGACCTGTCTTGTTTTGGGATTTAATTAGTCTAGTATATGGAAAAGATCATGCAATCGGTGAGGTCTGCTAGGACAATGACAGATAGCTCAAAGGAAATGGCTAATGAAGCTATTAGCATTAAAGATCCTAGTTCATCTTCAACATTTGCAAGTCTAAAAAGGCAAGCTCTGGGTGACTCCTTTACTTCCATGATGGTTTAAAAGTTTGATAAGTTCACCGAAGCTCTTAAAAATGAGAGACCAAAAGGCTCTTCCTCCAAAGAAATTCTTGCAACATTGAATGAGATAGAAGGGTTAGATGAAGATACGGAGCTTGAATTGTATGATATCCTAACGCTAACGAGCTAAGTTTGAGAGTTTGTTGGCACTACCAATGGAGAGGAGGAAGAGATGGCTCTCAAGCAACTCAAGAAGTGATGAATTTTATTTTGGACCGGATGTTGTTGGGTCTTTATTTTTTCATGGCATCAAAGATTGAATTGTCCTATACAAATTGCATCATTGCTTGCCGAGAACCATGTACTCTCGACAATTGACATATTGACATATTTAAAATATTATGTTTGTATATATGGTAATAACATGAGGCTTTCTCGCATGAATTGTATTGGTATTATTCCATGGCTTTGGTTTGTTAAATGTATGATGCCTTCTCTCATGATCATCGCTACCTAGAGTGATTACAACCTATTGATACAAAGATGTTGGCATTTTTGTAAGTGGGTCAGTCTTCTTGTCGCTCATCCAAACAACATTTTGAAATTGATTCTCGAAATGAATTCTATGTTTACCCAAATGTAAAAATTGAATTCAATCAAATTCTACGTAATTGAATTCTTGTTGAATCTGTTTCCTAGAATATAATTCCGAAAATCAATTTCAATTCCTAGGATCCAAACAGGCTGTAAGAAGAAACACACCCAAATCTGAGTCGAAGAGAGCTCCGACATAGGTGTGGATGTGCACTCGCACCTCCTGCCAACTGAGCTATGCTTAGGTCAGGAAATTGAAAACTAAAATATATCACAGGAGAAAATTGATAACATAGGTTGTTATACTCTTTGAAGAGTTTGCTTCCAAGTAGTGGATGTAGGACCTTGGCCTGTTTGGCATCTTGGGAAATGGGAATGGGCAAGAGAATTAAGCGATACTTCAATTCCTAAGAGGGAGGCAGGGAATTGAGTTCCCTACATTTAAGTTATAAACTCTTATTCCCTTCTCCAATTCCCACCAACCAATCAAAGAATTTTATAACCCATCCCTCTCAATTCCCATTCCCTTCCGTCAATTCCCTCCAACCAATCACCCTCTAAGATATAACGAGCAAGAATGAAAATACTCTACGTCCCTATAAAAAGTATTATTCTCATAGTTATTTATAGATGCTTCATACTCAACCCCATTACTACTGCTAGTTGGCATTGTCACATTTACCCATTGAAGGCATATAATACTCTTAGGGCCTGTTTCTTTCAGTTTTGGATTATCTAAAAGCTGAATCTGGATTGTGGTTGTAGAGAAGCTGTTTCTTCAAAAGCTGAAATTCAAAAGTATATATGAAATGGATTGTGGATTCTAGTACATATATGTGTGTTGGATTATGAGTATGTTTTTGGGGCCAGAATCCAAAGCTAAAACAAATAGGCCCTTATATCTATTCGAATAAGTAGGTGGAAATATGAAAACAAGAACATATCATGGGAAGTAATTAGTGCGGACGTAGAAGCACTCTTTCAATAAAAAGATGTACTTATTACTCCAATAGACATTTCTGCATGTAGTGAAAAAACTTAGAAACCGGAGTATACCACAAAATGAAACAAAGGTGGTACATATGCAAACCGTTTTAATGTAGATAGACTACCTCAATTTCCACGATAAGAACAAAGGCACGTGGGTGAAGAAAGTTGGAAAATGATCTGTCATTGGGATCAAGAGTTGTACTTGAGTACACACATCTAACACGAAGTATAATACACAGTTGCCCTAAGGAAATGTGACAAGGGTGACGACGTACAAACCGTTCTAGTGTCGACAAGCTGCACCATTTCTACAAATAAGCATGTGACACTGGTGAGAAAGTTAAGTTAGTGCGTGTGCCTCTAGGTCAAAAGTAGTACAAGAGTTACACTTATGGTGCAAAGTACTCATAACACACATTCTCCCAGTAAGTGTTAAGAGGCACTAAACGAGAATACATTGAGGAACTAAATCTCTTTTCAAAGAAGAAAAGGAAAGGAACCCAAATGCGAGTATGAGAGGACTCAAACCTAGTGGTGGGGATGTCCACCTACATATCGTACCAATTGTGCTAGGCTTAGTTTTTTAAGTGTCTAAGATACTCAGACGTGGAAATTTAAAACGTATCATGGGAAAAATTTGATATCAAATGCACCTATACTTTTCAAAAAAATTGTTTCCATGTAGTGTACATAGTACCTTGAGGTATAATAAGCAACAACAGGAATACCTCAAGTACTTATGCAAAACAATAATTTCATGGATGCATCGCATTCAACTCTCTTGCACTTGCTAGTCGACATTGTTTGGTTTACCCACTAAAGGCATATAACGCTCTGGTAAAATTATGCCTTTCATCTCAAAAGGACCATATTGTGATCACACGTCGAACTTATGACTTTAGAAATACTTGCGCTAGTCGTAATTTGAAATGTTTAGATCCGAGAACCCATTTAATTGGCGATTACCCGAAGATGCAAGATCTGCAATATGGAATGGCTTTCGATCTCTAGATGTATCTAAACATTAAAAAAAGGCATAAATTTTAAAGGTCACTAAGAGTCTAATTTGCAACCACGGCTACTCTCCGCTGCTAACTGTACTGTGTTAGCATTCGTGCAATTGGCTTTTGGGAGAGCACTCGAGCACTACTCTTTGTACTTTAGCAGGTCCATTAGCCAAATTTGTGACGCCAAAAAGAACATGTAGGACCCTCTCTCAAATAAAAAAACATATGGACCCAGATATCATCATCGCCAGAAAAGAAAAGGTGCACCCGTAGAACCCGACAACCGCATCCAGGAATCAGGATAACTTCAAGAGCTATCAACAATGTGGTTTGCCTTTCTTGATTTCAATATCATTTTCCAGTTAATTATTATGTTCAGAATAGTTCATAAAGGCAGGAGCAGAGAAAGAAGCCAAGAGAGGAGTATTCATGAGTGTAGGGAGGAGATAAAAGGGTTGAGAATTATGTTAGCGAAACATCTGTTCATCTTCACAGAAGCAAGCAACAATGACATAGAGTTCTCTCTAATTTCTTCAAATCATAAAGCTCCTAGAAGCCCACACGTACTGATCGTGTGGAGCCTTTTTAACTCTAAAAGGCAGGTTCGATTCCGAGAACATGACGAAAACCATGCAAAGCTCAGCGCATGGTAACTAAAGCCGCATTGAAGAGCTTCACTTCTTCCTCTTCTTTGGGGGCTGGAGTGAGTCTTCGTCGTCATCTTCCTCCTCATCCTCGTTGTCCTGATCATCATCTTCCTCTTCTACTCCCTCGTCATCGTCTTCACCGCCATCGTCGTCATCGTCATCATCCTCATTGTCGTCGTCGTCGTCGTCATCGTCATCACCTCCGCCACCCTCCTGGTCCTCAGGTTCTTCCTCATCCTCCTCACCATTCTCCTCACCCTCACCTCTTTGTTTCTTCTTGCTATCATTGCCCTTGGGATTGTCATACCCCTCTCCTTCCGAGATGTCCTCTTCGCCCTCCCCAAAGTCACCATCCTCATCCCCATCGTCGTCACCACCATCCTCATCGCCAGCATCAGTAGGAGCAGCCTCATCACTCTTCTTTCCACCCATCTTGAAGTCAGGCATATCACAGATGGGAACCTATACATTGATCAAGCAAATATAGTTAGTCACAGTGCCAACATTTAGAACAAACCTAAAAAACTTAAAAAGGCAGAAGTTTATATAAAATGTAGGATGAAATGAAGTATTTTGTTTATGACCAACGGTTGGGTGATTAACATGCTTGAATACACACAGCTTCAAAACTCAAGGGCTGTGAACATATAACAAGGGAAAACGCCTCTTTGCACATATCTGCTTCAAGGGAAGGCACAAAGCAGCAGATCACTTGTTTCGCTTGAGGTGATGTTCAACTGAGCATCTTATCTCAAGGACCAAGAATAATAGCGCAATACACGACAATGTTGCATTGCGGTCCCAGAGTTGGCGGCTATATTGTTGTTGGCAGGAAAGGAGCGGCTCCTTACAACCTGATTTCACTCCTCAGCAGATGTTCTAGATTACACTTTCATCGTGTGGGTTCTAACCTGAATTTTATATAGCTTGCTTTAACTCAGGTTTATCTTGGATCTAATTCCGAAGACCAGACAGACCAAACACAACAGTTCTTCATCTACCTATTCAGTAATTCCAGGGTTAAAAAAACCAGCCGGTTTCAGACTTTGTATTCTAAATCCTAATCTTGCGCTATCCCATTGACGGAGACTCACATGGTACATTCAAACAAAACCTCTCCTAGATCCTCTACCGTTACGGCACCCCTTAGTACTGCCTCTGCATGTGGGCCCATGCATGTGGTAATGCAGTGTCATCCAACAAGTCGACACAGGAGGAAACCGGCTCTAAGCAACGAACTCCTTTGCCATGTAGTTTAACAGTTCCTGCACTGCTCCTGGAGGGTATTCCTAGCTAAAGAGTGCAGACCAATAAAGAGGCACCCGAGACCACATGTCTTCGAGGGTGCATATAGGCGAGGGCACAGGTTAACTTCCCCCACCGTGAAGTGGGCCACCTTGTGTCTCAGGGCCATCTGACCCCACCGAAAATTTGCAGCTAAGCCCTTCCCTGTACCACGAATCATTTACGGACAACTGAACGAGCTGCCGAGCTTGGACAGTCAAGCGAGAAAGGGGCCTAGTCAAGATCTCTACAGACAAGGGACCTCACCGCAAAATAATTACACCGGAAAAAGCCTCTCGCGTCGCGGTCGCGAGCAAACACCGACCGTGAGGTGGGCCCGTGGGACCCACGGACGAACCTTCGCGTCCACGAAAGTCCCTTCACTCTTGTGAAAGTGAATTATGCATAGCAAATTACACAAATATCATCGTTAAGACTTACCTAATCACTGGCTAATCCTGCTGCTTGCAAGCTAAGCAACTCGAACGGATACCGCATCTGTTCGATAGATTTCTGTCTGGAAGAAAATATCTAAAGAGGAATACTCCCATGTCCGGAGGGAAGCGAATATTCGAGCTCGGGGGTAAGTAGCAGTAATAAGCAAGCAACAAAAGGACGCTTTTTTTATCCTATGCCCAGCGGGGCCCACTCAGCCCCCCGGAACTCAAACCCGAGCCGAAAACTGCACCCTAAACCCACCCCACAATTCCGCATCGGAAAAGTCCAAATAATATCCCACTCGACGGTGCAAAGCGGCACCGAACCGGTAAGAAATTTTTTTTTTCCCTTGTAAAGAATCAAAGCACGCTAATTAAGAAAAATAAAGATGATCCTAAACACTACTCCAAGAGTAAAACGACAAAGAAGAGATATGAATATGATATCGAGGCATGTGATGTGATTCTTCAAGGATATGTACCTCGGCGGCGACGGCGGTGAGCATCTTCGCGAGGACGTCGCCGGCGGCGGGAGCTGCAGGTGGCAGGGGCGCGGGCGCGACGGTGTCCATCTGGATGGCTGACAGGGTGAACACGTGGGCAGGCACAAGAAAAGAAGACCGTCAGATGGGTTTACCGTTGGAGGCAACCAGGAAACCTTAAAACCGCCGGAGCATTTTGCTTTCCCAAGGCCAAGCAAAAAGCGCTCGCCCCTGGGATTTTGCGCACCAAATCTTAGCAGAAATCCATTCCAAGATTTACTCGCAAGACAAAAGCGCGTGCAACTATCTACTATCAGGTAAAGAGAGAACTCTAGGACTCGGTGAAAAAAATCTAGTTAAGGCAAGAGGAGTGATGAAATAGTAGTGCTTTTTTTTTTCCTCTCAAGAAGAGAGTCTGAAATGCTTGTAAACGTCCATGGAAAGTTTCAGGCTTTGCAGGTTAGGTAAACACAAACTCTCAAGTCTCAAGACAACATAAAGTAAGTAGGCTCAAAGCCTCCAACAACAACATATGAAGGGGTAATAAAGCATTGACAGAAGCAGCGGACACGATAATCCTTACCAGCAAGCACAAGAAGTAATCCGTGTGTGTTAATAAAAGGTCAGGTAGAAACCAAGGGAGAGAAGGTTACCTAGTGTTGAGGAAGCGGAAACTAGAAGCCACAGATCTGGAGGTTTGAGGAGGATATTAGCGCTCAACGGGTACAAACTAAGCGAGCTCCATGGCAGAGGTGCAGAGGGGAGAGAGCAGAGAAAGGAGGAGACTTTCTCACACGAGAGAGAGAGAGAGAGAGGATTGAGAGCCGGGCAGCACGGGCAGGAGGGGCAGGGCAGGTGGTGGGCGCAGGATAGGGCGGGCCACGCCGTGGCTTGGCCTTGGCTAGCGATGAGTGGAGGGCAGACACGTAAATTGTTCGTTATCCCAGGGGCTAAAGTCTAAAGAGACTTCGGAGGGGTCGGTAGTCTGTTCAGAGAAATCTGTTCAGAGAAACAACAGGGCAAGCAAATGTCTAACTCCATTTAGCACGAATTAGTTAGTCCACGCTCGATCTCCGCCACTTATCGGCCATCATCCGATGAGCGCGGCCACTCTTAGAGAACAGCAGATGCCTCGAAAGTATTGAAAGAAGAACGAAAATAGAAAACAGAATGAATGAAGAAGTTATCAATTGCATTGATCAATTGTATGTATTTATACAAGGGAAGGGATGTCTATACATTCATTGCCAAAGGATACACCCTTTGGTTACAAATTAACTGCTTAATCTAGATCTTGATGAGATCACTTGAAGAGGTGTCTTCATGAGGAGACATTGGTTCACAACACTCCCCCTTGATCGAATCTTCCTTGAGATCAATGCGTCGTTGATTCCTCAAAAAACACTATAGGAATAATCTGAGGATTATATTGATATGCCATCAAAAACTCCTTAAAACCCGGTGGAAAAAATAAAGAGAAAAATATGACATATATAAGTGTGATTAATAAATCACTATGTCTTTGGTAGCTCCTCTAAAACCCCCGTGGGGAAAAATTGGAGATACAACATAATATATTAAACTCCTCTCTAAAAACCTTGTAGGAAAAATATGAGGAGAAGATATGTTGATATATCGTTGAAAACTCCTATAAATCCAATGGGAAAATTTAGGAGAAAATCGATACAAGATATTTAAGTGATTGTCTCTAGTGAACTCGTATGAGAAAACCTATTACAGGAAAAACCCATAAACGAAGTTTAAGGACAATTCATGTCTTTGATGTTTCCTTAAAAAACCCCAATAGGGAAAAACAGAAAACATGACATATACTCGTGTTAATATTACCTCATTAAAAACTTTTATGAGAAACCTTGTGAGGAAAAACTCATGAAAGAAAAGAGTGTAATATCTGTTAGAACAAAGTTAATAGTTAGGAGATATCTCCCCGATTCTTGCAAAT
This sequence comes from Guadua angustifolia, assembly GCA_036346375.1. NCBI lineage: Eukaryota > Viridiplantae > Streptophyta > Magnoliopsida > Poales > Poaceae > Guadua > Guadua angustifolia. Next base: position 5,284,132 of record CM070507.1, on the reverse strand, counting down.
TTCAAGTCGCCTCATACCAATCCCATGAACACATTTCAAGAATGTAGAAGATGGTAATGACTTGGTGAAAAGATCACGAGGTTATCGCATGATTTGGTTTGCAAGATGTTTATCTCCCCACTTTGTCAGAACTCATGAGGATAAAACAATTTTGGAGCAATATGCTTTGTGATGTTGCTCTTTATGTAACCTGCTTGCATCTGTAACACACAAGTGCATTATCTTCATAGATAATTGTAGGTGATTCAATAGAACCAATACCACATGATTGTTGTATGTGGTTAATCATTCTACGGCCATACACATTCACGTGAAGCTTCATATAGTGCAATAATTTCAGAGTGATTGGTGGAAGTAGCTACCAGAGTCTGCTTAGAAGACTTCCATGAAATAGTTGTTCCACCATGTAAGAATACAAAGCCTGCTTTGAGATCCGCATTATGGGGATCTCGATAAATAGCCAAAGATCTCGGTATCCAATCATAGTGGGATCTTGATTTCTTTCAAATATAATCCAAGATCCTTTGTGCCATTAAGATATCCGAGGATATGCTTTACACCGCCCAATGACGTTTGGTTGGTGCAAAGCTATGTCTAGCTAGTAAGTTCACCGCAAATGCAATATCGTGCCTGGTGCAATTTGCAAGATACATAAGCGCTCCAATAGCACCGAGATAAGGAACCTCGGTCCCAAGACTTCTTCTCCATCATCACATGGTCTCAATGGATCTTTCTCCATATCTAAAGATCGAACAACCATAGGTGTTTTAGATGGATATGATTTGTCCATATTGAATTTCTTCAATATTTTCTCGGATATAGGCCGATTGATGCACTAAGATTCCCGAGGAAGGTGCTCAAGTTGTAAACCTAAGCAAAATTTGGTCTTACCCAAATCCTTCATCTCAAATTCGCCTTTAGGTGATTGCGTTTCATTTATATCGTTAGAGTTGCCAATGATATTTAAATCATCAACATATACGGATATAATACGTAATCTGTTGGAGATTTTTTATGAAGACACATAGGCAATCATCATTGTTTGTGTATCCTTCTTTAGAAGGAATTCACTTAGTCGGTTGTACCACATTCTACCCGATCGCTTCAAGCCATATAGTGACTTGTTGAGCTTTACACAAGACATATTGCATTTATGCTTGATTCGAATTGGGATTCCATCGAACCTTCATGTATATGTCCGAATCAAGTGACCCATAAAGATATGTCATCACTACATCCATCAACCGCAAAGATAGACGATTTTGAACCGCCAATGATATTAAGTATCTAATGTTATTCCACTCATAACCGGAGAATATGTTTCATTGAAATCAATGCCGGTCTCTGCGTGAACCCTTGTGCTACAAGTCTCGCTTTATATCTCACCACCTCATTGTTTTCATTCCGCTTCCTGATGAAAACCCATTTGAATCCCACAGGAAAACTTTTGGAGGTGTAGGTATTGCGATGTGAATACCTTTCTTTTATTAAGCGAGGCTATCTCACTTGAATTGCTTCCTTCCATTGAGTCCATCCGAGCGTTTTTGCACTCGCCATGGTCTTGGGATCTGGATCATTTAGGAGGTTATTTGCAATTGTTATGAGAAGTAAGTGTCGACAATTGTAGTCTTTCGGTCATATAATTCTCCGTAATCGATATAATTAGTGGAAATTTCTTGCACCCTTGATGATGGCTCATTATTTCCCAAAACTATGGAGCCAGTATGCCCGATGTCCCGTGATCAAGAATAGTGTGCACTTGTGATCTAGGTTGTGAATCAACTTGAGGTTGACTTGTACTTACCGATTTGGAGGATTTTGTCCTCGGCTTTTTTGTGGCTTACAAGAAGCTACATCCTTAGTCGTGGCCTTACTTCTCCCTCTTATTTTGAAGTGGAGTTGAATGGTTTTATTTGGTACCTCCACTCTTTCGTGCACATTTCAAGCGTGATAATAGGATTTAGTAACACCTTTAGTATCAAGAATGCATCTCGCGATTATTTGCAATGTGTTGCAAATTTATAACTTTCTCGAACTTGAAGTTCGGTTTCTTGAGTACGTGGATCTAAGGTGGAGATGTCTACAAGATCCCAATTGATTTCCGCATTCTTTTGGTACTTGAAATCTCCCCCAATGCCGGAAATGATCCTCATTAAATATACAATCAACAGGTTCGCCGTGAATAAGTCCCCGCTTAGGGGCTCAAGGTATTTAACAATCGACGGAGATTGATACCCCACATAGATCCCTAATTTCTGTGTGGCCCATAGAGGTACGCTTAGGCGGTGAGATCGATGACGTATATAGCGCAACCGATTTTTTTTGCAGATGGGAAATATTTGGTATATTTCACGCACTAATTGCAATGGGAAGCAGATGATATGCGCTTGGTCGCAATTGAATTAAGTCGCAGCTGTAAGACCGCATGACCCCAACATGAAGTTGGTAAATTGCAATTTTGTAATAAGGGTCTTGCAATCCACTTGATTCTCTTTATAAGAGATTCTCGCCAAACCATTTTGAGTATGGACATATGGGATGTAATGTCAGACTTGAATTCCTAAAGCCATGCAATAATCATTGAATGCATGTGAGGAAAATTCAGAAGATTGTCCAATCTTATCGATTGAATCGTGTTCGTGATAGTGTGCTTTAAGTTTAATAATTTGAGCAATTATTTTTGCAAAGGCATGGTTACGTGTGGATAAAAGACACACATGAGACCATCGAGTAGATGCATCTATAAGAACCATGAAATACCCGAACGGACTGCATAATGGTTGAATAGGGCCACATATGTCGCCTTGAATACGCTCAAGGAATTTGAGTGGCTCATGTTGGATTTTAAGATGAGAAGGTCTCAAAATCAATTTCCAGCTTGCACATGCAAAGGTATATAAAATCTGATAATTTTGGGAATTTGGCAAAGATGCGATCATGACCATTAGAATTGCGATAATCTTTCTCATCATCCCTATACCAGATGACCAAGGCGATCATGCCAAGTTTGGAATGCATCGACATTCTAAAAATTACCTTGTACGCAACATGTGGTACGGGTTTAATGTATGTGTAGTACAATCCAGACGGAAAGAGGAAATCTTTTCAAGTGTTTGTCCGCCATATCCGTAATCTTTAGTGATGAGGAGAAATTCCTCATTATTGTCATCATGGGTTTCAACATGGAAACCATTTTTATGGATATCTCTATAACTTAATAGGGTACGTGTTGAATCGTGATACAATAGTGCATCCTCGATTGTGATTTGAGTACCCATAGGAAGCATGATAGTGGCACGCACTGTAACCAACTATCATTGCATCGCGTCAATGATTGTCAAAACATTTCCTTGCCTCTTAGTAAGAGTTTGGAAATATTTTGTTTCCTTAGTATAGAGTTAGTAGTACAACTATCTACTAGGCACAATTCCTCCTCCATCGATCGACTCAGAGAAATCTATATATAAATGAAGAATTTTAAGATTCTTGGGAATATATATAGAACACATACAAACTTTATTGAATATCAAACATAATTATTACATTTATTGGGATATCCAATATGTCAATGTGATGACAATATTATTTAATACAACACTTAGGACATAATTGTACTTTATTATTACAATAAATAAGGTACTAACTAAGGATCTAAGAGATTGGGAGCCTAGTCGAAGTCTCCAAACATGTCATTGGAAGCAAATTCCATGATCATATTCTCTGTGTTGTCTTGATCCTTGGCTTCCTGTGACGTCGTTGTTGCTTGGTTCCTTGGGAACTTGTTGCGAACAACCACCTCTTCCTCGAGTTGTCGTTGGAAGTTGAAATGGGCTTCATACTTCGTCCCTCGGCAAAGACGCCCACGCCCCACGACTTTAGATAGAGATCAACAAGGTGACTTGGGGTACGACATTTCTTTGTGATGTGGTTATAGCAACCACATTTCTGACAAATAGACTTGTCAGTTCTTTGTTTGGAAATGCCTTTACCCTTATTGTGGATACGTGACTTATTCTTCTTGTTGTTTCTGCGTTTGTTTTTACCATGGGAATTTCTTTGATAGTTCTTAGGAGAACCATTAAATTTGGGTTTATTCTGAGCATTGGCATGAACTTCAGCAATGGGACTCCAAGAGTATGCCGATTGTTCCACACCATAAGTTCATGGTGTCTTTCACCAAGTAATGTTTGAATAAGCTCGAATAAACTGTGAAATTTTTCTCACTAGATTGTTGTTGAAGGATTCTTTCAATGAAGCATTGTAGACAAAGTCTTTTCAATTTTATCCGCATCGGAAAGTTCCTTCTCACGTAATCGCAACTTAGTGCTAATCCTATGAACAAAGATGGTTATAATCACCAACAGCTTTGAAATCTCAAGGCGAAGTTGAGCCTATTCAAAATTGGCCTCAGCGTGATGAGTGCCTTTTGTCGCTCATAGCGTTGCTTAAGAGAAAGCCATAGTGCACGTGGATTTTCCTCCAACATGTATTCGGACTTAAGTTCCGGATGTATATGCTGCCTTATAATATATAAAGCCGCATACCGATGTTGATCACTTATTGGTTCTGCACCTTCTACTTGTTCAAAGAGCACATAATAAAGTCCGCGGGTCGCAAGACTAACTTTTATGTCCATAGCTCATGTGGGATAGTTGTGTCCGTCAAGAGCGAGTACATCAAACTCTTTAGCGACCATATTTCCGAAATGGACGCCGTTTTCCCTTTCTTCTCTGTTCTTGTTTGTTCTCTCGTTCTGCACTCAGTTTAGAGCAAAAGTGTCTGATAACGTATTGAAAGTAGAACGAAAATAGAAAACAGAATGAATGAAGAAGTTATCAATTGCATTGATCAATTGTATGTATTTATACAAGGGAAGGGATGCCTATACATCCATTGCCAAAGGATACACCCTTTGGTTACAAATTAACTGCTTAATCTAGATCTTGATGAGATCACTTGAAGAGGTGTCTTCATGAGGAGACATTGGTTCACAACAGAAAGCAAACCTTCTGCGAGTGACTAGGTGTGAAGCCTACTCTTACCGGCCGGCGGCGGTGAGCACGTCATCAACAGCCTAGCCATGACGTGTCCCCTCCGTGTCATTCTACCAGCATTGTAGTGCTGCTGTGGCTCACGTAGATTAGCGAGGCAAATTCATTGCAGAAAATATTGAATACTAGCAGCTCGAGCAGGTGAGCACCGAGCTGCGAGGACATAGCCGTTGAGCCATCAGCAGTAGAAAAATACTCGTGGGAGAGAGGAGCGGAGTATACTTATTATATTAAGGTAAAGTCTGGAAAAAAAATCTGTGCAGCGTCAGACGGATACCCACCTCACCTCAGGAACACCACCCGTTCGACTATCCAATCCCGCGGCCGCGCCAAAACCGACGTCTCATTCCTCGCCCGCAAGCCCATACGACAGCGCAGAAAACAAACCAGAAGGGTGAGAAAATAAACCCGTACGGGGACTAAAGGCAAATAGGGCGGAAAAAATAAGTGAAGATTAGCAGCATCAAGAAAGCTTCAACCAGAGCATCGGAACACTTGCACGCTGGATGCTTGCAGAAAAGGGGGTCAAATTAGTGGGCATACGGGAAGTCGGGAATAGGATTCCTTGGTTCTATTAGGCTAAAACCTTCGACCGCGGTTGATAAATGTTCAAGTCCGGATCATTTATAGTTGACACTTGACAGGGTCCATACCTCCATAATTTGTCTGATCCACCAAAGCAACATTGAAAACTCCACTTTCCTGTACTGCTATACCCCAAAGAACAAAGGCACGTCGTTGCCCACACCCATCAATAATTTAACACATTATTGGATGCTTAATATAGTTCCTTTACCTATTATTGTCCAGTCAACTCTTTACAGTAGTAGTAGTTTTTAAGTAGCAGTCCTTAAGTCGTGCGTTCATAACAAAATTTCGACTGCCACAACAAGTTTACCAGCTTTGGTTCACCGCGTGCACACGTGCATTACAAATTCAGTTGTCCCGAACTGGGGTTTCTCAGGGAAAAGGTGGTTCAACAAAAAGCAGCTTAAAAACCAAGGTGGCAAAAACCAAACAATCTTTCAGCTCTTATCTTCCCCAAAATGGGACATACAAGGCAGGCATAGGCATCATATTGTTTCTGCAGGGCAAACGAATTGAGGTTCCCAATACTTACTGGACTCATCCAATCTATGAACCTCCTATACAGAATTCCTAACCCCACGCAGCCAATCTAACAACCAGAATCACTTATCCCATCCCAGCGAGTGGTCCCATACAGTTTGTATACCTATTTCTAATTCAATCACGAAAACTGGTATTCAACCTATGAACCTCCTATACAAAATTCCTAACCCCATGCTGCCAATCTAACAACCTAGTAAGTCGAGAGATTTTGTGGTTAGGTTACAACTTACACGAGTCTGCAAAGGCGGTGGCGGAGCTTGACCGAAATATCAGGGGGGGCCAAATTGCCCAGGCAACTTTAGTTATTCAAGTGCTATATTATTCTACTAGACGACAAGATATAATTTGCAGTTGTCCACATTTGAATTACAAAATACATAGTATATGAGCCGAGTTACAATTACAATTTTAGAGATTGCCTAAAAAAAATTCAATTGTTGGGGCCATGGCCCAACTTGGTCCCAGCTATCCTCCGCCACTGCACGACATCCCAAACAGCAACAAGGACCTGAAGCATCAGTTCCTGCCATGACATTTAGCGTACATCCTATACAAATTTCCTAACCCCGTGCTGCCAATCTAAGAACCTAGTAAGTTGAGAGTACTTAAGTTATACAAGTCCACTAAAGCGCATTTGGAAAAACTTCCTAAACCACAAAGACCTGAAGCAACAGATCCCGCCATGACATTAGCATAAGCTCAAGTCTCAAGGAAACTGTATACTTGAGTTGCATCATAGAATAAACTTCTTTTGCTCAAGAAGTTTTCAAAATTTTCTAATGTAAATGTGTTTAATAAGGAAATGGCAATTCTTGTAATGTTTTCAAATTAGCAACACAGCATTTTCAATATAGCAAGACAGAAACTTGTATAACAGTAAGAGTGCAAACATAATGATACAGTAAAGAGAATAAAGAAATCAGCGGGGCATAATTATGCAAGGGTCAAGCTGTTTAAAGCAATGATAAAGAAATATAAATCAAAAGCGTAATAATGACAGTGACAGGTAGATTTAAAGCAACATAGCCATTAGCTACAGCATACATGAAAAGGTGTAATAATGCAAGTACTACTTGTGTCTACCCACAGTGAAGCAAGGCAATTAGAATAAAGCAATAGCACGGCAACAATTACTCTATTCGAGGGAAAAGTTAAGGACTTAAGGCAATCCCACCATGTTTTTTTAAAAAACAGTAATTACTGTAGATATGGATAGCACCACATATGAAAGAATTAAGGATAATTGGCGATAACAACAATGGTCCCTATCATCGTATTTGAACTGGCAAAACTTGGATGTGCGAGAAGAAACCTGCAAGTTAATCAGTTAGATAAAAAGGTTTGTTGCTCGCTTGCTTGTGATTTTCCTTTCTACAGAGGTTTCCTCTGGCCTGCCTGGCAATACTGTAGCATTAGTGCTTACTAATTACTGTTTCAGGGTTGAAACTTAAAAGTCCTATTGCGAATAACAAATGCCCAGTTAATGTTAAGGCATTTAAATCCTAAATCAACAAATTTACATCTTACTATTAGCCAAACATTTTGTTGTATGTTGGAAGACAGGACATAAGAGAGGGCCATCGTTCACCAGAGTATTGGAGACACAGTCATTTATACAGGTTCAGACGCTAATGAAGGCACCCTGCTCCTGTCGGTGTGCCCCCGGACTCGGGGAAGAGGGCATGCTCCTTTCCCAGGGTCACCTCAGGGCATACCAGTTTGTGTATGATTTGTATTTTATTAGAGTTATCTCTTTTACAAGTGAGGGTTACAATGAGCTTTTATAAGTGCTCGGCATGATACACAAATACTATCCTACCCCTAATAGGGGTGACTTAAGCATGGGCATCTATGTAATTCTCAGGAGGTGGTAGTGGATCCCACATCATCGCTCCCTAGGCCTCTGACTCCGAGGTCCCAACAGGGGGTCCCGAGACTTGAGCCCTCCTTTAGGGGCCAACCTTACGAGGACCACGGGACATGGCGGCTCCACTAGTCAGTCGATCTTAAACGAGACGAGAATGCCCATTCGTCTCCATGGGTGCCTAGGGGGTGCCGTAGTGGACTAGGCATTCAGCCATATGCCTCGTAGATGGGAAGGCGAAGTTCCCTAGAGGGAAAGGCACTTCACTAAGCTCTTGGTAGGTTAGGGCACTCCGCCATATGCCTTCTCCGAATAGAAGTGCCCTCAAGGAGCCACAGGACTTAGACCCCACCCATTAGTCGATACCGAGTGAGGTGGGGGGCACCCCTCATAGACCCGAGAGTTGAGTCTCATGCCCCATGTATGGGAACAAGATAAGAGTGCCTGAAGAGCTAAGCAACGCACCATGTACAAGGAGAGATGATGGAGTATGGGTACCTCCCATCATGGTTCAAAATCCTGGCGAACTTTCGGCCTGGGTCATGATTCCAAATCCCTACCGAATACAAATGAAAAAAATTCAAATTGCTACAGTAATTTTAGAAATTTCAGCAAATTCGCCAAAATCTCAGTAATTTTGACAGGACTTTGACTTTTTTGGGCCGGATTTGGGTCAATAACCCTTAAGAATGTCATCTTCCATGAAAATATTTGAAAAAACTGAATTTTTGAGACGTTTTATAAAAATAACTGAAACATAGTCTGGTTTTTACAAAAATGTACAAGCTTGATCATGCCCTGAAAAATTTATGGTACCATCTTTAGTAGTTTGGGATCATATAGAAAATTTTTCAAAAGAATTGAACTTCATTTGTTATTTTTAAAAAATCAAAAACAGAAGGAACATAAATGAGACAGTAACCTTGTCAGAAGTTTATAAATTCACTCGAGTGTGATCATGATCCAAAATTTTTATAAGAGTTTAAGCATTGCCTCAGAACCCTTCTCTAAAATTTACAAAAATTCTAAACCTTTTTGATTGCTCAATCAAATCTATTGAAGCAATACATGTACTCAGCCAGGCTTTTATTACGATAGTAGCACTGTCAGAATTTTTTTAAATTCCTTAGACTTGATCATCGTCTGAAAATTTTATGGGAACATTAGTGATGCTTCACGTCTAAACCATTTTTCATTCGGTTGAAATTTGTCAGTCAGCCTTTTATCATTACAATAGCATTGTCCAAATTTATGAAAAATTCCTCAAGCCTGACCATCATCAGAAAATTTTATAGGAACATTACTAATGCATCGGGACAATCCACAAAAAATTTCAAAATTTTCTAACATGGTTTGAACTATTTTTTCATTCGATTGAAATTTGCTGGTCAACCTTTTATAAAGACAATAGCACTGTCAGAATTTTTTTTTTTAAATTAGGCTTGATCATTATCTGAAATTTTTATGGAAACATTAATGATGTGTCAGGACCATCCACAAAAAAATTCAAAATTTTCTAACATCATTTCGACCATTTTTTTCACTTAGTTGAATTTTGCTGAGATTTCAGCAAATTCGGCCGAAATTTCAAAAAAATCATTTAAAGAATTCTGGATTTCAAATTTGCATTTGAATTTTGATGGATTTCGCCCGAAATTCCGAGATTTCACCGAAATTTCGGATTTCACCAATTTCCGAGATGTGAACCGAAAATGAAATTTCAAACCCTACCTCCCATCTGAGAGATGATGGGATCGTCCCGGAACTACTGGGAGATGATGGGGTCTCCTTAACACTACCTCCCATCCGAGAGGTGATGGGATCTCTCCAACACTCACTATGTTCCTTGGAGTACAGGACATTCCCCGAGTCTCGTGAGGAGGTCTCCTAGGAGTCAACCAGGAGGTCATGGGGTCTCCCCAACACTACCCAAGAGGTGATGGGATCTCCTCAACACTCACCATGTATCCACCTTGGAGGGACGACATAGTATGGAGCATTCTATCCGGGAGGCGATGGGGTCTCCCCGGCGCTACCTAGGAGGTGAGGGGGTCTCCCTGACACTACCTCCCATCTAGGAGGTTATGGGGGCCTCCCCAACACTCATCATGTACCCTCTTTGGAGGGACGACCTCCCATCCAGGAGATGATAGTGTCTCCCCAACACTATAGAGGACCGGGCACTTGGCCAAGTGTCCGGTGGGATAGTGCACCTCACCATGCACTCTAACATTGGGTAGAGGGCGGAGTGCCCTGGGTGGCATGAGCATCTCCTTTCACGTCGCGGGACGGAGAATAGGTCCCGGCTGGGGAGGTCTTAGGATTTCCTCCAACACATTCAAACACATCTATTGGTATAAGTATTCATGAGATACTTGTGAGATCTAGACAGATACGTCATACATGATTACACATATGAAAGCATAAGCATTGTTAAAGCATACTAGGTACACAAACAAGAGAAAGATAGAAAAAAAATAATTGTACACTTTCCCAAAAGAAAAGGAACAAAAACAAAAGAAATTTTTTTTGTTTGCGTAGATCAACAGTCATACCACTAAAGGACTAATAAAGGCTCACTGCTGCCTCCCTAACTAGGGCCCCTCTGTGTTCCAGAAAATGTGATTTGACAAACTATTTTTGAACAATTGTTCTTGTGCCAACTGCATTGTTCAAAAGATAGCAATATTTTACCATACTACTAAGACAGCACGCACATCGAACTTCAACACCAAAATACAATAACAAACATAACCATGCTATAACTCATTAGACATACTACTTTTTATGTCGAAAACATCGTACCACAACATTGTGATAAAATGATGTAGATCGAATAAAAAATCCTTCATTTGAAATCACTTAAATATTTTTGTATCTGCCTAAATACTACATGTGCCTAGCCTGGAAGATACTTCAAGATAAGCCTCACCTTGGATTGAAAAGCAAGGAATTTGTTATTTCTACACTCCTAAGTTTAATCCACATTAGCTACACAAGCCCTGGGACTACGTAACATTGTTCAACATCAAACTTCTTGTAATATTTGGACAAATTAGTTAAAAACAAAGACCAGCAGCAAGAACAATAAGGCAGAAATAATGGTAGAAATCTTGTTGGAGTTAATAGCAACACATCAATAAAAAGACCAATAATCCCATCCTAATATTTGTATGTAGCTAGATTACCAGCACATCCTAAGCAAGTAACCTCATCCAAAATTTGATTCAGGTGGCGTGGTTCCCCAAAAAAAAGGTAGTAAGATATCTAATTATAAAAAGTAAAGTCATGACTGGTTGCATAAAGTAAGGCTCAAGCACATGAAAGAGCTCCTACCACTATGCTTTGATCTTATGGAAATGTTCAAGATGCTTACTCTGTCAAGAACATGCCTTAAATCTCCAATGGAGAAGTCATGTTGCTCATGAGCACCATTCTTTACTGAACGCCCTCTCTTTGAGAGATTATATAAAGCAAAGTACGCTTGCAACCTGTTTTCCATGGCTACAGTAAAACACTGGGCACATTTAGAAATAAATTTCAAGGAGAATAAAGATCCATATCACTCAAGATTTTAAAGGACACAGCTTCCGAACTCAACCTTAAACCAGAAGTTCCCAAGAGAACGCAAAAGCTATGAATATCCATTCTTCCAAATCCCACAGCAACTGCAACCAAAATGCCTTCAAGTGCCCAGAAAACCATTTGGCATAGTCAATAAGACCAGATAACAGCGCAACTAGACAAAATACAGATATTTTGGTACATGGAACAAACTATAGAACCATAAAGTACATAATGAAGTTGCAAGTGAAAAACTACATAGTAGGCAATAAAAACAACATAAATTATTCAAGAAAGCTCCTTCTGCAAACACTGCCACAAATGTATCTGATTCAAAAGCCATCTGGTTGTAAAAGTCAACAGCAGGAACCCTTTCGCAATACTTTGGCACCAACATAGATTCAAAAGCCATCCGAATGAAAACCACATGACCGAACCACGACCCGCAGATGCCAAACTAAAATATATGGAGAGACAATCAGAAAACTATAGAGTAAAATCACCAAATCACAAAGAGTGCATAGAGAATGAAAGAGCTCAAATCAATAGTAGTACATGTGGCCATGTGGGCATGAAGAAATGGAATGCGAGTTGTTATACCTAGTGCTGTCAATATCCACCCTGAAAACCAGTACCCCCAAGCTGAGGACCGGGCAGTTGGCCCTGCCCAGCAGCCCCAGCCTGATAACCAGCAGCACCAGCGGCAGCGGCGACTGCTGCAGCGGTACCCGTTTGGGAAGCTGCTTGTCCAACCTGAAACCCAGCAGAACTCTGGAACCCGGGTGGGCCCTGAAAACCAGGAGGACCTTGATATGCTGCAGCAGCTCCCTGAACACCTGCTGCATTTGGAAAAGTGGCACCACCAGCTGCAAACCCCTGTGTCCCGAAACCTTGAGCTCCAAAACCTGGAATGCCAGCTGTGTGCTGGCCCCCAGCACCCAATGCAGCAGCAGCAAAGGCAGGGTTTAGCGTTGCGAACATGGCTGGGTTCTGCATCGCTGCTGCCATCATGGCGAGCATTGCAGCATTGGGCTGTGCAAACGCCTGCTGCTGTGCACCCATCCCCAACATAGCAGCTTGCTGCACAAACCCCAGGTCAGGAATAGCAGTTGCACCATAAGCTGATGCATCATATGGAGTAATGGCGGCACTAGCAGGAGCAGACATCTGTGCAGCAGCGGCAGCTGCTGCAGCTGCAGAGGCAGCGGTGGCATTGGGGTTAGCATTTGCATTCATCCCAGGCGTGTTCTTTGTCCTCCCATCTATAGCCTTCTGCACATTGAGCATCTTGCCATCAAAATTCCTAACCGGCTCCTCCAGTGCACGGCGGGCACTCTCCATGGACTTATAGACAAACAGCGCAAACCCCTTAGGCTTGCCAGTGGTCTTGTCAAAGCCCAACGGCCCCTCCTCAATCTCACCAAATTGCGAGAAGTACTCGTAGAGGCGGTCAACATCAACATCAGCATGCACGTTGCCAACAAAGATTTTACGGAGCATGTTGTCAGGTTGTGATGATGAGGTAGCAGAAGAGTTGTTGGCGGCACCGGAGTTTGCGTTGGTGTTGGTGTTGGAGCTAGGATGCTGGGACTGGGAGGAAGGGGGCGCAGGTCCTGAGGCAGCGAGGTGGCAGAAAGCAAGACGGCCGCCGATTTGGAGTTGGGGGCGGCGGAGGGCGCGGAGTGCGGAGCGGCGGGAGCGGAAGAGGACGAAGCCGTAGCCCTTGGATCTACCAGATTGCTTATCTGAGATGACGCGGCAGTCCTCGAGCTCGCCGAAGCGGGAGAACGTGGAGCGGAGGTCATCCGCGCCGGCGCCCCAGCCGAGGCCGTGGACGAATAGCTTCCTACTCGCGGGGTCAACCTCCGCCGCACGCCGCACGGCCGCCATGGTCGCGGGGCTCGCCTCCGCGGCCGTGCGGAGCAGCGCCACGAGCTGCTCCCGAGACAGCGGCTCGAGTAGCTTCGCGATGTCCTCCTCCTCGTCGTCATCGCATTCATCCTCCTCGGCGGCGGCGGCTTCAGCAGTGGGCTCCGGGGGGTCGTCGGTAATGGGGAAGTAGATGGTACCGCGGGGCTTGAGCTCGGAGGAGGCGGGCTCCTGTTGGTGGTTGGCAGCGGCAGACTCGGCGGCGGCTGACTCGGCCGGATCCGCCTTTCGTTTCTTCGGCGCCATGGATGAGCGAGCTAGGGTTCTAGGAGCAAGTTTGAGGAGGTGGAGATTGGGATTTCCGGACACGGGAGAGAGCCGAGAGGAGGCGGGTTGAATTTTAGTAGTAATCTCTCAGTCATAAATAGTTATAGTTTTTTACAGCGATACAGTTTCAAAATTTAACTTTATCCACTAATTTATATTATAATCTATTAAAAATTTAATAAAATTATGATATTATAAAAGTATATTTCAAGACGAATCAATACATATGATTTTCATACATTTAATCTAAATATTTATAAAGATATCGATAACTAAAGTTTTAAAATTTTAACTAAATATATTTTAAATTAATAAGTTTTTGTGAACCGAAGGAGTAGTTAGGCATAATTAGCGGCACCCATGACAAGTTAGGGATTTGCGTAAGGCCACCAATTGCCCAAATGGGCTTTAGAATGTAATGGGAGGGCTAGACAGGTGAGGCCCAATATGGAATGCCAAATTGCCAATTCACTAGTACTCCGCTCTTTATTACCATTCGCCAATAGCTTAATTTAAGACTCGTTAGGACAAATACAATAGTATAGTTAGTAGTTATCTGTAAATACATCTTTATATCATATATAGACATAAATAAAGATAACTTATACAATTGATTGTTTATATAGGTATGTAACTGATTCACATAATTAATAAGTTGTCTATAGAACGGTATATACAGTAGAAAACTATTTATAAACCTGTTTGTTAAATAGTAGCTAAGATATTTCTCTCATTCGTATCATTAAAAATTCTATATGGCATAAGCTTACATACAGTTAACACATAGCATTTTATATGCCGGAGCAACTCTAGAACTCTAAACCTCAGAAAGTTCTAGAGATGCATATATGATCAAGGCGTCAAGGTCGTTAAGGTGCGCAGAGTGAAAATACGGAGAGGAAGACAATTATGGTGAGCAGGTCTACATATGATTTGTACAGTTGTTCTGAATTGTGTTTCGCTGTTCTTTGTTGTCGATCTACCAAAAAGGTTATTGATTATTTCTCTCATACATATGTGAATTTGCGCAAATTATTCTTTGAATCAAGAACATTTGACTTCTTAAGAAAACCTCAAGATGGTAGGCTTCGTTCGGTATTGGCTGCTGTCTGCTGATACATTAACACACTCAAAAACACATTAAGGTGAATTATAGCAACTCAATGAAATGTAGACAAGTATTTTTACGATTTCCCTTCTTTAATCTTAATTGAATGGCAGCGCTCCTGCCATACTTTGAAAAAGATTTCTTTTACGAAATGCTCACTAACTCTAGGGATAGTTAAGCAGATTGACGTCCTCCGAAACCTATCTGACTCGCGTATAGTCCATAACTTAAATGAGGTCTCTGCATACCTGCTTCAGTCGCTTCACCTTCTCATCTTACAGCTGCAATGTCATCTTGTTCCTGACCTGTGTGCTGGTCTTGCGAGCAATTACATCCGTGCGCTAGTCTTTTTAATCGAAAAATGCGCGGTTCCATGACAACATGGTTGCTTCATCCTTGCGGTAAAGATATCCATCGCCATTGGCAGCAACATTTTATCAGCTTGATGCAGCCTGCAGGAAAACATTCATGACTTGATGCAGCCTGCAGGAAAACATTCATGTGTGCATTCAGTCGTTCCTCTACATCGATGATCTCTGTTGCAGAGTTCTCAATTTCAGGCTTCAGGTCTTCAGGAGAGTCATGAGGCGCAAAGGAAATTCCGAGCTTCAGGAGTAGACAATCTTTCACAGACCTTTGGTGTTCAGTAGCTGGCCCCTGGGAGTAGTACTCCAATGGCGACATGTGGCATTGCAAGAGCACTTGGATAACTGGTTCAGGAAACATACTTGATAATCTCAATGTATTGGTGCTAACACGTTAACTTTCTGACCTTGGATGTTCAGCCATTGTTTGAGGTTCCATTCTTCTTTGGTATACTCCCGAGTCCCGACCTTTCTGTTCCTCCATCTCCTTCCCTTGACCATCACACACAGAATTTGCACAGTACAAAAGTCTTTTCTACTTTGTCTTAATTAATTATACTGCTAATTAAGAAAAGTGAAATATTGTAATCTACAAGTATACACAACCCAAAGCTAGGCAAAATTAAAATTCAGCTAAAGCACCTAGTCAAAGCATACAATGTACAAAGGAATAATGTGTGATATGCATAATCAAAAGCATAACGAATCTACTCATGAGTTCCATTGGTCATTAGCTACAGCTATATATAGTCAGCTTAAAGGTGTTTGAACAATTGAAGGCCAGCCTTGGTGACGCGCACAGTGTTCTTCTCCACAAGTTGAGGTTTTTTGTCCCCGTTAGCTTCTGAAAGCACTTGCATCCATGGGAGGGACCTGCATGGCGTAAGGGGAGCCTACCAACCCGGCCTTGTGTTGCGCCTGTCCAAATAAAGAAAATGTGAGGTAGAGATGACATTGGCTGCTCCATTTGCTGCATACATTGAACAAATTATTGCCCTGAGTGAGACAAAGGTTCTCATATTTGAAGGAAGGTTGCCCCCACCATTTCATACTGTTGAAACCTCTTTCTCCTGTCCTTCCATTTTTCTCTCCCTTTTTTTCCAGGAAAAAAAGGTATGATTCCATTATTCCATTGATGTACTGATCCCAAAGAACTCGGTAGATTCAGAGGAAAAAATAATGCACTGTTTTAATTTAAAAAAATACTGAAAGAAAGTTCTTTCTTCAAATGAAAGAGTATTAAACATCTAATAGGTTTCGTAGAAAAAGGTTTGGTTCTTTGTTTATAAATAAAACATGTTAATGTAAGACTTTGAAAAAATTTGTTTACAGAAACCACTAGCTGCTAAAGCCAATAATTGTTGGCTCCAGCTCCTTTTGATCACTAATAAACCAAGTCACTACCAATGGCCCATTCATATGTCAATTTCAAGAACCATTTTGTATGTGTGTATCCAAACATGTGGCTAGGATTGATCATATTGGACCTTGCATTAATTTTGTCCATAATATTTTTTGTAAGCAAGCATATATACCTAACAAATTTTAACATCTAAGTACAATGCTTGCACCACTCAATAAATACTACTTAACCTTCACTGCATTAAGCATGCTTGTTCAAAAGATACATATCAACTGCCACTAAAAACCGTCTGTAATGAGGAATATCATTGACGGTTCTATAGTGCAACAGTCAGTGATATCATCACAAACGATAGACGGTTTTAGTATAAAACCATCAATAATGACTCATGTAGCTATCATAGACGGTTTTAAACTAAAACCATCTGTGATGTCAGATATTATCCCAAACGGTTTTATACTAAAACCATCTATGATAACTACTGAAGTTATCACTGATGGTTTTATGCTAAAACTATCTAGGATTCTATATCACTGACGGTTTATGAATAGAACCGTCTGTGATATCTCCTAGCGATATATAATATAGAGCCCCAAGTCACTTAGTGTTTTTTAGAATTTCAAGATCTATCTTTAAGGTGGCTACGGCTGTGAGGTGATATAGTGAAAGAATATAATTGATTTTGAAGGGTAATTGTAAATCCATTTAATTTTGGTGATCTAAGGTTAGTAATGGGTTCTAATTGCATTATATTCAAGATCTAACTTGGTAAGGAGAGAATTTAAAGATTGTTCAGATCTAGCTTGTAGATCTATGTGTTTTTAGTGATCTAAAATTATTAATGAATTCTAATTGCATTATATTCAAGATCTAGTTTGGTAAGAAGAAAATTTGAAGAATGTTTAAATCTAGCTTGTGTTCTTGGTGATCTAATGTTGTAATGGGTTCTAATTGTATTATATTCAAATTCTAGCTTGGTAAACATAGAATTTGAAGATTGCTTAGATCTAGCTTGTAGATCCATGTGTTCTTGGTGATCTAAGGTTAGTAATATATTCTAACTGCATTATATTCAAGATCTAGCTTGGTAAGGAGAGAATTTAAAGATTGCTTAGATCTAACTTGTAGTTCCATGTGTTCCTGATAATCTGAGGTTAGTAATTGGTTCTAATTGCATTATTATATTTAAGATTTAGCTAGCTAGTTTGGTGAAGAGAGAATTTGAAGATTGTGTTTAGATATAGCTTGTAGATCCATTTATTCTTTATGATCTAAGTTAGTAATTAGTTATATAATTGCATTATATTTAAAAAGTAGCTAGCAGTGCATAATTTAAGAATGTGTGCATCCGTACACCTAGTGTACTTTAATATTTAACACTAAATGTTATATGTATAGCGTAGATGGACCGAAACTAGATGTACGCTGAAAATCGTGCAAGTGTCAAGTACATTAATAGAGTCTCCGCTTTTAGAAAAACTACAGAGAAGGATATGTTTAATAATGGGGGTGCAATTTATATCTTATCTGTGCATTGACCGCGAGAACATGAAGATTCTACAGGGTTTCAAAACAGGGTATATATGTTGAACCAGTCACGGTGAAGTGCATAATATATAGGAAGTAGGTAGTATTAACATCGTTGACGAAATCAATGATATGCGGATGATTATATCAATTGTTCTTCAAATGAGGATAGGTTGCAAGATGACAATCTGAATCAAATGCTACACAACGCAAAGGGAACCGTGATGATAGAGAATATGGTAAATTCCAAGGTTTGATAGAGGACTTAGAGAAATCTTTGTTCTCAGGCTGTAAGTAGAAATATACAAGGTTGTCATCTGTGTTTCAACTGCTGAAACTGAAGGCAAACAACGGTTGGTCCGATAAGAGTTTCACAACATTGTATGTCTATAAGTGGACATACTTTCAGAGGGAAATGAGTTGCCGATAAGTACTTACAAAGCTAAAAAGATTATTTGTCTCTTGGAAATGGAAGTAGAAAGAATGCATGCATGTCTGAACGACTATATCCTATACCGCAAAGAGTACGCAAACTTGCATGTATATCTAGTGTGCAACACATCTCGGTACAAGCGTAAGAGTCATTCAGATGATGACAATGAGGGCATCGAGGTGAAAAAAGGACCTTGTGCTAAGGTGGCACGGTATCTACCTGTAATTCTCTGTTTGAAACATTTGTTTGCGGACCCAAAGGAAGCAAAGCTGCTACGTTGACACTCGAAGGAGCGTAAGAACGATGGAATGCTAAGGCACCCTATTGATTCCACCCAGTGGAGAAACATCGATAAGATGTTTCAAGATTTTGGTGTGGATCAGAGGAATATAAGGTTTGGATTGAGTACAAATGAAATGAATTATTTTGGTAACATGAGCAACCGGCATAGCACTTGGCCAATGAATCTCTATATATACAACCTTCCTCCTTGGTTATCTATGAAGCAAAAGTACATTTTGTTGTCTATACTTATCCAATCACCAAAACAACTTGGAAATGATATTGATGTGTACCTAGCACCATTGATAAAAGATCTGAAAAACACTGTGGGTTCTCGGGGTATAGGTATGGGATGCATACAAATGAGAGAGCTTCACTTTGCACTGCCTATTGTTCTTCACCATAAATGATTACCTTGCCCTTGGTAACCTATCGAGCTAGAATACAAAAAGAATCAAAGCCAACACTTATTGCTTAGACGATGTCGAGAGTGTGTGGATGAATCACTTGTGTAAAACCATGCACATGAGTTATCATAGGTTCCTTCGGAGGAATCACCCAGATCGCAAGATAAAGAAATAATTCGACGGAAGGAACGAAGATGATTCAGCTCCATAGCCTTTAAGCAGGAAAGATGTTCATGACATTGTTAAAGATTTGAATGTTGTGCATAGAAAGAAACGTAAATTAAGGACCCGTGAGAAGAGTATGCGGAAGAAGATACATTTTGGGACCTAGCTTACTGAGAGCACCTAAAAGTTTACCACTGCATCGACATCATACAGATAGAGAAGAATGTCTGTGATAGCTTGATTGGTCTCTTACTGAACATTAAGGGCAAAACAAAGGATAGTATTAACGCATGGCTTAACTTGATCGATAAGGGCATAAGATCTGAGTTAGCACCGAAAGAGACTAATAAAGGCCAAACGTACTGCGAACCTACTTGTTACACTTAGTCCAAAGCCGAAAGAACTGAACTGTGCCAATTCTTACATGGTGTGAAAGTTTCATCCAGTTACTCCTCTAACATGAAAAGACTTGCTTAGATGCAAGATTTGAAATTAACTGGCATAAAGTCTCATGATTGTCATGTGCTTATGACACATATACGCCCCTATCGCAATTAGAAGCTATTTTGCTTGGTCAAGGTCCGGACATAATCACGAAGGTGTGTTATTTCTTCAACACAATTGCTTAGAAAGTCATCGATCCCAAAGTACTAGATGCTCTGTAGGCTAAGTTGATGATAACTCTATGTAATCTTAAGGTGTATTTCTCTCCATCGTTTTTTGATATCATGGTCCATCTCATTGTTCACCTTGTGATAGAGATAAAGATGTGCGGGCTCGTGTTCCTACGTAGCGTATACCCATTCGAGAGGTACATGGAAATTCTCAAGTACTATATACGGAATCGATCTCGGTCGGAGGATAGCATTATTGAACGTTATTCAAATGAAGAGGTCATCAAATTCTGCATCAATTACATGGCTCAAGTCAAACCAATAGGTGTGCCTCGATCTCGCCATGAGGGAAGGCTCAGGGTATCGGGACCATCAGAAGGAAAGCAATCATACCTGATCCGGTTGCCTACGCTCAAGTCCATTTCATGATTTTGCAACACATGGATGTAGTGTCCCTGTACATCAACAAGCATAAGCACTGGCTACGGCAAGAGAATCCGATGCGATAGGAGTCTTGGATCATGAGACAACATAATCTTCAGTTCAACAGATGGTTGAAGGAGCAACCCATCACTGGGAGCTCATTAGGTGATACGCTGACATGGTTGGCAAAAGAGCTAACATTTACAGTTGTAATATGAAAAGAATACGACTTAAATAGTTACACATTTTATAGGAGAGATTAGGATATAAAAAAGCACAAACTAGAACAGCGGCATCCACATAGATACGTTCAATACCACTGGGTCAACAAGGAGCTCCTACTATAGGTTTATAGAGGAGAGTTAGGAGCTCGACTATGTACTATTCATGATCCCCTCATTTTGGTGTCAATGGGTCCACCTCCAGCAAGTGAAGGTTGACAAGTATGGTGTTACTACTATTGATCGCGTACATGTCGAATAGTAAGATGAACTATTCATACTCGCTAACCAAATTATTCAAGTATTCATGTAACCGACCTCATCCAACAAGAAGCGACATGTAGTTCTTTAGGAAAAAGGAGGATTGTCGAAGTTGAGAATATAGTAGATGAGAAAGAATACAATTAATTCAACGAGTTGCCTCCTATCGGAAACGGCATCATGGTCCACAAAGAACGACTTGAGGAAGCTAGCTATAGACGCGTCGATCATCGTGAAGAGCTATTTTTATACAAAAGAATTAGCAAGTGGAGTTAAGATTTTAAGTGTACTCTCCAGTATAATAAAGTTCTTTTTGTATGGATCTGATTTTTTTAATAAAGTTATTTTCAATGGGACATGATCAAAGTTGTTCTAAACTATTATTTAATGCTATTCTAGAGTAAACCTTAAAAATACATTTGTACACAATAAATGTAAATATAAACCAACAAAAAATAAACATTACTAACAAATCTATTAGTGTAGGACAAGCATACTTGTAAAGTAACACACATGATAAGTGAGATCCAACTATAGTTATCTAAATTGAGAAGAATGATGGAGCATCAGGGACAGTAATATAATTGAACTGTCTCGGTTAACCTCTCATCAGAGATGGTTCTATAATAAAACCGTCTGTGATACTACAATATCAGAGATGGATCTATAATAGAACCGTTTGTGATATGACAATATCGGAGATGGTTCTATTATAGAATCATCTCTGATAACCTCCCTATAAAAGCACACCAGCGCGTAGTTCGCCCCAAACCCACAGATCGGCCACAAACCCTAGCTCCCCACACCAACCTCGATCCTCCCGCAACAGCCTCACCCGTGCTGGCCTCCTCCCATGGTGACCTCCTACGCTGGCCTCCTCCCCACACCGGCCTCCTCCCGCCAGTCCCCATCATCACCTCCTTGTTGCGGCCCTACTCCTCCTACTCGCCCGGCCCAATGCCAACTCTAGCTCCCCCACCGCCTACAACAAGCTCCGCCTTCGCAGCTTCTCGAGGGACCTGCTCTTGACCAACGTCCGCGGCTACACCCTCAACGCCGCCTCGGTGGACTTTACCGTTGACATCGCTTCTAGTTACCACATCGTGCTGCCCGTGGGGAGCTACCTCGCCTCCTTCAATGACCACCTCACTGGCCGCCTTGACGACCGTCGCCTCTTAATACAAGGTACTGCTGCTAATTCATATAGTGATATACCTCATATATTTGGTAGTGTGTGCTTGCTTGCTTGTGGTGCGATGGAACCTAACAGTACAACCACTATGATATCGTAGCTTGTTAATGTATGGCTTAAAATATGTCTATTTTTTTCCTTTTTTGTTTGGTTGGAATGATTTCATCATTTGTTTTGTGTGAAAAGCTTTTTTATTAAGTGTGACGAGCAAACTACCTCTGTTTTAGAATATGAGATATGGCCATACGAAGGATTGTATGTTGTTAATGCTAGTTTGAATTTTGGCGGTGCTAATTGTTTAAGACTTTGGACTATAATTTTAGCGATGAAATCTGTCAGGGATTGGATAATTTTCATAAAGACCATCATACCCCGGCAGCCGGTTTTCGGCCGACCATACTTCCCCTTGGATGATATCCCCAAGGAAGATCCTTGGGCGGACTAGCTTGTGGGTCTGCCCCGATCATGTCTGAGCTCGTCCCCAAGTATGCGCCTTAGTTTCCCAAGAGTGCTTGCTCGGAGGAGTGCGGCGATCGGCCAGAGTTGAAGGATTATCCCGAGCATGGTCGGCAGGTCGTGCTCGGTCC
The DNA here is from genome assembly GCA_036346375.1 of Guadua angustifolia. NCBI lineage: Eukaryota > Viridiplantae > Streptophyta > Magnoliopsida > Poales > Poaceae > Guadua > Guadua angustifolia. The sequence continues at coordinate 5,261,378 of CM070507.1, read as the reverse complement.
ATAAAGACGACGTGGCGATAATTAAGCTGTGGTTTAAAAGACCGTTAGGCCATGATCTAAGCCCATTACGTCCACGACACAGCATGGCGGAAATCAAGGGGGGCAGTTACGGCCACATTCAGGCACAGTAATGACGTGTTATTCAGTTGTAATTGCTGCAGTCGCCTATAAATACCCCTGCTATAGATTAGGGGAGGGACATGCTGACAAGCAACACACATAGGGAAGTATACACAACAGATTCGCACTAGCATCTTGTAAGCATCCAAGCAACAGTAAGATCACTGGACGTAGGGTCATTATCTCGATCGTGAGAGGCCCGAATCAGTATAAAATCTCTTGTCCATCGCCCTTTCTAGCACTATCCCCTTACGGCATTCCTCAGACACAAACCCTTCGCGGAAAAGAGGCCCTGGTTGATCCATCATTCAACAAGTAAGCTCGGCGGAGGATCCGTTTCCCAAACGTCGACAAAATCCTATAGCTTCCAACAATTAACTTGATAATGGGGTGCTACTAATTTGCTTGTTCATGATTGCAATTCACCATTTCTTGATGCATACTTGCTTTGCTTGTTTATGATTGTAATTCATCATTTCTTCATGCCTACTTGCTTGTTTATGATTGTAGTTCACTTCTTTATTCTTGTATCTGCCATTGTAATGCTTCTACTTTGCTGAGCGTTAGTTATTAAAGATGGTTGCTTATTTTATGAAGGTTGCAGATGTTATATGCCGGTACATAGGGATTGCTTGTTTTGTCATTTGTTGAAATACATAGTACTGCATTCTTTGTTTAAAAACTAGAAAGTAAATGTAGCATTGTCCTATGTAAGTTAAGTAAGGTGGTAGCTTTGTGTAATGAGCATAACAATTGCTTAATATATTTCTCAGTTTTTCTTGGACAAACGATTAATTGATGTTATACTTTCCCATAAGCAAGTAGACTTCTTTAATCCTAATATATTTTCCAAGAAGCAATGAAAATATTAATTGCTTAGTATGCAATCATAAATTAATGTCTCAATTGCTTTTGAAATATTAGCATTGGAATTAACGCTTTTGAAATATTAGCATTGGAATTAACTCAAGGCCTGATTCCTTCTTACTTGTGGGAAACTAACTTTGCAAATGAAGAACACAAGCTCTAATTTACATAACTTCTCAGTGTAAATTGTAAAAATTACTAATACATGAATGCTTTGTAACACTTGGTATAGTGGGTAAGGACATAGAAGATACATCTAAACCATTCATTGTGAACAATCCATGAGTAATTTGAGTTGACTATAAGGTAACTTACTACTGAAGCGGTATAGAAATGGAAGTCAACTAATAAATGACAATTTACTAGTACAACCAATACTAAAAGACCATGAAAAACCATAAATCTTGCAGTGGAACTATAAAAGAGCATGAAGGGGCTGTACAGCAGCCCATAAGATCCAGTACTTCTTTCCTTGACTCAAGTATTAATTCCATACATTTCCTTGTCTTAGATAGCAATAATTTCATGATATTAATTGTAAGTACAGTGAAATTCACTAGAGCGTCAGCTCACTAAGAGGCTGACTTATTTGAAGGTATAATATAAGACACGAAATCGACTTGATTGCCAAAGCGGAGTACTATCTCTTACAAATAGTATCACATAAAAAATGATATTTATGAGTGGTATCTCTTACAAGTAGTATCACATAAAATGTTTGTCAAGACATGTTTAAGCAAATTTGGCATTGATGGAGACAATAATTTTCAACATACAATATGGCACAACAGGTCTAGTTAAAAAGAAGATGACGTCCCCTCATTCGTCGTCTCAAGGATGTGATGAGCCAACGAAAGGAAAACCGACTCGAGATCCAAGAGGAGCAAAGCAAATAAAAGGTCCACGACCGATATATCATCACGGCGGTTGATCCAAAGGGGAGCCCTATAGAATAAAAAAAGGCAACGACAACATTTTGGACATTGTGCGAGATAGTCGTATAGGAACAAGTCCCCATCACCTATCCATCCTGGAATTGCTGACTGATGAGAATCGCAACAACTTGATGATTGAAATTCTTGCATCGTTCGAGATCCCAAAAGACTCTTGTCGCTCAGAGCGATGGTATGTATTGTTAGTGGCGGAAAAGCATGTAAGAACTTCAAGAGCACGCTTATTAAGGAATATGTCAACAAGGACATGACTTCCTTCTTTAAGTACGGGTTCATTGCTAAGGACGTATATCAAAATTTTATTAAGGTGAAGATGACGGACGAATTCGTGGGTCAAAGTAAAACGCACAAGGCCTTGTAGGTAAGGAACACCTACCCCCATAGACTCAACACCACTGGGTATACGAGGAAGAGGGCGCAATGGAAGAGAGAGGATGAGGAGGCCTCCACGCCATTTGCATTGATTGTTGACCAGTGCGCCAGAGACTGGCTAAGAGCGAGTTCAAGTGCCACTTCTTCCGACACCATCTCCTTTACAAACCCAGCAGACGAGGAAGTATGCCAACGACTAGCTAGTAAGATATCGAACTGCCAATTTTGTACGTAATTAGTCTATAATTTCATAAGTGAAATAACTTATCGGAACTTACAAGTAGCGTTGAGTACACAATCTTTCGATTGACTTTTTTGCCAATTAAGGAGAAAGATGTACTCTCCACGGCCTTAGGAAATAAGGAACACCCTAGTCGCACATGAGACAAAGGGGTTTTCGTTCCCTAGAAAATGGGATTCATAGATGACTCCGATAAATACTAGAGTAGGAAGAGTACCAAAGCCCAACATGAGGAACAGCTTGTACAAAAGATTGAGAAAATGTTGGGAGAAGAATTGAACAATAAGATAAAAAACCTTGAAGAAAGGCTCAATAATCAAGACAAACAGCCTCTGCACAAGCTCTATACATATGTGCACAATTCAGCTCTATTATCCATAAGAGCAGTTGTGTATCCGCCACTTACACAGATGAAGACATCAAATTTTCTGTCTGTGACATCAAGGTACTAATTTATATTTCTTGAATGCTGTATAGATATAGATGTTGGACGATTATTAGCTAATTGTCACATGTAACAGTGAAGTCTAAAGTTTGGCTCTGTTAGATCGACGCGAAATGCGTTCCTTCGTCCAGTGACCTATCAACTCTGTAGAAGCTTTTGGCTTTAACAAATGGGGTATAAAGCAATGGCAATATGACATGCAGGTTATCCAAAACGAACTTGCGTCTCCCTTTTGAAATCCCAAGACTCATTCTGATTCCCTCCGTGCTGAGTAGAGTTACGTGCTTGCACGACCGATGTGATACTGTGTATCAGCTTGGCACCAAGTGCAGTTAAAGGCACTGCAAAGCATTGTAAAACGTGACTAAACCGTCTGAAAGAGATAGTGTGACAACGTATAACGTGACTAAATTAATTATCTGAAAGAGATGGTGATCGACGAACGTTGCGTTGCGTAGTTCGGCAATAAACTTGCTTGCTTGATGAGATATCATTGAAAAGGCTCATGCGCTCCTGCTGGCGCCGCGACGGGATGGCGATCTGAGAGACCAACAATCAGCGTAGGAATGAACCAAAGTACATTGGATCAGCCATGATCAAACATACCATGCTTCTTCCTAAGCTGATCGGACATTTTTAGGAGTCTGCGTATTCACACGTTTTAGAGAGTTCTTGGCTGATGCATTCTATAAAAGGAGTATATATATATATACGTCATATATCACCGCTCGTCTTGTAACATGTCGATTTTGAATGAGACGTACACGTACGCCTTGAGTAAGATACATCAACACTGGCCTTTCGACTTTCAAGCCTACGAATAGCCTAATCATGTCGGCCATGAAGAGTTTCTTCTTGCAAAAAGAGGCACCAACTAGACCTGGATTGGCGGTCAGTTTATAACGCACGACCAAATAAAGCATTTTTCTCAAAGAAAAGAAGAAAGAAATGCATGGCCAAAAGCACAACCATTTGGGGATCACCTCATGCTTGTTTATTATTCATTAGTCTAGAGTTCACAAGATGTCATGGTTCACGTTGGCCTCAAATATAATCTAACGCGGCGCAACTTGAAGAGTATCGGGTAATCGTCCCATGGTACAAGCCAATAGTCAAGTTCCATCCTATTACTACTGCACTTTCTCTGCACAAAGATCAAAACAAATTGCACCAAAGCCATCACTCTCCACCAGCTTAGTCCACATCTACTCACTGATCAATACTCCAAGACATAAAGCCAAGATCCATGCTTGCTTTGAGATCCCAATTACTATGTTTAACCTCCAACTTTGTAATTGAATAACTTATCACCGTGCCCTCACACTACCTCATGCATGATTCTTTTGATCCTAAGAAACAAGGACAGGCACAAACAGGTAAGTAGCAATGTATAGGAAAGTACTAGCATAAATAGGGTTCAGGCACTGCTCACGTGAGAATCTTAGTCACACACCATTACTTGTTTCACTTGGTGAAATGAAATGGAACGCCTCGTCCAACTTTTGGTAGTGCTCTAGCAACTTTAGTTTGTTGTTTTTATGCGAATTTAATTTCTTAATTTCTTCACATCATACTGCTTGGCTACTGAGTTGATCCGAACACTTTAAGAGCCCGTAGTTATCGCTTATCAGACTCAGAGATCAAACCGACCAAGTTACTAGTTCATTAGTTCACTAGCCTAGCCAGCTGTTTGCCCTAGATGCAAAATCTTCTTCTGCTTTGGCTGCAAAACTCTTGTAGCAAAGAAAGAATATCGATAGTACTAAATTCTAAAGATGTGTATACATATCCCGATTACCTGACCATCAAATCTTGCAGGAGGATTTGGATAAGAACTTTTAATGTGAATATTTTTTTCCTCTGTCAGAATGGGTATCTGAATCTGGCTTCATTTTTTCTTTTTAAGACGAAAATCTGGCTTCAAATAGCTACCACTCTGCAATGTTTGTCAGGACTCAGAAGTCAGAACAGTTTACCTAGCATTGGGTCCCAGACAAGTTTGGCCCACTAGGGAAGTACACATTGTTCGATCCAGCATTGGTCAGGAACAATTCTTGTTCTCTTCCCCCAGTCCACATCTACGGCCGCCATTGCCTGCCGAGAGAGAACCTACAGTTGCTATCCTTGATCAGGCAAGTAATTTCTTATTCTAACCAATCTACATTCCTGCCTGCACTGTTAGATTTATAGGATCCTGCCTGCACTGTTAGATTTATAGAATTCAGGGTCCCAAAGAACTCGAGGAACTATAAAAATTTCCCAACTTTTTACCAGAAAATTTCCCTGAGATCGTACTGAGCATGATGAAGATTGAAAAGGGGACAAACGAACCAATCAAGCCAAAAGGAATGCGAGGCTACGAAGGAATCGGCTCCCATGACTATTGCAACGCATTCTCACCAAGAAAAAAACCCTTATTGGCGATGGGGACATGCATGAACAGCTTTAATAATGCTGCCATCAGCAAGCAAGCAGGGCCCCGTCCAGTTTGCATTAAGGTTTTAGCTAGTTCGCATATTTGCAAGACTGAATCATTGCTGATTAATTATGCCACTAATTAATCCCTTATAGTGCTTTATCTTATCTTCTCCTTCTGCTTTAGGTTTAGCCGTCGAAAGGTTCTTCTTCTTTTGCGCCTTTATGACAAAGGAGAATTCTTCGTCGTCAAGCACCAGCGTTACGCAATTCGCAAAAGAGTAGGTGCCCCACTAGGCATAATTTATATATATTCCTCCTCGTTTTATTTTTAATTCAGAGTAGTATTATGTAGTGTAATTTCTTGCTTTTGTGAAAGATCTGAGCAATGATTGCCCAATAGTGGGACGACTTAGACTTAGTTAATTCTAGAGCTGTTTTACGGTATATTAAATTCAATATGACCAGTCATTCTTTTCGATCCAATTGATCAGATTAGCTATAATTTGTTTATATTTCATCTAGTAGTAGAGCAGTAGAAATAGCCTTAAAAAAATCAACGGCTAGATCTGATTTCTACTAACCATTATATACTACTAGTATAATTCACCGTAAAATTTCTCTAATTTTCTAAGACATCGTTACGTGATATCGAATAAAATTTTGGAGAGGTACTTTGATTCAACTGAGTGTCATGGACCATAGTAGTTCAGTTTCTTGTTACCTATGTTGTTGCAGATTTCATGTGAATTTGGACTGTTTAACAATTATTGATAGGAGTAACCAAATTGGCTACTCACTATGAAGTGTTCTTCTTGAGAACGAACTCATCAGGATGATAAAAGTGCTTAGAGAAAAATGATGATGCACCGTAAAAAAAAGCAACAAGGAATTAAGACAAGTAGCATAGGAGAAAAGAAATGTGTAAAGGAGGCTTCTTTTTGAGACGGTTGAGGAGGTTTAGTGATCAGGAGGGGATACCCCAGAAATGGGAAGTTCCACCACGCGCCAAGTTGGTGAATCTAGTGATGTCCCTTAATTGCATCATGGAATCTAACATAAGCCCCATTATAGGGTCATCAGAGCATTACTTAAATCCTCCTTGCCTTCATGAGGCCCCAAAGGCATGAAGGCACCCCAGCAATAGAAGTCCTGACAAAGCTCAGTTCACACTTCTGTGTGATCCTAATGCTGTAAGCCTGTAACTAGTAGTGTCTGCATACCTGTGGGTAAATTCAAGGCTAAAACCTGTGGGAGTTATTTTGTCAAAGCATGTTTCTTTTGCACCTCAAATGTGCTCAGTTATGACTTATGAGCAAGTGTGTGTGCCTTGTCTGCTGAGTTTTCTTGCATGCTACTTTCTGCCTAATCGGTAGGCGACAACGGATGTGGTGTATTTAACCGTGTTTGCTTCGTGGTGTTGCAGTACAATGTACGTGGAAACTACCTAGTGTAACGCCTTTCCAGGGCAGAATCAATCACTTGCGTCACCTGAAATTATTGAGCAGCTAATGTGTCCATCCGTCGAAGTAACCAAGTGTGTGCCTGCATTGCAGGCTTAAAAGCATGCTTCTTTTTACACCTGAAAGTCACCATCTTTCTTCTCTGTCAGAATCATGTGCACCCTTTCCTGGTTCTCACTGGTTAGGCGATGATGTGTGGGCGTGTATGTATGTATGTATGTATGTATGTATGTATGTATGTATGTATGAAACTTTGCACATATCCAACTAGTTTACGGGAAGAATAATTAGTGCACGCTAAGCATGAGGCCAGGTGATAATATTAGATACTAAAAGCTCTTTATACTTCGCTCCTCCTTTTGAAGGGAAGGCAGCTGGCTCTTTATATAACCCTGCATCACTTCATCTGGCCAACTGGTGTCCTTGAGAGCTGAGCTAGAGCACATCTGTGGAGGCCCTTGTGCTCAGCAATTCGTCGTTCCAGTGCTTGAGTGCTTTAATTTGTAGGCCATCCTTAGTCGACGAAATACCTCACCCAGGTACTAAATTTCTCAGCTTATTTTATCCATTGATTTTGTTTGTTCTGTGCGTTATCTTTGTGAAGAGCAAGTAAAATCGTACACTTCGGCTGTTGCTCATGTGGGCTAGAATTAGTTGTAAGTGATGTTTCTATAGTAGTACTAGAAAAACAACACACCACATCTTGCCATCCATGGCTTGTTTATCTTTTCATTCCTGGTGGAGTGAAAAGAAGGCACGATTTTTCTTGGGGCTCATGCAGATATTAGCTTCTCAATAGCTGTGGTCTCTAAATTTTCATTATTCTTCAATTTTAGTTAGTCTTGTCTAATTTGTTGTTTGCTTTTTTTTGTTCTGAATGGACCTGCAAATTGCTGCAATGGTACTAGACTAATCATATTCGCTTCTCCAGTAAGTCTGGAATAGAACTGCTAAGCCATATGTTCATGAGAATCTTTATATTGTCGGAATAAAGTGCCTCGAGCAAGTGATCAACATCTGTATTTTTTTATTCAAAGAGCATATCTTCCTTAAGAGTATTTTCTAAGACCACATCTTCTTTCATGTTCATGCAACACTAGACAACCTAGAGCAACTGCGTAACTTCGAACATATGCAAATCATACTGCTAATATTCCCCTGTTGGTAAATGAATTCTTGTTTTCAGTTTGATAGATACGAGGTGATCAGTTCAAGTATAATTTTTAAGGGAGACCAATTCAAATATGATATAATGGAGCTTTACCCTGGCTATCTTGAAGACCATTTCAACATCCACAAGCTTAGGTGTGTATTTCCTACATATAATCCAGCTTCTTATTTCTTCTGAATTTTTCCGTTTGATTCTTAGCAAATGCAGAAAAAGATAATCACAACTGTTGCATTGGTAGTTTGGTACTGTGTATGAAGTAGAACATGATGGCAAACAGAGAGGAGAATTAACTGTAAATTCATTCGCACGCCCTAGCAGCGCAATTTGCATTAGATTTTCGTTGCTTATGGCACAGCATGATGTAAACTGAATAGATCTATAGTGGAGCAAGTGGACTAGTGCGTACAAAGTGAGATCATGTCATCTAAAATAAACAAAGCAACGGCAAAGCCTAGAAGAATAACACGCTGTTAACCACCTTTCAGAATCGCCATTTAGGATCGAAGTGCCACATTAAGAGATACCTTGTGCTAATTCTCCAAAAGTACAAGGGAGATGCCTTCCTTTGCTCTCTGCCTAGACAACCATATGCACTCGTTTTCTTGCTTCGGCCCGTAGGTTACCCTGAATTTGCATTCCAAGTACCTGTTTCTAAACAGGACACGTCAGTGGTCAGTACCGATCTTTTTAAGAGCCATGAGCTTTGTTTGCATCAGGTCCCTTTAGTAGATGTTCCTGATAGTTGACTCCCCAACGGAAAAAAAAGCCAAGGCCCTTATTTGGCAAAATAGTGCGATGCAAAAGGCGTTTTGCATCATCGCCAACCCAGCAGACGGCAAAGGGAGAGGCTACGGCATGCCCCCTCCTCAAGTGCCTGTTGCTGGTCTGAAGAAAGTGATGACCAATGCATCACCATTCACCACCAACTGACTAACCAATCAAACATTCCTTTTTCTTTTGCTGCCATCATCTCTCCTCCATGTTTCCTAGCGGTGCATTGCTGTGCACAGCAATTACAATTTCTATTCCCCCTGAAGAAATTAAACCACAATTTCTTGTAGGACTTTTATAGGCTCGGGTCTAACCGGAAATTAACTTGAGTGCGTGGCATCTTCACCTCATAGTTACTTCATCTCATCTTATGCCTGTCCATGGATTTGCATCTCTTTACGATGCAGAAAATGAATGATACATCAGCTTCAACGCTGATATAGTCGATGTGGCTATATGCATGCCATTATTGGATTCACATCTTTTACGGTACAGAAAGCCCTGTGCCGAGACCTATCCTCACCCGCACGTGAGTGGGGCGAGTTGGACAAAATTTGGTGAAGATTGCTACGCACATCGCCATGCTCCTGTTCCAGATAAGCTGGGTTTGAGCTATCCACAGTGGCTAGGCTAGAGGTGTGTTGCACAGGGAGGCGACAAGCGAAGCCCACCGCTTTGCGTTTTGTGTGCGCTGGATAAGACCGACCTAACCTGCTTTACCGCAAAGGCAAAGTGGCCGCGCCGCGCCAATAATTGGAGGACATCGATCGAAATCCTCACCGTGCGCTGGGCTGGCAAAATCCTCCACTACGTGTGGAGCTTCCGCTTTGGTCGTGCGTGCAGGACGTAACATCCCACAGAAACAGCTCTAGATTCATGAACGACGATGGTGCTGGCGTTAGAATCTGGACCAGTTTCATCCCACCCCCCACGGACTTTGTTGGCGTCAAAAGTAGCACCAGAATTCGGAACCCTTCGAATCAAGAGGACCAAAGACGTAGCATTAGTTAGCGGAAGCGGCTCGACTTTATACAGGCTTGTAAGCTGAAACCAAGGGGCGTAACTATGTACGGGGGCACGGTTAAGGTATCGAGGCTTTCTGGTCTCCACCGTGCCTGCTGCGGCGTGACGTCACAGGTGATGAACTGATTGGCGTCTCAGTCACCACCCCCTACACGTTAACTAGCTAGTTGCTTAAACTCTACTAAGAAATGGCTGGGAGATTCTAATACCGGCCGGTACGGTGTAGTGGCTTTCCGTGTCGAACCCTGTTGAAGAAATGGACTTAGCCGAGTAGCATCACCGCCCAGGTTCCGTCGGTTTACAGCGACGCGCGCGCGGATATCTATTTTCAAAGATCGGCAAAAATCTATCGAAAATTAGTAGAAATCGAAGAAATTTGAATTCAAATTTTTTGAACTCGACGGTCAAACAACGGCAAAAAAAAAAAAATCAAGCGATTTTTTACCGATTTTTCAGTGATCTTTTCGATTTTTGGCGCACCGAAGAAAAATTCCAACAAATTTCAACTAATCGCAATTAATATATAAAACACATCAGATAAATTGCAACAATTTTTGAATCATTTAGTGCTTCTGGAAATTAAAAACATTAATTAATGAAAAGGAACAAAGACGCTGTTAGATTTTTATAAAAATTTACAGCTTGATTATACTCTAAAATTTTAATTAAATTATAAATAGTTCCCAAGGATCATGTAGTAATTTTTTTTATAAATATTAGACTTCATTTAGTATCCTTAGAAAATAAAAAATAGAAGAGCATATACAAAGACAATAGCATTGTCAGAATTTTTAAACAATACCAAGGTTTGATCATCATCTAAAATTTTAAAATAATCATTGTAATTTCCTCAATACCTCACAAAAAAATTTCATAAATATTATACTTCATTTAGTACCCTTAGAAAATCAAAAACCGAAGAGCATATATTCTAATAGTAGCATTGCCAGAATTTTTAAAAAATCACAGGTCTGATAATGATCTAAAAATTTTACAGCGTGATTACATTACTTCAGGACCTATTTTTAAACGCTTTTCAAAAATTATTTCAAATTTCCAAATTTTTAAAATTTGAATTCCACGGTTTACCGAGAAGTTTTAGATATCAAACCGTCTCGATACGCTCAACGTTTGCAATTTTTAAGCGATTTTCATCGATCTTGTGAACCCTGCTCCACACGCCAATGGCACATCCGCGCACCGTCGCGACTATATGTTTGGCACAAGAGAAAATCCAGCGATGAGAAGACATCAACGGAGCAGAAGCAGAGACCAAGCGCACAAAAGGTGGTGTTTCTGCGTCGTTCGTCGTAGAGGAGAGGCCCAAGCAGAAGGCTCGCCCAGGCCTGTAACAGTTGCTACTCCCATCCTGCCTTTGCATAAGCTAGCTAGAACGGAGAAATTTTACAGTACATTGTACCACTTGTATATGACAAGCGGTAGAAATCAAATCTAGTTATTGATTTATTAATAATATTTACGGTTTATTTGGGGAGCTATAGCTTTTCTGAAAAGCTATTTTTCGACTTTGTAGACTGAAAAATGGATATAGCTTTTTATAAAAGACTGTTTATTTGGTAAATAACTAATTTTCCTCAGCAATAAGACATAAAAGCAGGTCCAGCTCAGCTTTCAGCTTTTGGCTTTTGCTAGTAATATATAGTTTCTAACTTATGTCAAAAGCCGTTTAAAAACTGAGCTGTTTGAGAGGTTTACTAGCTTTTCAATAACTAAAGCTGGCTTAAAGCCCTCAAACATGACCCTATGCTACTCTACCACCAAAAGGAAGATGAGATAAAAGGAATGAACCGTGCTTTTTGAATTTAGCTTAGAAAGGGAAAGCCACTCGCGAGCTCCCTCCCCGCTTCCTAGCTTTCACGTAAAAATGCCCCCGGATTCCAGATTCCAGGTCGAGCATCCACTCATTCGCAGCCAGGCACGCAGCTACTCAGATTCTCCCGTGGTCTCGGCTCATCTCTCATGCGCCCATCTACTAGGAAGCACAGGTTATTCTCTCATATATCCTCCTAGCTAAGCCCCCCCCAGCAAATCATAATCTCTTTACATGTGTGCGCGCGCGTTTCGAGATGCTTTTCTTCTCAAGAGATCGCTAGATGTTTGGAGATGACCGTGCGATCGATCGGCTATGTCCTGTTCGGTCGACGAGTACACGCATGAATGCATGATGAGACCTTTTTTTTCCCTGACGGAAGTGCGCAACGTGGCCGTCGTCTCAGCCTTCAGATCGACGGCGCGACGTCGTGTCAGCCTTCAGATCGACGGCGCGACTCATCGTCATATCATTTGTTGCGTACGCGTCAGCCTCTGCGCCTGCGACTCTGGCAAAGTGCTCCCCGGGCCCCCGGCGCATGGCGCCTTTTCCCGCGCTTTTGTGGAGCTGCATGCGGCCTCACTCGGAGAGCATTTTTTTTTCTGGCTTTGCAGTTGCTACCTTTGTGCTGTGCTGTATGCACATTCCATTCCCGGTTCAAAAGCCTCGGCTTTTGATTTTTCTTCCTCTCCTGCTGCTTGCAAGTTGCATGCAGTGATCCTCCTTGTTGGTTTGTACTTACGGTGCCCCTCTCCTTGATCTTTTTTTCCCCTCTTGGTTAGCATCGGCAGCGCCTCCCCACCGCAGTACATGACCTCGGCGTCGACGCAGTTCGCGGCTCCCTTCAGAATGGGGATATACGACCGGCCGCCACCGCTCGGCATGTGGAACGACGAAGCCTTCAAAGTCGACAGCAGCCAGGTCACCAGCGGGTGCACGATCATGGAGGCCGACACGAAGTTTGACACTAGGGTGAGGAATCCTCATTAGCTTTGGCCTGAACTTTTGTAGCTTCTGTGATTTATTGGTCGCGTCCGTAATGATTTTGATGAGCTTTGCAGATAGAAGAAGTTCCACAGGTAGCGCTGGAGCCAGAAAGAAGTATTGATCAGGAAGCAAGCAAGCCTCCAGAAAAGGTGAACATCGCATAGTACAACTGAAGCATATATCTGCTGTTTTTTAATTAACTGATCCAGTGCTGCAGTGTACTCATCTCTTAAATACTATACGTTGTAATAGAGATAATTATCTTCATTAGTCCATTGATAGGAAATTTGATTTATTCTTGCAAGATAAAATAATGTTCTACTTACAAGATTGGAATGATTCTATTCAGGTCCTGAGAAGACTTGCACAGAACAGGGAGGCTGCTCGGAAAAGTCGCCTTCGGAAAAAGGTAAACGATAAGAACTTAACCAATCTCCTGTTGTCATCATGCTAGATTGTAGCTATCTCATTATGACTCCATTGTTGTGCCCCATAGGTTTACATCCAACAACTAGAGACAAGCCGGATGAAGTTGGCCCACTTAGAGCAAGAGCTCGAACGGACTAGGCAGCCGGTACATGCAAGGATAAAATCTGTTGGCTAGCCACTGTATCAATCTATGTTGCATTTACTGATTTTGCATTGCTATATGCTCTGCTGCAGGGTGTATATGTAAGTGGGGGTCTAGGAGATTCACCTCTCAGATTAGCAAGATCAGTAGATCCAGGTTAGGTTTTGCGACAATCATTCTTTAAGATCATTAATTCCTGAAGCACGAACAATGCTACTGAATGTAATGTTCAGGACCAGCACCCGGTATATCTTACCTAACTGCCGGTTTGTGTGGTTTCACGAACAGGAGTTGCTGCTTTCGAGATTGAGTACAACCATTGGGTGGAAGAGCAGATCAGGCACACGGGTGAGCTGAGGACTGCGCTCCAGGGGCAGACGACGGAGCTAGAGCTTCGTATGCTCGTCGAGACCGGGCTCAGAAACTACGACCACCTCTTCAGGATCAAGGAGAGCGCGGCCAACTCCGACGTGTTCTACATCATGTCCGGCATGTGGAAGACCCCTGCCGAGCGGTTCTTCCTCTGGATCGGCGGGTTCCGGCCTTCAGAAGTTCTCAAGGTGGCTCACTGACACTGAACCGTACATCTTCAGAACTACTCGTACTAGGTGAAGCAGTGTCCACTTGGACGGTTGGTCTTACATGTTGAATCTTGTTGCCGGTGTCAGATTTTAAGCCCGCAACTCGATCTGACGGATCAGCAGATCGTCGACGTCTATGCCCTGCAGCAAAACTCGACGCAGGCCGAAGACGCCTTTTCGCAGGGCATGCAGAAGCTGCAGCAGACGCTCGCGGAGGCTCTGGTGGCGACGACCGATCCGTTCGGCACTTCGGACATGGTGCAGATGGCAAGCGCGGTGGAGAAGCTAAAAGGCCTCGCCAACTTCGTAGTCCAGGTAAAACCAACGGCGAAATCTCGGCAGTTTGCACCCTGCCGCATATCGCATTATCCTTGCTCACAGCGGCGCCCGCCCCTGTTCTGGCCTTGTGCGTTGTGCAGGCGGACAATCTCCGGCAAAAGACGTTGCTGCAGATGCACAAAATTTTGACGATGCGGCAGGCGGCGAGAGGCCTCCTGGCACTGGGGGACTACTTCCAGCGCCTCCGAGAGCTGAGCTCGCTATGGGCAGCTCGTCAGCGCGAGTCGGCTATAAGCTCAAATGTAATGGTAAAAAAGGCTGCGAAAATCAGTAGTGATCCGTTGTATAGTTCGTTCCCAGGTGAATATGGCCAGTGAAGGATGAAGAAATCAACTCACTGGGCTTCGGAAAGAAGAGAATTCATGAGTGGTGTATGTTTGCCAGATGATATATAGAATAACGAAAGTTAAATCTTCAGATGGGCAGAAGAGAAGATATGTAAATACATGTTTTGGTATCATGCCTGAGGCCTCTACAGCCGTATAAATTTATGATGATGCTGTTGAGTACGTAGTGGTGAAATTGCCAAAACAAAAGAAGAAGTGGAGTGATGTGGTATATATATATATATGTATATATGTTGTAATTATCTGTAACGTACTAGTATTGCTTAGTTCCTCTTCCTTAGTACGGCAGTCACAGTGCCAGTGTATTGTATGGAGCAAGATAATTCACTTCAAAACCAGAAAGATCTGTAGCATTTCTCAGCTTTGCGGTGTCTGGACGGTTTTCCTTGCATCAGTTGCAACTGCACACATTAATTTAGAGCTCTTTTACGGTGGATTAAAATCAATATATAAGCCGTCCATTCCTTTGAATCTAATGGTTGAAATCAATTTAGATATAGTTATACTACCACCTGTAATATTTGATAGTAAAATCTAGAGAGGGGTAAAAGGGTAAAAAAATTCTGTCATACTATTTGTTCTTTACGATAAAACACGTCCTGTAATCCTGATAAATGGATAAGAAGCCTCTGAATAACACCATGTATTCGATGAATCCAAAACTGTAAACGAATTAGGTAAAGTCTAAAATACCCTAATAAATGGATAGAAAAAGTCTAAAATACCCTTAAGGAATGGATGGTTAGATTTGACTTCTACTATCACTACTTACTACCTATGTTATCCACTGTAAAATTTCTCTTAATTTATACTTAGTCACATTTGCATGGACATGGTGTTTTTGTTAATCTTTGTGCAAGTTTCACTTTTGTGCTTCCTAAAAAAAATCGTGTTTTGAAGTAGAAATACATCAGTTCATGATCCACTCTGATTTATCGTTTTGCTTTCTAAAAAAAAAGATCGTGTTTTGAAGTAGGAATACATCGGTTCATGATCCACTTATTTATCGTATTGAGTGGACGGCACGACACGGTTCTGCTTGCATCAGTTGCAACTGCACGTTAATTTATACTTAGTTGCACTTGCATGGACATGGTGTTTTTGTTAGTCTTTGTGCAAGTTTCACGCTTGTGCTTCCTTTAAAAAAGATATCATGTTTTGAAGCAGGAATTCATCAGTTCATGATCCACTCTGATTTATCGTTTTGAGTAGACAGCACGGTGAAAAATCAATAAAGAAGGAAAAGATTTTTTATTAAGAAAAAAGATCCGCTTGGATCGGGAGTTTGAACCCGACGTGAATCGAACACGCAACCTTCTGATCTGGAGTCAGACGCGCTACCATTGCGCCACGGATCCGCTATTGCTAGGGTTCTCCTGTTATTTAATTATACAAATATTCTGCACCTCAGTAGAAGACAGGACGAGAAGCCGCCGACCGCCTGGGTAGTGTTGTGAGGCCTTTATGTTTATTTCTCGTAAGGTTCCAACACAACAGGTGTAAGAACTAACGTGGGCTAAGTTTGTCGCCAGTTAGATCTACCGAGAACACTGGAATCTTGAGGTGTTCTTTAAATAATGTTCATGCAAAGTACTGAAACTAGTTAGTACTCCCTGTTTCCTCATAAAAGTTAACTATTTATTCCTCACCGTCGATGGGACCAGCGGCCAATTCACCCAGAAAGCAAGACGTAATCTAGGATAATGCGCCGAGTCCTGTTCCCGTAACGTCATCACTTGCCCACTTCAGTTCTTGCAAAAGGCAGCACATCAATTGGACCGCATCTAGCTAGCTAAGCACGGCCGGCGCGGGCAGGTTCAGAAGTTGCCGCACACGCACACAGGATTCCGGACGTGAGCTAGCCAAGGCGCAGCTGGGCCAGAGCTAGACGACAGGCAGAGCTCATGTGGATGTGGGTCACCAATGGCTAGTCTCGTCGACAGTAGGATCACCCACACAAGCAGGACAAAAGAGCGGCTTCATTCAATGCAACAGCAGGCCCCCCACTGCCTCACCTCGCCTCCTCTGCGGCGCGTGCAGCACCGCGCGCAGCGCGCTCACGAAGCCTTCACTCCTTGCAGCAGAGTTGCCGCCGCAGGGTGATCGGTTCACCTCGCTCACGGCTTTCGCCACGCAATTCAAACAGCGCAGCGGTCGTTGATGAGCACCTCTCCGCCCTTTTCCCGCCCGCGCCGCGGCCATGTCCATGCACTGCAGCACGCACGCCCATAAATGAAGGCGTATCTGCACTTCTGCAGTGCAGAGCGGCCGGCGGAACCCTTCAATAGCCTCTCGTCGCGTGCGAAAAGCTCCAGGACAGCGGTGCGCAGGGTCATTGAATCCGTGTGAGGCGCCGGGCGTTGCCGAGGATCATGTGAAGCACAATCAAAGATCCCGCGCTGCCGCTGCGTCTCTCATCAATGGCTGCATGCACGCGCTCTCGCTTAGCTAGCCTAGCTAGCTCCCCTCGCAGCATTCAGTGTACGCACGCGCGCGACGCGAATATATATATGCGCACGGCGTGCGTCCTCCGTTCTCCCTGCAGCCTCTTTCCTGCTCTTGCGCTGCACTTCATATGCACAGGCTGAGCCGAGCTCTTCTCCAGACATTCCTGGGCTGATCGATGAGGAGGCACGCTCTTGCTGCTCGAGTTCACTGCGTTCTTCCTCTTCTTCTCACAGTCGTCTTGCTGCTGGCCGCCTCGAGTGATGGCATCAGACCAGCTCCTTGTACGTGTAACGAGATGTATCGTTATTCGTCCCGTGTATATGGAATGTTCTGGCAATTTATACATCGGTGTGCTAATTAACTTTTCGGATCTCGTTTCAGCAGCCGGTGTAGAGATGGCGCATGGACAGGGAGAGGCTACCGCTGCATTACAAGTAGTACGTTCTGTCTGTCAATCACGTCGCCTATATACTCTGTACAGTGACAAGTTCAGCGAGGCCACCAAACTAATTGATCTGTTCGATCTTCTCCCTTCTTGTGGCTGAGCGTAGCAGGGCGGAGGAGCGGTGGGGACAGCGGCTTCCTCCTGCGGGAAGAGGTGCACGCGACGGGGTCGAGGCTGCCGGACTGCTCGCACGCGTGCGGCGCGTGCTCGCCGTGCAACCGCGTCATGGTGAGCTTCAAGTGCTCCATCGCGGAGCCGTGCCCGATGGTGTACCGGTGCATGTGCAAGGGCAAGTGCTACCCGGTGCCGTCCAGTTGAGCCGCCGTCGCCCGTCGAGCTAGCTGATATATACCACTGTGTACCAGTAGTGCTGATGCTGATGCAAAGGGCACCAGCATGCGTGATGTTGCAAGTAGTATGCCAAGATTGGAATATTTATGAAGGTGTTCGCTCACCATGATGCTTCGTACGTTGCTGAAGCTTCTAGACACTTCAGCTGGTTTGTCTTGGAGAAGACCGGGGGTTGAAATTATGCTGATGTTAATTACGAGGAAGTTTGTAATTAAATGATTAGTCACTGGCTAATTTGTTTGCTGTGAAGTTCAAGATGAGCTAGCTAGTGATTTTTGGGTTTGGGGTGTGAAAGAGCAGCTGTTGTAGGAGTGAATGTATTGGTGTACTGATACTTTCATGTTTGATTAGCATCGGTTATGTTCCCAATTGGTGTTCCTAAGCATGCTTCGTGAAAATCTAGAAAAATATTCAACTCATCTTCGTTTGCAATTTTGTATATAGTTTTTCGTAGCAGGAAGATGATGAAAAGGTATAAACTAAAATTTCATATGCTTAGTAAACTTTTAAGACAATTCTGTAAAAAAACCACAAACCTGCAAGATACCTCACCTTCTCGTTCCTTTTGCAAATTTAAAATGGATTAAAACCTGACCAATCAACAACCCTTGGCACTTCCATTCCACGATTAGAGGCTGCACCAACTAACTCCAAAATCATCCACTAAACCCACAGAAAAACCATAACACCCGATATTGTGAAAACCACTACAGGATGACACGTCTTCGCAAGCGTAGAACCGCTTGAATTGAGTATTCCAAGCAGAGGACCGCTGAATTCTAATATCTCATCGCTTATACTACTGCTTGTAAAAGTATTCCAAGCGGTATATACATTAAAAGCGGTACTATCGCTTGTAAAACCGTTTTAAAGCAGAGTACCGCTTGAAATACTCAATTCCAAGCGGTCCTATCGCTAGAATATCAATTCCAAGCGGTACTACCGCTTGTAAACCGCTTTTAAAGCAAGAGTACCGCTTGAATATCAATTCCAAGCGTCCCGCCGCTTGAATATTCAATTCCAAGCGTCCTACCGCTTGGAAAAACAATTGCATTAGTTTAATATATATCCACTTAATAAATGTTCGCCAAATTTATAATAATATCAAGAACCCATAACATACAATCCAAGCACCATAACATATAATTCCTCGAGAAAGCAACATACCAAAGTTTTATTATCACAAATCATCCATGTGTACAACATGTGAGTACATCACCAAAATTAATTACTAATAAAATTCGTTAAATAAATCAACTAGCAACTGCGCACTGGATTACTACGATCAAAACATAGTAGGAGCATAGTCTTTCCAAGTGTTTTACAACTCAAATAAACAACGCTAAAACCCAAACATCATTGACTCTAGTCTAAAGAGGCACACCACCTTCACCCTTCTCCACCATATCTTTGTTGTCACCGCCTCTTCTAGTTTCTTGATGACCTGATCCACAGTAACATGTGAACATCACAAAATTGTCAAGAATAGGCGAATCGGTAAAAATATCAAGCGAAAAACCAATGATCAAGCCCATACAACATACCCGAAATGGGCGCCTCTTCAATTTATGTGATAAGGAAGTTTTAAATAAGTTAACAGAGCTTACACTTGAACGAATCTGGTTCCTCATCTCCTCCGCAAGTAGCTGCAAGCGTAATCACGAACCCATGTTCTTCGTGCCAAAAAGAGTAATCAATTTGTGTCCAAGTGATCAATTATTCTACTTACACATTGACATTCCCAAAGTTCTAAAGCACATTGAAGAAGAAGAACTTCACTAACGTATGTTTGAACTATCTACAGCACATTGAAGAAGAAGAAAAAACTAATTCCTTGTCAATGTTGCATCACATATCACCAGCCTGCAGCAGTAAAGCCAATGTATGTATTAACAATCATACAGGGTACAACTACGTTTGCCAACTGACGACTCTAGTCACGCCAAACAAGAGCTTACAGTACATGTAGCAGCTATAAATAGGGAATAGATTTGGAATTCATTAGCATTGTAGAACCACAAGATTAAGAGAAAGTTATACATGATAAGTCTTAAGCCATTGAACTTTCGAAGCTACTTCATGACATCCTTACATTTCTATATATACTAGTTAAGCTAAGTTACTATAGCAATAGAAGAACATACATTGACCCAAAAATATACTCTTAATAAACGAAAAGTGAGACACCAACGCAACAAACCTGAAAACCATTGGACAATAGTCCTTCCATTTAAAATCTTCTGCACGATGTGAAGGAGTAAGCCATGATCCTTTTTTGGGAAAGTTCATCCAGAAACTTGCTCTGGGGCCATAATCAGAAGCTCGCACTTCACGCCTCTGAATCGGCGTAATCTTTCCAACTGTATACCTGAGTATGGTCATATAACAGCTTTTACTGATCACTAGAAAATGAAACATGCAGACAACAAAAGGACCTTCTTAAGTAAAAGGACCTTCTAAGTAAAATAAACGCAAATCCCTAATCAGATGCAGACATGCAGTAGATATGACAAAATGAAACATGCAGTAGATATGATCAGTTCATCACAGTATAGTATTCTACCACATACATACTAGCATTTATACAATGCTGTCAGGCTGTTCATCTTTATTAGGACCTACATGCTGCAAGAGAAAAGACAAAAAAGCATATCAGTATCGTGACATTTAGAGATTTAAAGCCTTCTGAAATTTAGACCATCTCAAAGCTAAACAGCACCATACTATTTGTGCAAGAGAACTGGAACTCGGACGGCTCCATCCCACCAACATCCATGGTACAGCTTATGAAGTTCCTTTCAAACACTTACTAACGCTTGGATGAATTTCCATTACCAGCTTCTTCACAAGCATCTGCATTTTCCACTGATTGCTCGGGCTCTGCGACCTGAACCTGTTTTCTGTTATTTTGGAGTACACAACGCTTATTCATAGGTGCAACAGCAGAATTCAATCAGTGGTAACTAGATGTTCAATCAGTTTCCTTCAGTGGTAACTAGAATTCATAGGTGCAACAGCAGAATATGCTATAAAATAACTAGATGTTCAATCAGTTTCCTTCAGATTTTTATGATGCAATTTTTTTTGGGGGTTCTCTTGAATGTTTTGTGACGCAACATGTAGGTTATATATACTTCACAGGTAATACAAATCTTGCAGAGGTAATTGAGATTTTGCCACTCCATACATCGTGCTTCGCCAGAATGCCATTAGTCACGTGAACTTCGCCATAATGCCATCCTGAACGTGAGTCTCACCGCCAGAATGCCATTTTATATTTTCTCTTGTATTTTCCTTTTCTTTTCCCTCATTTTGCCGCGTGAAAGGACTCTTTTGCCCTCACAAGATAAACTAAATACAATAATATCAATATCGATATATATTGACTTGAAACTATTAAAATAAAATATAATAGCCGTAATAAACCTCTACAAAAAGTTTCAAAATAATAAAGTTGAATTAACCATTTTATAAAATCAAAAATGTAATGGAATCAAAAGCAATATTAGCAGATGTTAGAAATTTTATAAAAATAAATATAACTGATAAGTGTCTGAAAATTTTATGTTAGTTCCCAACAGTTATTATTATTTCACATAAAAAGTATCATATAAAATAAAGTTTATTTGTTATCTAATAAAAATAAAAATCTGAAAACTAAGTTTTAATGCAGCAGTCTTGTCAGAATTATTGTGATTTTTCTGGACAAGATTTTAATCCACCAATTTTTCTGGATATCAATGCCTATCCCTGGATCTCAGTCAAAAAGTTTCGAAAATTTCAACTTTAATTGATAGCTAAATTTAATGAATCCCATGCCCTGTACAAGAGTCTCGTTCTTTTTATTCCGCAGGGCAAAAGCGCTCATTTCACGCCACAAAATGAGGGAAAAGAAAAGGAAAATACAAGAGAAAATCTAAAATGGCATTCTGGCGGTGAGACTCACGTTCGGGATGGCATTATAGCGAAGTCTACGTGACTAATGGCATTCTAGCGAAGCACGATGTATGGAGTGGCAAAATCTCAATTACCTCAATCTTGCATGATGTAACAAATCCAGGAAACAAAATTTTGAAACAACCATTTCATCTGTAGCAGGCAGTATGATGGACCAAGTTTTACGAGACCTATCATATTGCAACACTGTCCCGAAATTATCATTAAACTAACATAAGTACAAACCAAAATTTTAGAAGTCTGGCATGAAGCATGATTCAGAATCTAAGATTGTAAAGGAGTGATACTAAAGCCCAATCATATCAAACAGAAAACGGGGAAAAACATTAGCACACTACAAAAGTGACATATGTTAACAATAAAGTTACAGAAATTCCAAATCGATTAAACTTCACCCGAGAATACCCAGACATCAAAATATCACCTTCCATCGGCCAAGGCCCTCGACGACCTCCCAGTGCGGCACCACCATCTCCTCATCCCGGTCCTCGCCAAGGGCGGCCGCAACAACAAGCGCCAGAACGATTCAGACACGGAGATAAATAAATAAACACCCGTAACCTCATAAATCAACACTGCAATGGCGCCAGAATCCACCCCAAATCGAATCCGATCAAAACAATACCCAAATCGCAAACCCACTCTGTATGCGGTGCAAGAACAGGGGGCGGGCGACGCCGGCTGGGCTTGGCCGGAAGGGCACCAGAGAAAGGTGGCGCTGCTGCCACCGAGCCATTCGGCTGGCTGCTTGCTGCTGCCGAGGGGTGGACGCAGGGAGAGGCGCCAGGGAGGCTGGGAGGAGCCACGGAGAGGCTGTGGGCGGCGCCAGAGAGAGCCAGGCGCTGGCCGAGATGGGAGGAGGCGCAAGGGCAGCCAGTGAGGGAGGGCGCAGGAGGAACCCGGGAGCTCAGCAGGAGGTTGTCGGGTCACAAGACCAGAGGGAAGAGGGAGCCAGAAGGTCGGGGATTTTTTGTTTTGGCTAGGGTTGGGTTAGGAGCTCAAATGCTTTAGGGTTTAATGTTACCCCACAAAGGCCTAAAACATTTCCTTTCCAAGCGGTAGATAACAAATTATATAACTTACTTTTTCCAAGCAAGACTACAGCCTTTTAATTAAAATTCTTTTTCCAAGCTAGATGACAAATTATATAACTTACTTTTCCAAGCTGCACTACAGCTTTTTAATTAAAATTCTTTTCCAAGCGGTATGACAAATTATATAACTTACTTTTCCAAGCTAAGACTACGCTTTTAATTAAAATTCTTTTCCAAGCTGTAAGTCACCTTTAATTATTATTTTTGAAGGAATATCGCTTATGCTTAATGGCCATCTCAGAGTCAAGCACATACAAGGCCAGCCACGACACGACAAGACGTGAAAACCAGGCGTAGTTTTGGGGGCTAACAAGCAAAAATCAAAGTAACACGTAATCTTAGAAAGTTTCAGGCCGGGCAACTTTTCGGGAAAACACCGTGCTAAAAACAAATCACGCAAGTTATGGGGTAATAAAGAATTTTAATGGACTATTCTATAATATCAATTTTTTGAGCCCTCTTTCAAAAAAAAAGTATGCAGTTTTTTGAGAAAACGCCGTGCTAAAAACAAATCACGGGAGTTACGGGGTAACAAAGAATTCTATCGGACTATTCTGTAACATTAGATTTTTTTGGCCTTCTTTTGCAAAAAAAGGATCCGTGGGGTATTAAGCTGTAATTCCAAAAAATCTAGTTCAGAATTCTAAGGGCCTCCCTGTAAAAAAAAATTCAGATTTTTTTAGGATCTTTCCCGCAAGAAAAGCGACCTAGATATGATTTTAGAAACATCCGAGGGCTTCTTGGTAAAAAATAGGCAGTATCTAGGGCCCATGCAAAACAAAAAACAAAATTTCAAATTTTTTAGGGTCTTTACCGCAAAAAACGGGACTTAAATGTGAATTTTGAAACTTTCGACGGCTTCTTCGCAAAAAAACAAGCGGCTCACGCCATGACCGCACGTCACGCGGACAAAAACATCATGGCTCACGCAAGCGAATCGAACCCGACCAATGGCGAACTTTGGGGCGTGGGGGCCTGCCCCCATGAAAACATGAAAACAAATGTGAAAATGTATGTGTGTGTGTATATATATATGGCTCATGAAAACAGTGTGTGTATATATATATATAACTTTGAAATTTCTGATAAGTTATAAGTGTTACATATTGTACTTACTATATATTAAACTTTAAATATTAATCATTAGTAGAGATTTACTTTATTCTTAGGCCCCTTCCTTTAGAAATTTCTGGCTCCGCCACTGCCCGTGACCAAAGGCGTGAGAGCGAGGCGTCTCACCGCCGCACCGCGTGAGCGTTGTTGGCGAGTAACAGTATTAAAATATATAAACCGGACAAGCGAGCGAGCCACGCGGCGACGTGGCTCAACGGTTTGCTAGCTGTACGCATGACAGATCGATTCATCGCCACACAGCAAACGCAAGCGGCGAAGCAAGACGCCCACGCCACACGCCGGGCGACGGCCAGCCGTGGAATGACCAAAAACCTCCCAACTTTATATACATAAGTATATAATATAATATTGTAAAGAACGAGGTTTTGTGCTAAGGCACAATCCCATCATGTATATCCCAAGCTTTTTAGCCAGACGGAGATCGCTAACGCTGACCACCATGCTTTGCCAGGACGCGATCCTTTGCCGTTACGGCAGGGGCAAGATCGCCTCGCACGTAGGGCCCACATGCCGGGGCCTATGTGGGCCCCACGCGCAGGCAAGATCGCCCTTTGCCGTAACGGCAGGTGATATTTTTTCACTTTGCCACTGTCGACAAGCTGTCGCATGTGATGCTCGTCAGGCCACCGTTTTTCACACTGACGAGCCGCCCGTCCGCGTCCCGCGCCCACACCCACGTCTTACTCGCAGCTCAATAAAACACACACGAGCCAAGCTCCTCGCGCGAGGCAGAGGGCAGTACTGCCCCCTGCCGTAATGGCAGGTGATATTTTTCCACTTTGTCACTGTCGACAAGCTATCGCATGTGATGCTCGTCAGGCCACCGTTTTTCACACTGACGAGCCGCCCGTCCGCGTCCCGCGCCCACACCCACGTCTCACTCGCAGCTCAATAAAACACACACGAGCCAAGCTCCTCGCGCGAGCCGCGCAAGGGGAGCAGCGCGACGTGGCGTGGCTTTCAGGACGAGAAGTTTGCAAACTTTAGTATAGTTATGTGGGCCCTACGTCTCACTCTCAGCTCAATAAAACACACACGAGCCAAGCTCCTCGCGCGAGGCAGAGGGCAGTACTGCCCCTGCCGTAACGGCAGGTGATATTTTTCCACTTTGCCACTGTCGACAAGCTGTCGCATGTGATGCTCATCAGGCCACCGTTTTCCACTATGACGAGCCGCCCGTCCGCGTCCCGCGCCCACACCCACGTCTCACTCGCAGCTCAATAAAACACACACGAGCCAAGCTCCTCACGCGAGCCACGCAAGGGGAGCAGCGCGACGTGGCGTGGCTTTCAGGACGAGAAGTTTGCAAACTTTAGTATAGTTATGTGGGCCCTACGTCTCACTCTCAGCTCAATAAAACACACACGAGCCAAGCTCCTCGCGCGAGGCAGAGGGCAGTACTGCCCCTACCGTAACGGCAGGTGATATTTTTCCACTTTGCCACTGTCGACAAGCTGTCGCATGTGATGCTCATCAGGCCACCGCTTCCACTATGACGAGCCGCCTGCCTGCTGCCCCGCGCCCACACCCACGCCTCACTCGCAGCTCAATAAAGCACACACGAGCCAAGCTCCTCACGCGAGCCACGCAAGGAGCAGCATGACGACGGGCGTGGCTTTCGTGACGAGAAGTTTGCAAACTTTAGTATAGTTATGTGGGCCCTACGCCTCACTCACAGCTCAATAAAACACACACGAGCCAAGCTCGCTGGCGAGGCGAGGGCAGATCGCCTCGCCAGAACGGCAGTGATATTTTTCCACTTTGCCACTGTCGACAAGCTGTCGCATGTGATGCTCATCAGGCCACCGTTTTCCACTATGACGAGCCGCCCGTCCGCGTCCCGCGCCCACACCCACGTCTCACTCGCAGCTCAATAAAACACACACGAGCCAAGCTCCTCACGCGAGCCACGCAAGGGGAGCAGCGCGACGTGGCGTGGCTTTCAGGACGAGAAGTTTGCAAACTTATGATGATATGGATTCCACTAAGCGTGTGCACCTAGGGGGAAAAAGCCAGAACAAGAGCGCTATCTACAGACCTGTGAGCTGCTTTAACTCGGTTTGTTACGAGTTTGACTCATAAAATAAATAAGTCAGGCTGAGTCACCTTCTCAACTTAACATCTTAACAAACCGAGCTCGAGCTAGTTAACGAGCCACTCGTCACCTCGTTAAGGCTCGGTAACTAAGGTTCTATTTATTTATGTTTAAACTTTTTAACTTATAGCTTAAAGTTAGCTTTTTGATTTAAATAGCTTAAAAGCTAATGGCTTTTATATGTGATAGAGGTGGGCAATTTATCTAACTTTAGTGTTATTAGTCTAAAACCAACCATCAATAAGTTAAAAAAGTCTCTCTCCAGTGGCTTTTGGTTTTTAGTTATATGGAGGCTTATGACTTTTGAAAAGGTCACATAAAAAACTACTTGTTTGTTTAGTTTTAGTTTTTTGGCTTTTAAGCCGGGAAAAAGCTCAAACAAACATGGCCTAAATATTTACCGTGATGACTTTTGATGTGAAAGATTTTTAATTAGTTGAATACTTAAATTAATGTATGTCTAATTAACCATGTTAGGATGGACTTGAATGGTTAGAATTGCTAATTGGTTATGACTAATTACCTATGTTTTACTTGTAGCTAGATAATCAACTACGGTTTCATTCCAGTAGTCCTCTTGTTGAATGTATGTGTTAATGTGTGGTATATGCTCACAATGTGGCTTAGCTTTGATTAATTACCCTAACTCACATGGCTTAGCTTAGCTCAACTCAGCTCATATAGCTCAAGCATTTTATCAACCCAAGTCGAGCCGAATTTTCAGCTTGTTAGTTGAACAAGCCGAGCCGAACTACTTTTTTGAGCGAGCCTATATGAGCTGAGCTGAGCTGAGCTAGATCAATAGCTAGCATGACCACGCTAACGTTGTCCCCCCTTCACATCTACACCATACACTGATGCCGATACGGATTTCGAAGTTCTCGCCTTATTAGCTCTTTCGTAATTTTTTTGTATTTAATTTCCATGTGAACGAAACTGTAAATTTGATCTTTTTTCTGACTACCGAAATAACGACAGATAATATATATTACTTGCCGTGCTTCTTTACATGAACCTCATCGGTAGCACGACATCCAGCTCGCATGCTTCAACTAGCATGACAGATATCAGATATGTGCCCTACAAACCTAGTGTACTGGGAAACTGCAGCAAATGCTACCATGTTGGGAGGCCGCAGCAGGTCCTACTTCATTGTTACTGTCCGCTGACGCACTGGGACCATGGCATCTCCCGTGATGGCCGTGTCCCAGCTGTCGCGATGCACGCCAAAGCTTCCGGATTTCGCCGTTGCCGTAAATCCTCTTCCCCCTGTCGCCCTCCCTCCCCAACGCCGAACACTCCAAAACCAAGCTCTCCTCGTCTCGGCCTCCCTCCTCTCGCTGACACTCCGTAGTCCATTCGCCTCCCCAAGCTATAAATCTTGAGGCCTAATGGTTGCGTCCTGCTCCGAACCCTAGCCGCGCCGCCTTGTTACCCAAGACGGCCCTGCGGCTTCGGGTGGACTACATGGCGATGGCGGCGCCGGCGCCAGCGCTCGCGCCCGCGCAGCTTCGGCGGTGCCCGTGCTTGGCGGCACCGCCGCCGCTTGCTGTCCTCGCCGTTCATCGGCGGCAGAAGGTACTCGCCGTCCTGTTCAGTTAGTGATTTAATGCTTGTTCCAGCAAACTTAGCGCCTATTGGCTGTATGATTAAGTGATAGTGGTGGTGTTAATCATCCGATTCGAGATTCTTACGATGATTGGGTGCTGGTCTAGGTTAACCTCATGCTGTGCAGATATTGATGTAGTGGTGTGATTACTATTGTTTTTTTTGGGAACCGTCGTGTGTCATGTTCTGGATTCACGCTAGTACAAAGTACAAAAACTTTATTCATGAATGTGACACAGAGGTAGGGCATGAAAACCCTTGGTGACTGTTTGCACTTCAATGCAAAATGGTTATGTTCACATTTATCAGTCATGGCTTGTTGCCTACTATTAGCATATTCAATCAGGTAGTAAACACTGATTTTACCTGAACCTGTCCCCCTTTGCTGAGGTGTCATGGTTCTACATATAGCTGCACACCCCCCACAGCCCCATACCCCATCTTTCATAGTTAATTACTAAGTTATGCTGCTTCTGACTACAATGAAAGTCTAGTTCTGTTTAGTTCTTATGTGTTTTTGCTGCTTGTATGCAACTACTCTTTGCCAATCATCAACCTCAAGCATTATGTATGCAGTATGCCTGTCTGTGTCTTTTATTGTTCTTCCTTATGAGTGAATGCTATTATACAACATCCATTACAAATGAGGGCAAAAGTTATAGTTCTCTTGAATCATGAACAGGATGCTGTTGATATCCAATATGTAACATCCTGAAATTCAAAATAAAATAAGAAATTAAATTTTAAGATTTAATTATATTTAATTATGCATTTCCTGAATTTTCTGGATTCTCTTGACTTTTCTTGGTTTTTCTTGATTTTTTTCTCTAAAGGAGAAATCCTTTTTAATTGGGTTTAAGTAATGGATATAAAGGAAAAGAGTAAAAGCTTATAACAATAAAATGTATAAAAATTTTATTTAAACTTAGAAAATCTCCAAAAAATCAATTTTGAATTTAAAAAGTTATGTCAATATAATTAAATGTGAAATTCCCCTTTCATTTCACATTTAATTATATTAAGTAGACGTAATCACCGACTTCGAAGCTGAGGTTACGTCGACGATTGTTGGTGTAACTTTTTTTGGCAAGATTGAGCTTCTTTTAGTCAGCTTCTGATCATATCCGCTTGTTCTTGGTCTTCTTGGATAAGATTAGGACTGAAGAATTTTCTTTCATCTACTTTGGACCAAAAGAGAGGAGTTCTGCACTTCTTTCCATAAAGTGCTTCAAATGGCAACATCTGAAGACTACCTTGGAAACTATTGTTGTAGGAGAATTTGGTGAATGCCAAACATTTCTCCCAACTGGTGCCATATGACAGCACACAAGCTCTCAACATGTCTTCTAGGATTTGGTTTGTTCTTTCAGTCTACCCGTCTGTCTGAGGATGATAGACTGCACTGAAGTTTAATTTAGTTTCCGAAAGGTTATGTAGATTTTCCCAGAAACGAGAGATGAACTGGGAACCTCTGTCTACCCTTTTGTTGTATGTTCAATTGTCTGTTTCACTCTAGGCTGATGCTACTATCTTTTTCCATCCCTAGCTAAACTTTACTACTTCTATAAATTTATAGGATACATCGTTACCTTGTTGTCAAGTTTTCTAATGCAAATATCTTGTTTTCACATCTAGGTTTGGCACAACTATAGTTTTGATAGCCATGTCATAGAGAACTATGGAATCAAGGTTGCTGGATATCATGCCGATACAATGCATCTTGCACGACTTTGGGACTTGTCGAGGAGAACTGATGGAGGATATTCGCTTGAAGGACAGAGTCATGGGTGTTGTCCCAAAGGAATCACAAAATATTGGAAAGAGATCAATGAAAACCATCTTTGGCAAGAAAAAGATTAAAAAGGATGGATACGAAGGAAAATTTATCTTATTGAGCCTGTTGAGATTTTACAAAGAGAAGACAGAGAACTGTGGATCAGTTATTCTTCATTAGATTCAATGAGTACCTTGAGGCTTTATGAAAGCTTGAGAAGCAAGCTTGAAAGAAATCACTGGACTTTTGATGGTTACCCCAGAGGTTCAATGTATGATCTCTATGAGTATTGGCGCCCTTTTGGTGCCCTTGTGAAGATGGAAACAACTGGAATGCTTGTTGACCATGCTTACCTGTCGGAGATTGAAAAAGTTGCTGTTGCACAGCGAAAATAAGCTACAGATGAGTTTCGGAAATGGGCATCTAAATATTGCCCTGATGCAAAGTACATGATTGTCAATAGTGATACTCAGATTTGCCAACTCTTCTTTGGTGGTATAGAGAATAGGTATAGTCATCACTCTGTTCTAGTCTCTTTCTAAAGATGTTTTTTTAAAAAATTTATATACATAATGCTACGATTTCTCCCAAAAGATCTGACATTATTAAGGATCTTTGTGAGGATGTTAAATTCGGCACTGATTGTGATTTTAGTTTTTTCTTTTTCTTTTCTAGACATGTTTATGAGTTCAGACAGGATTGTTTGAGCTTCAACTAGGTACTAGAGATATGTGTTAACATATATCGATGAAAAAGTGAATTGTGACTTGTTGTGTTTACCTTTGCACCTATTGGAGACATTCTTCCACACAATTCCTAGAATTTATAATGTTCTTATTAAATCTTTGTGCAGAAGCAAACCTGATTAAACTTTGCCAAAGAGTAAAATATTTAAAGTGCCAAATGATGAAAACACAGTTATAGAGGGCAAGAAGACTCCCAAGTATCACACAATTGAACTTTTCAGCATTGTGGAAGATCTGAAAACTGATCTATTCATTGCAAGTGGCTGGCCTTCAGTCAGTGGTGATGCATTGAGAAATTAGGCTGGGAATTTGACAACTGATCTTGTTTACACAATAGATGATGTACAGGACGACGAATACAACAGCGATTCAGAAATTTCTGAGCATGATCTAGAAGGCACTACCTCATATGGGACTGCATATGAAGCATTTGGAGGAGGAAAGAAAGGAAAGGAAAGGAAGCATGCCATTCCATTGCAGCTCTCTGTGAGATCTGCTCTATTGACTCGTTGATATCCAACTTTATTCTTCCCTTACAGGTGAGTTGGCTCCACTTACTCTAGCATAGATGCAGTTCAGCGGTGACAATGTGCCAATTAGGCTTTAGTGGCTACTGTCAACTATTATAGTCTTACTTATCTGATTCTTAATGATATTTATCTCCTTTTTTCCTGATAGAGAAATCATATATCATGTAATGAGGGGCGGATCCACTGTTCCTTTTTTCCTGATAGAGAAATCATATATCATGTAATGAGGGGCGGATCCACTGTTCCTTCAATATCAATACAGAAACAGGTCGTTTGTCTGCAAGGACTCCAAATTTACAGGTTACTGTCTTTTGCATTTATTTTGGGGGATTATGTACATGCTGTAGTATATAATGCCATTCTCGAGGTTGAGAGTTATCTGGAGTCTATTTTTTGAGGAAATTATCCAGAGTCTATTGCTGTCTTTCTGCATATTAGGAGGAGTCTATTTTTTTGAGGAAATTATCTGGAGTCTGCTGTCTTTCTGCATATTAGAAGACAGAAATAACCTTTCAGAATAGGACCATTAGGTAGTTTGTTCCTAGCTTGAAGCACAAGTCACACTCTTGTTTGGGCAAATCAATATGTGATAGTTAAATTTCATGTATGGTTACGGAACTTAGAAATATATTGACGCTGATAGCTTCTGTTAGTCCAATATGTGTAATTTGGATGAGCTTAGTAAAACTAACCAAAATTCTGCTGTTGTTGTGAACTTATGATGATTACCGAGGCCCTGATCTGCAGATGGAAGCATATGCACATCTTCGAGTTCACACCTGTTTGCATGCCTTAGCGTGCATACCTGTTATAATTGTTGAGAGCAAAATTACCATGATGATTGCTTCGCCATTCAAGCACTCATCATTTAACCAAAGACTCGCTGAAGAAATCCTATACAAACCAAGCTAGCTCAGTGCCATTGAGCCCTGTTTTATTCATTAGAAGTCAGTGAGTGGGCTGTACTAACTATTAATTTCGAAAATAAGCACTGGTGTTTCATTGAATTTAACGGTTCAGGAATATGCTGATCTCGTGTTATTCAATGTCATATCCAAAAGATGAATTTTTGGTTCTAAATGTTGAAGTTCTGGTGTAGTTTCTTTAGATGTTGTAGTACTATGTTGTATTATACTGTGAGTTGTGATATGAAATAATTTAATGAACTCTTGATGTAAATTCCTCCTTGGCAGAATCAACCTGCACTTGAAAAGGACCAGTATAAAATCTGTCAAGCTTTTGTTGTGGCTCCAGGGAACTCTCTTATTGTTGCTGATTATGGTCAGGTATTTTACTGATACCAAAAAATTGTTTCCATATATTTTTTTTTCACAAATACAAGTAAAAAGACATACTTCTGTTCTGTGTAGCTGGAGCTCAGGATCCTGGCACATCTTGCTGATTGTAAAAGCATGTTAGATGCTTTCAAAGCTGGTGGTGACTTCCATTCCAGGACAGCTATGAACATGTACCAGCATATTCATGATGCTGTTGAAGAAAAGAGAGTACTTCTTGAGTGGCATCCTCAACCAGTCAACCTGGTCAAGAGAAATCTCCTGTGCCGTTGCTGAAGGTACCCTAGCTTCAATAATATTTCTGAGAGTTATCTTGATTTCAATTTAGTTGTTAAAACTATGGTCAGGCTTATCATGTTATTGCTTTATCTTGTACACTACACTTATGCAGTTATAATTCATCTTTTTTTTCCCATATCATGTAATATTCTGATTTCTGACTACCCTACTTTAATGGCGGATCAGAATCCATAACTTATACCCTGTGGAATTATCAGTTAACCATAACAAATATATTATTATTATTAGAATTTTCATGTTGTGATTGGCCAATTCCTTTTAAAATTATGTATGATGTATTTCTACATACACATTCTTAAGGATCCTCCTTTTTTGTTTAAGATATCATATCTCACATCTTAGGGCCTGTCTGTTTTTGCTTTTGCTTTTGGGTTCTGGCTTCAAAAGCAGAATAAAAAACAAACAGCCCGATTCTAGGAATCGATTCTCATAATCCAGTCCATAGGCCCCCTTCGTTTCAACTTAAATACAACTTCCGCTTAAAATAAAAGCGGATTGTGCGCCGAACAGTAGGATTCTAAACAGCTTCTTCAAGAATCAGAATCTGATTTGTACACGTAATCGGTCATTATCCACCGATTCTGCGGATTCGACTCGATTCTCATGAGTTCCGCCTCCCACGAGTCGTCGTAGGCATAAGGGCTTCCGCCATCGTCCCTAGACCCCTTCACCACCCTCATCCGCTCATCCGTCACCGACGCCAATCAACAATTAACACAGACAATCAGGATTGCCGAACGACCAGATTCTCCAGTCAGCAGATTCTTCAGACAGCCGCTTCTCCAGACAGCTGACTACAATCCAGAATCTGCATAATCAGAAGCTGTCCCGAAGGGGGCCATACATACACCAGAATTCATAATCCACTTCATATGTACTTTTAGATTCCAGCTTTTGGAGAATCAGTTTCTCTACCACTACAATCCAGAATCAGCTTTTAGAGAATCCAAAGAAAAAACAAACAAGCCCTTAGTCTGATGCTTCTTTTTTACCTTCCTTTGGGGGTTGTACGAGTATGACATTTGTTCGGAGCTCAAATTTGTTTTAGTTTTGGTTCAAAAAAAGATGGCTGTTTTATATATTCTCTTTTCTGTGCCTTCTCCTTTTTTTTGGCATTGCATCTGGAATGAATTTCCTCCAAATGTTTTTAAAGTTTAATCTGGTCCTGTTTACAAGATGCTCCATTTATTTTTCTGTAGATTTCTATGGAGATGTGTTTAGCGTGAGGTAAGAACATGCATAACTTGTATGGAATCAAACACAGTTTGATGTTTTAATTGTGATTTAGGATGCTTTTGGTGCTGAGACGAGGAGAGCTAAGTTGCTTAATTTCTCCATTGCATACGGAAAAACAGCTGTTGGGCTTGCTCGGGATTGGAAGGTACGAATTGGATGAACACACCTCTGTGTTGATAGCAAGAATTTAAACTTCAGTGCACACTTCATTCTGCTACCAGCTTGGACCACTGGGTTCATACGGATTAGCTAGAAACCGGAAACCACTTGCATAGTGATTGGTCATGTTTATTAGATTCACTGTTAAAACTCTTTACCGAATGAAATGGTTTTAATAATAATCTCACTAACAGAAATCAGCTATAAATTCCCTCTCAGCAATGAAACAGATACACAGTCCTTTCCTTTTCCCTTTCCCCAAAGTACTGCGCAAGTTGTAACTTGTTGCCTTGGCAGGTTTCTGTCAAAGGAAGCAAGGGATACACTGAAACTCTGGTACAGAAATAGAAAAGAAGTTTTGGCATGGCAAATGAAACAGAAAGAATTAGCACAAGAGAAGTGTGAAGTTTATACTTTGCTTGGGCGATCACGTCGGTTTCCTAACATGGCTTATGCAACTCCTGGTCAAAGGGGTCACATTGAGCGTGCTACTATCAATGCTCCTGTACAGGTCATTATTGTCTAATTACAAGTCAAAAGTGTATGTTCAAACTTAAATGCGATGCTGAAATTGTAGTCTTTTTTAACATCACAGGGCAGTGCAGCAGATGTTGCCATGTGTGCAATGCTTGACATAGAACGTAATACTTGTCTTAAGGAGCTCGGTTGGAGGCTCCTGTTGCAGGTATATTACGTGAACACCGCTGATACTTTGTCTTCTCTTTAGCAAGTAAAAGCCCAGAACACTTGGCTGTGGTCACGAGTTTTGTTTTCCTTCAAAACAAAAAATGAATGTACGGTATTTAATGACTGGTCCATTTCACTGTTGGAACCGTGCTTTCCTCTAGTGAAATTGGCAGCAGCCAATGATCTCCAAATAAATTTGTTCATTTAGATTTTGTGATCATCCACTAACAGCACAACACCCCTAGTTCTGAATTCTGATTGCTGTCCTTTTGTCCAATTGGTGATTTTTATTTTCAAATGTAATATCTACTGGCAGCTCCATTTTTCAGGTGCATGATGAAGTGATACTGGAAGGACCTGCATAGTCGGCTGATCTGGCCAAGGCAAATAGGCAATAGTGGTTGAGTGCATGTCTATGCCCTTCTACGGCACCAACATCCTGAAGGTTGACCTGGCTGTAGATGCCAAGTGTGCACATAATTGGTATGCAACCAAGTAGACCGAAATACCATTTCCCCCTGTTGACTTCCAAACGCAGCATAGTTGCATCCCAGAATTGCATCTACTCCTACTACGAATTTTGGTGCGTTTTGAGCTGGTATCAACTGCTGGCCTATGAGTGGCATGCATCAGTCATCCGGCCGTGGCAGCAGATCAGTGAGCGATCAGCAATGAAGGCATTGTACACTACCATATAGATTGGATAGCTTGAGTCCACTCTTCCGTGTAGGACCTATTGATCAGTTCATGTGTCTCATGTAGTTGACCCTAAATCTGGAGGGAAGTAGGAAAGACTAAGCATGCATTGTTTATAGGATTTGCTTAGCATGCTGATGTATTTAGGTTAGCTGACCTATTCTGCTGATGTCTAACATGGTGACATGCGCTACAACTTGTTTTGATCAAGAGAACGCAGCTCAGGATGAGCGTCTCTCTCCTTAATACATCATTTGGCATTCTGGGGCTTGTAGATGATTTCTTATCCTATATTGCAAGCAATGCACGTACCACCGGATTAGAATTATGTCCATGCTCGTCGTGAATTTAGTTAGCCTTTGCCAACCTATGAGCCTTTTTTTTTTTGGGTTTCTGAAACACCTGGCTATTAGGCTATCAGGCTATCAAACGCGCAACATTGCCAGACTCAACTAGCTGAACGTTAACGCGTGCATTTCGTGGCAGAATACGGTGAGGTTCTCTGCCTCTGGTACGCTTCGGCGTATCTCCTTAAAACTTTGCTGGTGCCTGAACGAAGGACGGCACGTTTCACCGTCTCTTTCATATCGGTCGGTGTTTCAATGAAGATCTGCGTCCTGTGAACATCATCTTGAAAGGTGAAGTCAGGTGCCAGAAAATGGCCGGACGATATACGTAGCTGCAAATGTTGAAGAAAGGGACTCGAGTGGCACAATGAGCGAAAATGATAAAAAAGGAAGGAAAATTCAGAGAATTCATCTTGAATGTGGGCATAACAATAAACTGGTCGGTCACAGATATTGCTCTTTCCCAGAATGTGAAACAACAGAACGCAGAAATGTCATAACCAAATGCTGCTGCTCCTACACATTGGTTCGGCACAAGTTTCTGCTCAAGATGAGAAACATTGGAACAACAGAAAGTCTTGTGTTCGGACGTTCAATACACTGTTTATTTTTTCGGACACTTGCAGCATTTTTTTCCTACGTGTACAACATTTTCCTTCGATAACAGTATAAACAGTAGAAATGTCGGCACCATAGTCACAAGGTTTGGGGTCGATGGCGCGTTCCGCGACTCCGGGACGCCGTCCCAAATCGAGGATCAGGGTCGAGCTGGGTCGATGCTAGGGACGATGCCGGGACGGTACTAGGGACGTCGTCCCGTTGGCCGCTGGGACATGGAGAGGAATGCCGGCGGCCAACAGATCCAAATCGAATGGATGTCGGCCATGGTGCGGCGGGTGCCGAACCAGGCGTCCACCTTGAGCTTCCGGCCGCCCTCCTGCAGCTGGAAGTCGAGGTTGAGGTGCTTGAAGTTGCGGGTCAACTTCCTGCGGGGGCCCTCCACCGTCACCACCTTCGCGGCGACCTTCACTGTCACCCCCTCCAGGATGTCCATGGTCTCAGACGCGAGGATGGTCTTCATCTTCGTCGGCTTCCTCCTTCTCCTTCCTCGGCGGTGGGGACGGGAGAGGATTTGAGTGTGTGCGAAGGGTGGCGGCACGGAGAAGGGTAGCCAGGAGGCGGTGAAGCGGTAGGGTTTTGTGCGTTACTGCGTTTGATCGGGCTCGCTCCGCCGTTTGCTACGGAAGAGGTGGTGGAGTCTGTTAGGCTAGGCTGGTGCTGGATTGGGCTTTTTCTGGCCCGACGAGTGGAGGTCTCCAGAGAATGCAAGAGCCTTCTTTCCCTTCTCTTTTCCCTTCTTTCCCTTTTCTTTTTCTTTTTTCTTCTATCCTCCATTGCTATTGTTGCAACTTCTAGACTAGTATATGGTATCGACCCGAGATTATCGACCCATATACATCGGGGTCACGTACTAAATTCTTGGTTCTCATCCCAAAGGGGTATACCCCCTTCATACCTTATTTTTTTCAAGTGTCGACCCACGTCCCGCGACCCCGTACCTCGACCCCTTCGACCCGGGAACTTTGTGACTATGGTCGGCACAGTAAATAAATATTGCAAACGTTGAAAAAAATGCTGCACACGTTGAAAAAAAATATTGCAAAAAACGTCTAATAGAATAAACAGTGCATCAAACGTCCGATTGCTAGCACTCGCCTTACAACAATCTCAAAGAAAGACAAGTCACACAAATGTCAGAACGAAATGGTGGATCAGTCACCCTGTCTGCGAGCTATCCTTGCCGTGTTTAAGAGGATACAGCTCGACGAGCTCAGGCAACTCTTCTTTGTACTTGAGAATGTACTTCTCCACAAACTTGTCCTCCGACAATCTCACTATGTTCGTCATGTTCGTATTCCCCACGTCCACGCCTTTGGACCGCAAGGCCTCGATGGCGCGGCACCGCGGAACCATCCGCTTGTCGAGGCTGAGCGTCAGCATCACGGGATTCTTGATGATGTACTTCGAATGGCACCGGACCGTCGCCCTTAGGAACTCTACCTTCCGCCGTAGCAGCCCCGCGGACAGGAACAAGAAGCACGGAGCGCGGCGGAACATGGCGGCGAACTCCTCTTCCGTGCACCCGGCCGCGCGCATCACGGCCGCCTTCTTGGCTCGGAAGGCGCGTGCGCTGACGTTGTGCAGAGCGAAGAAGGTCCACATGTACATCCCGGAGCTGGGCTGGATCCCGCACGCCTCGACGCGGTCGAGAAGCGCCTGGAACTTGGCCGGCGCCTGCATGATGAGCGTCGGCTGCAGCCGCACCGCGGCGGTGGCCCGGCTGTCCGGGACGCCGAGGCCGCGGAGCGTGGAGAGGTTCTGCAGGAGTAGGTCGACGCTGTACTTGAGCAGCCACGTCTTGTTGAGCCATTTCATCAGTAGCCTGGTGGACCCGAGAAGCTCGAGCCAGAAGAGGAGGCGGGGGAGGAGGTTGGTGTGGACGCCGTAGGTGAGCGCGGGCGGGTACAGCGCGAAGAGTCGTGCGGCCTCGGCCCTGCTCAGGCCGAGCGCGCGGACGGCTTGGAACTTGGGGGAAAGGGTGGCGTTGACGTCGCTGAGGAGCAGCTCAGGCTTCCGGGACACGACCGCGCGAACCTGCGCGCGGCCGAGGCCCTGCGAGCGGAGGAAGGCGAGCGCGGCGTCGGGCCTGGCCGGGGAGCTGAGGTGCGTGAACCGCGGGGTGGCCTTGGCGGCCGCGTCCGGCGAGAGGCCACAGGCGGAGACGAGGTACTCGACAATGAAGTGCGGCGGAGTGGGCGAGGAAGTGGAGTAGCGGAGGAGGAGGTGGCCGCGGGAGGGGAAGGTGATCGGAAGGGGCGGAGGTGGAACGGATGCTGCGCGGTGGAGGACGCGGCGGGCGAGACGCCGCAGCGCCATGGGTGCGGGAGACGGAGGAGAGCCTGGGGCTAACGCCACCCCACCAATGGGGTTTACAGTACCAAACTGAGTCGGGAAATCGCCTCCATAGGTTAAAACCGAGTCTCTGGGAGAAACTGAGTGTTTTTTCAAATTCATACATAACTTGAACAATTAAGTCCGCTCGCCCAACAACCAACACGTCAATTCATGCTAAATAGAAGAGACACACCGAAATAATTCAATTAACCGAAGATCGATCGGTAAGCTCGTTGTAGACTCTATTCCGAAGGTGACGCCTTGACGTAAGATCATCTAACTTGGATTCATACATAACTTGAACAACTAAGTGAAAGTTCATACAACTAAGTGAAAGTTCAGACAAAAATTCGACAAATCAACAAGCCACAAGTTTAATATAATTAACATTTCAATCACTCATAAATACATTAAAAAACAAGACCACAGTAGATGACATTAGCTGGTAACACAGAAGGTGATATTTTGTGTGGAACAAACACGTGTTTTTTTTATAATACGTTATTTCATTTTCTACATATAACATAGAAATGAATGCAAAGGTAGCACATATGACATATGGCATGCAAATTTCAGTTCCTGCAGAAATGAATGCAAAGGTAGCACATATGGCATGCAAATTTCAATTCCTGCATTCATCCCTCCATGACTAATGGTGGAAAAAAGAAACAGGTGACATGTTCAGTAATTTTAACCTGTCAGTCTCTGTACTTGTTATGTTGCCCAGCACATTCAAAAAATAAAATTTTCTCACAGAACTGAAATATTGTATGCTGGATCCGTAGTCATAACACTACCACAAGCTGTGATCACCCATTCTTTAGCATTTTAGCCATTTTTCATTATTTTGCTTTTTCTTGGGCTAATTCAGCACTTAGCATTCCTTTGTCTCCCATGAAAGTAACTTCTGTAGCACTGTACTAAAAAACAAAGATCAAGAGGTTCTGGAAAATATAACATTTGTGTGATGCAAATAGACAGATGCAAAATATAACTACAAGCAGTACTAGTTTTCAGTTTGTAACAAAACATGAGTCCAAAGAACCTGGGAGTCCTGAGTTCAGTTTTCAGTTTTCCTGATTGGCAAGGCAGAAATGCTGGACAGTAACAAAGCCCATTCTGGAATCTGAGTTTTATAGATCTAAAACCGAAGCATCATCATGCAATTCTGAATTTCTGATTGTGAAATGCTAGTCATTTTCAACATGAATTCTAAGAATTTGCAATGGTTCACACGAGATACTACATCATAGCACTAATGGCTCATCAATAAAATGGTTTACAGAGCCATAACTGAGGAAACACAGAAAATTAGAAGAGAATTGCTTTGCTTGGCTTTGTACCTGCAGAGGAGGAGGAGGAGGAGTGGAGGACGCTCCCAGGTTCACCTCCTTGCTTATCTTCAATAATAGCATATCATTTGATACAAAAGGAACAATGCACAAATTAATGCACTTCACATTCTCTTCCCGGGAGGAGGCGATTCTACGGCGGCCATAGTACATCTCTAAATATGAGCAAGCGGCCGGCAGCTCAGCGGTGCTATTATTATAGCAGAAAAGGCTCTTGCTTATTAGTTGTTTTGTTGATTCGGATATCCGGTCGGATAATTAATAGCCGCCTAATCATTCCTTTTCCGTACTCTATATCCGGTATCGTATCCGTATCCGGCGGATCTTTTTTTTCCGGATACGGTTTTGTGAGCTTTTCACATAATCAATCACCCCTAGAAAATCTCTGCATTTAAGATTGGTGGTAGCGATCTCCTAGCCTCTTCTCCTGCCATATCTTCAATAATAGCATATCATTATAGCTAATTATTCTTTCTGATTCTGATCGTACATCTCTCTAAATATGACCGATTATTATGAAAATCTCTTATTAGTGCCGGTTAATTAATAGCCGAACATTCCTTTTGTACTCTATATATGTGTCTGTTTTCACATAATCAATCAAGAAAATGCATTTAAGATCTCTCATATCGTGTCAAGCATTGGCGAATGAACAAGATCAATAAGTGTGTCGATTGTTTCGTGTAAGTAAAAATATAGGGGCCGCCCGCTCTCTCTCCTTGAATGGTTAGACGAAAGGAGCCCAAGATGTATACTGGTTCGGGCCGAATATCCCTACGTCTAGTTCGTGTGGTGATTTTGTATTGCTCGGAGTGTAGTGGACTACACGGGATTACAATGGGGGGCTAATGACAGGCCCTCAGCGCTCGTCTGAGTGGAGAGACTCGGGAGTGTTTGCCTTAGTCGGATGGCTCGGGTGTGGATGCGAATGCTCGATAATAATGCGTACGAGAGTCGGATGCCCTTCCCTGAGGGCCCTGCCTCCCTTTATATAGGCGAAGGGGGCAGGTTACACGGGAGTTTTTGGAGAAAAAAGGAGTAGGGGTACGCTACCCCTAAGAGTCCTTGGTCTTCGGCCTTGATGATTGATAGGCCCCTGTTGCTCCACGCCGGGTTGGTAGACATGACGGACAGTGTTCCGTTGGGAAGGTGCGCACCTGCCCTCCGTGCGCCTGTCAGACAGTGACGCCGTCACGCCGCGCTCTAGCGTCGCCTCGGGAGTGAGCGTGTCTCCCTATTGCGCATGACAGGGCAAAGGGACAGGCGCCTGACTCTGGCGGCCCCTTGGCTACCTTGGGAAGGAGCCACCTGCCTCAACATGGCCGTGGTGTCCATGGGGTGGGTGATAGCTGCGGTCGACTGTCGACGTGGCAGAGGCTGCTGAGTCGAAGCTCGTTGGGGCCCCAACCCAAAGCCGGGTCGGAGCCTGCGGGGGCATCGTACCCGGATCTAGGTCGGAGCCTGCGGGGGTGTCGGACCCGGGTCTAGGTCAGAGTTCCCTTGATGGGCTTGACCGAGGCCGGGGATCCTTATGGACCTGATGAGGCCCATAGCCCCCAGCACTCTGCATCGTCTCCAGTCTTGTCGCCACGTGCGAACGACTGAGAGATAGACGATCTTGAAATAGATGTATACTTTGCTGTGGGGTACCCCTGGTATGAGTATTCGTCAAAGTGACGGACCGACGTACATGGCCGCGAGGCGCAGGAGGTCGAGCGCCACGGCCAGTAGTAATTGCGGCCAGAAGGATAGCCAAAGCGCGACGCCCACCGAGTGTCGTGACCCTAGCGACGGCCAGTTGGACGTGAACAAAGCGTACGACGCTTCAGCGCGTTTGCCCAGCGACACCGGTGGGACGTCGGCGGCGGTGAGAGAGTCATTGGCATACCCCTTCGAGATAAACGGGTTGATCTAGCTGAACGTCGCGAGAGAGAGGAACGATGCGGCGGCGCACGGCGTGGTGGGCGCCTCGGCGCTGGTGTTTTCTGGTTCACCTTCACGGGCTCCAGCATCATGGCCGGTGAGGCCAATAATGGCTAAGTACGCCAAAGGCATGGAGACGAGTAGGCCAGTAAAGGCGAGAGGGTCATCTAGGAAGAGCAATGAACCGTCGGCGTAGCGGACCACCGTCGAAGCAGAGAAGAGCGCGGCACTGAGGGTGGTGGCGATCCAGAAGACTTAGAGGTGCAAACGCTGGGTGGCGACGGTAGCCCCTTTCTCTGAGGTGACTGACCATGCGGCCATGGCGTGCGCGACGAAGTGGGCAGCGAGGAAGGCGGACTCCACAGCGCGCCATGGCGTGCTCGGCAGGAGAAAGAATGCGAGCATGAGGAGGACGACGGACGCCGCAGCAAGAAGACGGCGATGCCCCGAGCGCGACCGCGTAGCGGCCAGTGGTCTGGAATGGCGGTGGCTTTGGTAGCAGCGCCTCGTGCTCGGGGGAAACCCCCGTGTCGCCTGTACGAAGGCGGTGGATGACGAGGACGAGCGAGGCGATGAGGTCGACGGCGCCGAGGAGCGCGCGTTGCGGGTATGGTGAGAGGAAGAGGAACACGAGCTGGTAATATAAATTGCAAAAAGGGATAAAAATGATTGATTGATTTTTGAGATTGGTAATATATATTGCTACGTACAATATATTTGGTTTTAATTTATACCGGAGAAGAAACTATAAAAACTTTTGTAATCAGGAGAAATAGACGTTTGATCTTGTAGCACAATTTTCTTTTATTGCTTGACCTTTATGTTTCATTACCAATTTTATTTTTCGTAGTAACGCACGGGCATTGATCTATTAACATTTAAATTTTGAGTCTTTATATCTATGTCCAATGGATGAAATCATTTTGTCTCATCTTCTCCCATTTGAGTACTATTTTTTCAAGGAGTAATCAATTTTTTAGGTATTGGATGAGGAACATTATTCTTTTATGCATGGTATTTTTACATCAATTATATACTAGTTTAACACAAATTAAATTATGTAAAAATAGTGTGACAATTTGTAAAATAAAAACTTTATTCATTTCTGCATGGCTTTATTTACATCAATTATATACTAGTTTTACACAAATTAAATTATGTAAAAAATAATGTGACAATTTGTAAAAAAAAAAGAACAAAACAAACCATAAGGAACACAACAAACAAAAATGTGGATCACAAAGTTAGATATTGACAGTCAAAATAAGGAAGCACAACATGGATCACAAAATCATATCTAATAGACAAAAAAATATTGAGGGTTCACAAACAAAAAAACACTCGAGTGCTATTTAGCAATTTCCTAAAACCAAATGTATCATAAAGTGAAAATTTTTGAATTTGATGGTTAAATAGCGGTAAAAAAAATAAAAACAGATCAATTTAACCGATTTTCAATCGGTTTAGATTAAAAATCTGGACACTAAACTAAAATTAGAAAAATTGTAGAAAATACTGAAAGTTTTGCAAAAACCTGATAAAGGCCTAGAATATCAGGAAAAATGTATAAAATACCCTAGAGAAATTTCAAAAAAATTTGAATCCATTTAAAGCTTCTAGAAAATAAAAAACAACAATTAATGAAAAAGAACAGGGACACTGTCATATTTTTATAAAAATATATAAGCTTAATCATGCTTTTCAATTTTAATAATTCATAAACAGTGCCCAAAGATTATGCAATAAAATTTCTAGAAATGTTAGACTCCATTTAGTGCCCCTAAAAAATCAAAAATAGAAGATCATATACAAAGATAGTAGCACTGTAAGAATTTT
Organism: Guadua angustifolia; assembly: GCA_036346375.1. Taxonomy (NCBI): domain Eukaryota; kingdom Viridiplantae; phylum Streptophyta; class Magnoliopsida; order Poales; family Poaceae; genus Guadua; species Guadua angustifolia. Next base: position 5,217,913 of record CM070507.1, on the reverse strand, counting down.
ATGAAAATCCATAGATCTGATCATCATCTGAAAATTTTATAGAATAATTAGCATTGCTTCAGAACATCACACAAAAAATTTAAAATTTTTAACATGATTTGATAGCTCAATTAAATCAGGAATTGTTGACTTCTTTGCCCTGTTTTCTTATTATTATTATTATTATTATTATTATTATTATTATTATTATTATTAGATTTTCTCAAAAACGTCTGCCAAATTCGTTTTTTTAATAAAAAATTCATCTTAGATGTCAAAAACCTATTAATACTAATTTTAGGGGAACTTTTGGATAAATTTCTTCAAATTTCCTGAATTTGTTGAATTTAAATTTGAATTATATCGGTTTACCGACCGGTTCTAAATCTCCAGTCATTTAATAATTACTAGGAATGTTTTCACGGTGTGATACGCCGCGTGCGTTGTTTTTTCAGAAATAATTTCGTTTTTTTCAACGGTGTTTTTTTTTAAATTGTCGAGAAAACGTGTGAAACGGTTGAAAAGATACAAACGTAATTACACTTTTTTTTGCATTTATCTAGGGTCCTCTCACGAAAAATCCTCATTTGCGCTAAATCGGAAGGTCCTTTTCATGAAAAATAACTAAAATGATCTAACATAATTATGCACTTTTTGGCATTTATTTAGGGTCCTTTCACGAAAGATTTACGATTTTGTTGAATTAAAATGTCCTGTTCGTAAAAAATTGCTGAAAGGACCTACACGTAATTACATTTTTTTTAGGGGCGCTCGCAGATGGAGAACACGTGGGGTGGCTCCTTGGCCAGTAAGTCTGTCAACTTTAGTATATAGTATTATATGATACTTCTTGTTTAGACATTTTTTCACCGTAAATGGGCATACTTACTTATATATGGAGTCTAATATACCTCTATTTCTATAATGTGCTCATAATACTCCCTTCAATATGCATACTCCCTCAAATTCAATCGGTCAGTGACCGGTTGAAACTAAACGTCATGGCATGTGGCTTCCCCGGCCGAGATTCCAACAAGCTGTTGAATCCACTAGCGTACATGCGCAAACCTTTTTTCCCCTGATGTTTGCAAACGATGAACATGAACGGGACCAATTAAAACGCGCCGTGCGTACCATCACACGGCAACGCCGGCACGAGGCTCCGCGTGGCGCGTGGGGCGTGGGACAGCGATTTCATTGCGTATGATGTATTGCCTCCCCTTCGGAAGAAAATACTTGGCAACAACACATCCTGGAACCCAGCCTGCTTTCTTCACATGACGCCGCTGACAAAAACTACCAAAGATTTACGCTACAAATAAGTCTGCAGCTAATACCAAAGCTGGACATCAGGTGTATGTTAATTGAGATGGAACATGGCGAGCACTGGATCGATCAGATTCAGAATAAATAGTCAGGATTGAAATATGAAGAAGTAGCATATCCAAATACAAGCGGTAGTATGTTGTGTATCTTGGCTGAGCGGCGGCAATTGCAAAACTCACTGAACCTCTCCTTTTACCACCTTCTTGATCTCCTCATCGTTCATATCATCTGGCCGCTTGGAAGTTCGGCCCAGCTTCTTGGATTGGGTGGAGGACCCGTCTTCTTAGGAGCTCTTGGCCGGCGGCTTCATTCCCTTGGTGGCGCCTTCTTGGGAGGAGGCAGGGGTTCTTAATGGCGCTTATGTGCGGGAGGTGGTGTAGGAGTCGGCGCCTTCTTGGGAGGAGCGAGGCTTCTTCGAGGGCTTATATGTGCGGAGATGGTGTAGGAGATGGGCTTCTTGTCGGGCTTATATCTGCTGAGGAGGTGGTGTAAGTCGGCAGAGTTCTTGGGAGGAGGCGGGTTTCTTCTCGGGCTTCTTGGCGAGAGGACAAGTCCATGTTATCTCGAAAAATTATGTACCGTTCGCCCACAGGATGAAATTGTGTCTTGCCTCTCCTAGCCGTAGTCCGTCACCTCCGAGAATTTGAGGTCAAGGTCCTCGTACCTGAGCAGACCTCCTCCACCGAGACCTTGAGTATCCTAACGGTATCTGTTGGCCATGGATAAGTTGCCCGGCTCTAATGGGTGAGCCATACCATCGGCCGCCTTGAAGGTAAGGTTCGCGCTTGGATATGCAGCTCACAAGGTGTCCATTGCTGATGTCGTCTCTAGGATACTTGTCCAAGTCCGCTTCGACCAAGGAAGCCTTGTTGCTTATTGCCGGAGAACTAATGATGTCTGGATTACTTGGAGGTTCTTGGCTGCCTCGCTTTGTTGGCTCAAGGCTAGCTGCACATCTCTTCGGATCTCTTCTTGCATTCTCTCATTTGTTTGATTCAGCGTTCTTCAAGCGCACTAAGTCATTGTGTCTGTCGAGCCTTGCTCCTCGCCCAAACTCCTATAGGTCTCGGCGTCTGGCGAAACCAACCTTCCACGGGACAACGCCGACGCCTGGTGTGCGTCCGAGGTGCTCTGGATTTTGCAAGGCCCTTGTTAGCTCATCGTTCTCCTGTTTGGCACAAAGCTACCACAGGAAGTCTCCTCGATGGGTGTACAAGCCTTACAGCCACATCTCTTAGCACCTCCCCAAACCACAACATTGCCGTTATCATCAAGGGCGCCGTGAGCATAGAACCAATGCTTTGCTCTGTCGGGACCAATCCGCTGCTATGGTGCGATACCCTTCGCTAGAGGTCTGTCCCCTCTTCTCCCATTTTGGTATTGCATGGCGGTAACCACGGGGCGAGTCGGTGGTGATAATTCTTCTTCATGCATTCAACTTATTCTTCTCACTCAAACTTTGACCTTCGTCCAAGTCTTGTAGTTCATAAACGCATCCAGTGATCTTGCAACTTTGGGTGCTTGTTGAAGTCAGGCGTTCGATTCTTCTTGATATACTCCGTGTTGACTTCTTTTTATAAGTCCGGAATCGTAGCCATCTTCTTGAGAGTGTAACTCTTCACCTTCTCTTCGGTCCCTTGGGGAAGGTGAATGTCTCCTTCACATCGTTCCAAAGCATGTTCTTCGTATCTTGAGGACTGATCCCATTTTGCTATGCTAATTGCCACGTGGTCCCTAACGTGGGCGCCGCATGCTGAATTAAGGCAGCCCAAGCGCCCGAGGGTGCAAGAGGTCGGCCGATCCTCGGCGACTTGGTGATAACATGTCTTGCCTTCTTCTTCTTGCTTGGACCTCGGCGGCGTGATTGCTGCTGGTTGACCGATCTGAAAGCATGGTACAATCATGAGCAGGTCGGGATGTTGGCTTAGCATGGTAGTGGCACCGACAATCATGAGCGTGTTGATTGTTACCTCGCCGGCCTCATCGTGCTCTGCTGACCTCATCGTGCTCTACAACATCATTGGCCTCGGTGGCGGTGCAAGCTCCGCCGTCTCATGATCATCACATCCATAATCAAACTTCTCATAAATTCTTCGTAGTCCATCGCCGTTTCTTAGGCTAGAAGAAGCACTAAAATTAACGAAAATAGATCACATTTCATGTAAAGCCGATGGTACTACTCTAAAGCAGCGTGGAAGGCGGTGGGAAGAGAGAGGTAGAGAGGATGGGCGGTGGCCGCCAAGATGTTCCTAATGTAAATCGGCCAAATACTATATGATGGTAATTTTGCTAGAGTTGAGAGGAAATCAAGTGATCGATGTTGTGACCTCATGCTACAAACATGTGCACATGTAACTTTAAAATGATACTTATACATTAGAAAAAATTCATATGATACATATACATCTCGAAATGAAAACATAATATGAAAAAATTCATATATTCTTAAGAATATATTTGCTGAATAAAAATAATGAATCATTCTTATTCCACACTAAAATGATTTAAAAAAAGTAAGCCCGCAAGTTCAAGAAGCATGGGTGTCACGAGGCGTCAGTTTACAAGGGCGAAGCCATGAGAGACATGCTAAGCTTGAGATGAACTTGGGACTTGGTTCTTTCTTGTCTTCTTCCGTACCCTTGTCCATAGGCTTCCTCCTCCTCTTCTTCATTGATCATGGACGCCTGCGTGTCCACACTTTTCATGAAAAATTTTATGTTCTATCATAGAAGAGAGAACATGAAATTTTCATTGGAAAAGTTGGACATATACTCCATAAATGAAGAAGAAGAGGCATTAACTTAAGAAAGGCAATGAAGTAGAAGTAAGTCATTTCAAGCAAGCAATGGATAAGAATGATTCATTATTTTATTACAAATATATTCTAAGAATATATGAATTTTTCAAATTCATTATATACATTAGAGTTACAAAAAAGAAAATTCGGACAAGTTTAAGATCTTTAAACTTGTCGAATTTTCTCTTTGTAATTCTTCGATATAATAATCTGAACTTAGAATAATTCACATGATACATATTCATTTGACATGATACATATACATTTCAAACTTCACATATACATAGAAATCTCACACATACATAGAAATCTCACATATACATAGAAAGCTGATCAATAGAAATAGAAATTTCAAAATTCACGAGAAATTAGAATAATTCACATGATACATATTCATTTGACATGATACATATACATTTCAAACTTCACATATACATAGAAATCTCACACATACATAGAAATCTCACATATACATATATATTTCAAACTTCACATATACATATAAATCTCACACATACATAAGTATTTGAAGATTTGCCTAATAATGACAAGTAAAGGGACATCACAACTAGCATAGTGCTCAAGTTGTCAATTTTGTATTGTTCTCGATAACGGGTTGCCTTAAAGACCGTCCTCGTCGAGTGGGACAAAGATCATTGACCAATTTGTGACAACATTACTTTAGTGAAAATGAAACAACTTTTCGACTTGACCATCACATATTCATTTGACATGGTACATATACATTTCAAACTTCACATATACATAGAAATCTCACACATACATAGAAATCTCACATATACATAGAACACGATCAATAAAAATAGAAATTTCAAAATTCACGAGAAATTAAAATAATTCACATGATACATATTCATTTGACATGATACATATACATTTCAAACTTCACATATACATAGAAATCTCACACATACATAGAAATCTCACATATACATATATATTTCAAACTTCACATATACATATAAATCTCACACATACATAAGTATTTGAAGATTTGCCTAATAATGACAAGTAAAAGGGACATCACAACTAGCATAGTGCTCAAGTTGTCAATTTTGTATTGTTCTCAGATAACGGGTTGCCTTAAAGACCGTCCTCGTCAGTAGGGACAAAGATCATTGACCAATTTGTGACAACATTACTTTAGTGAAAATGAAACAACTTTTCCAAAGCACAACTTAGAATAATTCACATGATACATATTCATTTGACATGGTACATATACATTTCAAACTTCACATATACATAGAAATCTCACACATACATAGAAATCTCACATATACATAGAACCTGATCAATAAAAATAGAAATTTCAAAATTCACCAGAAATTAGAATAATTCACATGATACATATTCATTTCACATGATACATATATATTTCAAACTTCACATATACATAGAAATCTCACGCATACATAGAAATCTCACAATGTCATTTAAGCCTTCGAGCAGAGACATGGTCTAATGTCACGATATACAAGCTCATGAATAAGTATTTGAAGATTTGCCTAATATATATATATGCAAACAATCTTTCACGACACAAGAAATGATTCTAGCTGACAGAAATATAAAGCAAACACAGGTGAGCCTATCCAGAATGCAAAAGGAGCATACAACTTACTAGAACTTACTTCGTAACTCATCGCAGATTATTATGCATGAGCAGTAAAGATTCATAAGACAAATATATATATCAGAATCACTAGACACAATTGATCTAACAACTAAATGTCAAGTATGGAAAATTGTTGTTGTCACAAATGGTCTCATCTGACCCAATCTTCATCGAACAATAATCCCACTCTTGCAAGGTCCCCAACCACGACATCTCAAACGCAAACAACAACCAAAACCAATCACTCGGGCACCAATGAGGAGGCACAAACCCTAGGGTTGGCGAAGGCGGAGAGGAACGGCAATGAGGCAAGGCTTGGAGGCGGGGACGGCGGCGGTGGGGTCGTCGGAGGACGAGGAGGGCGGCCAGTGGGGTCGCTTGAGCGCGTGGGACAACGATTTCATTGCGTATGATGTATTGCCTCCCCTTCGGAAGAAAATACTTGGCAACAACACATCCTGGAACCCAGCCTGCTTTCTTCACATGACGCCGCTGACAAAAAACTACCAAAGATTTACGCTACAAATAAGTCTGCAGCTAATACCAAAGCTGGACATCAGGTGTATGTTAATTGAGATGGAACATGGCGAGCACTGGATCGATCAGATTCAGAATAAATAGTCAGGATTGAAATATGAAGAAGTAGCATATCCAAATACAAGCGGTAGTATGTTGTGTATCTTGGCTGAGCGGCGTGGCAATTGCAAAAACTCACTGAACTCGGGAGTCCGAGTGATCAAGTCCTTGACAATCTCTGCTCACTTTCGCCCGACGAGGTCCCAATCCAACAAGGCCCTGCATAAAATACATGACGAGAGGCTCAAGAACACAAAAACCACTACTACATTTTCACTACATGCGATTCATTCATACAGTACTCTAGCAGTTACGAAACGAGGAATTGAAAAGAAGGGGGGAAGAAAAGAAAACAAAACCTGACCTGACTTGGTCGGAGCGCATGGAGAAGACGGTGTGCATGACCTTGTTGCAGTCGGGATCGCCCGTGAATTTAGGATCTTCGCAGCAGCACTCGAATTCGCCAATCACGTAAGAAGCCGTCCGGTGGTGGTAGGCGGAGTCGAACATGACCTCGAGGTGCATGAGGAAATCAACGGCCCTCGACGCCCAGATCGCCTTACCCCACATACAATTCTCCACTAACCGCTCTACATACCTCTGGTCCAAGAACACAGCCATGTCACTCTGCAGACTGGATGGATCAGTCGATCGATCCATCCAGCGACAAGGGTTAGTCGTTTATTTCTTCACCAACGTCAAAAATTAAGCAACGAAACGTACGATTCAGACTTGCATCTGACCTTATCTCAGGGATTGCAGAATGCACAGTAACAAAATCTTGCACTTATATGTATTGATTTATCTTAGTGTAAGATAACGTGAGATCAATCTATAAATATGTGATGAATATTTGATATTTGTTGAGCTTATGTCAACTTGTGTGAGTTGCCCAGGACCAGTGGTTGGAGCCTTAAGTGGTTAGGGCATTGACTGGTCGCAGTCTTAAATGGTCGAGACTTGACTGGTTGTAGCCTTATGTAGTAGGCCCTTGATTGGTCACGACCTTAAATTGTTGTGATATAAGATGATCATAACCTAAATGATCTAAGATGAGATCTTTAGATGTTTGACTAGTCATCGATCCACATTAGATTACATGTTACATGTTATCTTGAGCAATGTTATGTGATATTTTCCTTGTCTGAGATGGTTGCAGTCTTGCAGGACATCAGAACTAGATTATGATGAGGTGAAAAAGACCGAGACTAGGTTAGAAAAGCTAAGATCCAAACGGTCAAAGTGACACCAGAAGATGGCTAAGATCGAAAAGTTACTGCAAGACGACATGACAAGTGGATGGATGAGATGCTAACTTAAGCCCTACTCAAGCGAAGGAGGATCGTTGTATGAATAGCTCGTGGGTGGAGTAGTGGTTTTGTTAGTATTAAATGGTCAAAACCCGTTATGTTGTTGGGTTACAGGTTGGCGGATGGAAGAGTGAGGGAGTGAATCTCAACCCTTTAAGAGGTTTTCTAAGGGTCAAGAAAATCATTTAAAGGTGGAGATTACTTTTAATGTGCTATAAATAGAGGGATGCTTATATGTCAAGTCTTCTAGAAGGATTTTTTGTTTCATTATGCTTCTTTGAGTTTTACCCACCATGAAGTATGGCTTTATAACTATTCCTCTCTAAGCAATGCACATTCTAAGTTCATCTATATTCTGAAATTTATTTTACTTTTTGCATTCTTGCTTAGTTCTTTCATGCAACTTGAGCTTTACTTTCCCTCATTCTACTTGTTGTGTCCCTATTGGATCTAAGACGCGTGAGAAGTTGAGGAGTTCATCTAGAATATATCTCAATCCAACAAGAATCATTAGAAGTTATTCTTGCTCAAGATTCTCAAGAAACCCGGTTTTGCCTTAAGAAAGAAGCATTTTTAATTGATCTTCTTCATGAAAATTTGAGGATTGTTTTTTCATTAGTTTAGCTTGCTATGACATGTGGCATATCATTTAAGATCACCAAGTTCATATTTAGCCCACGAGTAAGCTCAGATCGACTTTTGTGTTTTTGACCCGGTTTTGGTGCAACCTTCTCGAGATTTGGAAAGGATCGAAACTTTGATGTTAATTTTTTGTTGATTTAGCTTGCTATGACTTGTGGGATATCATTTAAGATCATCAATTTCATATTTAACCCATGAGCAAGCTCAGATCGATATTTCTGCTATGACTTGTGGGATATTATTTAAGATCATCAAGTGCTCCGATCATGGAAGCTCCTGCCGAGCTAGGGGTGTGCGGTAGCATAGTTTTTTTGTCATTGGGTACTTTCTATGATGCATGAGCATGGCAGACAACAAGCATGGTATGTTGCCCCTTCCACGATCAAGGAGGGTGCTATTTTTACAAAAACGATCAAGTGAAAGCTAGATTAAAAAAAAATGCATGCAATGAGGGTAGAAAACCAAAACTTCCCCTCGCTGACATAGCAGGAGCACCACCCATCGGCTGCGCACGGAGTGGAGAGCAGCCGAAGGCCGAAGCGTACATGCCAGGCATAACCGCATGCATAAGGCCTCGCCGGCAGCCGTGCACGACGCACGCACGTCATGCGGACTCTGGTGGACATTGTTATCACAGAATGTGCGAGTTTTACATGTCCACGGTTGCTTAAGTACATGCTGCAGTCGTGCAGACAACAAATGCAGAGTCAAAAATATTGCACTTTCACCGTGCGCGTGAATGTTGTAAGCATAAGTGCGAAAGCTATAAAATCATTTAGAATAATTTGATTAAACCGAATAGCAACTTTTATATGTGCAGAAACACAAATCTTCCTTTATATGTGCAAAAGCACAAACCCACTTTAAGACATATTAGCAATGCCTTGCATATCAATTTTTCTCTCCTCTCTTTCTTCTTAATCTTTATACTTCTCTCAATGATCAGAGATGTTTCTGTTATTTTCTTTGATGTGTATACTATTCCTTTCTGTGCTTTTTTTCCTTATGCACTTGTTGTACAGTAGTACAGGAGGGTCCTCCTCCTTTATAGCTAAAGAGAGTGATTCCTCTGCTTTTGATGTACAAGAACAGACTACTTTTATAGAAAAAGGAGAGAAGCCGCAGTTTCTAAATGCATGTATTAACTTCGAAGGAGTTACCAATTAAAAGAAAGGAGTTTTAGCATTTAAAACAAGCAGTTTCAGTATTGAAAACTTGACTGTAACTCAGCGCTTTAATACATGTTGCCAGCAATTCATCACTTATTCTAATTGCAGCAATACATTATACTTGTATGGAAACTGATGCTTACAAGTAATTCCTCCTGTAACATTATACTTAATAACACTAAATAGTACACAACTAAATATTTGGAAGGGAGAGGAGAGGGATTTTCAACCCTATTATTCTAAATCTTTTAGTTTAGTAACCATCACACTTAGATCTTTTTTTATTATAAAAACCATTCTGTAATTTACATGAACCATATATGGGCTATATTATGTTAAAATAATTTAACAAATGTATCATGTGTCATCCGAGTAACTCGAGTAAATGTGACTTGAATGCGTCCATATGCGCCGGTTGGAGCAGGGACACCGACACCTGCACACCAGAACCGTCCTTGGCGCGGACCAACGCCACCTGCCCGTCGTGGTTCATCCTGATCGGCTCCGTCCGTCTCGGCTTCCCCCACCCGAAGTCGGCGACGTCGTACGCGGGGAACCCTGACGACCCCGACACGTTCATCAGTCGGTCTAGGGGAAGCTTGATCGCCAGGCTCATGATATCCCACCCGGCGAGCGGGTTCTCCACCATCTTGCGGACCTCGTCCTGGACTGCTGACGCCGCGGCCGCCAGGGCACGCTCGGCGTGGAGCTCTCGCGCGGGCAGTCTCGCGAGGCACCCGGTCAGGCACGCACCGAAGTAGCCCGCGCCGACGGGAGGGTCGAGGCGCTCTCGGACGTCGGCGAAGAAGAACAGCAGCAAGTCGTCGTCCACGGCGATGGGCTTGCATCGGGAGAAGGACGTCCAGGCGAGCGCAACGACCGCGACGAAGCTGGACGGGGGCCGGGGCAAGGGAGCGCCGTGGGCTTCGCCGAGACGGACGATGCGCTGCTTAAGGCGTTGGATGTGCTGTGCGTCCACGGTGAACGTCCGGCGGCAGAACCGCATTCGATCTTCTACAAACGACAGCGGCGTGGATACCTGCGCGCGGCAGAGGGGTGCAACAAATATTACATGGGTGTGTCTAGCCTTATTCATACAATTTTTTTTACGCCCGTTTTTTAATTTGATTTTAGTCACTCTTCTATCCATCCGACCAACATTTAGATAGGTGATTGAGCTAGAATATTTTTTTCTTTTCTTATTTATTTTTTGATTAGAGTTCACCAATTTCATATTTCTTTGTCTAGTATAGAAAAATTATTTTTCATTTTTCTCTGTACTGGTTTCACAAATCTCATAATATTTGTGTATCTTTAAATTATTGTATTTAGATAGGTGATTGATTTAGAGATTTTTTTCTTTTCTCATTTATTTTTTATTATGGTCCACCAATCCTATTTTTCTTTGTCTCACTTAGAAATATTATTTTTTATTTTTCTATGCACAGGGTTTAAGTAGACATTTCCCATGTTTCAATTTGTAATCGTGAAGTTTCGATTTTGCGAATTTTTATATGGAATTTGAACAAATGCTGTTCAGATTCTCTAGAAGCTGTTGTCACACAGTTTGGATCTTTCTTACGAAATTGATAAGGTTGCTACTAACTTGCAGCCTTTTCGTAAAATTTGATCTGTTTTGACTAAATGCGCTTGAGTTGAGCTGTGTTAGAGATAATTTTGTAATTAGATTAGGAGTTTGATTAAGAGTCCATTTAGGATAAGGAGTCCGATTAGGAAAAGGAAGTGGAATCCTATTCTGTTTTGTGGGTTGAAGTTTTGGGTATAAATATAGGGTAAACCCCAATTGTAAAAGTGAACAGAGCGAGAAAAAATAAAAGAGAAAATTACAGCAAAGTTTTAGCGTTCTGTTTCAACAATTGGTATCAGAGCATAGACACCACATTTGATCCGTCGAGTAGATTTCTTGGCGAGTTCGGATTGAAGGACGCCTCGGCGACTTCTTCCGAGTCGGATGTTGCGTGCCGCACAAAAGAAAAGGAGAGCAACTTCGGCAAAGACAAAACATCAAGGACTTGACGCGAAGAAAGAAGCAAGACCAGCCTAGCGGTGGAGGTCAGGCAAGCAAGAGGAGGCTGCAGACCTGCGGTACGCAAGTTCCTGACGCAACGTGAAGCGGCGGCGCGGCGCAAGGAAAGAGGCTTCGTTCGTCGAGCCTGACACGAAGGAATCAAGCGAAGCAGAGGGCGCCAGGACAGCGGTTGCGTGAGTTCACGTACGCAGCGGCAGAGCGCGACTCAAAGCTCGGCTGCAGAGAAGGACGTGAAAGAAACAAGTAAAGCAGAGGCTGTTCTGATATCCGAAGATCATGGGTGAGAAAGCAAAGATTCAGAGTGGATCTATATCTCTCCAATACCCTCTCCTGACGATCGATAATTACCCGGTATAGGCAATGAAGATGAAGGCAAATTTGCGCGCCCAGGGTGTCTGGGGTGCAGTCGATCCAAAAGGGAAGGCTGAGCAAGATGACAGGATAGATCAGCCGCACTTGTCGCGATCTATCGCAAGATGCAGATTCGATGATGCATCGGCTCATCGGAAGGAGACGAAAGACGTGAAGCATGGCTAACACTTGAGAAGATGCACGGGAGTTGACCGCGTGAAGGAGGTGCGACTACAAAATCTACTGAACGAGTTTGAAAATCTTCGATGGGGAACCCGGTCGATGGACGAGTTCGCGGTAAGCTCGCTTCATTATACAACCAAATTATTTCTCTCGGCGGCAGATGGAGGAATGCGTGGCGATGAAGAAATACTGCGCGTGCTACCGAAAAGTTCGTACTGTTGTCACCACACTCATGTACTCCCGATTTGGAGAATATGAAAATTGAGGAGATCACCGGTTCGCTCAAAGCGCATGAGGAGTTCTTGAAGGGTATCGGTCTCGTAAGAGCGAGGGTATCAATCCGTAACAAGCAACTATTCTTGTTAAAGGAAGATGAAAGAGGTGAACACAAGCAGTTTAACCGCAGGCGTGGATGCGGCGGTTTCGGTAGACAAGGAGGCAGAGGTGGTCGAGGAGATAGAGGTGACCAAGGAGATAAGTTTGAACAAGACGGTGATTACAGACCACGAGATAAGTCACATATCAAATGTTTTGAATGTGAAAAATATGGTCACTACGCGTCGGAGTGTCGCAGTCATATAAAGTGCTTCAATTGTAACAAGTATGGGCACTTTACTTCGGATTGCTGGAACAAGAAGAAGAATGAGGAGGTAAACCTCACCCAAGCTAGTGCAGACGATAAACCGGCTCTATTCCTCTCATTGTGCAAAGAAGAGAAGCCGAACATGCTGATATTGAACGAGGAGAATATAATTCCTGAATTAAGCCTGGAGGGAGATAGCCACGATCACACTGATTTGTGGTATTTGGACAATGGAGCAAGCAATCACATGACTGGAGATCGCTCCGTGTTTCATGAACTTGACGAGAAAATTTCAGGAAACGTCAAGTTCGGCGATGGCTCTACTGTGAAAATAAGAGGCAAAGGAACAATGTTGGTACAATGCAAGAACGGCGATCAGAAGTTATTCTCTGAAATTTATTATATACCGAGTTTGTGCAACAACATACTCAGTCTCGGACAATTGGCAGAAGAAGGGTGCATAGTAGAGCTGCAGGCGGAGTTCTTGCGTGTTTACGACAAGAACAAAGATTTGTTGATGAAAGTCATGAGATCCCCAAACCGGCTATACAAAATTTCCCTGAAAACTTGTAAACCGGTTTGTCGTGAGGCTAGTGCGAAGGGAAAATGTTTGGAGGAGGTGTAAGCTTGTCAACATATGTTGCAGAAGAAGGCGGACTCCCAGGCGGAGGAGTCGCGGCAAAGTGGAAGAAAAGAAAGCGCTCAGAGGCGGTACACAAAAAAAATAGCAGCGGTGCAGGAAAAAGAACAACAGCAAAAAAGAAAATTTGGGAGGTGGCTGCAGTGCCAGAGAAAAGGAGACGATGTCACGTATGAAAGCAGAATAGAAAGAAGTCAGGCCGCAAGAAGGGAAGAAAACATACGCACAAGAAAAGAGCTATCGGTGGCAGAGTACTACAAGTTGAGTCCCTGGAGGTACAAGCAAAAGAATTCCTTCCATAACGCGCAAAACAGAGGCACGAGAGAGCTTCAGGTGGCTGTTGCACAACACAAGGGAGGGAAGGCTATACACGTACGACAACAGTGCCGACCCCCAACAAGCAGAACAGCACACAACCGAGAAGAAAGAGCAGTTTGGCAATGGTGTAAGAAATCAATAGAAAAAGAAGAGAAAGTGAAGAAAATTTGTTGAAGAAATTTAGAAAAATTAGATAGAGTTGAGTTAGAAGTTAAATATTACAAAATTAAGGGGGAAAATGTTAGAGATAATTTTGTAATTAGATTAGGAGTTTGATTAAGAGTTTATTTAGGATAAGGAGTCCGATTAGGAAAAGGAAGTGGAATCCTATTCTGTTTTGTGGGTTGAAGTTTTGGGTATAAATATAGGGGTAAACCCCAGTTGTAAAAGTGAACAGAGCGAGAAGAAATAAAAGAGAAAATTGCAGCAAAGTTTTAGCGTTCTGTCCCAACAAGCTGTACGTCTTGTTAATCCTATATAGTTCAAAGTTTGATTGATTTGTCAAAAAGAAATCAGTCGAATGTTAAGTAGATATTTCTTTTTACAGTACAGTTTAGTAGCGGGATAGTGTGCCAATGATTTGTCATGTTTGTTATGAAACAAAGGAACGGAAGAATTTTTAGAGGAGATTAAGCAACTCTGCAGGCCAACTTACCTTGAGCTTGAACAAGTGCTATCTATAAGACTACATAAGTGGATTAGAAACAGAACGTACCACAGGCAGGTTTGGCGCGAACTTCCGCAGGACGCTCCTGGCCAGCTCCGCGTCACCAGGCAGCCTGGTTACCGTGCGGTCGAAGCACGGCGCCGTGGTCGGCGCCTCTCCTCGGCACGCCGCGGCCCACGCCTCCACGAACTTCCACAGCGACCGCCCGTCGGCGATAGCGTGATGCACCGTCACCCCGAGCACCACACCGCCCTCAAAACGCGTGGCCTGCACGGCCAGAACCGACGTCGGCAGTTCGTTCATGTCGACCTCCGGCACGAGCCGCTCAAACACGTGCACGTCGTGCTCCTCGTCGCCGGCGAGGCGGCGGATGTCCGCGTCGGACTCCGCGACGACGAACTTGACTCCGTCGGAGGCGGAGCAGCTGATGGAGACGTCGCCGGTGTCCTTCAGGTAGACGAGCTTGCCGGCGAGCGGGGCGAAGCTGGCCAGGGTCACGGCGAGGGAGGACCGGAGGGACTGGAGAATGGCGTCGAAGGGCGGCAAGTCGGCGTCCTCGAAGAACAGGACGTGCTGCAGCACCGGGAAGGTGACCCACAGGGCTTCCATCGCGGTGAGCTTGATCCGCTCGGGCGGCAGCGTAGCCATCGCCGGCACAGCGACGTAGCACACGTCGATAATTCTCACGGGAGACATGGAGGCTGAACAAGGAGTACTGGAGACTGGAGTAAAGGCCAATAAGCAACTGCGTGCTAGGGTAAGCCCTGCTGGTGTGTGTTACCTGACTGAAGGAGTACCCAAATACCCTAGTAAATAAATCAACTTTCGTTGAAGAGAGTTTTTATCATTCTTTGTGCGTACCATGTATTAGTGCCTTTTATCATATTATTTTTAAATTCTTGATACCTTTAGTTATCTTCACCTTATCTTTTGGTATGTCTTAGTGTTAACTTCATTGACAGCGTTGTGCCTTTTAAAATAATAAAATAAATTATTCCTTGAAAGGGAATGTCGGTCGGCAGTACACCTACCTATTAATTGCTTGTGAGTCACTGAGACTCTCTAGATAAGTCACAAAGAAAAAATCCATATGCCCAGAGTGCGATTTTACCACAAACTCTTGTGTCGCTTAGGGGCTTAGGGCCCAGATGTTCTGCGCCACTCCCTCAGCGGGCCCCAACCCCACCCCCCCCCCCCCCCCTCCTCTTCTCCTCCCTCTCTCTCTCTCTCTCTAACACACACACTCAAACATGAATATGATGCTATTCAGATATTGAAGTTACTGCAAGACGACAGTGGATGGACGAGATGCTAACTTAAACCCTACTCAAGCGAAGAAGGATCATTGGATGAATAGCTCATGGGTGGAGTAGTGGTTTTGTTAGTATTAAATGATCAAAACCTGTTATGTTGTTGGGTTACAGGTTAGCCATGGAAAAGTGAGGGAGTGAATCTCAACCCTTTATGAGGTTTCTTGAGAGTCAAGAAAGTCATTGAAAGGTGAAGATTACTCTTAGTGTGATATAAATAGAGGGATATCTTTATGCTAAGCCTTATAGAAGGATTTTTTGTTTCTTTATGCTCCTTTGAGCTTTACCCACCATGAAGTATGACTTTATAACTATTCCTCTCTAAACAATGTGCATTCCAAGTTCATCTATATTCTGAAATTTATTTTACCTTTTGCATTGTTGCTTAGTTCTTTCATGCAACTTGAGCTTTACTTCCCCTCATTCTACTTGTGTCTCTCTTGGATCTAAGACACGTAAGAAGTTGAGGAGTTCATCTAGAATATGTCTCAACCCAGCAAGAATCATTAGAAGTTATTCTTGCTCAAGATTCTCAAGAAACCCGATTTTGCCTTAAGAAAGAAGCATTTTTAATTGATCTTCTTCATTAAAATTTGAGGATTGTTTTTTCATTAGTTTAGCTTGCTATGACTTGTGGCATATCATTTAAGATCACCAAGTTCATATTTAGCCCACAAGTAAGCTCAGATCGACTTTTGTGTTTTTGACCCGATTTTAGGGCAACCTTCCCGAGATTTGGAAAGGATCAAAACTTTGATGTTAATTTTTTATTGATTTAACTTGCTATGACTTGTGGGGTATCATTTAAGATCATCAAGTTCATATTTAGCCCACGATCATGCTGAGATCGATATTTGTGCTTTTGACCTAATTTTGGTGTAACCTTTATGAGATTTAAAAAATATCAAAACTTTAATATCAATCTATTTGATTGATGATTTAAATAGGTTCCTGACATCAATAGGAAGGTGTATGCAAATTTTCACGGGATATGGATCAGTCGATCAAAAGTTACTTCGATTCTTGGTTTTAAAATCATGCTGATTTTCCTGTTTGTTCAATAGTACCGTATTTTTGCTTGCAGTAGTGCCGGTCTGGCTGAATTTTTTGTTGGCTCTTTTAGTTAGAGATATGGTTTGATGTTTTGGGAAGAATTTTATTTGACTTCTATTCACCCTCCTCTAGTCGACGGAGGGAGGAGAAGAGGCACGTACGCTGCGAAGGTGAGGAGTCGTGGGAGACGCAAGCGAGACTCTTGTGGCTGCTCTCACTTAGTCAGCATAATAGGCAGAAATTACCATGTTGCTACTCGTCAAATTATTTTAATTGGAATGAGAGTTTTTTTTAATCAACTTTTGCATCAGTTTAATTTTGATCTATCAAGTACAAAATCAGAAAGAACTTGTCCCTCAATTGCTAAAATCGAAGCAAATTATGTCCCTAGAAAGTATGTCTACCCCTCCTTTCTCTTCTCTCTTATTCCCTCTTCTCTCATTTTCTCTCTTATCTCGATCCCCTCTCTCTTCCTCCTTGTCGGCCCTCGTCAGAGTTTCCAAAGATGCTCTCATCTTGCTTTCTATGCCCTTGTCTACCACATCACACTCCCACCCCTTTATACCAAATCAAACAAATCACCATCTCTCTCCTCACCTTCAATCAGCCTACCACCTCGAGCTTAGCAATGACGATAACCCTAGCACCCCTCTCGCTCTTTGTCTCCACCCTACCGGCTCGGCTCTGAGTGGTGGTGTTGGGGGACAGGTGGTGAGGCGGGCCCATGGCGGTGTGCACCAAGATCTGGGAAATCTTCATGCGGTTTCTTCCCATGCCTCGCAGGGGAGCCAAGATCGGTCACATTGCCACTTCCCACATCCTGGCATTGAACTAGATCGCGTCACCTACACATCCTCGAGGTCCGCATCATCGGCGCCGATACTAACCATGACACACTCCTTCCCATGGGTCAATTCGCCGCAATCGCTAGTGGATCTCCATATGGTCGAGGCCATCTCCATGTGAACGATGGGCGAGTATCTCTATATGGGTAATGAGTTGGCATGGTAGAGGACCGAGCATGGCAGCTGATGGATTGGTGAAGGGGATGGCAGCGGTGCCAATGTTGGAAGAGGATGCTAAGGGGCTAGTGCATACGAGGATGAGTTGGGAGGGAGCTCATGTTCATCGCGGGAAGGAATTAGGGATTTTAATTGTTGCAGCGGATTAGGGAAGAAGAAGAGAAAGTTCCCCTCCCCTCTCTATAGTTGACTTTGCCCATGTCAGATCCGAGGTTGCAGGCCACATGGGACAACTTTGGTCAAAACCATTATTTTTCGGTCTGAGGGGGTCACGTGCACTGATATTGCAAGATGGATGACTACTTCTAAATAATATTACACTTGAGGGATCAAAATTAACTGTAGTAAAAGTTGAAGAAGCAAAGATGGATTTTTTTAAAAAAACTAGAACAAGAATTGCTTTTGGTTTACGATAGAAATGTAAAAGAAGCGTAGAATTACTTAAATGTGTAGAATTACTTTGGGCTTGGGATGGGCCAAACGTCGGGCTGAGCTCAGGCCTTGATTTTCGGCTTGTAGGCTCGGCTCCAAGCCCAAAAAAGCCCAAGATATCCAACAAATATTTTAATATATACTTTTAGTTCTGAAACTGAACTAAATAATAAAAATTTATTCAACATAGGGAATTAAATTTAAAATTTTAAATTCCAAAAAAGAGAAGTTCCGTCTTTTCGGCCTTTCGGCTTTGCCTATGTTGGGCCAGTTCAGACTCTGGACTGACCATTATAGGCCCTGTCCGAATCTCAGTCCGGCCCAACGTTTGAACTGGTCCACGGTGAGAGCCAGCCAAGCCAACCACGCAGGGTTGATCGAGCAAGGCCTCTCGATGTAGCTGTGGCCTCTTCAAGTAGGATTTAGCTCGCGTCCTCTTTCCGTGTGATGCACTGTGTTTTGTGCTTTCAAATTTCATCAATCTCATGTCTATCGCGTTTGCTTATATGATTTAGTGGCCATGTCTTGGATCTTGGTTAAAGCGTTCGGTCCTGTAAAGTGAGCAAAGAGTCGTCTCGCTGCTGAACGCTTTGATTCTGGTTCGAGTCCTTGTCCAGCAGCCCACTGATTTACTTGGTTTCTGAATTTAAACTCAGGAGTTGTTTTAACAAAAAAGAAAATCTTTAAACTCAGGAGAGAGTCGTCAGCTGCCGAACGATTTCTGACTTCTGCTTCTGGTTGCAGTCCTTGTGCATCAGCATTTCAGCACGCTGATTCATTTGGTTTCTGTCCGAGTGAGTATTCGTACGCTTGGAAGCGGACTGGCTGGCCTGCACAGGCCGCGCACGGAGTGGAGAGCAGCCGAAGGCCGAAGCGTACATGCCAGGCGTAACCGCATGCACAAGGCCTCGCCGGCAGAACCGCGCACGGCGCACGCACGTCCTGCGGACTCTGGCGGACGTTGTTATCGCAGAATGTGCGAGTTTTACATGTCCACGGTTGCTTAAGTACATGCTGCAGTCATGCAGACAACAAATGCAGAGTCGAAATGTATCATGTGTCATCCGAGTAACTCGAGTAGATGCGACTTGAATGCGTCCATGTGCGCCGGTTGGAGCAGGGACACCGACACCTGCACCCCAGAACCGTCCTTGGCGCGGACCAACGCCGCCTGCCCGTCGTGGTTCATCCTGATCGGCTCCGTCCGTCTCGGCTTCCCCCACCCGAAGTCGGCGACGTCGTACGCGGGGAACCCTGACGACCCCGACACGTTCATCATCCGGTCTAGGGGAAGCTTGCTCACCAGGCTCATGAAATCCCACCCGGCGAGCGGGTTCTCCACCATCTTGCGGACCTCGTCCTGGACTGCTGACGCCGCGGCCGCCAGGGCACGCTCGGCGTGGAGCTCTCGTGCGGGCAGTCTCGCGAGGCACCCGGTCAGGCACGCACCGAAGTAGCCCGCGCCAACGGGAGGGTCGAGGCGCTCTCGGACGTCGGCGAAGAAGAACAGCAGCACGTCGTCGTCCGCGGCGATGGGCTTGCATCGGGAGAAGGACGTCCAGGCGAGCGCAACGACGGCGACGAAGCTGGACGGGGGCCGAGGCAAGGGCGTGCCGTGGGCTTCGCCAAGACGGACGATGCGCTGCTTAAGGCGTTGGATGTGCTGTGCGTCCACGGTGAACGTCCGGCGGCAGAACCGCGTGCGGTCTTCTACAACCGACAGCGGCGTGGATGCCTGCGCGCGGCAGAGCCGCAACAAATATTATATTCATACAAATTTTTTTACGCCTTTTTTTATTTGATTTTAGTCACTTTTCTGTCCATCCAATCTGTATTTAATTAGGTGATTGAGCTAGAGTATTTTTTCCTTTCTTATTTATTTTGTATTAGAGTTCACCAATCCTACATTTCTTTCTCTAGCATGGAAAAATTATTTTTCATTTTTCTGCATATAGGGTTCAAAAATCTCATAATATTTGTGTATCTTTAAATTATTGCATTCAAATAGGTGATTGATCTGGAGATTTTTTTTCTTTTCTCATTTATTTTCTATTACGGTCCACCAATCTCACTTTTCTTTGTCTAGCTTAGAAAAATTATTTTTTATTTTTCTCTGCACAGGGTTTAAGTGGACATTCCCTTGTTTTAATTTTTGATCGTGAAGTTTCGATTTTGCAAATTTTTATATGGAATTTGAACAACTGCCGTTCAGATTCGCTAGAAGCTGTTGTCACACAGTTTGGATCTTTCTTACGAAATTGATAAGGTTGCTACCAACTTGCAGCCTTTTCATAAAATTTGATCCGTTCTGGCTAGTGTAGACTAGTAAAATTTGATCCGTTTTGGCTAGTGTAGATTAGATGCGCTTGAGTTGAGCTGTACGTCTTGTTAATCCTATATGGTTAAAAATTTGACTGATTTGTCAAAAAAAAATACAGTAAACGGGATAGTGTGCCAATGATTTGTCACGTTTGTTATGAAACAAAGGAACGGAAGAATTTATAGAGGAGATTAAGCAACTCTGCAGGCCAACTTGTGCTTGCACAAGTGCTATCTATGAGACTATACAAGTGGATTAGAAACAGAACGTACCACAGGCAGGTTTGGCGCGAACTTCCGCAGGACGCTCCTGGCCAGCTCCGCGTCACCAGGCAGCCTGGTTACCGTGCGGTCGAAGCACGGCGCCGTGGTCGGCGCCTCTCCTCGGCACGCCGCGGCCCACGCCTCCACGAACTTCCACAGCGACCGCCCGTCGGCGATAGCGTGATGCACCGTCACCCCGAGCGCCACACCGCCCTCAAAACGCGTGGCCTGCACGGCCAGAACCGACGTCGGCAGTTCGTTCATGTCGACCTCCGGCACGAGCCGCTCAAACACGTGCACGTCGTGCTCCTCGTCGCCGGCGAGGCGGCGGATGTCCGCGTCGGACTCCGCGACGACGAACTTGACTCCGTCGGAGGCGGAGCAGCTGATGGCGACGTCGCCGGTGTCCTTCAGGTAGACGAACTTGCCGGCGAGCGGGGCGAAGCTGGCCAGGGTCAAGGCGAGGGAGGACCGGAGGGACTGGAGAATGGCGTCGAAGGGCGGCAAGTCGGCGTCCTCGAAGAACAGGACGTGCTGCAGCACCGGGATGATGACCCACAGGGCTTCCATCGCGGTGAGCTTGATCCGCTCGGGCGGCAGCGTAGCCATCGCCGGCACAGCGACGTAGCACACGTCGACAATTCTCACGGGAGACATGGAGGCTGAACAAGGAGTACTGGAGTAAAGGCCCAATAAGGAATTGCGTGCTCGGGTAAGCCCTGCTGGTGTGTGTTACCTGGCTGGAGGAGTACCCAAATACCCTAGTAAATGCATCAACTTTCGTTGAAGAGAGTTTTTATCATTCTTTGTGCGTACCATGTATTAGTGCCTTTTATCAAATTATTTTTAAATTCTTGATACCTTTAGTTATCTTCACCTTATCTTTTGCGTTGTGCCTTTTAAAAATAATAAAATAAATTATTCCTTGAAAGACAATGTCGGTCGGCAGTACAGCTACCTATCAATTGCTTGTGAGTCACGAGATTCTCTAGATAAGTCACAAAGAAAAAATCCATATGCTGAACAAGGAGTACTGGAGTAAAGGCCCAGTAAGGAATGGCGTGCTGGAGTAGCGCTGCACATGCCTATCGATTATTAATTGAGGCTTGTGGGTCACGAGATAATAATAATATCTACTGTATAATGGAGCCTGGGAATGCCAGCCCACGTGTCGCCCCGGGGAGAGGTCTCTGAAAAGTTTGGTAATCGCGTTTAGGTCCTTTCGGCTGTTTTTTAAGTAAGATAGACCCGAGAAATTTCGAAAATCCGTTTAGGTCCCTATACGCGGTTTATAGCTGAATTGAAAATCGCGTTTAGGTCCTTTCATTGATTTTTTTGCACACGGTTTTCTAAAAAAACGATTTTTTTAGATCCTTTCGTCGATTTTTTTGCACACGGTTTTGTATAAAAACGGTTTTTTTTTAAAAAAAATACAGATTCGTCGAGGGTTTATAGCTGAATTGGAAATCGCATTTAGGTTCTTTCGTCGATTTTTTTTATTAATTTTTTTTAAATCGTAAATAGATCCTTCCGCCGGTTATTTTAAAAAAGAAGACCCATGGTTCCGTAAATTCGATTTGCAAAAAACTCGTGCCAGATTTTTTCCTCACGGCGCGGCATCGCGCGCAACTCAACTTAGTACCCCTACTATACTTGGAAGACTTCCCGGGAGGAGAGTACCCTCACGTGTCCCCCTTGGCGATTTTGCGAAAAACCTCCCGCGTTTCTTGAAATTACGGATAGGTCCCTATAGATTACGAATAAGTCATTCGCGATTTTTTGTGAGGGGAAGATGTTTTTTTCTTAATTGCGTTTGGGTCCCTCGTCTGCCGTTTTACGGGAAAAAAACCTCCCATTAGATTCAAATCTCGAACAAACCCTTTTCTAATTTTTTGGGATAGCGGACAAGTCCAAAAACGTAATAAACAGGTCCTTACTCCTTACGTCTAGATCCTTTTTCCGTTTTTCCCAGAAAAAAATGTTCTCGTTAACAGAAATATGTGTGTAGACTTTTTTCCCATCTCGATTTTCCATCTCGATCTCTGATACTTTTTAAATCATGTATTATTACTCGGAGAACGTGTAGAGTGTTAGACTCGACAAAAGAATG
The DNA here is from genome assembly GCA_036346375.1 of Guadua angustifolia. Taxonomy (NCBI): domain Eukaryota; kingdom Viridiplantae; phylum Streptophyta; class Magnoliopsida; order Poales; family Poaceae; genus Guadua; species Guadua angustifolia. The sequence continues at coordinate 5,195,173 of CM070507.1, read as the reverse complement.
TTGTCATCTCTAATAATTTTTTAAATTTTTCCCTCTAGACTTTTCCCCACCACGGTTTTCCACCTCGGTCTCCAAAATTTTCCAAATAATTCGTCGAAAGAGATATTTCTATAACTCTATTTCTCTATTTTTTCCCCGTTTCGCTCATTATTTCAACAATTTAAAAATAAACGCGCCGAGAAAAAAGAAAATTTTTCTCTGAAAAAAGACACGCATCTGCCATGAGTCTCGATATTTTTTAAACATGTATTATTACTCGGCGAACACGTAGAGTGTTAGATTCGACAGAAGAATGTTCTCATCTCTAATAGTTTTTCACCCTTTTCCCTCTAGACTTTTTCCCCACCGCGGTTTTCCAGCTCGGTCTCCAATATTTTTCAAATAATTCGTTGAAAGAAATATTTCTACAACTCTATCTTTCTATTTTTTCTCCCGTTTTGCTCATTATTTGACGATTTAAAAATAAAACGCACGAAAAAAAAAATTTTTTCTCTGAAAAAAGCAAGACGAAAGAATGTTGTCATCTCTAATAATTTTTCACCCTTTTCCCTCTAGACTTTTTCCCCACTGCGGTTTTCCAGCTCGGTCTCCAATATTTCCCAAATAATTCGTCGAAAGAGATATTTCTATGACTCTATCTCTCCATTTTTCCCCGTTTCGGGCATTATTTCGACGATTTAAAAAATAAATCGCCACCGAAAAGAAAAAGAAACTTTTCTCTGAAAAAAGCAAGCTTGCGCGCATGTTACGCCATGAAAAATTTTGTGTTCTTTCAATTGTTTACTCATTATTTCGACGATTTAAAAATAAAACGCCGTCGAAAAAAAAATTTTTCTACGAAAAAACGACATGTGCGGCGTGTTACGCCGCGAAAAATTTTCTAGTTATCTACGTAAGTCACAAAGAAAAAATCCATATGGCCAGAGTGTGATTTCACCACAAACACTTGTGTCGCTTAGGGGCTTAGGGCCCAGATGTTCTGCGCCACTCCCTCAGCGGCAAGGATCAAATTTTCGTCGAAATTCGGCGAAATTTCAGATTTCGGACCCCCCCCCGAGATTAGAAAAGCCGGGCAAATTCAAAGATGCTCTCATCTTGCTTTCTGCGCCCTTGTCTACCACGTCACACTCCCACCCCTTTATACCAAATCAAACAAATCACCATCTCTCTCCTCACCTTCAATCAGCCTACCACATCGAGCTTAGCAATGACGATGACCCTAGCACCCCTCTCGCTCTTTGTCTCCACCCTACCGGCTCGGCTCTAAGTGGTGGTGTTGGGGGACAGGTGGTGAGGTGGACCCATGGCGGTGTGCACCAAGATCTGGGAAATCTTCATGCGGTTTCTTCCCATGCCTCACAGGGGAGCCAAGGTCGGTCACATTGGCACTTCCCACATCCTGGCATTGAACTAGATCGCGTCACCTACACATCCTCGAGGTTCGCATCATCGGCGCCGATACCGACCATGACACACTCCTTCCCATGGGGTCAATTCGCCACAATCGCTAGTGGATCTCCATATGGTCGAGGCCATCTCCATGTGGGCGACGGGTGAGTATCTCTATATGGGCAATGAGTTGGCATGGTAGAGGACCGAGCATGGCAGCTGATGGATTGGTGAAGGGGGATGGCGGCGGTGCCAATGTTGGAAGAGGATGCTAAGGGGCTGGTGCATACGAGGATGACTTGGGAGGAAGCTCGTGTTCGTCGCGGGAAGGAATTAGGGATTTTAATTGTTGCAGCGGATTAGGGAAGAAGAAGAGAAAGTTCCCTCCACTCTCTACAGTTTACTTTGCCCATGTCAAATGCTGAGGCTGCAGGCTATATGGGTCAACTTTGCTCAAAACCATTATTTTTCAGTCAGAGGGGGTCACGTGCACTGGTATTGCAAGATGGATGACTATATCTAAATAATATTACACTTGAGGGATCAAAATTAACTGTAGCAAAAGTTGAAGAAGCAAAGATGGATTTTTTTCTTTTTAAAAACTAGAACAAGAATTACTTTTGGTTTACGATAGAAATGTAAAAGAAGCGTAGAATTACTTTGGACTTGGGATGGGCCAAACGAGTCGAGCTGAGCTTAGGCCTTGATTTTCGGCTTGTGGGCTCGGCTCCAAGCCCAAAAAAGCCGAAGATATCCAACAAATATTTTAATATATATACTTTTAGTTCTGAAATTGAACTAAATAATAAAAATTTATTCGAAATAGGGAATTAAATTTTAAATTTAAAATTCCAAAAAAGAGAAGTTCCGTCTTTTTTGGGCCTTTCGGCTTTGCCTATGTCGGGCCAGGCCAGACTCTGGACTAACCATTATAGGCCCGGTCCGAATCTCAGTCCGGGCCAACGTTTGGACGGGTCCACGGTGAGACCAGCCAACCACGCAGGGTTGATCGAGCACACAAATAAGGCCTCTCGATGTAGCTGTGGCCTCTTCAAGTAGGATTTATCCTCAGCTCGCGTCCTCTTTCCGTGTGATGCTGATGCACTGTGTTTTGCGCTTTTAAATTTCTTCAATCTCATGACTATCGCGTTTGCATATATGATTTAATTAGTGGCCTTGTCTTGGATCTTGGTTAAAGCATTCGGTCCTGTAAACTGAGCAAAGAGTCGTCTCGCCGTTGAACGCTTTGATTCTGGTTCGGGTCCTTGTCCAGCAGCACACTGATTTATTTGGTTTCTGACTTCAAACTCAGGAGTTGTTTTAACGAAAAAGAAAGTCTTTAAACTCAGGAGAGAGTCGTCAGGTGCCGAACGATTTCTGACTTCTGCTTCTGGCTGCAGTCCTTGTGCATCAGGCTTTCAGCACGCTGATTCATTTGGTTTCTGTCCGAGTGAGTATTCCTACGCTTGGAAGCGGACTGGCTGGCCTGCTCACGCTAAGCTTGTGTTCGATCTACTTGGCCAGCACAAGCCCCAGTGAATTTCAGACCATGTGACATCTGTACACGCGTGGGCGCGTGGCCCAATAAAACCTGTATCAGATGCACCATAGGCCCACTTGCTAGAATCTCTGGCTTTTTCCTAGTTTGTGTATGTTTATTTTTTAAAAAAATCTAGTTTTACCCCCAACGTTTTTGAAAAAAAAAATTCTCCTCGTAGACTGCAGAAGGAGCGTCTTCTGAGCTCGTGCACCATGGAAAGCCTGTATAATGTGGTTCTGTAGGGGCTTGCTGAGTGCTCCGATCACAGAAGCTCCGGTTGAGTTAGGGGTGTGCGGTAGCGTAGTTTTTTCGTCATTAGGCACTTTCTGTGATGCACGAGTATGGAAGATGACAAGTATGGCATGTTGCCTTTTTCACGATCGAGAAGTGTGCTATTTTTACGAGAAGGATCAAGTGAAAGCTAGATTAAAAAAAATGCATGCAATGAGGGTAGAAAAACCAAAGCTTCCCCTCGCTGACACAGCAGGAGCACCACCCACCGGCCGCGCACGGAGTGGAGAGCAGCCGAAGGACGAAGCATAACCGCATGCATAAGGCCTCGCCGGCAGCCGCGCACGGCGCACGCCCGTCCTGCGGACTCTGGCGGACGTTGTTATCACAGAGTGTGCGAGTTTTACATGTCCACGGTTGCTTAAGTACATGCTGCAGTCATGCAGACAACAAATGCAGAGTCGAAATGTATCACGTGTCATCCGAGTAACTCGAGTAGATGCGACTTGAATGCGTCCATGTGCGCCGGTTGGAGCAGGGACACCGACACCTGCACCCCAGAACCGTCCTTGGCGCGGACCAACGCCACCTGCCCGTCGTGGTTCATCCTGATCGGCTCCGTCCGTCTCGGCTTCCCCCACCCGAAGTCGGCGGCGTCGTACGCGGGGAACCCTGACGACCCCGACACGTTCATCGTCCGGTCTAGGGGGACCTTGCCCTCCAGGCTCATGAAATCCCACCCGGCTAGCGGGTTCTCCACCATCTTGCGGACCTCGTCCTGGACTGCTGACGCCGCGGCCGCCAGGGCACGCTCGGCGTGGAGCTCTCGCGCGGGCAGTCTCGCGAAGCACCCGGTCAGGCAAGCGCCGAAGTAGCCCGCGCCGACGGGCGGGTCGAGGCGCTCGCGGACGTCGGCGAAGAAGAACAGCAGCACGTCGTCGTCCGCGGCGATGGGCTTGCATCGGGAGAAGGACGTCCAGGCGAGCGCAACGACGGCGACGAAGCTGGACGGGGGCCGAGGCAAGGGCGCGCCGTGGGCTTCGCCGAGACGGACGATGCGCTGCTTGAGGCGTTGGATGCGCTGTGCGTCCACGGTGAACGTCCGGCGGCAGAACCGCTTGCGGTCTTCTACAATCGACAGCGGCGTGGATGCCTGCAGAGGGGCGCAACCAACTTTATATTCATACAATTTTTTTTTGGGATTGTCTAGTTATTATTTGACTGAAATTATTTGTGCAAATTAGTCATGTTTTGTACCGAAATGTTTATTCGTCATTCCAATGCTAGAGCTGATCCATGCATATGCACTGCTAGTTCAATACTTATACTCCTTGTTATTTTGATCTCCGCTGCGCGGTCCAGCGCGTTGGACCTTGACTCGTCCAACGCTAAGCGCTGCTCCGTCCGATCGAAGCATCGCGATCGATTCTCGGCGCTTCATTGCGTAACGCATCGGCTCGGCTCGCTTCGCTCCACACTGCGCCCGGCTTCAGCGCGACGACATTGGGGCCTTACGCGACACGCCGCTTGGGCCTTAACAGCGTAACAATCGCCTGACGGCGATCGCGATCGAAGCGGAGCGGCGGCGGCAGAATCGCCGAGTTTCGATTCTTTATACCATTGCATCGTTCAATAGCCGTCGCCCGCGATTCGTGTTTAGCCGTCGTCGCATGCATGCACGGCGATCTGCAAAACACACCGACGCGTTGCGTTGGGCATCGCGATCACGTATCTGCCAACACCGCGGCGGGAGGAAGCTGGTCATTGCCAAGAATCTCCATACCATCTCAGTGCCCGGCAAGTTACAGGTAATTAGTTAATAACAACTTGGCTCGAAGAGTAGTACTATGTCGCACAAAATTTTCCCACGCATGTATTAACCGGCCGACCACAAGGCTACATATTGGCGTTATTCTTGACCCGGTAGGGTGGGAGAACCGAGTCGTTCCTGTCGAGTTTCAACAAACGCGTGCCGTCGTCTCTATTCATCTCGGCATGCGATCGTGAAGCTCTGCTGTCTCTATTCATCTCGTAGTCCTTGTTCAGATTGTCGGTGTTGATTGTCTACTCATATTGACGGTGCCACTTGTACTCGATTAACAATGCAAAACCATAATTCCCTAGAGGTTTATATCTATTTTTTGGTCTAGTACAAATTGGGATGTGCGGATATTTAATGAATCTCTATTTTTATTTTATAGATGATATCAATGACACAATGAAAAAAGATGGTTGTACAATGACAGAGTTTGAATACCGGTATTATCTCGTGATTTTAGACACGTCATTATTAGATTTTAAGATTAGGATGAATCTTACTTACTATATTTTTCACGAGATCATATGAGTTATGCCAACAATATTGATGAACATGTTGAGTACGAAAAAGTTACAAACACCAATAGTTGGAATGGAATTTGCAACCATAGAGAAAGCATACAAGTTTTACAATGATTATGCCTTTCTTTGTTGGTTTTAGCGTCGAAAAGAATGAAGATAGGAAAAATAGTGCCAATGTTTGCATAATGAAGTGTTTCACTTGTTCAAGAGAAGGTACACAAAGGTCAAGAGATCCAACTAAAAACCCACCGAAAATTGAAAGAATGGAGACTAGAGTTGGATGCAATGCCCACATGAGAGTTAACATGAGTAATAAAGGCACTTATGAGGTGACTTCTTTTAACTCCGAGCATAATCATGTGTGCATGTGGGAAAAAGATTGTCACTTTGAATAATGAGTCTAGATCTGAAGCTTATATGGCAAATCGCTATAGCTCATTGATGAGAGCATTCACTGGTGTAATTTACATTGCATCACGAGTGAACTAGCATATAATCATTTGCTAAATCAATCTTACGAAATTATGTCCAAAATGGAAGAACTAGTTTTGGAAGACAACGGTTGGCGGGGCATCAACTGTTTGACATCCAAGGTAGACGTTGAGATACCACATGTAAATCTAACCTGTAAGAAAGAGAGATGGAGGAGAGGATCACGTCGTTATCCAAGTTGTCTCGAGAAGAAGAGGAAAGGAAAAAGAAAGAGATCGCAATCTCGGGCGTGTCTGCTACACATGTAATATTGGCGAAGAAAACAATGTAAGTTTGTTACAATATTTTACTTTTTTTGAATGTTGGATCCACTCATATGACCATTTTCAATTATGCTATGCGAGTTGTACAAATTCCAATGCATGGATCGCCATGGATCTTTTGAATTTAATGACTTATTGAATAAAGGGGTTCAAGTAGTGGACAATTTGGTCATATCGTTCCTACTATAAAGACAACGATGATTTAGGTAGGATGCGAGGAATAAAGTATGGGAATTAATTTTATATGCCCCGATTTGTGTGTTGATCGAGATACAATGATTGGATATGTTTTTTTTCAGTTTATCTATAAATCTTGTGTGGTAGTTTGATTCAGATGTTGGAAGAATGATCTGACGTAGTGCGGACTCTCCATTTTATACACAGACAATGATAGATTTCACATGTAAATTGAAATATGATCAATCCAATAATCAAAACATCTAAGATCGACTAATCCAATAATCAAAACATATGAGTTCATCACGCAGACAACAATGACTTCGGCGCTTCACGTCGTGCTCATTATTTGGCGCAACAATTGAATATGAGTTTATGAAGATCTATTTGGAATTACGGCCAACGTCTAGCTCTGTTGTTCCATGAGGCGACAAGAATCAAACCTCGTCGATTCTTGCTGCCGCTCGACTCCGTTCGATCGCGATCTGCCGTCGTCGCGCATTGCTACTGCGTTAAGGCCCAATGGCGTGTCTCGTAAGGCCCAGCCGAGTCGCGCGTTGAAGCCGATTGCGGTGGAAGCGAAGCAAGCCGAGCCGATGCTACTCTGCGAAGGCTGGAGAATCGATCGCGATGCTTCGATCGGACGGAGCATGTAGCGTTAGACGAATCGCGGCGTCCAGCGCGTTGGACCGCCCCCGCTGCGTTTTGATCTCTTGCTAATTACTTGCATTTGTTGTTTCTACAGTAACTTATTGTAAGCTGTAAATTAACTTGTTCGTAGTTTCATTTATGGGATTGTGTACTTAAGCTTCACGATCGCAAATTAAAATAAGAGAATGTCTACTTAAACCCCGTGCAGAGAAAAAATAAAAAATAATTTTTCTAAGCAGGATTGGTAAACACTAATAGAAAATAAATAAGAAAAGAAAAAAAATACTCCAGCTCAATCACCTATCTAAATACAGGTCGGATGCTTATAAAAGTAACATAAATCAAGGAAAAAAAAAGGCGACATATTGTTAGCAATTTTTTTTTTGACAGTACAGTTATAGCAGTGGGATAGTGTGCTAATGGTTTGTCACGTTTGTTATGAAACAAAAGAACGGAAGAATTTTTAGAGGAGATTAATTAAGCAATTCTGCAGGCCAGCTTACCTTGTGCTTGCACAAGTGCTGTCTGTAAGTGGATTAGAAACAGAACTTACCACAGGCAGGTTTGGCGCGTACTTCCGCAAGGCGCTCCTGGCCAGCTCAGCATCACCAGGCAGCCTGATTACCGTGCGGTCGAAGCACGGCGCCGTGGCCGGTGCCTCTCCTCGGCACGCCGCGGCCCACGCCTCCACGAACTTCCACAGCGACCGCCCGTCGGCGATAGCGTGATGCACCGTCACCCCGAGCGCCACACCGCCCTCAAAACGCGTGGCCTGCACGGCCAGAACCGACGTCGGCAGTTCGTTCATGTCGACCTCCGGCACGAGCCGCTCAAACAAGTGCACGTCGTGCTCCTCGTCGCCGGCGAGGCGGCGGATGTCCGCGTCGGACTCCGCGACGACGAACTTGACTCCGTCGGAGGCGGAGCAGCAGATGGCGACGTCGCCGGTGTCCTTCAGGTAGACGAGCTTGCCGGCGAGCGGGGCGAAGCTGGCCAGGGTCACGGCGAGGGAGGACCGGAGGGACTGGAGAATGGCGTCGAAGGGCGGCAAGTCGGCGTCCTCGAAGAACAGGACGTGCTGCAGCACCGGGAAGATGACCCACAGGGCTTCCATCGCGGTGAGCTTGATCCGCTCGGGCGGCAGCGTAGCCATCGCCGGCACAGCGACGTAGCACACGTCGACAATTCTCACGGGAGACATGGAGGCGGAACAAGGAGTACTGGAGCAAAGGCCCAATAAGGAATTGCGTGCTCGGGTAAGCCCTGCTGGTGTGTGTTACCGAAAAATGAGTACAGTGACTCAATTCGTTGGTTTTTTGTGATGTGTCTATGATATATGGGTCCATCTAAGTCTATGACAGTAGGCCAGAATGTTATAAAGTGAATCACGAATTTTAAAGAGTGTCAGTGACGCCAATCTCCCGTGTGTTACCTGACTGAAGGAGTACCCAAATACCCTAGTAAATGCATAACTTTCGTTGAAGAGAGTTTTTATCATTCTTTGTGCGTAGCCTTTTATCAAATTATTTATAAATTCTTGAGACCTTTAGTTGTCTTCACCTTATCTTTTGGTATGCCTTAGTGTTAACTTAATCGATAGCGTTGTGCCTTTTAAAAATAATAAAATAAAACTGTTCCTTGAAAGGACACCTACCTATCATTTCTTGTGAGTCACGAGATTCGCTAGATAAGTCACAAAGAAAAAATCCATATGCCCAGAGTGCGATTTTACCACACGCACTTGTGTCGCTTAGGGGCTTAGGGCCCAGATGTTCTGCGCCACTCCCTGTGTCCCTAAGCGGCCCCTCCCTCTGTCCCTCAGCGGTCCTCCCTCCCTCCCTCCGCCGCCTCTCTCTCTCACACACACACATAAACATGTATATGTAGGGGTGAAAATGGTACGGATTAATCCCGACCGATCCGATACCTGAATCCGTTAAAAATCGTATCCGGAAAAAAAATTCCATATCCGGCCGGATTCGGATACGGTACCGGATACTTGTTACCGGATTCGGTAACGGATACGGAAGACGGATATTCGACCGAATAGCTGTGGTATACGGTAACCGGATATTATCCGACCGGATATCCGAATCAATAAAACACGGGTACTCAAGTCAAGAGTCAAGGCCTCAAGGGCAAGCTGCAACCCGCAAGCCTCACCTCAGTCTCTGCCTCCAGCCTCCCCCATTCGATTCCCCAACCCAAAAGCTAACCCTAGTGCTTGAGCCTCCGCCACCGCCACCACCGCCTCCTCCCGGGACCCGTCGTCGCCGCCTCCTCCCGGGACCCGCCACCTCCTCCTCCTCCCGGTCCAGGACCTGCCGCCTCCTCCTCCTCCCGGGATCCGCCGCCTCCTCCTCCCGGTCCGGGACCCGCCGCCCCCGGGCTCCTCTGCTCCCATTCCGCTGTCGGCCACCGCCCCCAGCTCATCATCAGACATCAGCTCAAATCCAGCCATCCAGGTGAGGGTTTAGTTGTTTCTCCGTGTTATTTTTTCTTTGCATTATTTGTGATTTGTGAGAAAAACTTGTGATTAGCTCATCTGTGGCTGGTAGAATCTGTTGATTGGGCAAATGTTCTGAATCTGTTGATTTGGGCGAATATTCTGGATATACATGTTCATGCAATTTTTTACATTCATTATCCTGTGCCCTGATGTATGACAAGTTAATTTGTGAAAATCATTTCCCATCAGAAAACAAGATCATGACGGATGATGTAATGCAACTGTGATTTTTTCATCGTGACTGGTTTATTTAGCGCCACTGTTGTCAACCTAGTTTATGAAAACCTTTTATGTCTGGAGTAACATAAGGGAATCCTAGACAGTTAGCCTGACTTGATGTATGAAACCAGATTAATACATCCAAATAGAGTGGCTAGATTTGAGCTGTTCATGATTGAATCCATATATCAGAAGAACTTCCGAAATAGAAGAACTCGCTTTGCTTGATGCTGGATTATGATGAGCTAGCTTAGTGGCTCTACTGGACATGGTCTCTACTATCTTTAGAGTTCCATACATTACAGTCTCTCTAGGCAACATTTTTGTCATGCCAGCCATCTTTGGCAGGAGATTCATAACTAAAACACTACCAAAAACAACAAAGAGTAGATGCTAAATAAGATTCATATGACAAAGCTGCCACCATATGTTGCAGGTGCTAAACTACTAATTGACAGCACATTGATTCTTTTCCAGGAACAGAACAAGTAAGAACTTAGTTGTTCAAGTTATGTATGAATTTGATACCTTGTTAAACTTGTGTTGTGTGAGTTGTCAAATTTATGTAATATATATGAATTTATTGCTTGTCAAATGTTTCAACAAGTATGTATCCGTTTGTATTATCCGTTTCCGAACCGAATCCGGTATGTATCCGCTCCAACATTACCATATCCGAAACTCCGAAATATCCATATTCGTATCCGTATTCAGTCTTATCGTATCCGATTCCGAATCTGGGAAAAAAATATGGGTTAGGATACGGGAACAGCAATGTCCGACCGTATCCGATCCGTTTTCACCCCTATGTATATGGATGCTATTCAGATTTTGAAGTTTCTAGCATTTCCGGTTCTTAGTTTAAAAATACAAAATATGTTAAAAACTCCAAAAAAAAAGTTCACAAAAATATGTATAAAAAATGCTGAAAATGTTACGACCTCAAAAAAAAAATACAAAGACATGTACCAAAATATTTTCAAAATTGGACAATTTTTTTTCAAAAGTTTACGAAAATATGTACCAAAAATAATGCCCCGAATATATTTTTAAGGAGTAAAAATAATGTTGCATTTTCATAATTTTCCCTCCCGTCGGAATATTTCAAATCAAACATCCATCCATCCATATGTGAGACAGGAGAGTCATGTCATGTCATCATCCCGTGTGTAAAAGAGAGGGAGTGTTGCACCCTAATCTCAACGCATTGTGTATGGCGGGGATAGCGTGCTTGCAGCCCTGAGCACTTGCGGCTGCGGGGACATATTTTTGCATATAACCCTATAAATTATCTTTATTTTCACTATCTCATACAAGATCTTGTTTGGCAGAGCTCCAAATCCTAGTAGCTCTATCACAGATCTGGAGGTTGTAGGTTAAAATAAAGTAAATTAACTTCATATTTTTAGTCTAAAATATAAATAAGATGACTCACCTAAACACTCTTAATGTATCAGACCACATATCTAGTTCCATAAATTTCTAAAGTTAAAAATGCCCTACTCTACTAACTCTACAAGCTTTGGTGAATCTAGAGTTATACCAAACACCCTCTTAAATCAAACCGTATGCAAGGCATGTGGCCACTTGTTCTAGCCATGTTAGGTCTAGGGTGTCCTGAATGAAAAGAACTGAGTTAACTATGTATGTGCTACATACCAACTGGCGCAAACGGCTAAAACAAGTGGCTACATGTCTTGCATACGGTTTCCCCACTGCACCCCACTGAACCGAGCTAACAACCGGCGCACATGTGTACACCTGCACGGCTGCACCCGGTCGTGACCGTCTTTCGAACGCATCAGCGCCACCTGCACGTCGTGGTTCGTCCTGATTAATTGGCTCCGTCCGTCTCGGCTTCCCCCATCCGAAGTCGGCGACGTCGTACGCCCTGAACCCCGGCCGACGACCCCGACACGTTCATCAGTCGGTCCATAGGGACTGTACGTAATCGCCAGGCTCATGAAATCCCACCCGGCGAGCGGGTCCTCCATCATCTTGCGGACCTCGTCGTGGACCGCCGACGCCGCGGCCGCCAGCGCGCGCTCGGCGTGGAGCTCTCGCGCGGGCAGCCTCGCGGGGCATGTCCGGTCAGGCACGTCCCGAAGAAGTAGCCAGCGTCGACGGGTGGGTCAAGGCGGTCGCGGGTGTCGACGAAGAAGAACAGCAATACGTCGCTGCCTCCGGCGAACCTCACATCTTTACATTACGAACCGTCTCGGATCATGAATTGAACACATAGCAAACGCGCTTCACTTGATAAGATCATCATGATTTGTTTACGTAAAACTGCTACTTAAAAACTACTAGAAAAGATCGTTATTTGCGGAAGAACATTAATATATAAGAAGACATGAGAAGATTGCATTAACATATAAGATCATTACAAAAGTTATTCACAAAAGATCGCTAGTTAGATTGCATTATACATTATCATTACAAAATGCTACGAAAGATCACTAAAATGACTAAATTAAACGACTACTGGTAAATGCGTTGGATTCGCCCGAGGGGCGGACGAATCGGCGGAGTCGGCGTAGCCGAGTCCTCGCCAGGTCAACTCAACTCGCCGACGCGGCTCGGTCGAGATCATGCTCTAGTTCCCGACCATCGCGTAGGCGGCCTCATCGTCGGAGTCCCACAGGACCTCCTCGGAGTCGGAGTCGGAGGCGAAGGAGTCCGAGGAGATGACAATCACAGCGGCGCTGACGCCACGCCCGGAGAGGGTTGGGGCGGGGGCGGTCGGAGGAGAAGGAGGCGTAGGCGGCGTCGGGGAGCTGGAGGAGTCGTCGTCCGAGTAGGCGGTCGGAGGAGGCAGAGGCGGCGGAGTGCTTGGCGGGTTGCTCATGGCTTGGGTTGATCGTGCTTGTTTAATGGAGGAGGAGGAGGCGTAGGAGGTGTAATGTGCTATGCGGTAGTAGTGGAGGTAGATCAGCCGGCTGACAATCCTTAAATGGCAATGCAAGTGCATTGGGAGACGGCGATATGATCTGCAAATTTCGCGCGATTGGGAAGACGAGACGATCAAGTACCGGGAAGACGAAGAAGAAGGGTCATCATTGCGGACGGTTTTAGTCAAAAACCGTCTGCGACTGATGTGACATGGCAGACGGTTTTACCCAAAACCGTCTGAGATCGTCATCGCAGACGGTGTTATCTGCAGACCGTCTGATGTAGACATCCTAGACGGTTTTTATATAAAACCGTCTGCGATGACGTCTATAAAGCGAGAGCTCCCCTTGACCGTCTGTCTCTGTTTCTTTAACATTTCCTCGCCTCTCGAGAGCTCGCATCTGCGATTGAGGCGTTCTTGCGAAAGAGACCCTATATTTGGTGATTTTATTGCGAGATCCTTGTGCTCTTGGTCATCCAAGGTTAGTAATTGCTTCTAATCTGAATTCCAATAGTTAAATGACTTAATTGCATTTCGGGAAATGAAGGCGTGTTCTAGGGACTGTTTGGGCAAATTAGAGCTAGCTTCAAGAATAGATGGTTTTGGTGTGGATACCCATTTATGCCTCATATGTGTAACCAAGTGGCAAAGGTGGGTAATTATTTAGAAACTTGTGAGTGGACACCCCTAGATCTAGCTTGTTGTATCCATTTGTACATTATGACCTAAATTCGTCATTTAACTATTGTTACATATGTTGCGTAGATGGACGTAAGTTTGGATGTATGCTTGAGAACCGTCACGAAGCACCGAATACATTAATGGTGTCTCCGCTTTTAGAAGAGCCGCAGAGGTAGATATGTCGAACAAGGGTATAACTTAAATGGGTACACATTTTACATGAGAAATCGAGACATGAAGAGCACAAACCGAGCAATGGTGTTCGTGATCGATGCACTAATACCATTGGATCGATGAGGAGCTCGTATTATGGGTTCATTGAGGAAATTTGGGAGCTCGACTATGTGCTATTCAAGATCCCCTTATTTCGGTGCCGTTGGGTTAACCTACAGCACGTCAAGGTTGACAAGTATGGCGTCACAACTGTGGACCTCGAACGTCTCGGATACAAAGAGGAACCATTCGTTCTCGCCAACCAAGTTGTTCAAGTCTTCTATGTAACCGACCCGTCCAACAAGCAGCGACATGTCGTTCTTCAAGGAAAAAGGAGAATTGTCGGAGTCGAGAATGTGGTAGATGAGGAAGAATACAATCAGTTCGATGAGTTGCCTCCTATTGGTACGGGCGTAACAATCCAGGAAGACCAACCTGAGGAAGCTAGCTACGCACGTGTTGATCATCACGAAGGGCTAATTTTTGATTAAAATTAAGCAGGTGTATACAGACATGTATTTATTAATGGGATGTATTGATTAAAATTGAGCAACTCTACATATATGGCCATGTATTAATTACCGAGATGTATTCATGAGTAAAATTAATCAGGTTTAATCATTGAAAACTCGGGTTTCAGTATTGTCGCTCTCTGCTTTAACTGTGAAAACTCCGGTTTCAGTATTGTCGATCAAGTTCGATGCATGCATTGTAAAATCGACAACACACGACAGAATACAGAGAAAGATCGAGGTGGGGCGATTTTCCCGCACGGTTTAATCGATGAAACCGCCTAGGAAAACATGTTTTCCTGCACGGTTCGATCCATAGCAACCGCAGGAATGGTCTTCCGCCACTCAATAAATCCCGCATACCGCCATTTCACCAAGTCCCGCGCACTTAGTATATTGCAACCCTAGCTCCTCGGCGACGCCCTCCCCATCGGCCCTCTCTCAGCGGCGCCTCTCGGGCGCCCTCCTCGTCGGCCCCCTCCCGTCGGCGGCGCCCTCGTCGTCGGCGCCCTCCCGTCGGCAGCCCTCACTCGGCGCGCCCTCGGCGCCCCCTCCTCGTCGGCCCCCTCCCCGTCGCGGCGCCACTCCCGTCGTCGGCGCCCTCCCAGTGGTGTCTCCGCTCTCCATCGATCGGTGAGTATTTTCAATTCGCTTCTCCACTTGATTCTTGCTGGCTGAGATACTGGTGTTGCTCTGTGATGAAATTAGGGTTACTACATGAATACGACTATTGATGAAGTGACTTAAGCCTTGAACTGCGAGACATGTATGAAATTATTTATTTAGCTAGTGGTCTGTATTTCTTGATCTGGAAGCACTGTTTTGTTCTATTATCTTTGCCGATGATGATTTAGTTGAATGAGGCAATACTAATCTGTTAGTTAGTGATTATCCTCTGTGATTCAAAGATTGTTTAGATTATTGTGTCTAAAACTTCAACTTGGCTTTTATTCTTCTTTGTATAAGTGATATACTATCATTTGTTTATGTCCCGATTATGTGGCTTGATTTGATTTGGAATCACCGGTCTATTCTTAACTGGATTGTCCTTTGGTTTGTCATCTCTGTCTTGGAGAAAGCTGTTGCTATCCTGTTGCTCAAGAGTTTTACATAATCCATAGTTGAGTTCTAGTGAATCAAACTTCTTAAGCGGTGCTGAATTCTGTAGAACCACTAATTTCATATTAGGTAAAACACGTGAGATATTGCTGAATTTTGGTGTTGGAGGCTTCTTTGAAGCAACCCATCAAGACTTTAAATCTGAGAGCAACACTTGTAAACCAAACATGAGTAGTATCTTGTTTTGGTTAACTCCTTTATTATCCATCTTTGGATGTCCTGTTTATATGTGTTCATATCATGAATCTATGTGCTTATAAGCTTATACTGTTGAATTCATTATTATGAACACATCTTGCACTATTTTCAACAATCCATGGTTTTATCAATCTCCTTTGAAACCATGTCAAGGCTTAAGTTATTGAATTGATTAGTCTACTCCATTTGTGAGTGTGGTGAAGATCCTTATCTTCATCCAAACCCTAAAATCTGAGAGCACAACAAAATTTATTCCTCTCGTTGAGGTACAATATATGCATAATTCATGTTGGTTATATATGGGCAAATATGAAGTGCAAACCACCCTCAAATGAAAACTCCGTGAAAACCGACCTTAAAAGTTGTGAAAAATTCTCGAAAAATGACCATATTTAAGGGAGGTGAGCTTCCACAATCCGCATTTGAAGATGACATCTTCAAATGCGGGATTATCAATCCCATATATTTAAAACTTACTGGTTTCTATATTTACCTCTTCTATACATATATATATATATATATGGTATAAATATGCATAGAAGTAATAATGAATAAAATCTTGCTCTTATACTCGCATCTTTTCCAACAGTCCGATAAAATCTTCTCTTAACTTACCTACTCTTCACCTTGCATCATACAAGATGGCGTCCAACGTTACCACCGATGGGATCGATGATCGTAACGCACTACCGATGGGATCGATGATGCGCCCAGCGTGAAAGAAACAGCGCTTGATGCAAGAGGGCTTAGTAAAAGGCCTCAAAGCCGATACACCATCACGGCGGTCGATCCGCGTGATGGGGCCCCTACCGCTCCTCCAAAATTTATTGCGACTTCCGGACCATGTGTGGGATCGTTGGGCGTGAGCGGGTCCCAATCACATATCCATCATGGAAGGCGGCGAGATGAGGCGCGATAACCTGGTGACAGAAATATTCGCGTCATTCCAGCTTCCACGAGATGCCAAGCCTGCACTGCGACGGTACGCCTTGCTAGTGGCGGGAAAGGCGTGGAAGAACTTCAAGAGCGTCCTTGTTGCTAATTTCGTCAATAAGGAAATAACTCCGTTCCAGAAATACGGGTTCATCTCTGAGGATGTTTGGAATCAATTTGTTCAGTTGAAGACGACGGAAGAGTTCATGGAACAAAGCGCGGCTCACAAGACGATTCGATCCGTAACACACACCCACACGAGACTCGGCTCAAGCGGGTGCAGCGGTAAGATGGCGCAATGGATGAGGGAGGACAACGAGGCGATCGAGCGAAGTCGCGCGCCATTTGCCTCGATCGTGGACCCGCGTGCTCGGCCCCGGGTAAGAGCGAGGTCAAAGCACACTACGGCGGTGTGTCCTTTGCAAACCCGGCCCGATGAGGCGTGTCCCAACGCCTAATATCGTTGAGCACGGAATCTTCCAGGGCTCTTTCACTTGAGCAGAGAAAGACATACTCTCCACGGCCTTGGGAAACAAGGAGCACCGGGTCGCACTGAGGCCTAGGTGTTTTCGTTCCACAGAAATTGGGATTCCCGGAGGATCGGCCACGTCTTAGAGTAGGAAGAAGCAAAGTGAGCATGAGGAAGAACTAGTAGCCTTCATTGAGGAAAGGGTTGAGGAAAGGCTTAAAGCGCAATTCGATAGTCGACTCTGAAGCCTTGAGGCAAGGTTCGAGCAAAAGTGGTGAGGCAAAGCGAGGCAGCGGTGATAACCCAAGAAGCACAAGTGCAGTCACCCCAACCAACCTTGAAAGCGATTCGCGCGTCCTCCCTGAGGCGAGAGGTGCATGAAGCGATTTCCTCCTAATGACATGCCCATGCCGTGCAATCTGCAAGTGAGGCTTGCCAGCCATTGTGTTCCCTTGCGTTTTGCTTGGGGACAAGCGTATCCATCATTGCGGGCAGGGCATTAGTGCACAGTCATGTTTACACCGACTCTGCGAAGGTCTGGTCGATGGTGTACACGAAATGTTCAAGGTCACACGCTGGACTTCCCCACGAGCAGCGAGATCGTCACACTAGGGGATGCCATCGGCTGTTCATCGATGGCCCAGAAGGACATCTCCTTCGGCGCTTTGCCAAGGAGCACCAAAGGTAAAAGTAGTCCCAGAGGCACCACATAATGTGCCGAGCTACCAACACTACCGAGCCATGCCATGCAACGAACAAGCCACCAAATCGGCTATCGTGACCCGTCCGTGGCGGACCATTACTCTGTTAGGGCCCAATCATCTCTGTGCAGATTTAACCTTGGTTGCGAGGCCACGCAAAAGCAAGGGCAAATCGAAATGTACCCGTCGGCTCGGGACTATCCGCTTGCCCCATTGGTGCGGCAATTCGAGTGGGCCAACCATTTGTACCGAAAGAGCGCAAGGAGCGCTTTCATTAGCTGCGTTAGATTGCAAAATTGGTACCTAAAACAAGCTAACAAGTCGGCGGCTGTGGGTAACAAGTATCTCCGTGACCTTCGGGAGGAGTATTTCTTACTTGGTCTTTAGATGGCGTCTTCGTGGTCGGCTTCACGACATTTTGATCTATACAACCTCAAAGCGCCGGCGCCTCCTCCTAAGATCTTTGGACAATGTAAGTGTGTGCAATCACTCTCACAATTCGCACAAGCATCGGAAAAAATATCCGATGCAAATAAATGTTTGGTGCAACCTTGGTGCAACCCAACTAGCAAAAGTTTCAAAAATTGAAAAAAATCATGGATATACATCTCACTTACCCCATCTACATATAAAATGTCATGATCAAATTAAATGCATTCATGATTAAGTTTGTTTTTTATTACTCTTAGCACGGGGCGAATTTGATCATGACATTTTATATGTAGATGGGGTAGTGGAGATGTACATCCATGAATTTTTTTCATAATTTTTTGAAACTTTTGTTAGTTGGGTTGCACCAAAACTTTATCTGCACAGAATATGTTCCCCACGCATCGATAAATATCATATATATCGTCCTTGATTTTGTATATGTAGACACATGATCCACGAAGCAATAGCAAGGGAAGAATCGGTGGGTTTCGCCGACCCACACATAATGTCCAAGCAAACCATGGATGAAAATAAACAATTTGTCTACGAGTACGTGGAAAAAGTAATGCATACTTATTCGAACAAAAAATTCATACTTGTACCCTACAACCCGGGGTAAGTGCTTCGTCCAGATGCTATATATACACGTTGATTTCTACTATATATCTCACCTCGAAGTTAGGTTCAGTGACCATGACGACATACTTGTGTAGGTTTCCTTTGGTTCTACTACGTAATTATCTTGAGATGAACCAGTAATTTATCTTGATTCAAAAAGGCGGCACCCACGATTTGAAGCCTATCGGAGATTTGCTCGACACGTCGTTCGGTGTCTACAAATCGATGGAAGAACCACACAAGAAGGGTCCACCCAATCTAAAGCATATTTTTAACTTTCCGTGTCGATAGTATGCAATAATCCTTCACACTCCATTATAATACCTTGAACTAATCAAACTATTATGTTTTGGCGGTGCCACACGTGACCAATAGCACTTGACCTATGTGGTTTCTATGCTTGCCATAATATGGCACTCCTCCTTGGTGCCAAGCGGACCAATGTTATGCGAATGCGCCAATCTTGCAACAAATGCCTCTCCACTTATTAATTTATATACCGCGGGACTTTACTTTTCTCATTGATGAGCTTGGCAATCTTGTTGGCTTGCATTGGAGCAGTGACCTTCAAGGTATTCGAGGCTGACTTTGTAGCTTCTCTGCGTGAGGTCCTAAATTCAAATGGCGAGATGCTACTCGGGCTTAGCAATTAGAGTTGTGAATTTGTTACTTGATCGTACATTATATTTGTGAACCTTGTGATGTGAATTTGTCATTTCTCTACTTACGAAACTAATTCGTTTGAACATATGTCGGTTGATTTCTGCAATGGATGAGCTTTAATGTGCGATGTGAGTACATTGATTCATGAAATGGATCTTGTTTGTTTGTTGTGTGACATGTGATTGGAGTACATTTTGTAAATCTATGTCATAATAATTAATATGCTTGTTATCTTGAGTCTTGTCTTTTTGTTTGAGAGGGCATGGCTAGCAAATCCCGAGGCTAGCCAATATATTGAATTTCAATACAAAATCAAAATCAACATCACAGACGGTTATAACAAAGAACCGTCGATATTACACTTCACAGGCGGTTATTACTTCAAACCGTCGAGTTATTCAATCTTCACAGACGGGTTAGTAACTAAAACGTGCGAGAAAACCGAAACATCACTGACGGTTAGTAACTAGAACCGTCGGAGATGTTAGAACATCCTGAGCGGTTATTACTTCAAACCGTGCGAGGCGATCTAATATCACGAGGCGGTTTGTAAATAACACCGTCGAGATGACAAAATATCACAGAGCGGTTTGTAAATGAAACCGTGCTGCGATTATCATTTTCACAGAGATGGTTGAAAAAGCATACGCAATGATTCTTCGCATCATCGACACTTGCTTCAGCACGGTTACAAAACAAATGCATGATGAAATTCTGAACCATACTGTGATCACATTACGTAGTAGTGTTAATTGCGCGTAATCAAATGGAAATAATCAACCTTTACATGGAAATGAACTAATCGGATTTAATGTTGCCCTTTACAAAAATTAGCATTACCAATACAGATCGAGTTAGGGGCATTATAACAGTCACTACAGGAAACGATACCATTTTCGTCGGCCAAAAATAGACCGACGTAAATAACTTAGTATTTTCGCTGGTTAGGTCGAACTAACGAAATTACAGTTATTTTCGTCGGTACAATTGACAAGACCGACGAAAATAATTGATTCATCGCGCCTGGGTAATTCGAATTTTTTGGGTATTTAAATCGATGCGGACCGAGCAAAGCGTGTTTATGTGGCATGATAGACCTATTTTCGTCGGCCTGAGCCGACAAAACTAGGACACGTGCACTACAGGAAACAAGAATAGTGTCCTCGGCCGAAACATTTTTATCGTCGGTAAAAAGGCCGACGACACAAAGTATGCCTATGTCGACGGTTTTAATGCAACCCGGCGACATATATACACTAGCGAGCTTGCGTCTCGGCGGTTACATCAAACCCGCTGATATAGACCACCGAGCCTGTGTCCTCGGCCTCATTAAACCAGCGAACACGGGCACTCCACCTCAAGCAGGGGGAGTATCGGTAGCGATGAAAATTGAATTTCAGATCCCGCCAACACAAGCTGTGTCCTCGGCCTCATTAAACCCGCCGACACAGGCACTCCGCCTCAAACAGGGAGTATCGGCACGCGATGAAAATTGAATTTAAGATTCCGCCAACACAAGCTGTGTCCTCGGCCTCATTAAACCCGCCGACACAGGCACTCCGCCATGTGGGACCAACCTGCAGGATGCTCAGGCCCACCAGTGTCACGAAGACTTTTTATCGTCGGGAGAGAAACAGTCGCCGATAAAAATCAATCTATGTCGACGGTATCAAGCCTACCGACGACACAGGTGAATCTTTGTCGACGGTTTTATTTTAGCTGACGACAATATTAATTCTAGATTAATTCAGAAAATCTATTTGAAAATGTTTTTGTTGTTTTTAAAATTAAGAAAAATTAAATAGAGCTTTTAGAATAGTTATTAGGCAACATACATCTATATGACATGTAATTTTTATTATTTAATTAATTGGTATATTACGGTATTTGTGTGTATGTCTCCGTCACGTTATCTCGAATACTTTGAGTAGAACCTTGTGATGATCCAACGCAGACCAATTGAAAGAGCGAGGAATGACTTGGAATAGAGTTTGTGCATGTTGTAAAACCTTTAAGTGACCAGTAGAAATGTCTCGTTCGATCCGTCAGTAGGCTACAAAAGTATCGAAGAAGAACGTCACGATGGTGGCGACTCTGTTAGTACTCTCGTTGAGTTTTCGAAGAATTTGTTGTGACGATGAAATGCGGGCAAAAGAAGAAACGAAGTAATCGGCGAAATAGATTGTGCATGTTCTAGGAATCTTAAATTGGCCTTAAAAATGTCTTGTTGAATGTTTTGCGGAGAAGTGCAGTGGGACCCGATGTCGGATAAAAATCCAAAGTCGGTTTGTCGGCGGTATTGATATAGTGGCATTACACAAGTGTAACTGATGTCGTCGGTTCACTATCAACCGCGGATACTATATTGTCTTAGCTGTCGGCGGTGGGCCCGTATGCGTGTCGGCGGCTTAAGTGTGGCCGCGACCATGGGTCGGCTCGTTATCACCCGTCTTGCCGAAGTCGCTCGCCATTTCTCTCTCTCTGCTTTCGCCCGTGACTTCCCCTGCGCTTCGCCGCCACGATTCGCCTCTGTGACGCTCTCGGCTTCGCCGGCTTCCCGGCTTGCGTGCCGACCTCCGACTCGTCGTGCCCGGCGTCCGTCGCCTCCGACCACCGGCCCAGCGCCTCGCTCCTCCGCCACCGCCTCGCGCATGCATGGCGCAACCGTCTTGGCACATGGCTCATTGCGTCAACCGGTAGTGCCGCCCAGGCTCCTCCGGCTGGCGCCGTGGCCTCCTCCTTGGCCTTCTTCCCCAACCAAGAAATTTGAAGGTATAATTGCTTGTATACAAGATGTTTGCTCTAATGTCTAGCTAGAGGTTGAATTAGTATTTGGTATACCTAGATAAAGATGGATAATTTCTTGTAGATCGTGTTAATGCCTTCAAATGCTTAATTTGGATTTGAATTGAATTAATTATGAGAAGTTGAACCGAGCTATTCAGTTTTAGTAAAAACGTTTGTGAGCTTCGGTTCACTACGGATGTGGAATTAATTGGTCTTTGCCGGGGTTGATGTTTAGGTGATCTATTTACTACATGTAAGCCAACTTCTTTTTGGATCTAGAGAAAGTACATGTATGAATGCCTTCATTTTGTAGAATGATGTTGGTGTTCGCAAGTTCATGCTTTGAAGTTGAGAGGTAGTAATGCATGCATGAATCTGCGAATGGTGCTCATTAGAAATTATATATATCTTGTGATGTATGTTAGTCAATGCATTGAGACCACGATTTATGTGCTTGTAAATTGTGATTGATGCTTAATGAGCTATCCATCTGTTGATGTTTTGATTAACCATGTTGTTGAAGTAAGAGTTCATCGTATATTTTGGTTGGTTATCGTTAGTTGCTATATGTGGTTGTTATTATATTAAATCATCTTTTGTCTGCAGTGGATGTCCTAGTTTTAGGGAAGTCTTTGAAATTTTTACTCTTTAAGTGCATTACAATCTTTTAATAAATGGAAATTGCTTTAGGTTGAGTGAAATATGGTGTTTTAGTTTGTAATGAATCGGGATACTAATATTACTTCTAAAATATGAAAATGGCAATATTATCGTGAAACAACGAAGACAATGATGTTCTTGTCGATTATAAGGTTGGTAATGGATTGCCTAGTCATAATAAATATTACTATAGTAAGCTTGCTCAAAGTATTTATCCGATGCACTTGTTCCATGTTGAGATGGCATGAGCTCTGCGTGAAAGATGAATTAAAGCGATAAGTGATAACCAACATGAGTACTTAATAGTGGCATATGATGTTTGTAGTTGGTCTTACGGTTATTTGAGAAGGCTCATTCTATGTGATCGTGGGCCCATTGCAAATATCTATTTTCTCTTATTTGTTGCAGTTGTGTTTTTGTTTATTGCCTTTTGTGATTTTAAACGAACTTAAGATATATCTTTTGGAATTCGGATGTTGAAGAAATTAAGTAAATAATTAAATGGAGAAGACGGAGTTGGAATAACCTTAATACTCTCTGGCTGGGCTATAGGATCAATATCTAGTTCTATGGTGGAGGAGGAGTTTGTCTTTGGTAAATGCTTTTTGAGGAATCAACGTTTTACTAGTTTTATTATGATTCCACCTTTGCATGAAATGTGCCAAATTCCCAAATGGTTTACGTGGATTTGTTGCAGGAGAATAGATTTTTTGTAATGGTTATTCGTGATTTGCTAAATCTCTGTGAAATCACAAAGGGGAAAGACAATAAAGTTGTGATTGCCAGCAACATCATGTAAGTATTTTTTTCAATTCTCCCGTGTTTTTTCAATTCTCCCGAGTTTTGAACATTGTGGTTTCCTCTAATCTTGCAGGTGTCCGCCTCAGCTGCGCCTGCTCCTGCGACGAATGCTCAGCGGGTGATTCGATGGCACTAGATCGGCCTTGAGATCAATTAAATCGACGACGTGTTTGCCGATCCTTTTGCCGGTTCGCAGACTTAGTTAGTTATTGCAAATGTAAGTCTACCACCTAACCTTTAGTTCCTTTGACATTAATTTGTAACTAATTGACGGCTCCTAGTTCTTTTCTACATGCAATTTTTTGGGTCGTTTTTTCCATGTTGGAAAAATAATTTAATTTTTGGAGTAATTGATTGAGATAGTAGCCTTTTGCTTAGAAAACCATCTTTGCACCCAACCGTTGAAAATTGTAGTGACAGGATATGTCTGCCTGCACCTAGTAGAGGATATTTACTAAAAACAAATTCAAACATGATCAAATGCTTGCTTTCACAATGTGTCTTCATATGGAGTCAAGAGAAAATTCCTCTCATACTGAAATTGCTCAAGTTTGTATTCTATCTCCTTATCAACAAATTAAGTGTCATTGGAATGGGACTATTTTGGTATAAGCTTCTTTCTTCAAAACTTGGCCCTATTTTTACCTCCTCCAAAACTGGTAATGTATGATATATTGATATTCTATGTTATTCTTAACAGGTTGATGAACTCTACTCACTTGATCTGGATGCCCTGAATGATCTTCAGTATATCATCCTAGTAACTGCAAGAACAGGAATCTATCTTAAAACCTTCTTTGAATTGCTGGAAATGTACTATGGAATGTAGCTATAATTTCTTTTGTAACTTCCTGCATGTTTTGATTGGCCCTGTAATCCATGGAAAATACTTCTGTCAAATGGGAGTTAAATAGTTCTGTCCAATGTTTGAATGTGAATATATGTGGTAATGTGTGTGAAATTATATGTTGTGATTATTCTGGGCAATTGGGGATATAAAACTGCTGGGAATGGGGGTTTTTTGCAGGTTAAAATTGGATTTTTTAAATTCCCAGATATTTTTTTAATTTTACAACCTGTGTCCTCGGCTTTAACCATGCCGACGACACAAGATAGCCCCAGGCTGGTTCTGGTTCTGGGACGACACAGGCCTGTGTCCTCGGCACTAGCATTGGCCGACGACACAGATGTCCCATCTATATCGGCAGCTCCAATTATGCCGACAACACAAGATAGCCCCAGGCTGGTTCTGGTTCTGGGACGACACAGGCCTGTGTCCTCGGCTCTAAACAAGACCGACGACACAGATATCCCATCTTTGTCGGCAGCTTCATTTATGCCGACGACACAGACGTCGAATCTGTATCGGCAGCTCAAGTTAAACCGACGACAAATGTCTGGGTGTCGGGCCGGCCCCGGATGGCATCTGTGTCGTCGGGATTTATTGCAGCCGTCGACATAGGTTGGTTGTGTCGTCGACTCTGTGTCGTGGGACTTGTGTCGTCAGGAGGCCGACGACAGAGCCCTGTGTCGGCGGTTTTGGCATTTGTGTCGTCGGTAAAAGCCGAGGACACTGAGCAAGATCCCTGTGGTGGTGGCTGCGAGAAGTTATTTGCGTCGGTCTGGTCCCGGCCGACAAAAATGTGTCTGGCCCAAAGAGCCCAGCTGCCCAGCGCATTTGCCCAGCGCGTCCGCCCCGACCGATCGAAATCACGCGCGTCTCTGCCTCCATGCCGCGTCGCCGCCGTCTCGCCAGCGCCTCGCTTCGCGCCGCACATCCCCGAAGCTGCCGGCGCTTGTCCCGCCACGCACCGTGCCGCCTCACATCCCCGAGCCACCGCCACACGTCCCCAACCCGTGCCGCGCCGCCCAGGCAAGTCTCTGTGTAAGTGATATGTAAGCACTATAAATACTGTTATAGCCATGCATATACTAATTGCTGTTGAATTTTCCGAAAAACATGGAAACATATGTAACTATTTCAATTGTTGAATCCTCTAATTCTTGTTCGGACAAGGCAAAAAATGTCATCAAGCATTAACTAACAGCTAACACCAAAATGATGCTTCGTGCACTTTATACCATTCTTCAATTCTCTACCTAGATAGAGCTTTCTGCCAGATCGAAAGGATCTCAGCATGTTGCTAGCATTGTCATAGGTTGGAAAATGTTGCTAGCATGTGTCCTTCAAATATTCAAGGGGCTGTCGTGCTCTTGTTTTCTTCTTCTTTTTCAATGAAAATTAATTTTGTGCTAGACGACTAACCACCCTTTGATGGAATGAAACAAACCCTAGTTTGGAAAGTGGGCATCCTGTAGGAATTTTATAGGAAAAGGAACATCTAGTCTCACACTCAATGGACGTCGAGATTAGGTTCCTGCTTAGAGGAAACAACTGCACTGCACTGCACTGCACGTATTTATCATTCTGACTATTGCATTGTGTGGTGTAAGCAAATCGCTTTGCTCTTTGCGTGCAGAGAACGCCTCATCACCAGCTTCCCCCTCGCAAGCTTTGCAAAGTACTACCTCTTCGGAAATTGGAACAAACATCGTGATGAACAAGTGATTTCCTCTCTGCCTAATTTCAGCACCTAGATAGTTGAGCTAATATTGTGTATTTTAGGTAACATATTCTGTCACTTGGATTTACAGGCCTTCCTGGATGGTAGAGACTGATCCGAAGGAAGTTGACCTGGGAATATATGTGTGAGAAAGAGCGTATGCTTGACATTGGATATATATCAGTTTACAACTCGATCCTAAATTTATCATTGAATCTTGTAGCAATTAGCAAAGATCTGGACGTATGATCAATAGCAAAAAGTTTTTGTTTAAGATTTGTGAACTTCGATACTATTGTGGTGAATTTGTAAGTTGAATGTCTGTAATGAACTTGTGATAGGGACTCTATGGTTGTTAGAATTTTCTACAATTTTTGTGAAATTTTTCTGTGAATTATATATATGCAGTGAATTTTTGTGAATTTTCTAGGATTTTTAAAATTTTCTGTATTTTTTAAAAATTTACAAAAGTATTTTCGTCGGCCGACAAAAACAATGTGTTTGGCGGCCGACGAAAATAGCACTACTGACGTGGCATGTGTATTTTCATCGGCCAAGGCCGACGAAAATAGGTTTCCACATCAGCAGGCGCAGTTCAGGGTGGTTAACGGCCAATATTTTCGTCAGTTGTCTCGGCTGATGAGAATACTTCTATTTTCGTCGGTTGCCGATGAAAATTCGGATATTTTCGTCAACGTACTTTCGTCAGCTTATTTTCATCGGTTTGCCGACGAAAACACCTATGTTCGTCGGTTTTAGACCGATGAAAATAATGTCGATTCCTGTAGTGCGTGTGGTACTGTGGTGTCGTCTATCTTTATCCTTTACCACATAAGATTTTTGTTAACATAAAGAAAATAGAGTACAACTATTTCTTTACGAAGAGATGATACGATCATATAGATAACATAAAACACTATTATATGAGTTATTATCAATATAAATATTTTTTATGTCAAAATTAAAAGATTGTAGGATCTCATCGAGACAACTTTAAGATGCCATATATCGTATAAATTGTGTTTAGTTTTGTCTTTAAATGACATGGAGTGATGGAGGTGTATCTAGATAGTAGTAGTCTCTAATACTTGTGCATGATATATATATATATATATATATATATATATATATATATATATATATATATATATATATATATATATATATATATATATAGGAACCTTTTTACGTACTCAGGGAGTACATACTCCCATCTCTAATATACCACTTAAATAAACGTTTTATACTCTTTTATCACTTTTAAGTATACTCTAATAATAATTCTAAGATACTCCAATACAACATGATTAAAAAATTTCATCAGACCCTTTATTTTTTTGCTACATGCCCTTTTCCATATGTATAAAGAATATGTAAACAAATTATGTTATAAAGGATGAATTTTAATGAAATTTTTCATGGAACTCACTTTGGAGTATCTTATAATCAATATTAGAGTATACTCAAAAGGATAAAGAGGTATAATAACATCATTTAAACGGTATATTAGAGGTGGAATACATATACTCGAGGAGTATGGAATTATTTTCATATATATATATATATATATATATATATATAACCATAGTATCTGGGCACCATGATCTAAAAAGGATATTTTCTCTATGCATTTTCATATGAAATTTTTAGGATATTGAGTTTAACCAGTTCACTAACTAGTTTAAATAAGTTTGAACTAAAATTCAAACTAGACTTTCCCTTTTTATGATAGTTTGGTTGTAGATATATGTCTATTTTATATATAAATCAACAAAGCATGTGATCCAAATTCACTCAAAATCTTTGCATTTGAGTATATATTTTCAAAGATATGTGTCATGGTTACATTGCAATGAGTATATTCTAAATTTTCACTTGGAAAGGAAAATAATTCCAAATTTAAGCAAACTTAGATATCACATTATTAATGTTATGTTGGAATTTTAACTTACTTTTGAATTTGACATTTCGTGGTTAATTTTATATCTTCCAAATATCTATTATTTATATAACCCAAATGTGATATTTCTAGTTTTAACCTATTAACAACATTTAATCTAACATAGATATCAAATGGTCCATTCTCAATATCATACTAAAGTATTATATTATTATATGACACATTTAAAACTTAACAAAAAGAATTGCTTTCTTGAATTCTTGTACAATATTTAAACTAAATTTCTGAGGACCGGAGTGGCCACCTGCATTGCAATATTTTGATCGTAATATTGTAATTCATAATCATGCAAACAATAATTTTGGTGGTGCGTTTCTTTAAACAAGTTTATAATACTATAATAATAATAATAATATGGCAAGATAATATACTTATTTAATACTTTACTATTTGTAGTGTAATTAGATGTTTCCTTATTAGACACATTTGCAGTAAACCAAGTTTATCCTTGATGAATCAACGGCTGGGATGCAAACCTTCCACCTCCTCAGTGGTAAGATGGTGCACTGTCTGGGTCTCCTGCGTCCAGTGTCCCTCAGCCCTAGCCCCCAAGCCCAGAGTCTCTCCGACTCTAGATCTCCTCTCGTCCCTCATCCCTGATCGGTGCTCCCCCTCCCTGACGGCATCTCTCTGACCACCGCCTCCCTCCCCCGGCAGCATCTCCCCTGACTAGCGCCTCCCTCCCCAGATCCAGATGGCCAGATCTAAAATCCCCCTTTCCACGGT
This sequence comes from Guadua angustifolia, assembly GCA_036346375.1. NCBI lineage: Eukaryota > Viridiplantae > Streptophyta > Magnoliopsida > Poales > Poaceae > Guadua > Guadua angustifolia. Next base: position 5,166,432 of record CM070507.1, on the reverse strand, counting down.
GGGCATGATCACCCTAAGCCCCTAACTCCCTCGGCCGGCGCTCCCTAGCGGTGACTCCCTCCGATCGGTGACTCTGCCTCCCCTCGATCGGCGCTTCCCCAGCAACTAACCCCCTCTCCCCAACCAGTGCTCCTCCAGCGGCTACTCCCCCTTCCCTCGAGCCAGCGCTCCCCCTCCCCCGACGGCGTCTCTCCCCGGTGAGCAGGTAATTGGCTAGAAACTGGTACTAGTCGCATAGTAGGAACTGATCCAATACTTGTTTGCAACGTTATACAGCATACTAAGCAGAATGACAACAGGATTAGTTGGTAGTGACTACGGCTTGTCTCTGCTGTATCTTTTGTATTAAATCTAACTTGGTAGTCTTTGTCTTATGAGTTAACATTAGTCCCAAACATGGGACTGATCAAGGTGATGCAAATGACTTTGATAAATACATGGCAGAACCACCACTAAGGCTTGCTAAATCCAATCAGATATTTGATATTTTATCATGGTGGAAAAATCAGCAAGATGTATATCCTTTTCTATCACAAGTTGCTCGTGGCGTGTTGGCCATGCAAGTGTCAATGTATCTTCTGACTCTGCGTTTAGAACCTAAGATTGTAGATGCATTGATTTGTACAAAGGATTGGGTAAAAGCATCTAGAAAAGGTAACAGATTATATTGTTTCTTGGTCCGTAATATAATTGTGTAAGAAAGTCTATTATTTAATAATGTATATTTCTTTAAAATTTTCGGATTCTAGTAACAAGATTGCATCTATAATCAATGATCTTGAGGTTGCGGAAACCATTATTGTGAATACGGTGATTGTGGTATGGCACTCTTTTCTGCTTTAGTTAGCATTTGCTTATAACTTATATGTTTATTTACTGTTTGGCATAACAAAATTGTAGGATGAAGCAGAAATAGCTAATGACGAGGATTGAGGAGGAATCCAGTTAAATGGTCCTAGATTACCATACTCTGAATTGGTAAGTTAGAAATTAGAAATTGTTTCCGTTTCTTTACCTTGTTACTTTTTAGTGTTTACTAGAAGTCTGGAACTGCAATATGAAAATCATTTTCTTAGCATCAGTTGGCACCAGCTAGAACATAAAATGGTGAAAACAAGACCATCTCATGCCCAACACCGCAAAGTTAAGTACATCTAAGAAACACTTCATTCAGATGGGAATTTCCCATGTACACATACATAAACACATTTCATTCAATATAGCAATATAGCTTCATCCTTATGATGAATTATTTTCATTCAATGATTACTTCTTGCATGTCAGATCAGCTACAATCTACTCATAATATAAACTGATGAACTTTTGACCTGAGGCAGGTTTAACTACCACATATTGAGAATCATAATTCATGAAATTTCAAATTAACTCACCCACGAATTTCAGCAAGGCTGTTGGTGAGTTCATGGACATAAAAGTAATAGGAGTACAGCCTAGAAGCTAAAATATCAACTGCTCTCCTGTTGAGATTCTTCAGACGAGCAATGCAAGCGGAGGCATGAGCTTTAACCTGAGGAAAACATCAGATTGGTATGTTTCGCTAATAACAACAAAGTGGAGGCAAATCAAAGGCATTAAAGGCATTCCACACCTGACAAAGAATCTCCCACCAACTTTTCCAGGATGTGGTATCCTCAACTCCGTCAAAAACTACATTTAACAAATATATCCATATAAAGAGCTGGTAGTTTTAGTTTGCAGATTTTCAATGACCCTCTTATGACGCTAGTAATTTAATTCTAAAACATGTTTCAGAAATTCAATAAAATTATTGCGGCACACTTAAACGAGCAGTTTTAATCTGGCTGACAGACAGAAATCATAAGTATATCTAGAAGTATAAAGCAACATAAGTTCTTGACGCACCGACAAAGGTCCCAGACCCACACCCAAATATGGTCTGTAAGTGGTACCCATGATTGCAGCCATTCTTGCTAATCCCTGTATAATAGCCACACGTAGCCTTCTCTTCTTCCCATAACTGTAGTCGAACATGCAGACAAATATTGTGTTCATTAGTCGACTTACTAAGGACCACCTCAAAATCTAAAATGTGCCTCATTGATTCAAACCTTCAAAAAGACATTTGTAGTTATTCCCATGAAGGCATAATTCCTAATCCCTATATGCAACATAAAAATTATTTCATGGTTGCAACAAGTAGAACCTTGTCCTAGACTTGCTGAAGCATGCAAAGATAATCAAAGTGACATAAAAAATATAATCTTCTGCAAGACATGTTAAAGTATCTTAAAGAAAACTTCCTTTGGCGCTAACCATGCAACGGTCATCGAGTTTGATTAAAATGCTCAAGCAGTCTGAGCTGGAAAAAATAAGAGGGAGCTGTAGTTAGCAAACAATCAGGACAGTAATATAAGAAACAGGCAAAATCAATCTAAAATTGGCAATATATGTTAAGGAAATAAATTCATCAGCTTAGTATTTGATCGAAGTTCTTATCGGGGACTCTATAGCAGGGACAATAGCACCATAGACAACTACTCAACTTTTAAGAATCTATCAGCTACAATCTACTCATAATATAAACTGATGAACTTTTGACCTGAGGCAACGAAGCTTGACGCTCTGGAGGTGCTGTACATGGACGGTCTGCCTGTGCATTGACGGAGGACAGAGCACACAACACAGCATCTACTTCTGCTTAAGGAATCCTCAAGTTTTGTTCACTGTCCGCTTCAAGTGAACTTTGATCCTTATGTAATGACTGCATTGTAACGACTACATTTTGTTTCCTGAATTGGTGCTTGAACTATGGTATATTGTGGCTTTTATTAATTCATCAAGATTTAGTTTGGGCTACCAATATGAAGTGTCGACTGGCGGCTGCTTTTATTGGTATATAACTTGCTATAATTGGCATTTATTTATGTGATTTGATTCATCATATATTACTCAATGTATACGTGTGTTATCCGTATATCTCTATCCGTTCCCGATTCGAATCTGTTACATATCCGACCCGTATCCGTATCCCGAATTATTCGGATTCGTATCCGGATCCGACTAGCCGTATCCGGTTCCGAATATGGGGAAAAAATATAGATTAGGTACAGGAAAAACAATATCTGCCCATATGCAACCTGTTTTCACCCATACTTAAATCGCTGTCCTCCAATTACTAATCTGACTGTTGTGACCTGATTGCCGTACAACTATGCTAGTGTTACAACAACATTGTCGTTGTTGTATGGGTTAGGCTTCATGACCGGAGTGATCGAGCTTCTTCCTCAGGGTGTGGGCATGCACAGTAGTTTAGACAGCAGCTGTCTGTAATATATTCTTATATTATCTATAGACAACACTAAAAATAACTCATATAATAGATCGTTTATATAGTTATATGTAATAGTCTCTCATCCAATTAACAGACTATCTATAAAATGGTATACAAAATAGAAAGTCGTTTATAAAACTATCTGTTAAATAGTAGACGGCAGTTTTCTCTCTCTTTCATATCATCTAAAATTCTATATTGTATAGTCTTATAGATAATTGATATGTATCGTTGTACATATCCTCGTGGCAAGTGACGAGTTCAGCGCCCATGTGGCCGCCGTCGTCTGCAAGACAAGGACACCGCATCCGATGAACTCGAATCCGGCGGCCGGCACGGCCATGGCAAACTCGCGCGGTTCTCTCTCTCTCTCTCTGTTCCAGACTTCCAGCACCATGCCGTGCATCGCGCGCACGACGGAGGCTGTCTGGGCAGCGACTTCGGCGTGGGCTTCTTCGTCTCTCTTTAACCTCGGGCGAGGCTGCAGAATTAACATTGCCGGACGTCCATGGGAAGCACGTTTATGGGCCGGTCGTCCGTCGGAATTACGTCCTCAGCCGAAGTTCTCACGTCCTTGTAATTCTGGGCCTTGGTTCGGATCTACTGTGCAATGCGAAGCCCAAAGTAGCAAATCGGGAACCGCAAAACAGCAACTAACCCGAGTCGACTCCACCACACGCGTAACTGAATTTTACCGAAACAGCCGCCGTGCCGGCAATTTTGGCACCAGTGGCTTCTAACCACGCGAACAAATCACAGAAACAAACAAGCCAAATCGCCCGCCTCGCCGAACAGCAAGTCGAACTGCAATCGCATCAAACACCTCGCCCCGCCTCTTCCCCATGGGCACCGCAAGCCACAGCATAACACTTCTGCATCGACGTCTACGGCAGCCGAGCAGAGCTAGCTGCGCCGGCCACCGCAGCACCGGTAGCTCTCGCTTCCCTCCGAGATGGCTGATGTCGTGTTGGACACTGAACACAGGATGCGGGCGGCGTCGCTGTCATCGGACGCCGACGATGATGTCGTCAGCAAGCAGCCCATCCTGCAGCTGTCATCGCCGTCCCCGACGCGCGCCGCGGGACGCGCGCTGGAGGAGCCGCCGAAGCGGCGGAGGCCGGGGCGCCGCTCCCGACCTGTGAGGATGTTCCACACCATGTGCCGATCTCTCCCTGTGCTGACTCCGCGGTGCGGGAGGCTGCAGCCCGGGGCGTGCCGGATCGCGGCGCCGGCGCGGCTCTCGCCGTCCGACTCCCTGCTGTCGCAACTCATCGCGTCCTCGGCCACCGCCGGGACGTCCCGCCAGCGCATGACCGGCACTCTCTTCGGGTACCGGGACGGCCGCGTCGCGCTCTCGCTGCAGGAGAACCCCCGGTGCCTGCCGACGCTCGTCGTGGGGCTGGCGCTCCCGACGCACGCGCTGCTCCGCGAGCTCGGCACCACCGCGGGCGCGCGCATCGTGCTGGAGAGCGAGAAGCAAGCGGCGGACGGCGACGGGAGCGCAAGGAGGCGCGACCACGGGTGGGTGCTCGAGGAGCCCATGTGGACCATGTTCTGCAACGGCAAGAGGGTGGGCTACGCGGTGCGGCGCGAGCCCACCGACGACGACATCGCGGTGCTGGAGACGCTGTGGGCGGTGTCCATGGGCGGCGGCGTGCTGCCCGGGAGATCGGACGTGGACGGACCAGACGGAGAGATGGCGTACATGCGAGGGTGCTTCGAGCACATCATCGGCTCCCGGGACTCGGAGTCGCTGTACATGGTCGGCCCGCACGGCGGCGACTGCCCAGAGCTCGCCGTCTTCTTCGTTAGGTTATGAGTCTATGATCCTACAGTGTATGCGTTGGAGTTTATGGGATCGCCCCAATTAATATTTCTATTAAATCCTACAAAATTCCGAAGTCTCACGCATGCATCCATGGAAGACGGGAAGTTTAATACTGTATTACTAGTTTATACGGGAGAAGATCAACTTCTAAAGTAGAGTTGGTTGCGTCTAGTTGAATAAGAAAAAGAACACACGCATACTCTCAGTAGTCTCGCCATCGCCCGTGCACGGTATGCTTGTGAAAGGTGTATTGATTTTGGGTCTGGTTGTGTGCAAAATGGCGGCAGCTTCTTTTTGCAGTCAGAGTGGCTATAACCATAGACGATGATATGGCAATTCAGAGTGGACATGGAGAAATAAGACTCAAAACTAAACGCTGATCAGTGATTAACACGGTTTATATGGTACACATTAATGGTCTTAACGATGTTTCCATTTGATGCGCTATTTCGTATTTCCTCGGTCAGTTGTTCTATTGTGTTGCGCTGCATGCATCAGCTACTTCATCCTTATGTTCAGCAAGTCAGCGTGCACCAGGTGTGGGAATAGCATTGTCACCAAAACCAACGTTCATTTTGGTCCTGCATGAGTTCGGGCGAAATTGGGTTTTTGGAAAGTATTCGTGCAATTACTCACGGCCTCCCTCTTGGAACTTATGTGCCTCTTCTTCTTCACATCAGACCCTACCACAACCTTCATTAGAGCGAATCATCTGTAAATTATGGTTCATTTTGATAGAAGCATATGGGTAGAAATACTACGTGTAATCTATCTCTTGGTTAATAGTATTTTGGCTATCTGTTTTATCATGTTAGTGCATATACTCTATATAATAGAGGCTGGGAATGCTGAGCAACCAGGGGGCCACGTGTCGCCCCATGGCGAGGCCCCTTGAAAAACCGAAAACTACGTTTAGATCCTTTTGAAAAATCGCGTTTAGATCCTTTCGGCCGTTTTTTAGGTAAAATAGATCCGAAAAATATCGAAATTACGTGCAGGTCCCTACACACGGTTTATAGCTGAATTAGAAATCACGTTTAGGTCCTTTCACCGATTTTTTTGTAAACTGGACCCGAAAAAAATCGAAATGACGTTTAGGTCCCGCAACACAGTTTTCTCAAAAAACAACCAGATTTTTTCCTCGCGGCGCGGTATCGCGCGTAGCTCAACCTAGTAAACTGGTTCTGAAAAGGAACTCAGGGCGGGCTCAGGAGTCAGGAGTAGTAGTCTTTTAGATATCAATAAAGTGGGTAATGGAATGTCCATGCATGCAGCACGAAATCAAGAGTGAACTACTTCAACATAAGCGGATGAAATGCAGTGAAAATATTTTCCCAAATATTTTTCTTTACGGAAGTACAAAAAAGGCAACAAGTATAAGCATAGATGGGCTTCAACAACATCGAGAGCCTCAGCAACAAATGATAGGCCTTCTATTCTGTCACTTGACCCAAGCCTAAATTTACAATTGGGATAACGGCACAAGACCGAAGATCCTGTAACAGAGCCGACTAGGGGTTCACGACGAAGCACTTCTCCCTGATCTCCCCCTCGTCACCGTTGAGCACCTCGATGCCGCCCATCTTGACCATTGCCGCGGCGAACTTGGCCTCCCACGCTTCCCCGACGGCGGCGTGGAACGCGACAATCCCCGCCGTCCAGGGGCTGTCGAGCAGTGTCTGGTCCGACGTAAGCACCACCTTGTGCGCCAGCACGTTCTTGAAGTACTGGTTGTCTAGGCTCGCTGGCGTTACCGGGTCAAGCGGCACCGTCGTGGGGTCGTCCATGTCGTCCGTCGATGGCGGGCACCGCTGCTTGAGCTGCGCCGCGTACGCCACGTCCATCGACGGGTCCTGCCGGCCCCACTCGCCGCTGAAGTTGTACAGCCGCTTCGTGAACGACGAGCAGTGCGACCGGCCGATGGTGTGCGCGCCGGAGAGTGTTACCATGTCGTCGAGAGACAGCCCCTTGCGCTCGAAGCTCTCGACGAGTTCCCCGACGTGGAAGTCCGGGAACGGCACGTTGTCGTCGAGCACCTCGTCCATGATGGACACCCGGCCGTCACGGCGGCCGGAGGGGACGCGGTAGTCGATGCCACCGGCGAGGTACGCCCCGTCGCGAGCCGCGAAGGCCAGGACGTCAGCGCAGGACACCGTCCGCGGGCAGTGCGCCTCCACGATAGCCTTGGCCTCGTCGATGACTTCGAACCCTCGCAAGCTTGGGTTGTTTGCCGGCGAGTCCTTCTCCGCCGGGTGCCCCGGCGTCGAGTTGATTAAGATCGAGCCATCACAACCCTACACGCATATATCACAACTCACAAGCTTTGTCAGCCACTACTGTAGATAACAGCTAATTTTTTTTTTCAGATTACCGCGTGTTCTAGCTTACCCTGACGAAGCAGTCGTGGAAGTGCATCCGGATGAGGCCGGCGGCGAGGCCGGGGTCCCTGGCGACGGCGCGGCGGACGGCGTTGCGCACAATGTCCTCGGCCTGCGGGCACGTGTGCCTGTAGAACCCGACCTCCAGGGACGACGGCGACGCGCGTGCCATCGTGGAGGCTACCAGCGCCGCCCATGCAAACACTAACGGCCACGACTTCATGCCTGCCCACAGATTGATACGACCAATGGATGATGGATCGTTCGATCAAGCACCGGCTACCTCTATCGATGCTAGCTTAATTACTACACTCCTCTTAATTATGCAAAGTTAGATAGGAGACTAATCAGATCGACTGTTGAATTGATTGATGAGATGCATGGCTAGCGCATGAACGGGTGTATTTATACATGTGCTTGTGCAAACGCCCACCGATGTGAATGGCGCGCGCGTGCATCGTACCAAGTCAGCAAGACCAGATCCTAGCACAGCTAGTCCTCCATTAACCCAGCAACTATCCTTGTTTAATTATCCAACAAGCGAGCGTGTCATAATGCATTGACCATGACACTGTGTGTTCATGTCCTTGACTGCTCCTCTGTCCACAACAGCGTCTCGCGGATCTCGAGGAGGAACAAACGGTGGTTGATGGATCATTGATTTATTCTAATCAGTTCGGTGTACGTTTATGGAGAAACGTCTCACCTTAATTATGTTGTAACGAGAAAGGGATGGCTTGGATCTGTGAAATGCTTGGATCAGGAAGCATTAAGAACCAGTAAGAGCTAGCTAGAGGAGGCCGACAATATGTGTCACCATCTACCTAATGTTGCTCAAACTTTAACAATTATTTACGTAGCAAAGTTCTTTAAACAAAATATATATATGGAGGTTTACTTGTGAAGAAGACTCTTAAACAACGCGCAAGTTTTTGAGCTTTTGACGTGGTCGATGGGTTGCCGGGACAAAGCCGTGCGTGTTTGGAGACGGTAGGTTAAGATGTTAACATTTTCTTTCATTTTCGTATACGTTTTAGCTTGCACTTAGTCAAAACATCTCATCATTTGGATTACCACTAGTATAGTATATATATGCATGCATGTATTATTGTCCAAAAGGAGATAAAGTATCCAACGTACGTAAGTCGTACAATTATTTAGAGAGCATACCATACATGTATCTCGCTCATGTCACGTATATGTGTCCACTACACAGTACACACTAGTATGTTTGAAGTAGGCATAATATATTTTGCAATCAATCATACTACCGCTAGTAGTTCCTATTATCCCTAATACATATATGTCGCATTACTCTTGGCTATTTCCTTAAAATTAAAATAATCATAAAAGTTCAGTATCTCTAATAGTACATACCGCACAGGCACGGCGCACGTGCGAATGTTGATATGTCTTCTCTTGCTAATTTTTTTAAATAATACATTTTAAAAATAATTTTACAAAAATAATATCCTGATTTTTTTACAAAAATACACATTTGTCGTCGTTGATTGAATTAATCGACAGATTATTTTGTCACAAATTCATTTGATTGACAGGCTAATTTGACTCATGGATTTCTGTCACCAATTTATTTTGGCGACATATGTTTATTTTGTAAGAAAAAGGATATTTTTTTGTAAAATTATTTTTGTAAAAAATAAAAAAGCTTCTCTTGCTACATTTGGCCTGGCATTCTTTGCTCTTCAGTTTGATATTTTTGGGGGAGAGAGATCACATATGCACATGCCTACATTGTTGTTCATAGGAGCATAGAGATGCAGAATAATCAGTAAATGTACTCTCTGGTTCAAGGAAATTTTGATCGAATATTTTGATTACGTTTTCTTCTATCTCTTTCTATCTGTGAGATTTCCTACTAAAAGCCTGAACTTCGGAATTGTCCATACGCTCAACGATCGATTAGGCAAACCAAAAGGTTCATGAAATTGAAATGTCTTCATAAGAGCTGCTGAAGAGTCAAGATGCCTATTATTGGGGGCTGGAGAGCATGCTTAGGAGAAATATGGTTCCGTGGGTACGGAATTCGGGTTTGCGGCTCGTTATTTGTTTTCTTCTAATTTTTATTGGGAACACGAATATTATATTCTAATCTAGTTCGGCTTTAAAATCTATTTTACTATTCACAAGGGTTTACCACGAATCCGATAACTATGCTGGAGAGATCCATTCATCGTTTTTTTTTCTGGCTAACAATTGTTCAAACGTTTTCTCTGCACGCTAGCTAGAGCGAAGGATCCGATTTATCGGGGCTAGCATATAGTGGCCTAGTGGGCTATATCATGCAATGCAACGCATTTCAACACATCGATCGCCAGGGACACGTAACCAGCAGGTTCTGAAGATACACAAATGTGCAGACTGCAGAGAGAGCACAGGCTAAAGGCCTTACTCTGCTGCGTGCTGCATGGGCTCTGCATGCATGGAGTGATACGGGGTACTGAACTACTGACACACACGTACGCATACAGCCCTACACAGTGCCGTGCACTTTTGGACAGCGAGCACCGGTAGTGGCAGCGGCAGGTAGGACAGGGGGAAAAAGATTGAACCAAAATTGTTTTCATCTTAATTGGTTTAAACTTAGAATAAATCTATTTTAAACAAAAAAGTTTAGTGACTCATTAGCTCGAATGTCAAACAATCATTTAAATGATAAATAAAATAATTTTAAATCGAACTATATCTGTTTCCATAGTAGCTCGTTAAGACATGCCCGTGGCAAGGCATAGTTTTACTTCACGCAGTTCCATGAACTAGTGTGTCCCCCAGCAACACAAGCAGAGGCACAGTAGCGCAGGGATAAAATAACGCAAGGATAAAATATCGCCAGCAACACAAGCAGAGAGGCACAGTAGTGCTGGGAGAAGCGTAGCTGCATCTCCTCGACCTCGACAGCGGTAGCTGCGCCGACGATTTTACTCAGCAATTTGTTAAAGCCTCTTAATTGGGTTCAAGTTAGGACGCAACAAAACGCGCGCCGCCCCTGTTTTGGCCGTACCCTGCAAGCTAAGTGTCCGAGCATGCATGCATGACTCGCACGGATACAACGGAATCGTCTTAAAGTTGCCTTGATTGATGAGGTGTTCACCGTGATGCTTACGGTCATGTGCACTGACATCTACTACGCCACTAGCATACGTGGTGCGTGCATGCGTGAAGCATCAGTAGCTTTCTGTTAGAAGAACGGTCTGCAAGCTGACCATGTGGGAAATCTGTGGATTGACCGATTGAATGCACACATTGATCGATCGGTTGAATCACCAGTGTTCAAACTTCAGAACACTAAAACTGAAGTCTAAACAGGTTTGTGTTGGTGAAGGAAAAAGGTGCAATGCCTCCATGGATGCCGTGCCGCATCTTGCACCGAAACTGAGGTTTGCATGGAACCGATACTAACTACTCCGATCGATGGATGCATGATCCCCCTCAGAGTCAGAGCTCAGTGCATGGCATGGGCCGCATGGCTGCCCGTGCTCCTGCAAGCTAAAGAAACGACGAGCTAGGCAGCTAGCCATCCACTGTCTCCTATCTTCCTCCCTCTGCTTAAACAAATCCGACACCACGGCATATTTGGCCTCCTTGCTCACCTTTTACTCTTAGAGAGCTCGGCATGTCACCTGCTGCATTATGGGACTGTGGTAGGTACTTACCGAACTTCTCTTCCTCGGTAGAAATCAAATTTACTAATTAATCAATAATTTAATTGAACTACTTTAATTAATCACTTAATTAAATTGCTAATTAAACACTTGATGATGTAATCACTTAACTAATAAATTGCTAATTGTTTGCACCCTTCTGAATCGCCGATCCTCGGTAGGTGGCTACTGAGCCGGGATCACTGTGCAGCTTTCTGTCAAGCTTCTCTAGTACGACAGCTGACTCGTGTCATCCGTCAGGCCATCACGAGTTTCGAGCTCACTAAAGGGGTTAGCTTTGTAAATTCGAATGAAATGAAACTAAATTTGTCGAAAACATATTCTAGAGGGCTAAAAAAGCTCGACGGCTTCAACTAATCCAGTGCTTTCGTCTGTTGCAAAGCTACTATAAAATCACTTGCGACTCCAGTGGCGAGCCCTTGGGGGACTAGAGTGGGAGAAGTCCCTTTCCCGGTCGATCTCCTCTCTTCTATCCAAGTTTGAGCAGATATGCTTATACACTTCATACATATGCATGGACATCTACTGCATGCGTGGCTGGTTACAATATCTGCATGTCCAGTCCAGAGAGAGGTTTTGATCAGCCAGTGATGGTCTGGTATACGTCGATTGCTTTGTTTCTGCTCTAGCTTTCAGTCATGTTCTGCACTTTTGTCTATGATTCTCAGCTTCTTCCATGTATATATCTGTGTGAAGGATAGATCAGGAAGTGATGAATATCCATGCAGCGGTGGTGGCGCAGTCTATAGGCTCCGCATTGCGGAGGCGAGCGGCATTGTCGCCGGAGATCGAGGCCGTCGAACACCAAACTAGGATAGAAGAACAAAAAATGGGTCATGTGTCTAGCAGCTTCTGTGTCTGTACTTTTTTGTAGTTCCTCTCTTGCTGGTGACTGTTGTACTTTGTGCCTTCCTTTTGTAGTTGTAGGCCATGGCATTACTCTTCCGTATTGAGATCCGAGGAACTTCTTTTACATGCATGCTACATCTGCCCAGTGTCCTCAAGAAAGACTTTTTTCGGGTGTCAATTAATTGTGTATCTTGTTTTCATGCTTCAGCACTACATACTCTGTAAGTACGTAGCTTTCATGCGCGCTTAATGTTTTTACGGATGCAAAAACTTCGACGGTTTGCGGTTTGCCTGGTACACCTCTTTTTGAAAAAAGTTCGCGAATCTTGAAACAAAATAGTTAATATTAGATGGGAACAAATATTCATAACCTAAAAAATATAGTCTAAACCGGCCTGTCTAATTAATCTGCGAAACTGTATGCTGTACGTGGTTCCGGCCGGCCGGGAGCCAACTAAATGGGAGGGAGAGGATATTGGTGAACTACGCCTTCATGGGAGAACATTAGGATATCGCTGCAGCTTGATTAATTAACAACTGAATCATAATACAGATCATCTGCATTCCTTTTTTTTTTGTTGTTGTGTGTGGAGATGAGTACAGGAATGCTATTTCAACAAGATCACCATCTCAGAGAAAAATTCCAGTGGCTATATGAAGTCTGGATCTGTACTAGAAAGCGCTAATAACACTTCATAATCGAGAACGACATGACAGCACCCAACACATAATGTTGGTGGAACAGTTCATTAAAGAGGACAGATAGTTCGAATGATGATTTCCCTTCAAATTATTGTATTCTATCGGGCCAAAAAGGCACTCCGGTTGGTCGAGTGACTTAATTGAGTCGTCTTCGAAGATAAATGCAATAACGCACCAGCCTGAGATGTTCACGTTGGGTTAAGCGATGGTCATAGCTGTAGCTAAGATTTATCAATGTGTGTCATCTTTGTGATGAGAATTTGGTATGCAGGCAATGACGAAAGAACATAAATGTGACAAACAAGAATACGTTAAGAGGAGAGACAGAGTACTAGACAGAACCGGTAGCCCGGCCCAACTCAACCTTAACTCTGGGCCAGCCCGGTCTCTGACATGTAGCCAGGGGCAGACCCAAGGAGGCGCTAAAGTATGTTTAGATGATGGAACGAGGATAAGGCTGAATGAGATGGGATGGTCTTGTATCATTTGGTTTCATTATTTTAGATGAATGAAATAATTCAATATCTATAGAGAATATTTCTCAAATTTATATCCTACCATCCAGGACGGGATGGTTCCATTCAAGCAACCAAACGTATGGATGACATTTTGTTTGAACCATCTCATCCATGTACCTCTTGGTACAAGCAACCAAACACACTCTAATCGTACTCATGTTGTATCATTGTTTTCCGTTGTATTATGAATTAATGTGATTTTTGTCTCACTATTCGATATTGTTTTGTTATAAGTTAATATTCAAGTATGCTAGTTTGCTTTCTTTGTTAGCTATTCTAAAATTATTAAGTAGCACATCCTTAAATTGTTTAATGAAATGACTATGGACATAATCAACATATATAGCACATATTTAAGGCTAATTATTTGAATATAGAAAAAAATCACATCACCAGCTTAAGCGACGAGGCGTACATGCAGGATCTGAAGGCGCACATAATTGCAAAGGTCTTGTCATCTATTGCTTGTTAGTGTTTACATTTAGTGCGCGTAATTTAAAGGATTTTAGCTACGTAGGATGAATCCATACAATCCATACTAAGGATCGCGAAGGCCTTTATTTTCGTTCTGTGTCCACCCTTGCATGTAGGGTGAGTCCATCGCGCATTATGCTGACCGGCCCTGTGGCTGTGTGTGGACCATGCATGCATGCGTGACCGCGTGTCACACATGTGGAATAGCATAGGACCAAAGGTTGCTGGCTGTTCCAAGGCCAAGGCCATCATGCAAATCGATGGCGGCAGTCAAAAGTCAAAACCATGCATAGCTGCAGACAACGAGAACACGGGAAACAAGAGAGCAGTATTATATCAGGCATATTAACAATGCGTTTTGCCGGTTTAGGCTCTCGTTGATTAGGGTATATATAATAAAATTACCTTAGCTTATTTTTAACATATGTACGTCAACTTTATTTTACGTGGAAGAGTGAAAAAAGAAGAGAGAGAAGAGAACTGGTTCTTATTTAGTAGTAAGCATTACATGGGAGTATAGGTAAATTAATTATGTATAAGAGAGAAGAGATAGTTAATGTACAGTCTCTAAAGTCAACTTTTTGAGATGGCCATTGTATAAGCTAACTTTAGTGCTTACTCTAGATAACATAGACAGAAAATGAAGTAAGCAACTGGCTTTGTTATTGTACTTGCCCTAGTAGTCGTATTCGTGGCCGCAGCAGGGATCATATCATGCAGTATTAGGGGTGAAAACGAGTCAGATACGAGCGGATATTGCTCTTCCCGTATCCTAACCCATATTTTTTTCCGGATTCGGAACTAGATAAGAGTTAGCCGAATTCGGATACGAATCCATATAATTCGGGATACAGATACGGGTTGGATATGCGACGGATTCGGATTAGGAACGGATAAAGATATACGGATAATAGATGTATACATAAAGTAATATATGTTGAATCAAAACATATGAATACGGTAATAGACACACATACATAAGGATAAAGTTATACGGATAATGCAAACATAGTCAGACACATCAATACTTTTAGAAGCACTTCCATTTTATGAAAATGAAATTACAAGTTTTTGCAGCCTCTATGGCATGCATCAATTTTTAGCTAAAGCTTTACAAAGGTCCTGTTTGTTTTAGCTTTTGATTCTAGATTCTGGCCCTAAAAGCAAAATCAGAAACAAACAGCCTAATTTTAGAATCTGATTCTCACAATCCAAATTTCACTCATATACACTAGAATCCACAATCCACTTCATATGTGCTTTTGAATTCCAGCTTTTGGAGAATCACTTCTATAACCACAATCCGAATCAGCTTTTAGAGAATCCAAAGCTGAAATAAACAGCCCAAAATAAAATTGCTACTTTTACTGGGAGATCACCACAACAGCACCGCGCCTTTCATTTTCTACTAAGTTTTCCCCTCTAAAGCATTACGTTTTTTCCATTCTTTGTTTACATCACAAAACGATCAGTCTGCCTTCCTCCCCTCCAATCTTCCCAATTGATGAAATCAGCTTTTCTCAATACTCTGTGTTCAGCATCCTTAGCGCCAATTGCTAAGCATTCCTGAAGTCCTAAAGTCTCGGTGGTTTGCCAAGAGCTTAGCAAAATTGCCGCTTTCCTTATTTGATGCATTGCAATTTTATTACAGTCTTTTACGCATGTTATAGAAACAGAAACCATGGAAATGTTCAGTGTTTTTGTCACTTAAAATGAACTGGCCTGTGAAAAGTACATCTTTTATTTCTCATAATGAGTTGCAGTTAGAGCCCTTCTCAGTATTGTTTTAAACTTCAGTTCAGCCAAAGCAACTTCAATGGTACACAGCAATATGCTCGAAACAAGAGAGTTCACGTTTTACAATTGAAAATACATGGCATAGAGCCATAGACAGTAGGCAGGAGAATTTTTTAAGCAACTAGTCTTCAGAGTTCAAAATATACATTTGCCAAGTTCAAGCCTACTACTATAGAGGCTTTCTCCATGGCTAGATTTCCCCAGTTTTTTTTCTTTTATGGAGCTATGGCTCTCTTTTCATCATCTTTATGGTTATCTAATGGAGCTATGTCGTAATTACTTATCGGACCAATACTTGCATAATGATTTCATCCTTTCCATCAAACTACCCAATAAGATCATCATGTGTCAAAAACTCCAATTTCTCAAAATACTGCTAGCAATACAGATCCATAGAACAATCTGTAGAATTTAAAACGGAGCAGTATTTTAGAGCATTCCTCCTTACAAGCAGAATTGAAAAAGGAATCTTTCAAATTCTTCTCCATTGGGTGAACAGGAGAAGGTTATACACCTCCATTGGGTGTCCGTGTTGGGGTTCTTAGGGCAGTCCCAATGGGCCACATCACCGGTTTCTATAGCATTTAATATGTTGCCATATCAGCAATTTGATGATGTGTCAAGGAATTAAAGAAGAAAGAGAAGGAAACGGTTTCAAGATGCAGAAACGGAGTCGACTCGCAGTCCAACGCGTAGAGAAACCATCGAGTTCAAGGCTGGGGTCGCGTCTTCGTTTCTTTCCCTCCCTCCAGATCTGCCAAGGCCTCCCCACCGCGGGCTCGGCTCCCTGCCTCTCTCCGCGCCTCTCGCTCTCCGCGCTCCCCGCTGCCCCTCGCTCCCCGCCTCCAGGCCTCCCCAGGCTCCGGCTCTCTCCAGCGGAGGCGCTAATCTCCGCCTAATCTCCACCAAAAACTCCAATCTCTAGCTAACGATGAGATTTCCTAAAGATTCGAGTTCCCCATCTCGTAGCGCCACCTGTGTCCGGTCCCATGCCCTAGCTCCACCCAAATCCTTCCCCAATCGCCACCTCCAGAATAGCCGGACCGAACTCTGTTGGAAGGATGTATCGATCCGAAAGAAATATGTACCTCAAGAAAAGAGATCGAGGAAGTCCAATCCGAGTTCCGGAGGGCAGCGGTGCTCCTACCGCCGCTTCTCCAGCATTGGTGATCCCGCCACGGTCCAGCGTTGTCGATCCAACCGCCGGTGGTCGAGACGCCGCTTTGCTCACCACCGGTCCATCCCCTCACGATCCGTACCAAGCAGTGCTAGAACCGGTTCTCCGCAACTGCTCCATGGTAGCCTATGGCATCTTTTGGTGGCTCCTACAATCGTTGATCCATCTCCTAGCAACTCTCAATGGTATGATGTGTATTCTTTTGATTTTTTCATGACTGAACTTTTTCTGTTATGCTCCATGGTATTTATGGCATCACCGGTATGATGTGTATACCTTATTAATTTTAGGAACATAAAAGGATGGCGAAACAATCTGTTCAAATATGATTCAGATCCATATGTTTTTGTCTCTGTGTATTCTCGATCGTAAGTACCACATGGCATTGCTTCATGTGCAGCTAGCCGATCTTAGCGAACCGGCAATAGGGAAAAAGGAAAAACTATGTTGTTTGCTACTGAACCTTATTTATTTTTAGGAACATAAAAAAAACTAGAGCTGCATGATGAATAATTTAAAACGATGGTTGTGTTGGTATGAGTAGACTGTACTTGAGTCGGGCGACCAGAACATGTTGCTCACCTCCCATTTGAAATGCTCGCCTTTGCCTCTGCACAATGTGGAGCAGAACATGCCAAGAGAGTGCATAATACAAAGAACAAAGAGATCGCTTTTGGAGCACCCGCTAAATAGGTCAAGTTTCCTAGTTGCTTGCACAAGCGCTTGAAATAGATCATCTTTCATGGTTTTTGTTGCGCTTTTCTCGCCAAGGAATAAAGAAGTTCATATCATTTTGTTGCTTTGAGTATAATAGTCTGTTGCATGTGACGATGGTTTTCTAGTTCTATGGGTTTACCCAAATGATTTTGTGCAAAGTCCATACATCGTGTCCACTACTCCACTTACACATATTCAGGTGGTTCACATGCTCCATGCATATGTTTTGTACTACCTATGTGTACAAATTCTGAACTGTAAAGCCATGTGCATACTTCTTTTGCAAAGGTATTTCTCTTTTTTTAGATGTGCTTTTGTGCATTTTTTTTGCTTTTGAACTCAAAAGAAGTATGCACATGGCTTTACAGTTCATAATTTGTACACATAGGTAGTACTAAAATTTTGACCTTACAAAGTTGTGCCTATGGCATCACTGGTATGATGTGTATACATTTAGAAATATATGTGATCTGCACTATAAGTAGTTTCTTTACTAGGTGAAAATGCAGCTGTTTTGCTTACTAGACATGGATTGATCAATGTAAGACCTGATTATTTTTAGTTATTGTTGTAGTACAACTAGTGAAGTTCTCTTTTCCTTTTTTCAGGCTTTATCCACCTGGTGGGTTTGTGAGGTATCTAAATAGTCCACAGATTTCTCCGTTGGTGCAGCCAAATCCACTTGACAACCATCCAAATGCAAGTAATCTTCCAGAAAATTTCCATTTTGTTGGTGCTCCAATGACGCAGACCCCATCGCCTACTGCTAGCGATGGACAAAATGGTTCACACGCAAAAGAAACAATTGATATTGAAGATGATGAGCCTGCTAGGTCTGGAGTGCGATTGAATTATACGCATGAAGAAGATGTTAGATTGGTAAGTTAGCTTTCTCGATTTTCTAATCTTGAGTGCGTATGCATGTGAACAAATGTTTACTTTTGCATCACTACAAATGTTTGTTCTTATCCTAATTGTAGGTTAGTGCTTGGTTGCATAATTCAGTTGACCCAATTGATGGAAATGATAGGAAGTCCGATCAATATTGGGCAGATGTTACAAATTGAGTACAATAGCACCACGAAAGTAATCGTAAGAGAAATCAGAACCAATCAAGATCCGCTTTGATCGCATTAAGAAAGCGGTCATCGAGTTCAATGGTCATGGGGAAAAATCACTAAAGTGTACCAAAGTGGCATGAGTGATGACCAAATTATGGATCAAGCAACGCACTCTATGCCTCGTAACATAGTGACAAGCCTTTCAGATTTCAAAGATGCATGGAGGATATTACGACATGAAAGGAAGTGGTCTGCATATTTGAAGAAACTGAGCAAGGAAAAGGACAAGAGTGCAAATAATATACCAACCCATGTCGTGAATGTAGAAGATAATCCTAAAGAGCGTCCTATGGGGCATAAGAGGGCCAAAGATGAGCGCAATGGAAAACGGAAGGCAACAGAGGCTGCAAGTGGGATAACTAAAAAACTAGATAAATTTATTGAAGCAAGTCAAGTGGCTAGGAATGATCGTGAGAAGATGGCGTAAGTCAAAGACAAAGTTTGGCAAACAAGAAGCTAGAAGCAGCCAAGCTTGCGCATAAGACTGCACGTGAGAAAACAAAGTGTAAAATGCTAGAGATTTACAAAGATTTATTGTTTGCTCCTACAAGTGATCTTAGTGAAGAAGCAAAGGGTGAGAGAGAAAGAGCATTGGAGAGCATGAGACTGAGTTTGTTTGCTAAAGATGATTAAGGTATTTACTGAACTGCTCCTACATGAATATTATGTTTGGTAATGCTACCTTTTTGTTCGTCTAATTGCTTTTGGAAGAGGGGTCAATATTTCTGGTGCATGTTCAATTATTCCTGAGGGCCACTACTTTTCTTGGATTTGTGTTGACTGTTTATCATATATTGACAATTCCTTACTAATGTACCAAAAAAAAAGTAAAACTGCCTAATAGATGGAAACAGAGAAATCTTTTGAAGACTTACCATTGAGAGCCATGAAACAAATATAATGCTCTTCTACAATGTCACAGAGCTGGCAAATAAGGACCAAGTATAGAAGTTAGGAATGCTCACTGAAAAGAGGACCAAGTATACAATGTCAAAATGAAAGACAATACTGTGCCTTTTTAATCTTTATGCTCCTCCTTTTTAGGTATCTTTCAAGACAAAGGTCTTCCATCCTAATATTAATAGCAATGGAAGCATATGTCTTGATATTCTTAAGGAGCAAGTGGAGCCTGCTTTGACAATATCTAAGGTTCTCCTTGTCACCCTCGCTCTCTTTATATTTGTACACATACTCCGCTCTTTTAAATTTGATCAGTGCTCAATAAAATGAGTAAATGTAAATGCAGAATTATACAAGTATATATGTTCATCTGATGTGTAGCATTCCTTTTTCATTGCTTCAGATATCAGAACTTTGGCTCTTAATCAATATTTTTTTTCCATATACCTCTGGGAAATTGGAACATTGCTTGTTTCTGCCCTTTTGTCGTGATGATCTGCACTATTTAGAGGCACTGTTGTTGTTGTTTAACCATTGACATAGTGCTCCTTACACATTGGAGTTTCACGTTTGATGTTATTTATTTGTTTTTTTTCTGTTTCTTGTTTCGCATGTACTTTAATCACATGTCAGCAAAAAACTATGATGTTTCTTACTTCAGTTGCATACTTGCACTGAATTCCTTTCCCCTGGATTACTTTAGTGCGTGTATTGGTGCTATTTCATTGACTTACTAGGCTACGTGCTTTGTCAGAGTCGTGAACCTTTCGATTACTCTTTTTAAAACATCTATTCCATTTCTATCTTCCTGTTACGCATTAGCAATGTGTTAACTTTGAGTCGCCCATATGCATACGTAATGTGGTTTTCATTTGATTCTGCATGACTGTGGTAGTCTGTAACAAAGTTATTTCTTTGCATTCAAATTGGGAGAAACAACAATGACAAAAATACTACACTATGAACTAAAACCACAATTTTAAGTTCATGATTATCTCTTTCATTCCCCACACATTAATCTATTAGCTGCTGTAAGGCATAGTCAAATATATTTCATACTTTCAATATCCTACATATAGCAAAGCACTGAGTATGGCATGTCAAAGGCTCAACATATGAGTGGAGCTTAAATAGTTACACCAGGAGTCTAGGATTTCTTCTTTTGGGATTGCTTACGCTGAGTTGCAACAAATGGAAAAAAGGGTAACAATCTAAAATAAGTGCCTTTTCATGAACTGGCAAGATGGTCAGTGAATTCTAAAATCCCACTACTTCTGGAGAGAAACCACCAGAATATTTCTGGAGCTTGAAAAAGGATGATACTAAGTACAAAGAGTCAGCCAGCCGAAAGTCCATTGGGAAGGAAACTGCTTCCAGTTATATTTTTTGCTTGCAAATGTGAACCTGTTATATTTTTTGCATGCAAATGTGAACTAGTGCTGAACTCGATATATTTTTAATGCAAATGTGAACTAGTGTGAACTCAGATCGTGTGAACACCACTAGTGGTATGAACAAATGTGAACCTGTACTGGTGTGAACACCACTAGTGGTATGAACAAGTGTGAACCTGTACTGGTGTGAATTCTTGCGTGCACTCCATAGTATATATGCACATCTTGTCTTTGCTGCGCACATGCATCTTGCCTTCCACATCTTGTCTTTGCTGTGCACTCTTTTCCCCTGGCATCCACATCCTATCCCTGCTGCGCACTCTTTTCCCCTGGCATCCACATCCTATCCTTCAATGGAGCAGCAACCTGAAAACCCTTTGCCTAGTGATTCTCGATTCTCATGAGGAGGAGGACAGATAGATCCAATGGATTTATACTCAATGGAAGATTACCTTCATGAGCAAGAAATATTAGAGGATTTTTGCCGATCATCCGGTGGCTGAATTGAAGGACAAGTGTTGAAGTTTTACAAGGTCAAGGTAGGAGATCTACTCGTGGTCACAAGCAATATGTGGACAGACCTCATGAAGCTTTACAGAGGTTAATGAATGACTACTTCTCATCGAATCTCGCTCTACGATGAAACATTCTTCCGTAGAAGATTTAGGATGAGAAGATCCCTCTTCCTAAGCATAGTTGAGGCCCTGAGTGGCTGGTCTCCATTTTTCACCTTGAGATCAGATGCTATTAACCGCCCAGGGTTCTCACCAATACAAAAGTGCACAGCGGCTATTCGTCAATTGGCAACTGGCTGCCCTGCAGACCAACTTGATGAATATTTAAAGATCGGAGAAAGTACTGCAGTGGAGTGCTTGAAGATGTTTGTGAAGGGGATAACTGAAATATTTGGAGCAGAGTATTTGCGACGCCCCACCGTAGAAGATGTTGAACGCTTGATGCAGATCAACGAGCGTCGTGGGTTCCCTGGCATGTTAGGAAGTATCGATTGCATGCATTGGCACTGGGAGAGATGTCCTGTAGCATGGAAGGGACAATATACTCGTGGTGACCACGGTGTTCCTACAGTCATCCTAGAAGCAGTTGCGACGCACGATCGTTGGATATGGCATGCCTTTTTTGGTGTTGCTGGATCCAATAATGATATCAACGTGCTTAATCAATCTCATTTGTTCGTCGAGCATCTGAGAGGAGAAGCTCCTCAGGTGCAGTACCATGTCAATGGAAGGCAATATAGCAACGGTTATTACCTCACAGATGGGATATACCCAGAGTGGGCTGTTTTTGTCAAATCAATACACCATCCACAGTCAGATAAGCACAAATTATTTGCTGAACATCAAGAAGGGGCAAGGAAGGATGTTGAATGCGCATTTGGGATCTTGCAATCTCGCTTTGCTATTTTGAAGCGACCTGCACGTCTATTTGACCAAGGGGATCTTGATAACATCATGATAGCATGTATCATCCTTCACAACATGATAATCGATGATGAGAGAGATATGGATCTGGTCCCCATTGATTTAAATGAGCCAGGAAGCACGTCGACTGTTCGAGAAGCTACAATCTCTCATGGAGATAATCCAGAGATGGAAGAAGTACTACAAAGAAATGCCAATATTCGTGATCGTGCTACTTATAAATGACTTCAATCGACTTGATTGAGCATATTTGGCATAAGTTTGGGAATTGAATTAATTAGGTAATCGGCCCAAAGAAACAATTATATAGAGAAATATTGTCCAGTATTAGGACTGCATTTTGTTTGTCTAAATATTATTGTCTTATGTTCACTGTTTCCTTTCATTTTTTTATTGGTTATCTGCTGACAAAGTGATTTAGTGGCTGATTCTTCAAGTCATTACCTTACAGGCAAAACTGACTTGCTCTATCATTTATTTTTTCTTGCAGCTCCTTTGGTTATGCTTTGGACTTGGTTTTGCTGTGGTGCCGGATGAACCTCTATTTCATGATTACCGAAATATGATCTACATGTTACCTAAATATTATTTTTTATTCTCATGGCATGCCTATTAAACTTTATGTGGTTATTGTAATGATTCGGACGACAGCGGTATTGCTAGTTGATGGTATTGCTGGACATATTGCTAGTTCATGGTTATCTAAATATTACTTGCAGATGTGAATTCTGGACGTATGTGGTTATTGTAATGATTCTGGACATATTGCTAGACATATGGTTTTGTGGTTGTTCTGTTCTTACATCTTCCTTTTTTTTAAAGTTTTGATTGAGTAGTTGCGATCAGCTTACTGCTATTTCTTGTCTCTTGATGAATGAACTGCTTTGGTATTTTCTTTGATCAAGAATTCAGTTGTAAATGGTGAAATCAAGCAAAATTTGTAATTTAACTGTGATTACTTGTTTTTGTTGTACAAATCGCAGGTTGACTTGATAATGGCAATACCTCCTGCTTTGAGATTTTATCGGCTTACTAGATGCCTTTTATCTGCTGAACTTAGTACATGCACTTGATGCTACTAGATTAAATTTTTTTGAGATTTTCATTTTGCAGTTAATTTGGAGATATTTTTTACCTGAATCACTTTATTAATTCCTTAAGAGACGACCTGATGATTGTTAAAGAACTGCCTTTGAAACTCCAGCTAAAAACTAAGAGGAGACATTCGTTTGATGTAATAAACTGTAACGATGTATTCTGACCAGCTTGGTCCATCACAGCTTGGTCCTTCACAGCTAATCCTTCTCTACTAGTGCTACTTGCATGTAGATATTAAATTTTGTTCACCATAGAAACTACTGGGGAAACTATGCATTGGGAAGCTTAGGTCTAAATGGATGTTTATTGCTCTCTCTCTCCTCTAGAAACCACTCAAAGAAACTGCCCATTGGGACTGCCCTTAGAGAGGCCGGGATTACGTGGTGCTTGAGCTCGGAGACGTCGAAGCAGCGGAAGGAACGAGTGGCCCTGACGCCAGACTTGGCCGTGTATGGAGGGAGCAGCAGTCGATATGGAGGGAGCAACAATCGCCGATCTGGAGGACAGTCGCGGATCTAGAGGACAGCTGCCGATCTGGAGGGAGCAGCCGCCTGGACCGGATTAGGGGGAGCGGCCACCGATCTGGATGTCGCGGCCACACAGGAGGAGACTGAGGAGAGTCGACGCGACTGGGGTCGGGACTCGAGAGTCTCGGGACTGACCGAGAGTCCGAGAGTTAGGACCTTACGCTGTTACCTTAGGGCAGTCCTAACCTATGATTTTTATGAATAGTATCTAAAGCAGAGAGAACAATGAAACTAATATATAGTTTTTCAACTCATGGTTTCTATAAGCAGTGTCTAGAGGAGAAAGAGAGCAATAAATCAACGCATGCACCACAAACACAGCTTGGTTAGTGTGCAGAAACGTCCAACCCCGATTTTGCTCGTTTCTTGTGTCTTAGTACCCGCACCGACCCAGTTTCTTGCATGAGACATGGTTTCTTTGTTTTTCCTTCTCTTCCTTCCTTAATTCCTATGCCACATCAGATTTTTGCTTAGTTGGCAGCGTAATTAATTCTATGGACACCAACTGAGGTGGAGGGTTGGGACTGCCCTTACGCATATGGGCTTTGGGCTGGTCGCTTGGCCCAATAGAATCTGGATATTCCCAGTTTTTCTAGGTATTAGGTGTTTCGAATCCGATCCCAGATCCGGAGTTAAATATTCAGATTCGGCCGGATAGTTAAATCCGATTCCGACTGGATCCAATCCCGGATCGAACTAAAAAAATCTGACCCGTTTTCACTCCTATACAGTATTGCAGTGGATACAGGGCGCGTTTATAATGTGCTTGCTTTTCACGGATAAAAAAGAAAATTAAGAACGCGATTGCCCACAGAGGCTCGGCAAACTATGCGTGAACGAGAGATTGTGATTCTGCGGCATGCGGATCTGGAAGGTAAAGCAAAGTGATCTGAATGTTGATCCATAGACGCGCGTGGGCCTTGTCCGATGAAGCTAGCGCGTTTGTTGAAGAAATAAGGACCTAGTGGCCAAAGTAACGCGTTACACTGTATCGCGTACGACGATATAACGTGTAAAATTTAAGAAATTCGGTCGTATTTTCGGTTTTTATATTATTGTTTTTTAAAAATAGATCGTTAGAACCTGTGAGCGAATCTATGAGCTGCTATAAACCTTCGACGATTCTGTGTTTTTTTTAGAAAACCGCGGTTAGGACTCGTCGGCGAATCTATGGATTGCTATAAACTTTCGATGAATATGTGTGTTTTTTTAGAAAACCGCGGCTATTTTTTAGGGAAATTTGGTTGTATTTTCGGTTTTTGTATTTTTTTTAAAAAAAATTGGGTCATTAGAACCTGTCGGCGAATCTACAGGCTGTTATAAACCTTCGACAAATCTGTGTTTTTTTTAGAAAACCACGGTTAGAATCTGTTGGCGAATCCATGAACTGTTATAAATCTTCGACGAATCCGTGTTTTTTTAGAAAACCGCGGCTGCCTTTCTTTTATGTATTTTCGATTTTTGCTTTTTTTTTTTAGAAAAAGGCCGCTAGGCCCCGTCAGCAAATTCGTGGGTTGCTATAAACCTTTAACGAATCTATGTGTTTTTTGTCGAGACGTATTTTTATTTTTGAGTCCGCTTCTCTAAAAACCGCTGACAGGAGTCAAACGTAAACTGTAGAGGGACCTAAAGTAATCTATTTTTTTCCGGGGTTCGTTCCGCTAAAAACCACCAGGAGGACCTAAATGTAAACCGTAGAGGGACCTAAACGTTATTTTGATATTTTTCAGGTCTATTTTATTAAAAAACCGTCAAAAGGACCTAAACGTAATTTCTAATTTTTCAGAGAACCTCTTCGCGAGGCCGGTGACGTGGCACCGGTCAGGAGCCGGTAATCCTCACCACTTTAATATATAGTATACATAGGTAGCATAGTATTTTGGGTGGTGCTAGGTCTGTTTCTATTAAACATAATAACAATTTATGTACCATTAACCTACCATTACTCTCTAAGAGCAACCCCAACCCACCCCTAAACCTCTCCTATCCTAAATTATAAGGAGACTTAAAAAAATATAAGCTCCAACCCAACCCCTATTATAAGCCTCTATTTTAGAGAGGTACTCTCTCACCCCTATATCTAGGGGGCTTCTCTTTGCCCCTATTATTTTCTTTGGCATTTTTTATTCATTTTAAAATAATAATTCATAGGTGTAAAGTAATAATAATGTTTAGATAAATAATAGGGGTGAGTAATAGGGAGTGTGGGTTGGAGATAAATTTGATGTAGAGTACCTCTAATTTTTATACCACCCCTAAATGAGTGATTTAGGGGGAAAATATAGGGGTTTGGATTAGAGTTGCTCTAAGCCAGCATATATATACATTTTTCTTATTCCTCCTCCTCCTCTTCATCCCTACCGACCCCTCTTTTGTACACCGTCGTTGATGTTGCGTTCCTCTTTCACGTCCCCGCCTACATCTCCACCATGCAGTCTTCACCTCTGATCCACACCCCGCACAGCCAGCCTCCTTTCCGCACCTGTGCGCCACCCTTTCCACTAACGCCGTTCGTCGCCGATGATACATCCCTCTTCCACGTCCATGCCACTATCTCCACCGACGACGTACTCACCTCTCTCACGCCCGCGCCACCAGCTCCACCGGCACCGCCATCCATGGCTCCCTCGTCGGACTGCCATGCTCGTACCGGCCTGGTACGAAGGTGGCCTTGTGTATCCGTCAGGCCATACCTAGGCCTTCTCAGTGGCCAGTCATGCCAACAAAGACACGGCCCGTTGTAGCCCGCGGCCCATCGAGTCCGTGCCGGCAGCACATCATGACCCGACAGCACGCATCATCACCTCTGAAAGCTGCAGTAAGCAACTAAGCAGTAAGCACTTCAGAGCTGTAGGCAGTGGCAAATTAGCAATACTGGTTTACTCCATTATTAGCTTCAGAGGCATTGCGTAACTGTCACATATATACTAGCTAGCTAGCTCCCATGGCCAACTTGGCCGTTCAGATCAAGAGACAAGTTCCTCGGCATCGTCGAGCGCCTGGCCGGATGCGGCGGCGCCGGAGACAAGGATGTCAAGGAGTCAACCAAGTTGTCCACTCTTCAGGTATACTAGGTAGAATCGCGCGCGAATGCCGCGCCGCGAGGGGAAAAGCTGGTATGAATTTTTTTGTAAATCGAATTTGTGGGATCATAGGTTTGGTGTGAGTTTTTTTCCAAATAGAATTTGCGGAACTGTAGGTTTTTTTTTCAAAATAAGTGGAGGAGAAGGGGCCGGAAGCATTTTTTTATGGTCGCAAGACCATCGATCAGTTAGAGATGTATATTGTACTATTATATAGAGTATATAAGCGCAGAACTATGCGGTGTACACAGAGAGATGCATGTCTGAGGAAAATATATCCAGGTTATACGGAGAGTTGGATGCATGAGCAAAATATCGAGGCTAATACGTTGGGTCTTATACAGACAAGCGATAGCTGCGGATAAGGAGTGACAGGGCTAAAAACGGCAGTTCTGGATACAGGGAAAGTGGGACTATTCGACGATTGACGGCACAAAAGACACAATGATTTAAACAGATGATTATACAGGCGGAGGTGCGGTGAAGTAGAGGTCAACCGGGGCTTGTTCGGAAGGTGACGGGGCGTGCTGTACACTGGGAATCCTGAGCAAAAGTAGTTCTATGTCGTTGGCTGTTGCGAGCAGCTGCCTAGTAAAGTTAGTTTAGTGCTGTCTTCGGTTGCCTGTAAGAAATATATGTGCATAAGATTGAATGCAGGAAGGTAAATGTGGTTCTAGGTTTTCTCGTGTATAGGTGTGTGTGAGGAACCTGGTATGGCGTTAACCATCTGTTCTATCGGTGAATAACCTCCTCTTGGCAGACTGCTTTTGCTGAGTAGTGCTGTAACAGAACATCAGGATGTAAGTGATCGCTGGAAGTATAGAACAAAATGTTAGCTGTGGAGTAAGTAGACTGGTAAGGGTTAAGGAACATGAAACCTGTCTTGTTTGTCGGAATAAGTAAGGGCAGGGTCGTTGCTCTGTATAGGTCTCTTTAGCGTGTGTTCTGGTTGTGGTGAAAGCTGTAGGGCAGAGAAGAGCGTGGCGATATGTTTTTACGTGTGACAGACAAAAAGAATTGAACGTGAGTTATGAAATGATAAGAGCAATAACCTGGTCCTGCTGCGGTGTGGTCTGGAGCGTTAGACCAGAAGAGTCGGTGCGCTTGTGCTGTAATATTGTCAAAGCACGTGAGAGAAACAAGGATGTTAAGTATGTAATCTATAGCTCTAAATGTAAATTCGGTATGAAAGGAACAGCGTTGGCTCTGTGAGGTTTATAAATCTGCGGAAGACATGGTTTTTATGGTTGCGGTGAAATAAAGGTATATGTGTTAATCTGTGAGGACTGCTGTAGTTTCAACTAAGCTGGCCATACTGTTAGTGAAGTCCTAACGGGAAGGAAAAGTTTGGAAAGGCAATGCTATAGGTCTTGTCTAATGATGGTGTATACAGGCTGAAATATAAATGGACGTATTAAATCTAGATTAGCTCTAAACGTAAATTCGGTATGAAAGGAACTGCGATTGCTCTGCGAGGTCTATAAATCTGTGGAACACATGCTTTTTACGGTAGTGGTGAAGTAAAAGCGGATGTGTTAATCTGCGAGGATCGCGGTAGTTTCAACTAAGCAGGCCATACTGTTAGCAAAGTTTTAACGGGAAGGAAAAGTTCGGACAGGTGATGGTACAGGTCTGATCTAATGACGGTGTACACAGGTCGGAATATAAATGCATGTCTTAAATTTATGAAAGGCATTAGTATATGTATCTGGGTGTATAGGTTCTACAAACATAAGAGGATTAACGAAAGACAGGTGTAATTCTAGGTGTGTAAATCTGGCCGAAGATTTGTGAGTTTGGATGAGTAAACAGTGCTACTGTAGTGGTGGTACTGGAACGTTGCTTTGTTTAGGCTTGACATAGCATGTTTTTTTAAGGTCTGATGGAGAGATACATGTCTAGAAATGATAGTGGCTCGGTGGGCTCAGTGTGATGTCAGCAGTGAATCAAAGTAAATGATGATGTCGATCAACACAATGTAAGGTTAAGGTTAGGTTTGGATAGCATACCTCAGTAGACACAGATAGATTTGCTGGTCTGGGAATCGAGGGCTTCGATGGCGATGACACATGACATGTTTCTGTCAGGTGATCCTCTCCGTGAGATGGACGTGGGTCTGGTGCGCTTGATCCAGGAAGGTTGCCAGCAGCGATAACAGGAGATAGTTCTTTGGTAATCACAGGTTGGGGATATTGTAGTGTGTCAGGGATGGAAACAGGATCAGCTGGAGTAGGCTGAGATGAGTATTCTAGCTGCGGGGTGCTGGAAGTGGATGCGGAGGGAAGCAAGGGAAGCGTGACGGAGTCAACCTGGTACGAAATTCTTGTGCGTTGTAGGGCACGCCGTGTGACAGAGACTTTGAGGGTATATTGTTTTCCATACAGGCTGGCTATCTGTGGCGGAATGTAGTTCTGTATGCCTTGGCCAGCCGCGATAAGTGAATCGACTGAGCATCCGAGTAACTGTTGGGCCACCTCAGCAAAGAATATGAATTCAGCTGTTATAGGATTTGGGTTGGCAATGTCTGATGGATCGATACCCTGGACGGTAAGGCGATACCTATAGCACAAAAGTGTAATAGAAAGATGTAAGGAACATAGAGTAGCGGTGCAAGCGCACATGATGTTGAGATAGGCAGAAGTAGACCTTGGGGCAGCTGTGGTGAGGCCGCATCTAGAGCATTTGTAAGAGGCACCTTCATGTGATGCCGTTTTCTTGCAAATAGTACATGCCAGGTACCACCATGGCTGGTCTGATGCGAGTTCTCTGATAACGGTATCAACGCTGTAGGAATTTCCCTGTAGAGTATAACGTCATAGAATGTTCTGTGAGGACTGGAAAAGGCGGGAAATATAAGGATAATTGATGGACACACTTCAGAAAGAAAAAGATAACTTACGAAGACATTGTGTGGGTTCAAGTTATAAATTTCCGGAACTGAAGCAATTATTAATGTTTTTTGCACCGGTGGCTCGCCGGTCCATTTAATGAGATGTGGAATCGATGCAAACCTAGGGAATTAATAGCGAAAGAGAAACATATGTGCTATGAGGACAGGAATCAGACCTAAAGTACGGATATGTATGGTTAAGTACACACTAAGTGGAAGAGCAAGCATGAAATGTAAAAAAATACGTGAGGTAAATTGTGTACACAAAATGAATGGAGGAACTGAGAACGTAATCTGATATGCGCTGTTGTGGTGAGTAGAAAGGTGGGAGGGACTACGGAAGTAGGAGGAAATAAAACACGGGAGGCACACGATATGCACTTACGGGATGTCCCAATGAATAACGCGTTGTATTAATTCTGGGCGGTAAGTGTGAAGCGCTGGATAACGCTATCGGAGAAGAAAAGTGTATTCTAAATAGCCAGAACAATGAGGTGGTCGATGTGTGTGCATGGGATAGCGGTGTATGTGCAGTTTAGGAGAGAAGAGGAGCACCTATCTTGTAGAGCAACCACTTCTGGGAGCGCAGGGTTTATATACCATTTACAGACGGTGCTACCTTGCAGAGACAGCTGTCCTGTAATTGGGAAATGAAAATGGTAGAAGCAGGAAACGAAGAAAAATTTAAAAATCCAACATATATTAGATACGGAATGTTAGAATGGAAGGCTAGGTATGGATGTACCTTGACGCAATCTAACCAATAGGCCAGCTAATAGCAGAACAACTGGACCACGATGGGAACCAGCTTGAATTGTTTCGGCATCAAACTGAAGCGGATGAGGTCCCCATAATGTGATTTCTGCGACTTCACTGTTTATAGAAGCGGGTAATGTTTTAGTATATACACAAGGATAACGCTGGGTGGGCAAAAAAAAATGGAAACACATATAGAGGGCAACCAGATTCAACAGAGTTTCGCTACGTGAGTTACGAAGGTGTGCTATTTTTTGAACACGTGAAGTCATATATGGTTTAATAAATATACCTTCCATCACTGATTTGGATATTTCGAATTGGTTTGGGCATACCCTTGACAGAAACTTCCTTTGTGTGTGAGATACTTGTGATAACACCTATAGTGTCTGCAGAGTAATGGTCTTAGTGGTTCTCAGAGGAACACAAAGTAGAGAGATCACTGATATGTAATAGCAATGGTCTAAGATGTATTTGGAAGGATCAACAGATACCTGATAGCAATAATCTATCATCGATTCTTGTTCTGAGGACATTGAATGATGCCAGGGTGCATGCATATATTGGGAAGCTGTCTGGCACAGGAGAGACTTCGATAACATTTGTGTACGCAGTGAATTTTGCCATAAGAACATTATCAACCGGACGATAACTCGACCGTGCATCAGCAACTTCGAAGAACTGAACATAGTATACAGAACCTTCTTTCAGCACTTGGGCAAATCGTGGGACATGCCGTTCTGGTATCTGAGCATCCATGGTTGTTCCCTGTAAACAAGAAGTTAGGATATCAACGGCAGGCTGTAGCGTTTGCGCTGCAGAAAAGAAATTAGGAAGGTAAGCAGAGTAACCTGTTCATCAAGTAATACAAGGTCAAGCCGTAGTATCTTCTGAGGTGCATTGCCGTCAGTGTATTCAGAGAACCGTGTCATCCTAACACGGATTCGCCATTGGTGTGAGGCCTGGGTGATGTCCTTGAGCAGAGTATAGGCCATCTGCATAGGGAAATGCGCTAGGTTAACGAAGAGGAAGAAACACACATTAAACACACTAAAAAGAAAAGGTGGTGAAGAAACAGGCACAGGAATAAAAGCAACTACCTATTATGAAATCAGTGTGAGATAATAGAACAGAGCAACGTCGACATTAAAAGCTATAAAAGGGTGTGATGAAGAGAGGCAACACGTGTAGACTGATATACGGCTTCGATAGGTGACCATATATACCAAATAAATTACAGGTAAAGCAGTAACAGTTGTGATAGAAAAGCAGTTTAGTAAGAAGTCATGGAATAATAGAGTGCGTCGCAGTGATAGAAAAGGATTTCGAATGTGAGAGTGGTAGGCCAACCAAGATAAGAATATGGAAGCGAAGTCCAGAACAAATGGCACCTGGAAGAAGTGCCGGTGTGGCTGATTGTAGAGGACCAACTAAAGATATGAATGGATTTCATGGTAGACGACATTTTTTGTACACGATGCAGATGCGCCATCTTCATTCTCAATTAGAACTGCTAATCCTTCTCTTGAAGTGACTCTGGAAAGAGCAACATATAATTGGCCATGGGTGAAAACATGGTTTCTAAGGTAAACACCTACTCTGGATAATGTCTGTCCCTGGCATTTATTTATAGTCATGGCATAGCAAAGTCGAACCGGGAATTGTCGGCGCATGAGGGTGAACGGCCATTTTGTACTTGTTCCAGAAAGGACTATGCGGGGTATACATACGGCCTCCCCAATATGTGTGCCAGTTATGACTTGCCCTTCTAAGATGCGATCACCGAGTCTTGTTAAAAGCAAACGTGTACCGTTACACAGGCCTAAACTCTGGTTGATATTTCTCAGAAGCACAACAGGAGTACCAATCTTTAGAGATAGTTTATGCTGTGGGTAGTTATTTATGGTAATGGAATGAAGGAACTCTGGTGGGTACAAAACATCGATGTCAGCAGGCTGCTCATTTGTATTAGCAATTGTGTCATAGCTTAAATAATCTCTAGCAATTCCTGGGACTTTCACAAGCATAGCGGCATTTAACTCATCAACAACAGAATTGGTAGGGCACACAATAGCTCGCTGAGCAAGGTATTCTGCATGGTTGTAGTGAATATGGAAATCACTGTACACGAAATTGGTTATAGCTGCTATGCCGTGGCCATCTGTTTTCAAGAGAAGGTCGTCAGGAATATGGATCCACGATTGTTCTAAGCTACCCGGTTGGCAATGAGTCGGTAAACGTCCTTCCCCTACGTCAAGGATCCATTGGCTGAAGCTCTGCATATCTGTCCTTTGTTCTGGACCTAAAGCGGGGTTGAGCAACCGCATGTTAGTTGTCAGCCGTAATATGTCAACAGATTTCCAAAGGGACGATTTAATAATGGAAGCCGCAATTATATCGGCCCGTGTACCACCTTCAATGACAGGTAGCACTTGTCTGAAATCACCACCTAATAACAATGGCTTGCCACCGAATGGTTTGTCTGCATTGGTTGGATCATCAACAGCTAAGACGTCACGCAATGTACGGTCCACAGCTTCGAAACATAGTCTGTGTGTCATCGGTGCCTCATCCCACAGAATCAAAGCTGCTTTACTTATCAATTCCCCAAGAGCAGTACCTCTCTTGATATTACACATGCTTCTGTCATGTATATCGAGGGGGATCCGAAACCTGGAATGAGCTGTACGACCACCAGGCAACAACAAAGATGCGACGCCAGACGATGCCACAGCAAGCACGATGTGGCC
Organism: Guadua angustifolia; assembly: GCA_036346375.1. NCBI lineage: Eukaryota > Viridiplantae > Streptophyta > Magnoliopsida > Poales > Poaceae > Guadua > Guadua angustifolia. The sequence goes on along the minus strand of CM070507.1, from coordinate 5,133,038 downwards.
CTTCGATCTCAAGCTAACAATAATGGCGTTCCATAGAAATGTTTTGCCGGTGCCTCCATGACCGGAAATAAAGAATAAACATTTCTTATTATGTAACAGGGCAGCCATAACTGTGTCATATACATAGCGTTGTTCACTATTGAGGCCGGTATATATCAATTCAGATTGTGCAGCTAATTGTTCTTTGTTGTAGGATAGTTCTTCGAGGATCAATCTATTACTAACATCGTGGTGAGATGACTCTGATGGTAGTGGGAGACCATATGATGGCATGGATAATCCATTAGCTGAGAACATTACATCAAGCTCTCTCAATAGGCTGTCCCTTAATATGGAATCAGGTATGTGATCAGAACCGACCAGAAGTGATCGGTGCAAGGTACGTACGATGTCATCAGCCATATATCTGTAGAACCTATCGAACAAGGCGTGAGCATTAGCAACTTGAGAATACGCTAAGATCGTCATAAGTAAGGTACGTAATTGATATGAGCTGGCCCATATGATTGCCTCCTCAAATAAAGAAACCCATTCAGTGTCGTCGCCAACCAGCCCACGTGCTCGGCACGCCGCATGATAAGTAGGGTATAGGATGCCCTGGTATGTCCTAACATCTTCATAGGACATGGCTCCACGCACGGTCATTAGTAGCATTCGTAAATAGAAACCGTCGCCCGATGAAGGATGGATATGACGAAGCCTACCAATTTTACTCCCTCGTTTTCTCTTTGTCCAGACCTTATCTGTGGCATTCCATGTCCACTGTGTAGGGAATTCACAATACGTTAGTTCGCGTGCCAATGGATACCGTTGATTCGCAATGAACCATTCTGTTAGCATTGTCCTACTTGAATCATGATCCTCGACAATATCGTTAAGATCAGCATCTTCGTGGTATGTAAGGACATGCATGCCTGGCATATGAACAAACAACCGCTCCACAGCTGGTATCCTACCATGTATATCAAACCCAAATATTCTCCAATTCGCCTCACATGCCGATAGATATCGTGATTTAATATACTCAGCAATCTCATCAATACCACTGGTTGTATCAGGGGAGCCACCATGTGTTGGGTGGGTGAATGAATTCGAGGTGCTTGGAACCTCGTGTGCATGGGCAAGGGTTGATGGCCCGTGTGTGGAGGTGGGCACCGTAGAAGCAATAGTAGGCACGGGACGCACATCGGAGGCAACCGGGACATCAGCGAGGGTACGACCAACTGTATGGAAAGACATAGTGACAGAATCAGCACCCTTTGTTATGTATTTGAAGAGATACTTAACAAGGTATGTCTTGTTACACCATTCAACATTTATATGGGCTTGGAATTTTTTGAGCAGAGAAACATTATGAGGTACCACCCATCTGTTATTAAGTCTTATCCCTTGCTTAACAACAAATCTTCCATCGTCACGACGACGATAAAGAGGATATCCATCTTTGTCAACGGCTGTTTCTGCACGGAATGGCTTAGGATACCGTTTCGAACAGTGGCCATCTTTCATGCATGGGCATCTAGGATTAAGGTCACCGCATGGGCCATGAATCATGAACTCTTCAACGAGAGCATATCCTAATGGATCAGTAACCACGTCCGGCAATTCCGCCGAAATGAAACTATCAATCAAAGAAGGCGAAGGATCTCGATCGGATGTAGCTAACCATACAAGTATGTGAACATGAGGAAGCCCTCTTTTTTGGAACTCAACAGTGTACACAACTGCATAGGGAAAAATTGATGGGATCAGCATGGGCATAATAGCGTGGTAAACGGGTAGATGTCTGTGACGTAAAACAGAATGCAGGGCTACCTGCGCGGGTAGGGCCGAATGATGTGCCATCTCTAATATCGGAAATGAATTCCTGTAGCTTCATATGGTAGACACGTATAACCATGTCAGCACGATCATGGGCTTTCTGACCTGGCTCAAATCGAAGCGCGGCAGTTATTTCCGGCCATTTAGGATTACATGTGAACGTAGTGAATAGCTGTGGAGGGCCATAGGAGCGACAGATCGCAATGGAATCATGATAATTTTGTATCATATATCTCTTCCCCCCAGTAAAGCTGGCTGGCAATAAGGTTTTGATCCCAACATCCTTTCCTGTATTGTTTCCTCTGCCAACAGCATCCGATATGCCCTGGTAAGTTTCGGAGCGTAACTTATCTTGGTTATAGAAATAGAAAGCAAGACGACTTGCTTCAATACACGAGTAGGCGTTAACAGTGATTTGATCAGAAAGCCTCCCACAACAGGTGAAGGGGTTAGGCTCACCACTACGGTAATGGCATTCGTAGCAATAGAACTCCATCATAGATGCGTTCAGACGGTTACCCGGAGGTTGTCCATCTATGTCTCTCAGTTTGATGCCCAAATGAAACCCTTTGTCTCCATAGGGGAATAGAAGCGGGTACTGCAGGGCCATAAGAAGCGGATGGACCGGAGAAATGCGCTTTAAACCAGCAGATCGTGATTCCACCACAACATCGAACCTACACGCCTCAATAGATAAATCGCCAACCACTAAAGCGGCTAACTCAGAAGTAGCTGGTAGACAGTACCGTTGGCCATCCACCTTACGCGGGGCAATCAACCTGATGGCAACCTCAGGACTTTCAGGCGATAGCAATCTGTCACGAGCAAGCCTAAATTGCTGTACAATAGGGTTGCATATGTCTAACATAGAGATAAGCGACTGGACAATAGCTGGATCAGGTTGACCAACGGAAGAGGAATCAGACTGAAACACATGCAAGCGGTTCTGCAGTTCGTTCGGTGTATCATAAATATACAGTTGTGCAAACTCTGGGTGGGATCCGGGACTTGGAAGCAAAGATCCAATGCGGTGATGAACAACCCCGTTGATACGGAACACGTAAGGGCCTGCACCGGTATTGATAGCTCTGTCCACATCAACGCCAAGGGAAGCAAAGGTGAAAAGTGAGTTGTAATGACGGATGAGCCGCATAAAAGCGGTAGACCGTGGATCGCCATCAAACCGTATAAGATCCTTCAGAGGAGGCGGGAACGGCCTATGGGGAGGCAAACAGACCTTTCCTTCCCGACAACATAGCTTATAGATAATCCGGGATCGGGTATATGAACTGCGGTAGGCAAGACGCTCTTGGTACCAGAACAACGCACCGCATTTACCACACGTATAGTCAGGTCCACCATAAAACGACCGCTGGGGGTAGGATGCTACAGAAGGACAGGGAAAAGGACAGTGAGCACAAAAGCGATAGCTATGCACACAGCGAAGAAAGATAGTAATTACCTTTCAACAGCTCAACGTAGTCGACTGGCAGAGAATAGCCAGGAGATATAACAGGCGCGTGCTGGATGGAAACTACGGGTAGCGGCAAGACAGAAACCCAACATGAGGGCAAGATACGTAAGAGCACGCAGCTAAGGTAAACAGACAAGCGCCAAGAAAGAAAAAGTATAGACAACCAAGGGATAGGAACCTGTCCTCGCACGTGCTCTACGGGCGTTAGCAATACGTCTCCTCGCTCTGTTCGCACGAGCAACAGCAGGCGAAACAGACGAAGATGACTGCCTCCCTAAACACATGTACGGCAAACATTATGCACGCAAAGCAACACACAGAGAGCAAAAAAGAACAAGCCGACAGTACTGGACAAGGATCGGAGCACACGTCCAAAGGGCAGGATACGCAGGAACGGAAAGAGGATGAAACAGCACGCAACAGCGGACACCATGAGCAATACGTCTAGCATGTTAGGATAACACAGATGAACAAGCACGTTTGTACCAATCGGGTAACCATCTGGAAGAACAAAACAGCGAACATCAAAGACGAAGCGCGCGCACCTACAGAGGGAACCGGAGCGTCTAAGGGCTGCACCGTAGCGTGGGCAAGCTGAATCGATGATGGAGCAAGCGCATCCATAGGCAGCGACGTGAGGTACTCCCCTTGAAGCAATGACAGAACACATTCCAAGAGCAGTAACAAGCAGGAGAAGCCAGGCACGCCGGTGGAGCCGCCGGCAGCACCACGACACGGACCAAGAAAGACAAATCGTTCTCCCTGTGGACAGGGAAAGAGCCACGGGAAGCAAAGCGAAACTACCTCAGCATATGCACGTATGGGCACGTACGTATGGCGAGACAGACGGCGGGGAGCATCCAAAAACAACACACGTGGAAGACGATTTCTGCAATCAACGGAGGCATAGACGATGGGCAAGACCCAAACACAGCACGAGCAGCACACAAACCATATATATATCAAGACGCCAAGCCAGCAATCTAGAATCTGGTATCGAACAGGCGAACAAGGAAACAACCACACATAGGCTAAACGGAAAACACGGACTCAATCGTACACGTAAACTGAAGGAACACACTCACCTCCGATCTCACAAGGCGGAGAGCAAAACCGGGGCAGAGCCGAAGAACGGCGATTCACAGCGAAGCCGAATCTGCAACCGCATAAACAAATCGAATTAGAAAAACTACCTAAACCACAAAAGGAACCAAGAAGACAAGAGGAGCACCAGGGGGGAGCGAACCAGTGGGAAAAGGCTAAGTAGGTGCAGCGGCGGCCACTCGGCGTGAAGAAGAGGAAGCGTCGGCGCACGGACACGCGAGGAAACGGCGGGAGGCGGAGCACTTCCGTGGGGAGCGGTGGGAGGGGCCGAAGAAGCCGCCAATTGGCCCGACGAGCCGAAGAAGCCGCCAATCGCCCGCCGGGCCGAAGAAGCCGCCGATCGCCGAGCCGAAGAAGCCGCCGATCGCCGGGCCGAAGAAGCCGCCGGTCGCCCGCACCGAGGCGGAGCGCAACAGGCGGCGGCCCTGCCAAAGGAAACGCAAGCAGAAGGCAAACGATGAAATCGAGGCTAGCTAACCGAACCGGCGCGAGCAAACGGCAAGGTGGACGAACCAACCGACCTCGGGCCAGGCGGACGGCCCTCGAAGCCGGATGAACAGAAGAAGCCGACGGCCGGGCGCACCGACGCAGGATCGGACGGCAAGAATCGGCGGAGCAGGCGGAGCAAACGAAAAAGCGAAGCGAGACGCAGGCGGAGCAAGCGAAAAAGCGAAGCGAGATGATGGAACCGAAGAGGAGCAAATCCAGCCACAGCTACCAGGCATCGCAGCGACGCGGGGGTCGAGAAACACCGAACGAACGGAACGGAGGGCGCGTCGGCAACAACGGGACGGACAGCGCGAACGGCACCGGAGACGTGGCACGCGCGATCGATCGGCATTCCCAGCCTCTATTATATAGAGTATATGCGTTTGACATTTTCACGCGGAACTGCCTGTTTTGTAATGGAGTAACTCTGCAGAATGAGTTACTGTATTGCTACACTATGATGAATGTGGAAAAATTTGGTTATTTGCCACTTTAAAGATTGACTCTTTGATTATGATGCCACTTGAGTCAATGACATATGGGACTATCTGAGTCAATGAAATGTGGGTCCAGTGGTAAATTTGTGAAGCCATATGTTTGAATGTGGTAATTAACTTAGTGGAGAGCTCACCTGATACATTACTTTTGCAGCACGTTGAGATCAGATCGAGAGATCCCGGTGTGTCAGGAGGATCGAAGCCGGCAGTCAATTAATACTGCTTGCTGATATTCCGAGATCGATCACTGCTTGCGTGCTTTCGTCACTTCCGTTGCCTTGAAAGCGATGCTCTGCTTGCTGGTGTTCGGAATATGATGATCAACTTGTGCGAGTACTGGTTATTATTCTTTCATGCCTTAGTCAAACATGGCGATTGCTTCCTTTATCTGTTCATTTTGTAACTCCTACGAGTGTGCAAGACGCGAGGGTGCTATCTCCACACGCCATGAGGTATGGGTGAGCTGTTTCGCTGTAACTGTATGGTTAATAAAGCAACAATTAGATTGAAAATTTTCCGCACTCTATTGTACAAAATGATCAAATTTTCTGCCTTGTTCGTGCATCGTGTGCAAACGGTGAAACTATCTTGCTTTCCGAGAGAGAAGAAAAATTTAAGCGAGAATGAACCAGAGCCCCCGACTGACTAGTACACAAATACAAGTAGGCAATAGGCGCGCATTTTTCGTAGCCAGAGATGTTTATTGCTGTGTGTACTTATCGCGTCGGAGCAATGGGAGCAAGCATAGTTGTATAAGATGCACAACCGTAATAACTCTCGTGTTGTCCGATTAATTCACTAATCTTGACCCACAAAAAATCGACGACGTAGATTTTTTTTTTTTTTTCCCATTAACGTGGTCATTTATAGCCATCAAAGAGCAAACGTCCTTGAGAAAACACATTATAAGAAGTTGGGTTTAGGGTTCGTTTGGGTGAGCTATGGCTTTCTTGATAAGTTGTCTCTTGGTTTTTTAGGCTGAAAAGTGAATGTAGATTTTTATGAGAGGTTGTTTAGGAAATGGCTAATTTCTCTCCATGTTAAAGGTCTGTTTGTTTTTACTTTTACTTCTGAATTTTAGTTCTAAAAGCAGAATAAAAATAAATAACCCGATTTTAGAATTCGATTCTCACAATCTAGCCTGTCCATATACACTAAAATTCACAATCCATTTCGTATGTGCTTTTGAATTCCAACTTTTGAAAAATCAATTTCTGTACAACCACAATTTAGAATCAGCTATTAGAGAAGGCAAAAATAAACATACCCTAAGCTATAAAAGCGCATATCAGTGTTTTGCTAGTTATATGTGACTTACGACCAACATATATATACAACCAAAATAAACCCCAGTATTCTAAGCAAACTTACGACGAGCTCATTCTTGTGCACCCCAATGTAGCAACTGAAACTCATCAAATAATTTCATAAGAACCTATAGTATTCTAAGCAAACTTACGACGAGCTAAGTATTGATTGATAGAGCCTGTCTTTTTTTTTTCATAAAAAAAAGGGAACACTAGTAGTGCTATAATTAAGGATCGAATATATATATATATATATATATATATATATATATATACACACACACACATACACACACTTATTTATTTATTTATTTTGTGTGTGTGGAAACAGTTCCATACTATTGGGTGCATGAACTCCCACCCTCAATATATCGCTTAAATGATGTCGTTATACCTCTTTATCGTTATGATCATTCTATAATACTGATTATAAGTTATTCCAAAATAAGTTTTTATGAAAAATTTCATCAAAGTCCACTCTTTATAGCATATTTATGTATATACTCATTTTTTATATGGAAAGGTGTATATACAAAAAAAATGGCTTCGATGAATTTTTTCAACCATGTCATATTAGTGTATCCTAAAATTAGTATTTATTAAGTATACCGAAAGTGATCAAGAGATATAACACATTTATTTAAATAATATATTAAAATGTAAGAGTAGGTCCTGCTGGAAGTGTGAAAAATGTTTCCTATCTCCCTGTGTATATGTGCCATATATACCCTAAAAGATATATAACATTAAAATGGATTCACTAGCAAGGTATATTAGATATATAACATTAAAATGGATTCACTAGCAAGGTATATTACTATATGCATGATAGTAGTGAATATTTATACATATGGGGCTCCTAATTTAGCTTAAACACGAAAACTCTGCTATAAGCCTCAACACGAGAAATGCTCTGTATATTATATCCCATAGAGTCTCTTTTTTACGAAAAGGCCCCACAAACACCAAATTTCGCATTTTTTTAAAGGCCCTCGTAAATTCTGAAAATTACATCTAGAACCTTTTTTGCAAAAATACCCCCAAAACCCCAAAAAACTAAAAAAACAGATTTTTTGCCCTTTTTTCCTAAAAGGCCCCCGAAAAACAGAAATTACATTCAAATCCCTTTTAGGTGAAAAGACCCCAAAAAAAACGAAGTTCTATATGCGCCGGTACTGCCACGCGTGGTCTCGATGCGGCTGGTACAGTCACTACCAAAACTTTTAAAAATATGTAAAAGACCCTGAAAAATCTAGAATTTGCCTTTTTTTTGGAAAAGGCCCCCAACATTTTAAAATTACGTATAGATCCCTTTCCCCAAGAAAACCAAAAGAGGAAAAAACATAAGAAATTCTATGAAATTACGTATAGACCCCTTTTCCCAAAAACACCCAAAAATCCGAAGTTTCGCAAGCTTTTCTGTAAAAACTCCTGAAAATTTTTAAAGTTGCGGGAAAACCCTCGGAAATTATTCTATTGATGTGTGGGCGCGTTGCGGCTGGCGCGGCGTATCATTGGAAGATATTCATGACATCACCGAAAGAGATTGCTAATGTGGCCCCAGGATATGGAGAGCATGATGCCCTGGTCTCGTTGTACGAACACATATCATGATATCAACAATGCGATTTGCGGCAGTGATCATATCGTCACGCAGATGCAGTGGATACAAGTATGCAACTGCAGCAAGTGGGCAATTAACAACTCTTTCACACACACACAGATAATCCATCTCGCTTTTCAGGCACAACCAAAAAAAAAAAGTAGTGCAATTGATCAGAACCTCACCAACCAGCCATACATGCCCATGCTTTGCGTGATGAACGAGACTTTGTGATTCTGCTGCATAGCCTGATTATATTTATAATTATATCCCTGAACCGCACTTGCGCCTGCATGCATGGCTGACCCGTTTGGTTACCCACGTCGCCGTGTATAAATAAGTCCCGCAGATCGCTGCGAGAACTCACAACTCACCACTGAAAGAAGCACGCAGCTAAGCAGTTGAGGCTTCCAGATAGGCCGTAGCAGTTAACAGCTCGACGGTATTGTTTCCCTAGCTTCACAAGGAGCAGTGCACTCTGCTCCGCTAGCTCGCTCCCGTACATTAGTACGTAGCCTCATGGCCAACTTCGCCGTTCAGCTGAAGGACAAGTTCCTCGGCCTCGTCGAGCGCGTCGCCGGCTGCAGCCGCGCCGGAGAGAAGGATGCCAAGGAGCCCACCAAGCTGTCGACCGCGCAGGTACACGTTTTACTCAAAACTACCTGTTTTCTACAGTAGTACAACTCTTAGTAGAGAAAGAACTAACCGGATTCTTACTTTTGCAGCACGTTGAGATTAGATCAAGAGATCCCGGTGTGTCAGGAGGATCAAAGCCGGCAGTCAATTAATGCTGCTGATATTTAGATAATTAGCACTGTGTGCGTTCTTCCCTTGCCTTGGAACGATGCTTGATTACTGGTGTTCTGGATGTGCGCGAGCGCACCGAAAATTTCTTTCATGCCTTGTAATTGAACTTGGTGATTTTTTATTGTTCCTTTTGTAATTCCTTCGAGTGTGGGAGCGTGTGAGGTTTGGATATGCTGTTTTGGTGTAACATCGAAGTTTAATAAAGCGGCAATTTGATCAAAATTTTCCACTCAAGTGTATAAAATGTTCAAAAATTCTTGCGCTCTCATTCGTGCATCTCGTGCAAACAGTGATGGAAACTATCGTATTTACCGAGAGAGAGAGAATAAATTTTAAGCGGAGATGGTCCAATCTTGGTAAAAGGAAGTGCCTTTGAATCATACACAAGTTGGCGACTGTAACACCATGCATCCTAAAATTCATTAGCAGATATGCTAGTGGAACTGATTAATGTAAACCGGTAAGGCCATTCCCAGTGCATAGTTTCATTTCTCAGTTTCCAAGAGTACCACATCAGCTTTTATCTAGGTAACCGTGTATTTTAGATTTCATCTAGATGAAACTCTCTCACCTCCCATGAAACTCTCTCTATCTTTCTCTTCATAATTATCTTGCCATGTCACCAAACATGATGATGTGTCATATCATTTAATGAGAATGAAACTTTCATTGTGAATTGAGGTTTGCATTGGATCAAAACATCTAGATAATTAATGCCCTTGGATTACTAGTAGACACCACCTATTGTGATATCGCACTAGAGACACTACATACTTAATGCATTTACTCATCTGTAGATACCACCTAAGAAACTACCCATTGGGAATGCCCTAATAGTACTAAAAGGCGAGATGTTATATTCTCCTTTTTTTAAAAAAAAAACATTATATTCTCCTCTTTTAATGTGTTGTTGTCCTCGGCAGTGTAAAATGCCTAAAAACACTTCTCCATACATGAGTAACATGACTCGTGCCGTTTTGCTGCTACAGGGCAACACACATATAGGGTTGGTACTCTAATACCATCTGTAACCCCCTACAACCATAAATTCGCTAATAGTCTAACCCATCCGTAATACCTCTCTTCGATCTTCGTCGTCACTTTGACCAAAAGAGTTAACTTAGGAAGCACTACAATTTGGACCAACAAATATTATACACTACTGGAACTTAACGTAAACCGTCTATGTGATACCACAGAATAGGATGTTGCAGCGATATTCGCGTTATGCATTTTTCGTAGCCAGATGTTTAAGAGAACTGATCAATGTAAACCGGTTCCACCCCCTCCTCTTTTCGAGCCATGGCGTCCCTCCTCCCCGGCGTCCTGGCTCCCCCTGTGGCCTCCTCCTCCTCCCCGAGTGCTGGTGTCCCTGCTCCCCGCCATCTTAGATGCTTGCGGCCTACGATGAGCCGCTGACGACGGCGCTACAGCGAGGTACATAATCTCTCCACCTCTCTGGCTACTCCCACCATCCCCTGGCGCCGCTGTGCCGCCGCCATGCGCCCATGCCACTGTTGTGCCACCGCTGCCTCTCGCCGTCCGTTTTTTCAAGGTCCAGCACGGCCTACCGTTTGGGCTGTGCCAGCCCAGCCGACGTGCCATGCAAGGGCTATGCCGTACCTATCGGGCCTTGGGCTGGTCCGCAAAAGGCTGATCCAACTCCCAGGTCTACTCATGATATCACCGACGTCCACGGAAGCCAGCAAATAACGGGCATGCTGACGCATGCATGTCACAGGCGAACATTCCTGTTGCTCCAGGGTCATCGCTGGCCTGGTTACTCATGCCATGCGGCCCCAGGATATGGGAAAGGGAAACATGGTGCCCCGGCCTCGTTAATTATACGGTCATGCATAGCAACAATGCGGTTTGCAGTAGTGATCGTATCATCATGCAGCGGATAAAAGTGGGCAATTAACAAATATTTTTTATATATCTATACTACTTTTAATTACGAGTTAGTAACGGTGGTCCGTTTTTCCTTCCCTTCAAAACCGTTATTGTCCCGATCTTCTATACATCGGCAAACGGAGAAAGTTTTAATTCTGTTGGATATGCATACATGTGTGATCTGCGGCGTATCAAACTCTTATCTTAATCAGCCGATTCTATTTCCAAATATTGCACGGCCGAATCTTTTTTATATACTACGCGCATACAACTTCTGAGTTATCATGTGCCTTTGAGTTGCCATATGCATCCTTTCCATTAAATATTTACTTGCATGTGTAGATAAGATCATTTTTTCTTTTTATCTAATCACGTATGGACTTGATTTTGGCCGTCTAGCAGCATACGCATGGCTATGCATGACGTGACTAGATAAATTTGTTATCTCTATCTCTACTAATTCTAATTAAGAGTTGGTGGTGGTACGTCCGTTCTCCACCCTCACCTCGACACGTGTGTGCACCCGCGTGGCTAAGTGGGAAGCGTGCATTGGCCACCTCGATGGATTGGATTGGATCATCCCGTCGCGGGAGGTAAATGAATATACATGACTCATTTATTGCTTTCCTTTCTCCCATTGATCTAGCATTCGAATCGGCAGCGATTGCTTCTGGTGTTTTTCGGATTGGATTGATTGATTCTCTTCCAAAGAAAGCAGAGCTCCGATTCATAGAGTTGGATCTATTCTCGCCTTTTTCCCTTTTATTGCCTTCCTTATTCGACGATTTCTTAATCTGAATTCTATAGATATCTCCTCGGTTATTGAATATATATAACCCCACCGTTTCTTGTCTCTCCTGCAGATGTGTTGATCGAGCTTATCCATTGAGCGGAGGTAACGGCCGATCTTTTTGATCTCATCGATACGGTGCAGGGCAGGTCGCCAGTGGTGGGCGGCGAGATAGACTAGCAGCTGTGTTGGAGTTTGTATGCGGTGGATGATATCAATAGGTTGAGGGAGGCACTCACGGGAGGAGGCGAGGAGGCGGTGGAGCTGGTTGATGGGGTGGGGCTATGGTATGGCCGGAGCAAGGCGTACGAGCCACGCACGTCGCTGATGGTGGCAGCCAAATACGGATGACGTCTACCTCTTCAATACCTTTGCGTCCGTGGGGCAACAGGTGATGCCTATTTCGGTCGATCGATCGATCGATCTCAAATTATGGCGTTACAAATTATGGCCGGAGCAAGTGCTATGATGTTATTATTTAAGTTTGTGAAATTAAAGATAATTTTAAACTTGAATTTGTAAACATGTGCTTGGAATTTATATACTTCGATGAATTGATTTAAACATTTAACCAATGTATATTCAAAATGTACATTATTATTCAGACAAGATTAGCGCTCTTTGTAAATAAATTTTTATCGTAAATTAAGTTTCTGTTGCATCGCACAAATACATAGCTAGTAGAGTCGCTTTTCACGCTGGGGTAAAAGAATGCAATTGATCAGAACCACACCAACCGTGCAGCTGTGCAGGCTTGCATGGACAAGATTTGCGTGGTAAACAAGGCCTTGTGATACTGTTGTACTCCGTTAATATCCCTGCACGGCTTGTGGGGCTGGTGCACTAAAGCTGACGCATTCGGTGACCCACGTCATGCATAAATGAGGCCTGGAGATCACTGCGAGAAGTCACCACTCAGGCACTCACCAGTCACCACACTGAAAGCAGCTAAGCAGTTGAGGCTTCAGAGTTCAGTGTCAGCAGCAACAGTAAAACACTCCTGTTAGCCCGACACAGGCAGTGCAGTCAGCTCCACTGGCTCGATCCCCTACGAAGCATCATGTCTAGCTTCGCCATTCAGCTCAAGGATAAGCTCCTCGGCCTCGTCGGGCGCGTCGCCGGCTGCAGCCGGGCCGGAGACAAGGACGACGTCACAGAGCCAACCAAGTTGTCCACTACTGTTCAGGTTGTTCAGGTATACATTTTACCCAAGGTCCCAAAACAGGCTCTTTGTAGCGTAACTGCTTAAGTAAGTAAGTATATAGGCAGGTAATCAATTCGATTAGGGACTGACAATGCTGTCGCTGGAGTTACTTGTGCAGCGCGTTGAGATTAGATCAAGGAGTGGAGATCCCGATGTTCCGGGAGGATCAGGCTGGTGTCAATGCCTCCCACATCTAAAGATCATTACTAGCTACGCACACGCATGCATCCGTGCGTGCGTGTGCATGCTTCCTTTGCCGGCCTTGCTACGGATCTTGCTGGTGTTGACGTGTTCTACTGAATATGAAGAATGTGTGCTAGTCCTCTTGTTTATTCTTGTTTGTTTCGTTAATTTGTAACTCGGTGAAAGTGTTTTTGTTGTAACTTGTAAGGTTAATAAGACAATAATCTGATTGAATTAAGATTTCAGAAAAAATAAAAGAAGCTCAAGCAAAAATAGGCGAATGACTCGAGTACGAACTAGCTAGCAAGTAGCAAGATGACGCAGATCAGACAGTCATGGGGTGCCGGCCATAGAATGCTTCCCCCCCGAAGAGCCCTATGGCGTGCGGCCGCGGAGTGCATGATCATCTACGAGCTGTCGCCGCAGAGGGGTGCCTTCTCCTCCTGACCCAGACTGCCTGAGACCTGTGACGATGACCTGAATAAAATGCTACTTTATACAAATTCACACAAAACTCTAGTTACCTCGCCTTTGTGACTTTGTCTAATTCATTCTTCCCATCCTAAGGACCAAATTCAATACTAGACCTCCATCTATCCCAAAATGTAAGTCGATTTTGACTTTTTACTGTTTCCAAGGTAAGACTTTAACTATAGTTCTGTATAATAATATACTAGCAAAAACAATAGAAATTATATATTTTTAAAAAATTGCAAGACAAATCTAGTGACGTTACTTTCATATAGTTAATTTATATACTTTAACATGTACTAATGGTTAAGGCTTCATAACTCTGACAATATAGATCCCACGATGAACTATATTTGGGACATACGGAGAAGTAGTCGTGCGTACAACTAGAACTATATAGAAGGCATCATTGGGGCGGGGTTTGACAAATACTGCACCTTAATTGTCGTACTTGAATATTTCTATGGTGGTATGTGATTTATGCCGGAATTAAAATGTTTCATTCGGAATTCCAATATAGTTCAATTAAAATTCCAAACAAGACCGGAGTTTAATGGCGCAGTTAACCTTGTACATTCAATTGTGATACCAAACTTGCCTAGACAGATTAAGTGGAAAACAAGATTTTTACTGTCCTCAAGGTGCGAGAAAGCGAGGAAACTATTTCTATGGCCGGGTTGATCTTCACGTGGTGATTGCTCCCACTACCATATGATTATGACTCACGAATCTCAACGTTAGATTAACATTATTATCTGGTATGTTATTAACATACCAGATCAACAATGCGATTGCAGGTGCACGTTCCAGCCCCTTATAGTATTGTTACTTCCATGAGTAGTGTCCTCAGCACTGATCATAGCATGCAATGCGTTACAAAACGCATTGGCCAGTGGGTAATTAACAACTAGCGACACTCTTTTTTATACGGCCTGTCACTTTTCACGCGTAAAAGAGGACGCGATTGACCGGATAACCTCACCAACCACGCACAACATTTGCGTGCTAAACGCGAGAGGCTAGCTGTGATTCCATTACGATCCGAAGAGTGAGAAGTAGGATCAGTAAGTTCTGAAGAAGAGTGAAAAGTAAAGTGATCCCTAGTTCCCTACACGGCGCTTGCGGGCCTTGTCAGGTGAGGCTGACGCGTTTGGTGGCCCACGCCGTGTATAAACACGCCACGCAGATCGCTGCCAGAACTCACTAGTCAGTAGTCACAACTGAAAGCAGCAAGAGCAGCTAAACAGTTTTCAGCTGACAGGTAGCCGGCGCAGCGACAGTGCAACACTGTTTCCTTAACTTCAGGAGTAGCAGCGCACTCAGGTCCAATAGTCCCATGGCCAACGTCGCCGTTCAGCTTAAGGACAAGTTCCTCGATCGGCCCCGTCGAGCGCGTCGCCGGCTGCGGCCGCGGGGGAGACAAGGACGTCAAGGAGCCAACTGCGTTGTTCACTACTGTTCAGGTATACAATAGTTACACCCGGAACTCACTCACCCCTAACACCCTAAGGGTGCGATCTTCCTATTTTGTAATTGCACTTTCTATCTCCTAATATAATTCATGGCTTTCACTGTTTTCAAAAAAAAAGTTACACCCGGAACTACCTCTTTCGATTGTCGCAATAGTGTGTAGGTAACCTTCCATTAGTACTCCCTCCGTATAGAAAAACAAGTCCTATAATTTAAATGGTTTTATTTAAAAATATAAAGTTTGTTTGTAAATTTAATGTGACTCTTTTTTACTACAACTCTATTTATTCTCTCTCAACCGTATGTATTTATTCGTTACCGCCTATAAAGTATTACTATCTCTTATCTTCCATAACAATTAAGTGAGGGTATCTAAATCATTTTCTTTCGTAGCTTTCTTAATTTCGTCTACTATTATAATAGAAATTAGCAATCAAACCAGTTTTGGATACCATATTAATGTCCAAAACTAAAGCTATTTGTGCCCTGAGTGAGTATTATATTATGTTAACCACGTTCATAATGCAATTTGCCGTTTGGATAGTCACGCTTGATTATAGTATTGGCTGTCGCACGCAGTCTATCATATCACAGAGTGGATAACTGTGGATAATCAACAAATCTCCTCTCCTCGCTTTTTTTTCTTCGATGCTTTCTCTCCTAATATAAATTACACAAATTTTAAAATAAACGAAGGGATAAGTAATCATCATCTACTCTTTATTTGTGCTTTAATATTTATGCAACTGTAAAAAAGAAAAGAAAAATATAGAAGCACTCCCAGAGTGGGAGAGGGGCAGAGGGTCCCTGCCTCCTGGTCTCCCTCTTCTATCCAAGTTTGAGCAGATATGCTTATATACATGAGTACATATTCATGGACAGCTACTGCATGCATGGCTGGATACCGCATTATCTGCATGTCCAGAGAGAGGTCTTGATCAGCCGGTAATGGTCTGGTATACGTTGATTGCTTCTTCGTTTCCGCTCTAGCTTAATTTCAGTCATGCTCTGAACTTCTGTCTATGATTCTCAGCTTCTTTCATGCATCTGTGTGAAGGATAAATCAGGAAGTGATCAATATCCATGGAGCGGTGGCGGCGCAGCCTATAGCCTCCGCATTGCGGAGGCGAGCGGCATTGGCGCCGGAGATCGAGGCCGTTGATCACCAAGACAGGATAGAAGAATAAAAAACGGGTCATGTGTCTAGCAGCTTCTGTTTCTTTACTTTCTGTTGAGCCACTTGCTGTTGATTGTTGTAGCCTGTACCTTTCGTAGTTGTAGGCATTTCTTTTCGGTACTGACTACTGAGATCTGAGGAACTCCTTTTACATGCATGCTACGTCTGTCCACTGTGCTTCAGAAAGATTGTTTCGGGTGTCAATTGTCTATCAGGTTTTCATGCTTCAGTACTACGTACTCCCTGGGTAGTTTTCATGCTTGCTTAACGTTTTTACTGATGCAAAAACTTCAACGGGTTTGATTAGGTACGCCTCTTTTTAAAAAGTTTACAAATCTTAAAGCAAAATGGTTCATATTAGATTATGACAAATACGCATAACCTAGAAAATAGTATAGTTTAAAACGGTCTGTCCAATCTGCTTAACTATATGCAGTACGTGTTTCCGGCCGGGAGCCAAATAAACGCGAGGAAGTTGATGTTAATTAGTAAGTGGTAACTACATCTTCATGGGAGAACATTAGGACAAGGCCGCAGCGTGATTGGCAACAGAATCATAATACTGATCATCTGCATTCCCTTTTTTTGTGTGTGTGTGTGGAGATGAGTACAGGCCGAATGCTATTTCAACAAGCTCATCATCTCATAGAATAATTCCAGTGTCTATGCGAAGTCTGGATCTGTACTAGAAAGGGCCAGCAGCACTTCATAATTAATTGGGAACGACATGACAGCACCCAACACATAAGGTTGGTCGAACACTTTATTAAAGAGTTCGAATGATGATTTTACCTTTCAAATACTCTCTTGCTGCTCTTTCGAAAAAATTTTACCTTTCAAATTATTGTATTTTATTGGGCCAGAAAAGCACTCCGGTTGGTGGGGTGACTTAACTGAGTCGTCATTCGAAGATAAATGCAATAACGCAATAAAGCACCAACCTGAGATGTTCCTGTTGGGTGCAGTCATGCGATGGCTCGAAGCTGTAACTAAGATTTATCAATGTGTGCCATCTTGGCGATGAGAATTCCGTATATAGGCAATGGCGAAAGAACATAAATGTAACAAAGAAGAATACGTTCGAGAAGACAGTATTAAACAGAACGGGCAGCCGACCATTGGCGATCATATTGTATTACTATTTTTCCGTTATATTGTGAATTGATTTTTTTTGTCTCTCTGTTTGTTGTTTTTAATATTAAAGTATGCTGGCTTGTTTTCTTCATTAGCTATCCTAAAAATCTTGAGTAGCATGTCTTTTAAGTTATGTGATGAAATACCTATGAACATAATAAACATCTATAACAAATTTGTAAGGCTAGTTACTTGAATATAGAAAGAAATCACTAAAGGTGCATAAGGTTGCCAAAAGCGTCACCAACGGTTTATTATTGGTCTATGCATTTAGTACGACACAATTTATAGAATTTTAGCTAGGTTAACTTATCCGAATTAGTATTAGTTCTTCGCTAACCACTAGCTTAACCCTCCGGCGGTCCGGCCATCCTTTTATTTTCCTTCTGGGTCTGCCGATGCGTGAGTCCATCATGCATTATGCTGACCGGCCCAGTGTGTTCTGTGTACACATGCGCGTGACCGCTTGTCACGCATGTGGAATAGCAGAGATTCCTCGCTGTTCCAAGGCCAAGGCCATCACGCATATCGATGGCTGCAGTCAAAACCATAACCATACATAGCTGGGGACAACGAGAATACCAAATTGCTCATGTGACCCCTCACACGTTAAGGACGCGACTGCCCACAGAGGCTCAGGAAACCAAGCGGCGTGAACGAGAGATTGTGATTCTGCTGCTGCATGCGGATCTGAATGGCAAAGCAAAGTGATCTGGATGTTGTTCCCCTGCACGCGCGTGGGCCTTATCCGGCGAAGCTGACGCGTTTGGTGACCGGCCACGGCGTGGTAAAATGATGCGCACCATCACCTCTGAAAGCTGCAGCAACCAACTAGGCGGTAAGAGTATCTCCAATGGTACTAGCTATAAAAAATATACATGTTATCTATAGATAGCATATAGACAACATCTCCAATAGATTAGCTATAGCATTATCTATAAAATTAAATATTGGCCCACATGTAATAGGTAATAAGTGCCTTGGAATCAGTTATAGCCTGGCTATACATTAGTAGCCGGTCTATATCTCTCTATTTATTTTTTCCCTTCCACCTAAACAAAACACTGAGATGGCATCCTTATAGCTAGCTGAAGTGGCACCATTGGAGATGCCCTAAGCGCACTTCAGAACTGTAGGCAGTTAAGCACTTCAGAACTGTAGGCAGTAGCGAAGTAGCAATAATGGTTTACTCCGTTGTTAGCTCCAGAGGTATTGCGTAACTGCACATATGTTCTAGCTAGCTAGCTCCCATGGCCAACTTCACCGTTCAGATCAAGGATAGGTTCCAAGGCCTCGTCGAGCTCGTCGCCGTTTGCGGCGGCGCTGGAGACAAGGATGTCAAGGAGCCAACCAAGTTGTCCTTTGCTAAGTATATATGTTTGAGATATTTTCACCCGGAACCGCCTGTTTTGAAGTAATGTGGTAACTCTGCAGACACTGAGTTACTGTATTGCTATGCTATGACCGTGTGGTAATTAACTCGGTGGAGAGCTCACCGGATACATTACTTTTGCAGCACGTTGAGATCGGATCAAGAGATCCCGATGTGTCGGGAGTCGGGAGGACCGAAGCTGGCAGTCAATTAATACTGCACGCTGATATTCCTTCATCAATCGCTTATTGCGTGCTTTCGTAACTTCCGTTGCCTTGAAAGTAGAAAGCGATGCTCTGCTTGCTGGTGTTTACGGAATATGATGAACGTTTTACGTGTGCTTTCGTAACATGGTGTTTGCTTCTTGTGTCTGTTCATTTTGTAACTCCTACGAGTGTACGAGACGCGAGTGTGCTATCTTGTACAAAGTCATTTAATATGGTGTCTCTTAGTTATGAGGTGGATATGTTTCGCTGATGTGGTAGGGGGAAAAGTGCAAAAAATGCTAGAGTCGACTCTTGGTGAAGAGACGACTCTTCACAAGCTCCTAGGCAGAATTAGAGAGTAGCAGTATTAAATAGCATGTTGGCTCTTGTGCATGTCCTTTGTATATGCTTATCTTTTTTGCTTAGAAGAATGTGCTAAGAGACACTCTTGACTCTCCATTGTACATGCCTTTATATCTTTCACACCATGAGGCCTGCGTGTAGTGTTTCGTTGTAACTGTATGGTTAATGAAGCAGTAATTTGATTGAAAATTTCCGCACTCTAGTGTATAAGCCATAAGGGCATCTCCAATGGTACTAGCTATAGGAAATGTCCATATCATCTATAGATAGCATATAGATAACCTCTCCAATAGATTAGCTATAGCATTGTCTATAAAATTAAATATTGGCTCACATGTAATAGATAATAAGTGCCTGGAATCAGTTATAGTCTGACTATACATTAGTAGCCGGTCTATATCTCTCTTCTCATTTTTTCTCTTTCACCTAAGTAAAATGCTGAGATGGCACGCTTATAACTAGCTGAAGTGGCACCATTGGAGATGCCCTAAATGCTCAAATTTTCTGTCTTGTTCATGCATCTTGTGCAAACCGTGAAAATATCTGGCTTTCCGAGAGAAGAAAATTTTAAGCGAAAATGGACCAGAGCCCAGTGGAAAGAGCCTGTGACTGACTCGTACACAAGCACATGTAGGCAGTAGCCGCGCATTTTTCGTAGTGCTGTGTGTACTAAAAGAGAACTGGATTATGTACAAAGATTAAAATGTAAGAAAACACTGCCCAAACTAGGGAATGAGATCAAGATAAAGAGTTTGTTTATGTTGTTCTTTTACATGATGCACATGTAGAGAGAGCTCATTCATAAATAGTCTTTTTTTAGTTTGATATACTCGAAGCAATACTTTTAAATATCCCATCATTTCTATGTTTTTAGATTCCCCAATTTGCAATAACAACAACAACAATAATAATATGCTCCTTTTATATATGGAAAAGAGTATATACAAAAAATAAAGGGTTCCGATGATTTTTTTTAACCATGTTGCATTGGAGCATCTTAGAATTAGTATTTATTAAGTATACCAAAAGTGATAAAGATATATAACACGTTCGTTTTAGTGATATATTGAAAAGGTAGGAGTATGTACTTTGGAAAGTATGAAAAGGCCTCCTATATCTCTCTATATAGTATGTGCCATATATACCATACAAGATATATAACATTAAAATGGATTCACTTGCAAGGTACTCTCTCAGTTTATTTTTATGAGGCGTTTATGCATTTTGAGATTATAAGTTTATAAATTTTGACCAACAATATATATATAGGAAGCCTTTTCTGTACTCTTGAGAGTACATACTCCCACCTCTAATATACCACTTAAATAAACGCTTTATACTTCTTTATCACTCTCAGTATACTCCAATAATAATTCTAAGATACTCCAATACAACATGATTGAAAAAATTTTATCAGACTCTTTATTTTTTTGCTATATACCCTTTTCTATATGTAAAAGGAATATGTAAACAAATTATGCTATAAAGGGTGGATTTTACTGAAATTTTTCGTAGAATTCACTTTGGATCTTATAATCAGTATTAGAGTATACTCAAAAGGATAAAGAGGTATAACAACATCATTTAAACGGTATATTAGAGGTGAAAGTACGTACACTCAGGAGTATGGAAACATTTTCCTATATATATATATATATATATATATATATATATGTTAAAGTTCAGCTTTAAAGGTTGTATCAACTCAAACCGTGCCTTGTAAAAATCAACAGAGGGAGTATATTAATATATTACTATATGCATGATAGTGGTGAACATTTATACATATGGGGCTCCTAATTTAGCTTAAACACGAAAACTCTGCTATAAGCCTCCACAAGAGAAATTATTATTGTCCTTTCGATCATTGGACGACATTCATGACATCACCGAACGAGATTGCTCATGTGGCCCCAGGATATGGAAACCATGATGCCCCCGGCCCCTTTTTACGAACCATGCTTATCATGATATCAACAATGCGATTTGCGGCAGTGATCATATCATCACACGCAGATGCAGTGGATACAAGTATGCAACTGCAACAAGTGGGCAACTAACCACTCGCTTTTCCGGTACAAAAAATAAAATAGTACTCCATCTATTCAGAAATATAAAACGTATTTTAACTTTACACAAGTATTAAGTTTACGGTGAAATTAAAGAAGGTATGAGAGAAAATAACTTAAATACTCTACTTAATTATCTTGAAAGATGAGATATAATACTTTGTATAGGTGATAATAAATAAATGCATATGCTTTAGAGAGAATAAATATGGATACAATAAGAAAAACCTTATTAAATCTATGTACAAGTCTTAGAATTTTAAATAAGATCATTCAAATTATGAGCCTTATATTTCTAACATGAGGAACGTGCAATTGATCAGAACCTCATTACCATACATGCACAAGATTTGCGTGATACACGAGACATTGTGATTCAACTGCACATCTGAATATATTTATAACTAGCAAACTTACCTGCACAACTGTGTGTCTAGATATTATGATGCAATTGTCTTTGATATACAATTCTACTTCTAATTATTGAAACATAATCATATTTGTTATATAGCTCTATTTTTATATGATTAATCTGCATCGTTATAATCTGGTCCTACCAAAATAAGTGGTGGAGATCTTTTCTTTGATATAAAACTCTACTTCCGATTATTGAAATACAATTATATTTGTTATATATGATTAATCTGTATCGTTATAATTTAGCCCCCACCAAAATAAGTGGTGGAGGTTATTCTTTTTTTCTTTTGATTAATATGAGAATTTTTAGAATTTAGAATTAGTGTGAAATTTTTTGCCCATAAAATGAAGGAGGTGCTTTGAATATCACTGGTTGTTTATGTATGTATGTATGTTCCGTGCACGGCGCTAGGGCCTGCATGCATGGCTGACGCGTTTCGTGACCCACGTCGCCGTGTATAAATAAGGCCTGCAGATCGCTGCGAGAACTCACCACTGAAAGCAGCAAGCAGCTAAGCAGTTCAGGCTTCAGAGAAGCCGTGGCAGTTAACAGTTCGACGGTATTGTTTCCCTAGCTTCACAAGGAGCAGTGCACTCTGCTCCGCTAGCTCGCTAGCTTCCGTACGTTAGTACGTAGGCTCATGGCCAACTTCGCCGTTCAGCTGAAGGACAAGTTCCTCGGCCTCGTCGAGCGCGTCGCCGGCTGCAGCCGCGCCGGAGAGAAGGATGCCAAGGAGCCCACCAAGCTGTCGACCGCGCAGGTACACATTTTACTCAAAACTACTCCCTCCGTTTATTTTTATAAGGCGTATTTTGACTTTGCACAAGGATTAAAGTTATGTTGAAATTGAGAAAGATACAAGAAAAAATGACTTAGATGCCCCCACTTAATTATCTTGGAAGATGAAAGATATATTTTGTGTGGGTGGTAATGGATAAATGCATATGGATGAGAGAAAATAAATTGAGGTATAGAAGGAAATGTCTCATTAAATCTACATGCAAGCCTTACATTTGTAAACAAGATCATTCAAAAAATAGACCATTCCCAGTGCATAGTTTCATTTCCCAGTTTCCAAGAGTGCCACATCAGTTTTTATCTAGGTAACTGTGTATTTTGGGTTTCATCTAGATGAAACTCTCTCACCTCCTATGAAACTCTCTCTATCTCTCTTCATAATTACTTTACCATATCACCAAACATGATGATGTGTCATATCATTTAATGAGAATAAAACTCCCATTATGAATGGCTTTATAAAAATAAACGGAGGGAGTACCTGTTTTCTACAGTAGTACAACTCTAGTAGAGAAAGAACTAACCGGATTCTTACTTTTGCAGCACGTTGAAATTAGATCAAGAGATCCCGGTGTGTCTGGAGGATCAAAGCCGGCAGTCAATTAATACTGCTGATATTTAGATAATTATCGCTGTGTGCGTTCTTCCCCTGTCTTGGAACGATGCTTGATTACTGGTGTTCTGGATGTGCGCGAGTGCTCTGAAAATTTCTTTCGTGCCTTGTAATTGAACTTGGTGATTTTTTTTGTTCCTTTTGTAATTCCTTCGAGTGGAGCGTGTGAGGTTTGGATGTGCTGTTTTGATGTAACAGCAAGGTTAATAAAGCAGTAATTTGATCAAAATTTCCCATTCATGTGTATAAATGTTCAAAAATTCTCGCTCTCTCATTCGTGCATCTCGTACAAACAGTGATCGAAACTATATATCGTACGTGTTTCCCAAGAGAGAATAATTTTTAAGCGAAAATGAGTCACAGAGAAGCAGCTGGCGATTGTAACACCATGCGGTCTAAATTTCACTAGCATGTATGCTAGTAGAACTCAATCTAAATTGGCCAAACGGTAATAAAGGGGGGTGTTATCAGGCTAGAAATAGCCCTCGGTATCAGGCTATTTCTGGAGAAAACAGGCATCATACATGACATGTATGACCCATGCATTTTTCGGTATCAGGCTTGAACAGCTTGTGTGACCAGCTGACAGCGCATTAGCGCAACAGCAAGTATCCATTTCTGGAGAAGAAACAAAGGCAGCCAAGCATCATACTCACGACATTTACGGTTTCTCACCTCGAAAATCTACAAGATCACCGGAATAACGATAAGTTTTCGATCCAAGAACTGCGTGCGATCTATTAAGATCTCTACCAATCGCGCGATTGGCGCAGAATACTCCATATATCATATCCTAAGGACTTCCGAAGCGCTTGCAGTGTTCCCACCATTTCGGAGCGATGTGTTCGTTTCGTGGCGTGCCACGGGTTCTATACCTTTTCGGTGTCGCTTTGCAATACCGGCTGTGCGGCGTAGTGGTAAGAGCGCTCGCGCCCACCCCCGCTAGTCGGCTTAGAGCCCGCTTGCCCGTGCACGTTGCCCTATGCGTTTTTTTCCCCGAGCGATGTGTGGTGCGGCCGCGCAAGCTGACGTGTGGTTCTGGTTTTTTGCGAAAAGGACCTAAGAAATTGCTAAAATTACATATAGGTCCTTCCTTTTACATAAAAACCTTTTTACGGAAATATCCTCTGGAAATTAAAAAATATGTCCTGCTCTCCATTTTTTCCCAAAAATAACCCTTCAAAATTTCCGAGATTATATTAAAATCTTTTTTTGGCCAGATTTTTCCAAAAAAACCCAAATTATTTCCGAAAACCAAAACAATTTACATAAAGACCCTTTTCCCCCGGGAATACCCACCAAAAATTCAAAAAATACGTCCTGTTCCACTTTTCCCCAAAAATTTTAGAAATTATATTGAAATCCGTTTTTGGTCCCGTTTTTTTTCAAAAAAAAAAAGCCCTAGAAAACAGTAAGAAAAAGTTTTCCCCAAAAGCCAAAAAAATTCGTTTTACCATCCGATTATATTAGATTCTATTTTTCAAAAAAAAATATTTTACCACCTGATTATATTAGAATCCATTTTCAGCCCCTTTTTTGCGAAAAAACAACTAAAAATATAAATACATCTCTGTTCAATTACTTCGGTAATAACCAAAATTCATTTTATCGCCTGATTATATTAAAATCTGTTTGTGCACCCGATTTTTAAAAACAAAAAATGTTTTACCCGCCCCATTTTTCCCAAAAAGAAAAAATGTTGAAATTCATTTCCTCGATTTTTTACTGAAACAACCTCAAAAATTCCAAACAACGTTTTTCTACCGGACTTTTCGAAAAAACCAAAACAAATCCGAAAATTTGTTTTATCGGCCGATTATATTAAAATATGTTTTTGGCCCCGGTTTTCCCTGAAGAATCCCAACAATTTCCAAAGTTTCATCCAAATCCTTTTTGCGAAAGACCCTTAAAAACGAGAATGCACATGTTTTTCTCATCGGACACGTGGTAGCTGGTGCGGCGTGCGCCGCGTCCACGCTCTCTAGTCATACTAATATAATTTTACTTCTCAAATATGCCATGGCGTTTCCATCGGATGCCTTTTTTACGGAGCCAACCGTTCGAGAGGTAGGCCCACATATTGGTTTTGCACCAACACCTCACCACTTAGAACTAATCTAACTGTATCCCTAAAGAAAAATCGAAGATTTCACGGAATATTCATTTTTGTAACATATTTAACTTTTAGTGCCCTATTTTGCTGCACCAATTGGTTCCAGTTGACAGCCTCGCTATGCAAAGAATTAGATGAGGACCAGAGTTTGACGTACACTTCACAGATGTATCATATTCTATGCAAAGAATTAGATAAGGAGCGTGCACCAGCTAGGTACATTTGAGCATTTTATTTCGGGAAAATTAATCCTATTTTTATTGTAAACATGAAAACTCTACTAAAAGTTTCAGCACGAGCAATTATTCCTGTCCGTTCGATCATGGTCGACGACGCTCATGACATCGCCGACATCCACGGAAGCTAGCTAATAACAGGCATGCTGATGCGTGCATGTCACACATGTAGAATAACGAACATTCTTGATTGCTCCCCGGTCGTCAACTCGTCATAGGCAAAATCATCGTTTTTCAAGTCTTTAGTAATTTTTTTTACAAATCTGACATTTTTCAAATGTAATTGTAAAATAGTCTCATCTCCGATCATAGAAGTTGTCGCGCTCCCACACCGCATAAGGCACTACCGAGCTCCTAGATCTGGGTATCTTTGGTGGCTTGCTGATCTCTAGAGACTCAGTAGCTCCTTCCTCGATGCAAGAACACGATAGATAACACATGTCGTTGGCAGGTGCTTTTATAGTCGAGGATAAGGTTATTTTTATAACTAAAGGATGTCAATTTTTTTAAAAAAATACAGAGTGCTGACAGCCTGACATGATTGCTTATGGCCCTAGTGTATGGGAAAAATGATGCCCGGACTCGTATTCGTATATAACCCATTCGTATTAACAATGAGATTTGCGGCAGTCATCGTACTTATCATTATGCGGCGGATTCAAGTGGGCAATTAACAAATATCTTCTTTTTTATATAGTCTAGTCTTATGTCGCTTTTCACGCACAGGTAAAAGATTGCAAATGATCAGAACCACACCAACCGTGCAGCTTTGCAGGCATGCATGCACAAGTTTTGCGTGGTAAACGAGGTATTATGATTCTGTTTGTACGTCTGAATATCCCTGCACGACGCGTGGGCTGGTGCACTAAAGCTGACGCGTTCAGTGACCCCCGTCGTGCATAAATGAGGCCTGGAGATCGCTGCGAGGAGTCACCACTCACCACACTGAAAGCAGCAAACCGCTAAGCAGTCGAGGCTTCAGAGTTCAGAGTCAGCAGCAACAGTGAAACACTTCCATTAGCCCCACACAGGTAGCAGTGCAGTCAGCGCCGCTGGATTGATCCTATCACCATGTCTAGCTTCGCCGTTCAGCTCAAGGACATGTTCCTCGGCCTCGTTGAGCGCGTCGCCGGCTGCAGCCCCGCCGGAGACAAGGACGACGTCAAAGAGCCAACCAAGTTGCCCACTACTGATCAGGTATACATTTTATCCAAAACTGCATCTTTTAATTGCAGCGTAACTGCGTAAGTAAGTATATATGCAGGTAATCTATTCGATTAGTGACTGACAGTACTGTCGCTGGATTTACTTGAGCAGCGCGTTGAGATTAGGTCAAGGAGTGGAGATCCCAATGTGCCGGGAGGATCAAGCGCTGGGGTCAATGCCTCCAACATCTAAATTAAGATCATTACTAGCTATGCACGCATGCATTCGTGCGTGCGTGCATGCTTCCTTTGCCGGCCTTGCTACGGATCTTGGTGGTGTTCTACTGAATATGAATGAAGAATGTGTGCTAGCCCTTTTGTTTGTTTCGTCAATTTGTGACTCCTACGAATGTGAAAGTGTTTTTGTTGTAACTTGTAAGGTTAATAAAAACAATAATCTGATTGAATTGAGATCTCCTCCTCAATTACACGTGTATATCTTTCAGAGAAACAAAAGAAGCTGAAGCAAAAATAGACCTGTGACTCGTATACGAACTAGCAAAGATGACGCAGATCAGAGCCATCGGGTTGGGTGCCGGCCATAGAAATTTTTTCCCGGAAGAGACCGATGGCGTGCAGCCACGGAGTGCATGCTCATCTACGAGCTGTCGCCGCAGAGAGGTGCCTTCGCGTCCTGACCCAGACTCCCTGAGACCTGTGACGATGATCTGAATAAAATGCTAGCTTACACAAATTCACATAAAACTCTAGTTACCACGTCTTTGTGACTCTGTCTATTCGTTCTTCTCATCCGAAGGACCAAATTCAATACTAGTACTCCCTCTGTCGTAGAATGTAAGTAGTTTTTGACTTTTTACGGTTTCCAACCTATGACTGTAATTATAGTTCTGTTCTGGCAAAAATAATAGAAATTATATATTTTGAAAAATTTTGCAAGACAAATCTAATGACATTAATTTCGTATAGTCAACTTATATATTTTAACATGTACTAATGGTCAAGTTTTCATAACTTTGACCACATGATTCCACGACAATTAAACTACATTTTGAGAATGTGGGAGTACGTAGTAGTTATACGCATACAAGGTACAACTAGAAGGCATTATCTTGCAAATATTGATACACTCAAATATATGTCGAGGATGAGTATTGAGCAAGAAAAGATCCAAATTAACATATTAATGGTTTTTGGGGTTGGGGGTTGGGGTGCGCTTTGACAAATACTGCACCTTAATTGTGAGCATTTTTACGGTGGCATGTGATTTATGCGGGAATTATAATGTTTCATTTGGAACTCCTGTATAATTCATTTAAAATTGCAAACAAGGCCGGAGTCTAATGGCGCGGTTGATCTTGTACATTCAACTGTGATACCAAACTAGTCCAGACATATAAAGTGGAAAACAAGATTTTTGCTCTGTCCTCAAGAAACGGGAAAGCAAGGAAAATATTTCTATGGGTTGAACTTCCCGTGGTTATATCTTGCTCCCACTACTATAAGATTATGACTCGAGGCACTATCGACGACGGTGACAGGACAGTCCTAACGTGAGATAACCATAAAAAGTTATATCAATATACGATCGCCCGCGTAGATTAACATACCAGATCAACAACGCTATTGCAGGTGTTCACGTTCCATTAAAGTATTGTTACTTCCATGAGTAGTGTCCACAACAGTAATCATATATACCATGCAATGGATAC
Source organism: Guadua angustifolia (assembly GCA_036346375.1). Lineage (NCBI taxonomy): Eukaryota > Viridiplantae > Streptophyta > Magnoliopsida > Poales > Poaceae > Guadua > Guadua angustifolia. The sequence continues at coordinate 5,104,551 of CM070507.1, read as the reverse complement.
ATTGGCCATTGGGTAATTCATGCCACTATTCAAGCATAAAAAGAGAACGCGATTGACCAGAACGTCACCAACCAGTCAACCACGCACAACATTTGCGTGCGAAACGCGCGAGACACCGTGATTCCGTTGACGATCTGAAGATCGAGTGAAAAGTAAGTTGTAAAGAGGAGTGAAAAGTGAAGTGATCCCTGCACGGCGCGTGTGGGCCTTGTCTGGTGAGGCTGACGCGTTTGGTGACCCACGCCGTGCATAAATACGGCACGCAGATCGCTGCGAGAACTCACCACTCGTCACAGCTGAGAGCAGCTATACAGTTCTCAGCTGAGAGGTAGCCGTCGCAGCGACAGTGCAACACTGTTTCGTTTGCTTCAGAAGTAGCAGCGCACTCGTCTCCAATAGTCCCATGGCCAGCTTCGCCGTTCAGCTTAAGGAGAAGTTCCACGGCCTCGTCGAGCGCGTCGCCGGCTGCGGCCGCGTAGGGGTGGGCATTTTTAAATCGAAACCGAATTAACCGATTATTTCGGTTTATTCGGTTTTCGAATCGGTTTTTATTTTGATATAATTCGGTTTTCGGTGTTGGTTCGGTTTTTCGCTTTCAAAAACCGAAATAACCGAATAGCATATACAATACTACTTTTATAATATTCTTCCTAAAGCCACTAAATAATTCTCATGTTATAATACATTTATGCATATGTTTAGTATATTTATATGTTCTATTATGCTTATATTGTAATGACATATAAATATTGTGTGAGTTTATCCATACTAAAACCGAACCGATTAAACCGAAAAACCGAATGCCCACCCCTACGGCATGGGGAGACAAGGACGTCAAGGAGCCAACTGCGTTGTCCACAACTGTTCAGTATATAGTAATAGGTGAAATATTCAATGAAAACCACTTATTCCATAAAAACTCAATGAAAACCACCCGTAGAAGTTTTGAAAAAATCTCAAAAAATTATCATATGTAGGGGAGGTGAACTTCTACAATCCTGCAAAATTTGAAGATGAAACTCAATCGCATTTGAAAGATATGAAAAAGACAAACAAAAAAAGAATAGTGCTAAAACAGTGAAAATTACTATTTATGCTGAATTTGTCTTTTTTATATCTTTCAAATACGATTGAGTTTCATCTTCAAATTTTGCAAGATTGTAGAAGTTCACCTCCCCTAAATATGGTAATTTTTTGAGAATTTTTCAAAACTTCTACGGATGATTTCCACAGAGTTTTCATGCAATAGGTGGTTTTCACTAAATATTTCGCCATAGTAATGGCTACTTCCTTGCTTAAGTTTATAAGGCCGATTTCTTTTTGGCACGTATATAGCGAAAATAATTATATTATCTCTAATTATTATCATTAAGCACTATACTTAATGAATGTATGTAGAAATATATAAAATAAAGATAGATATTTATTAAAGGTGAAAGAAAATATCATACTAATTTTACATTGGAATAAAAAAATTCTATATTTATAGACAACATCGTTCAAAAAATAGCCAAATAAACTTGGCATAAATATTTAAATTAAGAGAAATTCGAATAAAAATTAAAGAAATTAGTAATTTGACTTCCATACTCATTTCAAAGTAAATCCATAATTATTTAAAATTTGGAATAATAATTAAATAAAATTAGCAAATTAAAATGATGGGTCTATCTTAAGTACAAGACAAATTAAGTAAACTACAATTCAGAATAAAAAATGAAAAAAAATTAGCAATCGACTTCTATACGATTTCCAAAGTAAATACATAAATATAAAAAATGGAATAATAATTAAACAAAATTATAAAATTAAAACAATGAGTCTATCTCAAGTACAAGCCAAATTAAGTAAAATTCAGAATAAAAATAAAATTATCATACAAATTTCAAAGTAAATCCTAAAAATAAATTCATAATAGTAATAAATAAATTATAAATTTTCATATGAATTTCAATCTATAACTCAAAAAATCCACTCCACGTACGAAAAAATATGCAAACTCTGAATAGGGATGACAATTTTACCCATGGGTTTGAGTACCCGTGGGTACCCGACTCGATAAGAGTGGGTATATGTAACACTTTAGACTAATATGCAAGCTCTGAATAGGGATGGCAGTTTTACCCATGGTTCGGGTACCCGTGGGTACCCAACCCGATAACAGTGGGTATAGGTAGCACTTTAGATCCATGGGTTTACGGGTTTGGGTACCCGATAAGCCCATAAGATGGGTGTGGATGTCAATTTGTACCCATGGGTACCCAATGGGTATCCTATGATATGTGGGTCCACTTTTTTAGAAGTATATTAGAAAAACAAACTCACTGATTGCTCGGCTGAGTCGATTCCTCCCTGATTCCCCTCGCCCCCATCACCTCCCTCCCTTTGCCCCCATCGCCTGATTGCTTCAGCCTCCCTGAGAGAAAGGAGAGATGAGAAGGAGATAGAAGCACAGGTGACCCCTACTCACTCGAAAGGCACTGCTCCCCACGTGTACCCCGAGGTCTAGTGTTCCAACGGACCGAGCCATGGCCTCCGGCGTCTGCGAGGGGGGAGGAGCATGCGGCCGTGAGCGCCCCACCTCTCTCGCTTTCGTCCTTCGCAGTCATAAGACATGTGTGCCCGTGGGCACCCATTGGGTTTGGACATGGACACAGATTTGTACCTGCAATGCTTAGTGGGTTTGGATACACAGGATTTTGTTCGGGTTTGGGTTTAGGTTTAAAGCAGTGGTACCCAAGGTACCCCGATTGCCATCCCTAACTCTGAATAATAATTACTCAATCTGTTCAACTTTATAGGGTTCTCTTGGCACTAAGAACAAGATAGATAACTAAAATTAGAATAATAATTAAAAATTATCAAATTAAAACAATGAATCTATCTCAAGTACAAGATCAATTAAGTAAAATTTGGAATAAAAATAAAATAAAATAAAATAAAATAAAATAAAATAAATAATTTGATTTTCATATAATCTCTAAGGTAAACTCTAAAAATAAATTCAGAATAGTAATAAATGAAAATATAAATTTTCATATGAATTCTAGCCTAAAACTTAAAAAATTCACCCTGTACGATAAAAAATATGCAAAGTTGGAATAATAATTATTGATCATGTTCAAGTTTATAAGGTGTATTTTCTTATGGCACATAGACTAAGATAATATTACAAATGACTATTCAATGATATTGCACAATCCCTAATTATTATCCATACTCGCTATACTATATTCAATGCATGTATGTAGAGAATATAAAAGTAAAGTTGGATATTTATTAGTGGTATACAGGGGAGACCACACTAATTTTATATTAGAATATGAAATACAATATATATTTATGCACAAGAACATTAAAAATACGTCCTATAATTTTTTGACGCAGCGAGTCTATATCAAGTACAAGCCAAATTAACTAAAATTCAAAATAAAAAAATTAGCAATTTTATTTCCATTTGATTGAATGTAGATTTCCTCAGCTTGCAAGTTTGTGCAGGTCTTTCAGAACTCTTCTTGCTCACGTTTTTTTTTTGACACGATTGAATTAAATCCCTAAACAATAACATTCTCTAATAGAAGAGTAAAGAAGCTGAAGCAAAATTTTTTTTTTGAAAGAAACGGCAGGAGCTCTGCCAAATATTTAAGAAAGGAGAGCAAAGATACAAAAATACGAGTAGTTTTGATACAGAGGTAGTATAACTCAGAACTTTATATTACATCACACCAACTACAACTGTAAAGCCAAAGAAGAGAGCCCTAGCATAGCCTAGGTGCAACATGCGAAATCGCTTCCTCCGGCCTGGATTTTCGTCTCTGCTGAAACGTTTTCTATGCCCTCTGAACTTCTTGCATGATGTTGATAATGAAACGCCCATGTTTCTTGCCAAGCGGCCTGGTATTTCCTTCTACATGGTCAGTGAGGAAAACCAGAATGAAGATTTTGTACTTGGATTTGGGATGCTGCATGGTTCCTTTTCGTCATGGATTACAATGGAATAAGACCTCCTGTTAACCATGCCATTCCGGTCATCAATCTAGAGGCTGGCAAGACTGGAAAGTGATGTGCAAGCAACTGTTTGCTAGAGAGCTCTGCTGCTGTCCTTGGTGCGCTGATCTTTGCGGCGGTCTTGTTGTCGGAAAACCTGTTCACCGTCATGGTTGTTAGCTTGCCTGTTAATTCAGACTGGTTGTGTGCCGTCATCTCCAGGTACTTCGAGGTAGATGCTGCTGATGTGATCCTGCATGTGTTGAATCATGTCTTCTGCTGAAGCAAAAATTGACAACACAAACCACTCAAGCAGATGATGGCGGCCGTGGAGTGCGATAGCGCACGATCATCAACAATCTTCATTGTTACTTGAGCATTCTGCTCTATTCACTGCTCCCTTTGGTGTATTCTTTCTTTTTGAAGGACCCAACTGAATAGTGATGTACAGCAAGAAATATTTCGGATAAATTTCACATTTGTATGGAAGATTAGATTTGCTAGGCAATAGTGGTACAAAGGATCGATACAGATTAGATTAGGCAAATTTTGGAGGAAGAAATACCTCACTTTTTTTACCGTTACTGTGTTACTTGATGCAACTAGCCACAACTCTGTTTTTGGGGCTGAGCTCGACTAATACAGCCCAACCCAGGCTCAAAACTTGGCCCAGAGCTAGCTGGATGGGCCCACTCATCCTCGGGTCTACTCTTCTCCTTCCCAACTTGTACCGCTCTACGCAGTACGTACTCTTCTTACTCTGTTCCACCAAAAAAATAAAAAGTAAACTCACCAGATGAATCCGTTACTACAGTTCAGGCCCGCCGCAGCGTATCATCAAGTGTTCCAATCATGACGACAAGCACGCAAACGGTACGATCCATCAAGACCAAATGGACCATGAATCATGTCACCATGCTGGCCCTGGCCTAGTTGGCACAACGCATGCCACATGTGAAAGTGGAATGACGACCGGTCCTGGCTGTTGATCCGGGTTCATCATCCCTGGGGTCAAAGACAGGTATGTCGTAGGCCCCTTTCGGGGCAGGTTTTTATTGTATAGATTTTAAATTTTAATCAGCTATTTAGAGAAGCGGCTATTTGAAAAATCTATTGACTGGAGAATCTAGTCATTTGACAATTCTGATTGTATATGTTGATTGTTGATCGGCGTTGATGATAGATGAGGGTGGTGGAGGGGCCTAGAGACTACGAGGAAGCCTTTGTGCCTGTGACGACTCATGAGAAGCGGAATTCGCAGAATCTGAGTCAGAATCCGCAGAATCAGGTGGGTGACAGTTTCTGTTTCTGTGTACAAATCAGATTCTGATTGTGGGAGAAGCTTTCTATAATCCTCCCGTTCGGCAGATAATCTACTTTTCTTTTAAGTAGAAACTATGCATAAGCTGTCCCGAATAAGGCTGTAGAGAACGGAGGAATACAGAAATAATCGCTTAAAAGGCACTCACAAACATTCCTCCATAAATCTGGTATGCTCTAAATGTAATTCTAAAATAGTGTTATCCCTAACAGTAAAAGCGTCAACAAGCAACATGTATCGCCTGTCGCGCTTCCGCACTGCAAAAGGAGGTACCAAGCTTTAATAGAGCAGCAAGTAATTGTAGATATCGAGGATTCATAGCTTGGTACATTTTTCCATGATGCAAAAGCGCGATAGGTAACACGTGTCACCTACTGTGCTTTTGTGGTTAGGGGTGGAGCTATTTTTGTAATTTCGTTTAGAAGGGGGTTAGATTTACTAAAGGAAAAAATGTCGAATAGCCAGAAAAGTGATGATTTCCAGAATACGAGATCGCTCGTGCGGCTCATCGATTTGGGAGAACAAGATGGCTATGGCCATGTTACTATTATAGTTTATGTTAAGCATAGTGATTTATATATAGTCTTTTAGGATTTAGAAAGTCATGCTAGATGAATCTTAATAGAATTAAGATCCCTACTTTCTTTTAGAATAAAATTCCTACTTTCTTTGAAACGGGATAGATAGAGCTATATAAACACATGGATGGTCATCAAGAATGTAAGCAACCAAGAAGCTACAAACTAACTCATCCAAAGTAAGAGCTACACGAGAAAATTAGAAACTAGGTTATTCTTTAACACTAGATTCTTATATAGGATAAGAATTCTAAAACGTTTGAGCGAGTTGTGAGAGAGCAATAATGCATTTACTTTTTTAAGGTTGTTGAGCGAGTTGTGAGAGAGCAACAATGCATTTACTTTTTAAGGTTGTAAATAAAGAATTTGTGGTCAGTTTCATTAAATAGTTTTGTAGGAACGGATGACGTCAATCAGAGGGGGGGGGTGAATGATTGCGCGGAACCTAAAAGCTTTTTTTTTAAACTTTTTAAACCACCCCAAATCAAACTCAAATTGCTTGAGAGACCAGTTTAGAAGTCTGGGCGACCAGTAGAGCACTTGGGCGACCAGTAGAACACTTGGGCGACCAGTTTGAGCACCTGGGCGACCAGTAGGACACTTGGGCGAGCAGTTTGGGCACTGGCGAAGCAGTAGGGCACTGGACGACCAAGAGGACACTTGGGCAGCAGAGAACACCGGGCGAGCAGTAGGACACCTGGGCGAGCAGTAGGACACCTGGGCGAGCAGGTTGGGCACTTGGGCGAGCAGTTTGGCACTTGGGCGAGCAGGTTGGGCAACCACGTGAACAGTTGGGCGACCACGCGCACAGTCTGGGCGAGCAGACCGACACATGTCCACTAAAATAGAAAACCCTGAAGATCTAGCTGTTGGATTGACGTGAAATTTTAACTGTAGAAACTAGACTCAATTACACAGCTAACACAAAAAGAATCAGGTCAATCGGATCTACGGATCTAAAGTTATGTCCTTCGCAAGATGACTGAATCTGGGCGACCACGCGAGCAATCGGGCGAGCAGGACATCAATCTGGACGACCACAGATTACAGAAGATCTAACCGTTGGATTGATTTGAAATTTTAACTGTAAAAACTAGATTCGATTATGAATCAAACCCAATAAGAATCAATCCGATCGGATCTACGGATCAAAAGATATTACCTTCGCAAGATGATACCTTTGCAAAGAACCGAAACTCGTGATGAACTTCGTGATCGCTATGATGAACAAGACTTCAAGCGATCGATCAACTATGTCGGCCAAGAGCAAATCACAGACGCAAGAAGTAGCTCTCTCGAAGATTGATTTTATTTCATTGTCTAAAGTACTCCAACACAAGAGTACAAACCCTAATATCTCAACGCCTAAACCTCGTCCACATAAACAGGGACACCTCCCTATTTATACAGAGCAAACTCACAGAGATTGACTACGACTCCACTTCCAACATGGAAAGAGTCCGATCTATCTCAACTTGGCCCAACGTGGCCAAAAACAACTCTTGCACGTATGTACACCCCACCACGCTGTAATTACGTGACTAACCACCTCCATGTGCATGTTCTCTAGCCCGAACGCCCCGCATGACATCCTTGACCACCAAGACCTCGATTCCTCCTCGAATCTAGTCCCGAACCTCGCCTCCATGAACCTAGTTCCGGTCCGTCATCGACCACGCTCGCCTCGAGCAACACTCGCACATGGATAAACACACAAACCGTGCACGAGCACAAGTCCACGACTTGACTCAAGGTCAATCCATGCAACCACTCACACGAAAGTGCATTGCATCAAGCGTAATCCATCATGCTATCACCAAGATAATAATTATCTCAACATGGCACACGACAAGCACCACACATGCTATAATCAAAGTCACTTTACAATGCCAATTTCACCATTCAACCAATTTTTCATCACATGATCTCACAATCTCCCCTTGATGAAAACATTGGCAACACCTTTGAACTCCTAACATTGGCATTCACCTCACAAGAACAGATGTAAGAACTTTTGTTTATAAAACAAAAAGACAAACAAGGTGACCAAAAGACAAAGAGAGAAACCCTCCCCCTACAAAGAAGAAACAAAATCTTCCCTTATCTAAAAAGAAATCTCCCCTTATGACAAAGAGAAACTCCCCCTAACAGAAAGAAGAAATGTGTGTGTGAATGTGCAATGTGTGACAAAAAATTTCTCCTTTTGATTCCAAAATTTCTCCCCCTTTGACAATGGATTCATCAAGAAAGCAAAAAGAGAGCAAAAGAGAAACTTCTCCCCCTTTATGTTGATTTTTTATGTACTGAGCATTATGAATCATGCACAAATGTAACAACTTGATCACCAAGTCATGCTATCAACAAGATTTGCACCCTCAAATCTACACATAAACAATGTAGAGTAAGCATAACTAGAAATCAAGTACTATTAACGATTTTTGCATGGCATGATCTCCTTTCTCAACAATCTTAAAACCGAAAACATTGAATTTTTGTGCACTTTATTTGTGCTTTGAAAAAAACTGATTCATTACTTTGATTGCAACAATAACAATTGCAAGGAATTATATGTACCATTAGCCTTACTTTTCAACCATGCCAAGCAATCACAAGCTTAAGGTTTCATGGTTTCGGTCATACACAACCTCTTCCAAGTTCATATCAAAGTGCAATGATAAGGCCTCAGAAAGAAGAAGTGCGACAAGACATAACCTTGTTCTTGCATTTATCAACAATCATTTTTTGCTTTAGCACTTAACTTTTTATATTTAGCACTTTTTCGAGCAGGATCAAGATAGCCAAGAAAGTTCAACCATGACAAGATTAAAATTCAAGTTGTCATTCCATTTAAAAAGTCATGACATAAACTACACCATATATGTATAAACAGGAAGTTGCAAAGACCCTTGTAGGATAAACATGGCTTCAAATGACATGTGTGTGTGAAATACAATGCTCAGTACTTTTACTGTTTTTCATTTTTTTTATTTAAGAAACACACGAAACAAAAAGCATGTTACACAATATTACAAAAACTCCCCCTCAAAACAACCATCTTAAAAAAAACTTCTACAGAATATCACTTGAAGGGATTAAATTGAAAACAAAAGGCTGAAAGAACAAACCTCCCCAAAAGCAACCGAAAGAAACTTTCACCAAAAAGCATTAACTCCTCCTCAAATGGGTAACCAATGAAATCAACAGAGAGGAGATGATGATATACATGTACTTGAGTTATCATGATATGTTCGGTTAGGAATGAGCATGAATCATGACAAAAGACCTAAGCATGAAAGGCATGATATAAGATATAACATTATTGAACATGCCAGAGGACACACAAGAGCATATGAACAACTATCTCATCTCATGCCACAATTATATATCTGTGAATGTAAAAGACATGAGTGTAAAAAAAAATAGCTCACAAAGTAGATGAAGAATTATTGCACATGCCTCTTGAAAACCAGCTCAAGGGTGAGAACCATCCAAGTCTTGATCTCATCTTGCAAAAGACCAAGATCCACTAAGCTTCTGTTCTCCAACCCATTCCTGAAAAACTACATAGCACAAGAAGATGTCGAGGTCTTGGTACTGGGGTTAGAAATAAAGCATTTAGGAATCCAGTACTAAGACACACGACGAGTAGACACAACACGAGTATGCTTGTTCACAAAATCAGATTTACCCTTTCCCGTATTTCTTGCAACAAAAGGTGTTTGCATCACCCTAGGCACAAAATGAGGAGTAAAGCGTGCCTGTCTGAAATTAGACCTAGCCTTAGCTTTTTCTTGCTTCTGTTGTTTGGCTAGCCTAAAGCAAAAATCTACTAAATGTCCATCTTTACCACAATGAGTGCAAGTGTACTTAACATGATGTTTAGCTTTAGGAATGTATAACATTTGCATTCACCATAGTAGAAGATAACACACCAACAGACTTGAAAACAGCTTTTCTTAGGCTCGTTGACAATTTCAATTTTTCACTTTCAAGTGTCTTCACAACAGCTTGGAGCATGTGATTTATGATGAGCATAAGAATCAAAACCTAAACCTTTGTGATGAGTACTGATCTTTGACTTATCTAGAATCATGTTTAGGTTTTTCTTTCCTGTAGTGAACCGTTCTAAAGATTTTTCCAAGTAATCAACCTTTCGAGAAAGAGTTAAACAGCTTATTACAAAGAACGCCCACTTTTCCTTTCTGCTTATGCACAAGTTGAGCATGAGAGAACTTCATGAGTGAGCATAGCATCCGTCATTTGAGAAACCCTAGCATTTGCATCATGCAACTTCAATTCCAAAGATAGCACATTTAGAATAATGAGTTGTATCATACAAATCAATAGTTGAACAACTAGCATTTTTAACATGTTTCTCATTTTCTTTCTTTTCAAAGATTGACTTGTTCTAACAAAGAAACATGTTCTTTCCTTAAGGCGATAACTTCAGATTGTAACACATCACAAGATTTGCAAGAATCATCATCGGGAATTAAAGATCTAAGTCTTGCAATTTCGAATTGGAACTATCAATTTCTAGATCTTTTTCTTTAAGAGCCTTCTTAGATTTTTTAAGTTCAAGCTAATTTAATCATGGCATACTCAAGATCGTCATAGGAAGGTCTCACCTCATCAAAATCGGAGTCATTATCGCTATCCCTTCCAATATGAAACACATGCCGCTGAAGTCATCATCGAATCGCCTTCTTGTCCTTTTTCTTGTCATGTGGCTCATTATCACTCTCAAAGTCTACATCGCTAAGATCACACTCCTCTATGGCGGCTAAGACTTTCTTAGCAACTTTTCAAAATTAGAGCGCCTAGGGTAGTGCGTCTTGAGTCAAGCGCTATACCGGTTCCCTTTCTTCCTTCTTCTTCAACTTGGGACAATTTGTTTTAATATGCCCGGAAGGCCACACTCAAAGCAATTGAAAGACCGAAAATTGTGCCTCCACGCCTCCTCATCCTCACATTGTTGAGTGCTTTAAAAGAACGTGAGGAGATGAGCACAAGATCTTCTTCAGAAGCATCTCAAACTGCTTATCCGAAAAAGAAGCCAATGCGCACAAGGAAACAAAGATGGTGATCCGACGAAGTGTCAAGTTAGCAATAAGTGCATGTGTAGATGTGTTATCACTCTAGGTGATAAAGAATCCATCTCATAAGTTTTCAACCTAGAATACAGATCATCCATGGTCAACGATCCAAATCAACAGTTTGATTGATTGCAAGAATAACCATGCGCCATTCAGAGTTAGAGATCTCAAAATCTTACTAGCATTCTCCTCATCGGATTGTTAACTCCAACACCACGCAAATTGCACAAGATTTTCTCAAATCGAGAGTAAAGATCATCAATTGATTCACCGGTCTCATAACAAAATCGTAAAAATCCTTTTGGTAAATGTTTTTAAGACTTTCTTAATCTTAGTTGAACCTTCATGATAGTCACATAATGTCTTCCAAACCTAATGTGCGAACGTAAATGAGAAACTCGATCAAATTCATTTTCAGAGATTCCTTGAAAATCAAGTTTTTAGCTTTAGCATTTAAATCAACGTCTTTATTATCATTAGTGACTATATCAGAACATCATATGCGAGAGACTTTGCGCCAAACATCATTACCTTGAGCTTCAATATAGGATTGCATGCGACTTTTCCAAGAAGAAAAATTTGAATCATTAAGCATAGGAGGCGATTAACATACTTATCTCGACGCCATACCTCAACCTTGCTCGATACCACTTGTAGGAACGGATGACGCCAATCGAGGGGTGAATGATTGCGCGAACCTAAAAGCTTTTTTTAAACTTTTAAACCACCCCAAATCAAACTCAAATTGCTTGAGAGACCGCTTTAGAAGTCTGGCGACCAAGAGAGCACTTGGGCGACCAAGAGAACACTTGGGCGACCAGTTTGAGCACTGGCGACCAAGAGGACACTTGGCAGGGCTTGGGCACTGGCGAAAGGTAGGGCACTGGACGACCAAGAGGGACACTTGGGCGCAGCAGAGAACACCGGGCGAGCAGAGGACACCGGGCGAGCAGAGGACACCCGGGCGAGCAGGTTGGGCACTTGGGCGAGCAGTTTGGCACTTGGGCGAGCAGGTTGGGCGACCACGTGAACAGTTGGGCGACCACGCGCACAGTCTGGGCGAGCAGACCGACATACGTCCACTAAAATAGAAAACCCCGAAGATCTAGCTGCTGGATTGATGTGAAATTTTAACTATAGAAACTAGACTCAATTACACAGCTAACACAAAAAGAATCAGGTCAATCGGATCTACGGATCTAAAGTTATGTCCTTCGCAAGATGACTGAATCTGGGCGACCACGCGAGCAATCGGGCGAGCAGGACATCAATCTGGGCGACCACAGATTACAGAAGATCTAACCGTTGGATTGATTTGAAATTTTAACTGTAAAAACTAGATTCGATTATGAATCAAACCCAATAAGAATCAATCCGATCGGATCTACGGATCAAAAGATATTACCTTCGCAAGATGATACCTTTGCAAAGAACCGAAACTCGTGATGAACTTCGTGATCGCTATGATGAACAAGACTTCAAGCGATCGATCAACTATGTCGGCCAAGAGCAAATCACGACGCAAGAAGTAGCTCTCTCGAAGATTGATTTTATTTCATTGTCTAAAGTACTCCAACACAAGAGTACAAACCCTAATATCCGAACGCCTAAACCTCGTCCACATAAACAGGGACACCTCCCTATTTATACAGAGCAAACTCACAGAGATTGACTACGACTCCACTTCCAACATGGAAAGAGTCCGTATCTATCTCAACTTGGCCCAACGTGGCCAAAAACAACTCTTGCACGTATGTACAAACCCCACCGCCAGAATTACGTGACTAACCAAATTTCCATGTGCATGTTCTCTAGTCCGAACGTCCCGCATGACATCCTTGACCACCAAGACCTCGATTCCTCCTCGAATCTAGTCCCGAACCTCGCCTCCATGAACCTAGTTCCGTCCCGCATCGACCACGTTCGCCTCGAGCAACACTCGCACATGGATAAACACACAAACTGCACGAGCACAAGTCCACGACTTGACTCAAGGTCAATCCATGCAACCACTCACACGAGTGCATTGCATCAAGCGTAATCCATCATGCTATCACCAAAGATAATAATTATCTCAACATGGCACACGCACAAGCACCACACATGCTATAATCAAAGTCACTTTACAATGCCAATTTCACCATTCAACCAATTTTTCATCACATGATCTCACAAGTTTCTCTCTCGTTGTGGTTGTTTCAACATCGTTATTTTGGTTCTCTTTACGAGATTTATCTTCTTTATTTTTGAAACCGTGAATAATCGTGCCGTATCTTACAAAACTCTGATCCGATCCGAGAGCTGTTGCGATCCAGATCGCTGTTATTGCATGGTGATCCGAGAGCTGTTGCGATCCAGATCGTTATTTTCTACGTGTGAAATATTTTCCTTCGATAACAGTAGAAATGTCGATCCAGATTGCTGCAACATTTTTTTTCTACGCATGAAACATTTTCATTCTATAACAATAGAAATATGCGCGCGCAAAACATATTGCAGACATTAGAAAAAAATATTACACCGAGCGTCCGACAAAATATACTGAGATCAGATGTCTGGTGTTAGGTCTCACCTTATAGTGTTGGATACCGCACGCATTCTGTCATATCACAGAGTGGATAACGGTGTATAATCAACAAATCTCCCCTCCCTGGCTTTTTAAAAATAGGTGTGCCTAGAAATCACTCGGATATTTGATACTATCTCTTTTGGAGGAATAAAAGAATGCGACTGAGAATTTGAGAGATGCTCGCCGACCATATGACATGCGCGGTGGCCGAGAAATTCTGGTTCCGTCGTGGATCTGAAACACAAAAGCCATCTAAATTGTTGCTCGGAATATGGTCGCACGCGCGTGGGCCTTGCTCGTCTGGTAAAGCAAAGCTGAAGCGTTTGGTGACCCGCGCCGTGTATAAATGGAGCAACCGGTGATGGCGAGAGGACTCACCAAGTCGCCAATCGCTGAAAGCAGTAAGCAGCTAAGCAGAGTAAGTAGCAGAAGTGCAATACTATTTCGAGGAGAGGTAGTAGTAGCACAGCTTAACCAGCTAGCTCCCATGGCCACCTTCGCTGCTCAGCTCAAGGACATGTTCTTCGGCCTCGTCGAGCGCGTCACGGGCTACGGCCGTGCCGAAGACAAGGATGCTTCATGTAAGCCTGCATGCCGCTCTCAAAATTAACCCCAACTGAAATCATGAAACACGAAATAAAACGTCAGATTGGCGTAGAGGTATTGTAGATGTGGCAATGGAGTTGCTGATCATGTGCTGATGTGTGTTTTCTTCTGTCTTTCTGCAGGTGGGCAAGAGCCCACCAAGTTGGCATCTGCAGAGGTTTCCCGGACTGAGGAGGTTATTGTGCACCAAAATGAGATCAGATCTAGAAGCGGAGATCCCGTTGTGTCAGGAGGCTCAAAGGGTCAGATCAATGCTAATGGTATCTAGAGATAATTGCCATGTGTTTTCCCTGGCCTTGAGATGATGCTTGCTAGCGTGTTGAAGCGTGTGTCCTAGTAATCTTTCACCTTAATTTCCTGCGGTTGTAATTTGCTCCTACGAGTGTGCGAGCTTGCTACGTACTACCTATCTTGTCATCTTAACTTCCTGATCTAGTTTTTGTGTGCCTTTTTTTCGTGCCTGTAAGGCTCATAAAGCAGTAATCTGATGAACCTTTTTTTCGATCTCCTCAAGTACGTGTTTTTCGAAGTTCCTGTCTCGGTTAAGTGTCCTATCCTATACATATATTTACACGGTGAAGCAAATATGAAAGGATGTTTGAAGCGAAATGGGCCTGTGAGGCTGAGTCTGAGATCATACACAGGCTAGCGATAGCCTTGTATCCTCTCTCTCAGCTTGATAGCCTTGTATCCTTCTCTCTCCCCACTCCTCTCCTTCTTTTGAGATGGAGATGGCATTGTATTCTTCGTGGCCAGGTGTTGTGTTGCTATCAGATTATCCGGGTGGATATGACCAAAACGAGGAGCCAGGGAGCGTTGGGTCCAGCTCTTACATCTGGACCTGGAGCTCTGCTAGCTCACAAACATCAGAAAATGTGTGCGGCCTTTTGCAGATGGCTGGAAAAGCTCGTAACCTGACCGTGAAACGCTGTAAGGGGGGCGACTTGGACAGCGTAACAGCCAGTAAACCATCTCTGGAGAAGAACCAGGGCCCTATCCGTTACCCATCAACTGTTACCTCCTGGCCTCCAAATTTTACGCGATTATCAACTACTACAACAATACCCACGGTAGAAGCGACTACCGACTAGTGATCAATTGATCCAAGAGATTTTTTTTTGAAATAAATTGATCCAAGAGATCAAAATCCACTTTTCACATAAACGTACTGAATACTGATCAAACGACAGATCAAAGATCAAAGATGGGATCACCCCAGTTTCGAAGTCATCATCCAGGGCTGGACTACCTAACACGTAAACCAATCTTCAAGTAACACGGGGGAAGGGAGAAAGGTATACAAGGATAAGGGAGGACCGTAGGATGGGAAACGGAGGGCGGAGGAGGCGTCCGTCATCCTGCAGCGCGAGAGCGACGCCTGTGTCCGCGAATCCGGCCACGTTCGTGAGCCCCCACAGCCTGCGTCTCGGCGAAGCAACGGCGGCTACGTGGATTCCTGGGACACTGCGGAACGCGACAACTGACAGCCGCGCCCGCGCGCGAAGTTAACCGAAGAATCCGGGGTCCCTTCACCACCCGACGAGCTTACCCCGCGGTAAACCTTTCGCACGAGCGTTTCGCCGTGAATCCTGAGCAGCTGAGCTTCTCGCGGACAAGTTCACCGGGCGGTGAACGGCCACCCTCCCCCCCACTCGCTGAGTCGCTGTCCCTGGCGAACTTTCAAAAAGGAGGCCGAGAAGAAAAGTCGCTGCTTGCTGCTCTTACAGCTCACAAGCGGATTCCAAAAGCCCAGTTCGATCGTTCGTTAAGCCTGCGGTGACATCCAGTCCACGGTGCCATGGCGGCCGCGGCGCGCGCGATCATCTGCGAGGTGGCGCCGCAGAAGGTGGCACCGTCTCCGCAGCCGAGGCGGGACGGCGGGAAGATCATGCTCCAGCCCCGCCTCTGCACGCTCCGGTCGTACGGCGCAGGCAGCGGCGTGGTGACGCGGAAGAGGCAAGTGGGGGAGGAAGAGGCGACCGGCGGCGCGGCCGCCGGGGACCGGGGCTCCCCGTTCTTCGCGTCGCTCGCCGACTACATCGAGAGCTCCCGCAAGAGCCATCACTTCGAGACCATCTCCGGCCGCATCGCCATGGTCCGCGCCTTCACCCTGCCTTGTTCCTCACTCGTCGTTATAAATTCAGCCGTTCGATTGGAGATCAACGGTGTGAAACAACTTGGAGCTTACCGTTCCCTTTTGTTCGTCACTTCAGGTTGTGTTCGCGGCGGCCGTGGCGGTGGAGGTGACGACGGGGAACTCGCTGTTCAAGAAGCTGGACACGATGGAGATCGAGGAGGCGGCAGGGTTGTGCCTGGCCGTGGTCGCCTGCGCCGCCACATTCGCGTGGGTGTCCAGCGCGCGCAATAGGATCGGGCAGATGTTCACGCTGGGATGCAGCTCCTTCGTCGACTCGCTCATCGACAACATCGTCGAGGCGATCTTCTCCGAGTGCGAGCCGCAGGATTGGTCCGACGACGCCTAACAGTGCTCAGTATATAGAACACATGTATACGTGTAGATAGACGGTATATAAACAGGATGTATAGAGCAAGTATAGATCGATAGAGTTGCATGTCAAGCGAGAACTACGCATTTCACAAGCTTTGTCATCGCTGCACAAAAGCGGGAAAGGTTGTTCTGTATCGTCAGAGATGGATCATGCCAGACGCAGATGCTACAGAGTTCAGAACTTCAGATCATCTGAAAGCTCTTGCAGAGGGTTTTGCAAATTGCGATCTGTGATTAGAGCTTTGCTATCTTAATGTTTTTGTGTAGTCAGGCAGTCATGTAAGGCTGTGAAATGTACAGATCTCCTCATAGATACAGTATAGTATGCTGGGGTGGAGCAGCCTCTTGAATTCACTATACCTACTCACTAGAGCTAGTAAGCTTGAGAATTAGAGACAAGCATGTAATCAAAACCATGTACTTTTCTGAGGAATGAAATATGGAGTCTTGAGTATGGTAAATACATGGACTGCGGAAAAATTATACTTTACGTTTTATCATTCTCATTTTATTTAAGTATCTTTCGAATTGTAGCATCTGTTATAACTAGCCGGTAAAGAACCATGAGCTGATGAGCGATCCCTTTGGGAAGAACTGAATGCTGTGGCATGCAGACAAAATTGCGATCATTAAGTTTGAACGACAAAATTGTGGCCATGACTTCCATTGCATTTGGTCGAAGTCTTTTGCTTACAGTGAGGGTTGTGTTTTCAGACTGACATACAATGAAAATCAAAGACCTTTCCTTTCAGAGTTTGAACTTTACAGCTTTCCCCTTTTTTTTCCAACAATATTGAATTCAATCATGCATGTTAGGACATTCAAGTCACATTGCAATCAAGAGACATTCTCTATTGCTTCGATGCACCCCAACACGCTGGCCTTCTGGGACATTGCAGACATGAGAGCTTCATGAGCCACTTTGTTGTTCTTCAGAAGTGATGCAGCGATCAGGACCTGCAAGACCAAAAATACGTTGCATCAGTCGACATGTTAAAATGTTTTTGCTTACGCTAGTTCGAAAATGAGACAATGGATAACTCACTGCCCATCTGGTAAGGTTTTGTTGCTGATCTTTGCTTAGTTGTGGCTTAGCCCTATTTATGAATCTCTGGAAGCAAACAAATAGGACTGCTTCAGATGCATTTTTTTCAAGAGAAATCAGAAAGAAACTGTGAAAATATAGAACCCAAAAGGAGTTGAGAAATTCGTAAAGCACCTGAAGTGTGAAAAGATCTGCTGACTGACCAACAACTTTGTCATATTCTAGACCTTCAGCAGCCAGTCCGGCCATTGACACTACAGCTAATCTGATAAATTCCATAGATGTCAGTAGCTTGTCGGCAGTGTAATGAGCAAGTTTATATTGTAGTCTCATGTTGAATGCAGTAAGTGAAGCCGGATGCAATATAACCAGGAGTACGCAAAAAAAGTTTAAACAAGAGTTACCTGTCTAGATCCTTTTGATCAAGCTGCCCACTGTATATTAGCTTTTGTAGTTGCTCATCAACCAAATTAACATGCTCCTTTCCAATGTCCAAAGAATATCCCAGAATAGGTAGGCCAATCAAGTAGGCGACTAATTTTCCAGGAAAGCTTTACAGTTAGAAAATTACTAGTTTTACATATACTCTTGTTGCAGGAAAAGAGAACACACGTACTCAAAAAATGAGCAGCTTCATGCCTAGCAATTCTCTCCTGGTAGTCAGGAAAAACTGTTGAAAACGCACCAATTGCTGCTTGCAGAAGACTGTGATAATGGAATGAACACTAAGATATATCTTGATAAATATGCAACATTTTTTCATTGAGCATGCAGAGATATTTCAAGCCTTTTATCTTGTCACTCTGTCTTGAATGATACGATGCGAGAATTCAGCAACAATCTGTATATCAGTATATTCTACTTTAAAAGATTCAAAGATGCCGGTCTTGCTCTTTACATGCCTAAGCAAATATTACTTCAACGAAAGGATGATAATTTTTGCTGCTGGATAATTGGAGATATATCCATTTAAAATATTGTAAAAGATCACATGTCTGGAGAATTCGATGACTGCTCTTCCAAACTTGCATAGACTTATCAGCAGAGACAATAAACACATACCCTGTCGGCTCAAAAAAAAAAAACACATACCCTGGAGAAACGCTTCCGATAGCCAGTACTACCAATGAAATGCTTCCAATCAAGTAGGGAACAAAGAAGCCCCAATCCTGAGATACAGAATTTCGGAAAGGTGTGTTCTCAACTTCTCATCTTAGTTGAAATTACATGGATTGTTTTAGTTGCTGCAAAAAAAGCAGCACAGAGAGAAGGAAGCAAGGAAATACCCCAGGGAGCTGGCCTGCAAGGACGGCTAAGAATCCGGTGGTACCGACAACCGTAAACAAAAATGCTGCCTGCATGATTAGATAAAAGGAAATGCAGGATTACATTCTGAACAGCTCAAGACATTTTAGCAACAAATGGTACTACTATTGTGCATGTGAAGTGCTAATTCCACAAATTCCACTAAACCATCATGCTCTGTTGCACCTTTGGCTAACGAATGGTATACTTTTTTCAGTTGTGGAGCAGGCCTTACATCATTTCTAACACTTGGAATCGCGAGGTTCTCAGCATTCTTTATTCCAAGGGTGGTGAGCTCTCTCAGAGATGTCTGTTCACAGCTCAGAACAAGGCAGGTTTATCAGTTCAAGCACCCACTCAAGTATGCGATGCAACCACGTTGATCAAGTACTGCTCGGTACTTGCAACAGAAGTAGACATGCATATGCATGCCAGTGTCAGTGTTTCAAGTGTCATGCAAATTAGAATTGTTTGATGCCTGAGAAGGCATCGCACTGACCGTGCGGCGCGACACGTACGGCTGCGAGCTCCACCGCTTGGCCCAGCCGAGCTCTTTCAGCTGATCCAGCGCCTGCTTGACGTCATCGCTGTCCTTCTGCACCATGCAGCTCAATCCCATTGTTCTTATCACACTCACTGTGTCAGCTATCTACATGTTCGGAACTCAGAAGTGGACGTAACTGCCGTTTCACCTTATCGATGGCGGACTGGAGCGCCTTGAGGTCCACTCCGGAAGCCGCCGAAGAGGAGGCCGCCGCGGCGCGCCAGTGGCGATGCGACGCGGCGGCGAGTTTGAGAGGATTCCGGGGCTTCGCGGTGGGCGCGACGAGGCCGGCCACGATCGCCATGGCTCCCCTGTTCTTCCTCTGCAGCCGACCAAGGGAAGGGGATAACGCAGTTCTGTGTCAGAGGCGCGAGCACGCCACCCGTTCCAGACTTTCAGCTTGGTTTTGATCTTATGTGGTGCAAATTTTGTGCGTTGCTGTTCGTGTGGGCGTGTCTCCTTCTGCATCCCCGGTGATCCTTGCGCTGTACTCTCTAGAAGATCCGAGCCGCACGTTCGAAATTGCCCTTTTGCTCTCAAAAAATGCTGCACCACAATAAATCACACCATCAGAAACCACTCCCTTTGGCGCCTAATCCGTACTTCTTCTCCAGTTCATCTGCCCCGCCCCAACTCTCCGCAATCTCCCTCCGCATCTCCAGATGCTTCTCCTCCACCCGCGCCCGCTCCCCGTTCCCGCACCGCGAGTCAAACACGCTGCCCGGGACGCGCCGCCTCGCCGTTGCCGTCGCCGGCGGCCACCGCCTCCTCTGGCCTCCGCATCCGCATCCGCGTCCAAGTCCAGCGTTGCTATCTCCGACGAGGACGCATTCACCAGGTGCTCCGGGTACCTCTTCGAGGAGGGCGTGGCCACCGAGGCGGTGCTCCCCACCGCATACGATCTCCGCGGCATCGCCGCCGTCTACCGCCGCCGCCCGCTCCTCGTGCTCCGGCGCTCGCTGCAGATTGGAACCTCCTTCGGCCGTTGGTTCGCGCTGCGCTACCTCGATCGCGTCAACGAGCGCTCGGACGACATGTTTGAGGTCAGCCTTCACGTTAGCGCTTGCTATATTGATCTCGCGCACGCTTGCTGTTTGATTAAATTCCATTTGGTTCACGGTATGATTTGCGGGTGATGTTGCAGATCAGGGCTGCTCAACTCAGGAGGATACTCCTGGAACTTGGCCCGGTATGCTTCCTCTTCCAACGCGTGCTTGTGCATGTGCTCGTCCAAATGTACGTGATGATGATTAACGGGTATGCGATGATGCTCTTTTGATGGCAGGCATTTGTGAAGATTGCACAGGCAGTTTCGTCGCGGCCGGTGAGATTGCCAGTCAAATAGTCGTTGCATTGTCATTAATTGTGACTAGAGCTCTAACTTTAGATGTTTGATGAAAGGAAAATCATGAACTGTCAAATGGCTATTCATTTATCTTTTTAAAACAGTAGCGTTGATTTGAGTACGGGCGTACTATTCTGATACCATTATTTCATTGATTCAAATATGAGCATACTATTCTGATACCATTATCTCTAGCAGTTACAAGTTTATAACATTCACTGGCTATTCTTTTGCTACTCATTGTTCGATAATGGGCCATGGGCGCCTCCTTTGTTTCATTTGCTGCAGGATGTGATTCCACCTGCATACCTTGATGAACTTTCACTACTTCAGGACCGTATAGCACCATTTTCAACTGAGGTTGCTTTTAGCATTATAGAAAAGGAGCTTGGGCTGCCACTTGACACGGTTTTCTCTGAGATATCACCAGAGCCTGTTGCCGCTGCATCTCTTGGGCAGGTTCGTTTGTTTTATCGATGGTAATGTCTTGAAGATTCGATTGGCTTCTCTTACGAATTAATAATCAGTCCTTTGCATTTTTAACTACAGAAGCAGGTCAATGTTGTGTGACTGCATATGTGCATCCAGTCAGTTTCATTTGAAAATTTAGATAGTTTGTTCAACTGTATGATACCTGCCTTGTTCAACTGTATGATACCTGCCCACCTCGTTGATGTTTGAACTTTGGACACCAACATTGATACACAACTGGTAACAGGCCAGTGGCTTAGTGGTATGACCGGCTCGGATGCCCATCTCCTTTGGTGAATGCTAGAGTTCTTGTCTTTGATGAATGCTAGAGCTCTGGGCCAATTTTCTAAAACAAACAAACAAACAATGATATACAACTAAGTGTTCCTTATGCCTACGCGCTTCCCTAAAGCAATTAAAAAGACCTATTTTTATGGATTAGAAGTTGGAAGCAACTAAAAGCAAACGAAACAAATTCTGACTATGACATGCTCTGAGATGCACACTAGGATGGGAACCCCGAAACTTCATGATGTTACCATTATATCTTGAATTATTGATGAAATGACACTTCCTAGAGGCTAGAGCAAGGTTAACAAAACCGAATTTTTGAAAATCGGAAAAAACCAAAAATTAAAAAACGGTAAAAATCTAGCGAAAATCGGTCGAAACCGAAGAAGTTTGAATTCACAATTTTTGAATTCGGCAGTCAAACAACGTCCGAAAAAAAAACGAAAATTGAGCGATTTTACCAATTTTCGATCGGTTTTATTCAGTTTTTGATTTTTTTGTTTTTGAGCTGTTTTTTTCGATTTTTGAGCTGTTTTCGATTTTCAGCACACTGAAGGAAAATTGAAAAAAATTCCAAAAAAATCCTAATTAATCTATGAAACGCCTCAGAGAAATTTAAACAAATTTTGAAATCATTTATTACTTCTAAAAATCCAAAACATTAATTAATGAAAAGGAACAAAGACATTGTCAGATTTTTATAAGTATTTAATGATTTATTATATTCTAAAATTTTAATGTAACCATAAATAGTGCGAGAAGATCATGTACTAAAATTTTTAGAAATATTAGAGTTCATTTAGTGCCCATATAAAATAAAAAACAGAAGAGCATATATAATGATAGTTGCCCTTTTAGAATTTTTTAAAAATACACATATCTGATCATCATCTGAAAATTTTACAAAAAAATTATAATTACATTATAACATCACACAAAAAGTTTAAGAAATATTAGACTTCATTTTTGCCCCTAGAAAATCAAAATCTGAAGAGCATATATTCTGGTAGTATCACTGTTAGAATTTTTAAAAAAATCCATAGATCTTCTAATCATCTAAAATTTTTATAGAATCATTATAATTGCCTCAGGACCTCACATAAAAATTTTTAAAAAATTTAACACATTTTTCTAATTTTTTAAAATTTGCATTTGAACTCCACGGTATACCAAGCGGTTTTTATTGCCGAACCGGCTCGAAACGGTTGGTTTTCGTGAAAACCGACTGGCTTTCATTGGTTTTGTTAACCCTGGGCTAGAGTGGATGGTCAGATATTTTCATCATGGATGGTATGACATTTCATATTCTTACTGTTATAGGTTTACCAGGCTAAGCTTCGTTCCAATGGGAAGGTTGTTGCTGTCAAAGTACAAAGACCTGGAGTTCAAGCAGCAATTTCCTTGGATATCTATATCTTGAGGTTCCTTGCTGGTATTGCCAGGAAGGCTGGCAAGCTGAACACAGACCTTCAGGTAAGTCCAGAGTCCTATAAATTCTCTATCAATTCAATTGAAGCATTTCTCTCTTTAAAAGATGCAAAACAAAGCAAAAGGCAACGGGAAGGGAAATTCTCCTTCTAAAAATAAATCTCAACTATCTTTTTCTTAGCCTTCTTGAGGTCATATTTATAGTTGCTTAGTTTCTAATTGTATATACTTGGTTACCTTATTGCAGGCTGTGCTTGACGAATGGGCATCAAGCCTATTTCGGGTAAGTTTTCTATGCATGCTAATAGCCCAATACAAGCTCACTAGGCTCTGCATATGTACAAATGGAACATGCAAAACAAAGGAAGAATGTATCATTATATGACTATATTAATAAAATTTACCAATCATTGATCATCTTCCAACAAGAAAGTGGCTTGCACCTTGCAACCATTATATTCACACGCTTTACAGTGAGATCCATAGATTTTGAGATAAATTTATTAAGGAAAACAAGCGCTAACATTCTGGCAAGTCCGTGCTCTTGTCACTTGCAATATTATATTTAGATTATGTCAGCTATCTGATTTAAAAAATCAGGTACATATTCTTAGAGCTTCACATTGAATACAGGTAAATCACATTTGATGCAGGAGATGGATTATAGAGCAGAAGCAAGAAATGGACTTAAGTTCAGGTTGTATTCTTCATTTACTTGCCAAAGTCGTGTTCAATTGTTATGTATAATATCAACACTATCTCAATCAATATTTTCAGAAAATATTAAGACACAACTTGTTATAATAACTTGAACTAAATTATAAGTTTATTGACATATAAAATCTGGCATTTGAATAAGCCCTTGCAATCGCCAAACTAGCTGGTTGCCTCCACGAACCCATTAACTAGGATTATGTTCTAATACTCCAACCATTTCATAGAAATATTAAAAATACTTGTACTGTGTTACATCCAGATGTGTGAAGGACAACTAATCTTAGAATTATTTTTACTGTTAAGTTCATGAAAAAATATGGGAATATGTTCTAAAGGTGTCTGATTATGATCGGATAATTGTGTTCTATTTCTGGATAAAACCCAGAGATTTTGGGTTCCTGGTTTAGCTCTAATAGTTTTTACTCCAAAATAATCTATCAAATTTGAATATTAATATTGGTTCTGAATCAGTTACCATCATTTGAACATTAAATCTGCTTATTTTGGATTGGTTCCCATTAATAACCTAATAATGATAACCCAACTGGAAATGGTTTCCTACTTAATCCTGGGACCTTCTACAAGATCTGTGAAGAGGCTTCGGAGATACACTCCTAGGTATCATCCCCTAAATTAAAGTTCGCAAGGTTCCGGGATAGGGAGGCCATCCACGTGTCAACTTTTGTTGTTTTACTTAAAAACTCCTCGCATTTCTTCAAATTACTTAATAGATCCTCAGATTACAAATAGGTCCTTCGCGATTTTTGTGAGGGAAGATATTTTTCCGAATCGCTTAGGTCCCTCGTGCGCCGCTTTTACGTAAAAACACTCCGTTAAATTCAAATCGCGAACAAGCCCTTTTATAGTTTTTCGTGATAGCGACAGTCCAAAAATATAACAAATAGGTCCTTGCTACTTACGCCTAGGTCCTTTCTCCGCTTTTTCCCGGAAAATATGTTTCCGCCACTAAAAATATGTGTGTATCTCTATCTCTTGACTTTTTCCCCGCCGATTTTCCAACTCGATCTCGATATTTTTAGAACATGTATTATTACTCTATGAACGCCAGAAATGTTATGGTCGACAAAATAAGGTTGTCGCCTCTAATAATTTCTCACCCTTTTTCCTCTAAACTTTTTTCCCACCTCGGTTTCCAATATTTAAAAAAAAACGCCGAAAGAGTTATTTCTACAATTCTATCACTCTATTTTTTCCCGTAACTCGGTTTCGATATTTTCTCAGAGTGAAAATATGCGCACGGTTGTATCTTTGTATTTTTCCCCACTTCGATCTATAGTATTTTTCAAGCATGTATTATTGACGTGAACGATATAGTGTTAGATTCAGAAAAGAAGATCCTTTCTCCGTTTTTCTCGAAATCTTTTAAGATTACATGGAATTTATCCTAAAAGACCCAGATATCGATATGGCTAAGATTTGCATGGCTATGGCGTCTTGCCATACCACATTGCTAGTTTTTATGATAGCAGCCATTTTCCCTTTTTTTAGAACAAAAAACAGGAAATAATAATAATAAAAAAGAACAAGCCTGAGCTAAAACAATCAGGGTCCACCAGATTGATGAGCAAGTTTCTCCCATTCATTTATCATTTTTTGAGAGAATATACCACCTCTACAATAAATGGGCAACCTCCAACTTTTACCTCTCCCTGTCATATGTTACAATCAGATACTTTTCAGTTGCGTTCTCAATTCTATTTGTCTAAGCAAAGATGGCCACCAAGTGCATATTCTTACTTTGGTAGTCATAATTTTCCTCATTCCATACTACTTCAGTTAGCATCATTATGTATGCTTGCTATCGCTAAACTGACTTATATAGTTCATTATGCCTAAACTGAGGATTAATCTTGTGATCTTTTCTTTAGAGGTTCAGCAAGCTTTGTGTATTTGTGAAAACAAAAGTACAAAAGTTAGCTGTTTGACATTACAAATTTTTAGATTAGTTTTGTAGGTCCTATAACACCAATACCATTCCTGTACTTTCCTTTCTGCAACAGGGAATTATATGGGAAATTTAGAGATGTGCTGGTTCCAGAGATGTATCTGGAACAGACGAGAAGACGAGTCCTAATCATGGAATGGGTTGAGGTGCAGGCTTGACCTATTCACCTTGCTAGCAGCCGAACAAAATTTGCATAGACAATGCTAGTTACTGACTTACTGTGATCTTTCAGGGGGAAAAGCTGTCAGAAGTCAGAGATCAATATTTGGTTGAGGTGAAGCAGTGCCTATCAGTACTCTAATAAATCAAGTAAATATTGGACCTCAATAAACATCCTTGACCAGATAGGGCTACCTTACAGGTTGGAGTATACTGTTCACTTTCCCAGCTTTTGGAATACGGATTTTATCATGCAGACCCACATCCTGGAAATCTTTTGCGTACAGTTAATGGGAAGCTAGCATACTTAGGTAATTGCAGTGTTGTACTGTTTCTCAATAGGTAACCCATATTAAATCCTTGGTAACTTTTGGGTCCCTAATTTACTGCTCTACCACCAATGAAATGAAGCTCACTCTATTTTAGATATTTGAAACATTTTTTTTTCATTATGTAGATTTTGGGATGATGGGAGAATTCCGACAAGAACTTCGTGATGGATTTATTGAAGCTTGTCTACATCTTGTTAACCGGGATTTTGATAGTTTAGCAAAAGATTTTATTACTCTTGGGTAAGAAAAAAAATAGCATCGTGGGTCACTGCGGTTGCTGTTAACGTACAAAAAATTGTGTACATCCAGTTGGATGTCAGTTTCAGAAAAAAAAACGTTTTTCCTGCTGGATATCACCATAACTAAGTAGATGTTACTTGTCTTTAATATCTGTTTCAGTTTGCTTCCTCCAACTGCTCAGAAAGATGAAGTGACAAAGGCATTGACAGGTACTCCAGTTCCAGATGAATGTCAGAAATGCAATTACGTTTAAACTTGAAAGTGATATACCCTGATACTTCTATACTAATCTCGAATTTTTGGATCATTAATGATGATATAATATCACGTGCCCATTTGGTGGCATATCACACTCACTATTCTGTGTTTTCGATATTTGTCCCAGGTGTATTTGAAAATGCTGTTAACAGAGGCGTTCGAAATATTAGCTTTGGAGACCTGTCAGGGAATCTTGGGCGAACGATGTACTAATCCAGTTTACAAAGCCCTATTTCTACAAAAAGGAATGGGGGTATATCTAGTGCAAACCCTCAATGCTCTATAAGCTTATTTCATTAACTAGAGCTAACCTTGTTTCAGGTATAAATTCAAGTTCCAGATACCTTCCTACTTCTCTCTTGTAATTCGAAGGTAATAAGTTTGTCTCATAGCGTAGGCATTGCTATCAGTCACTACATTATTTAATGGACAACAAACAGGGAAACTGCTTCCCTAGAAAACAAAAGGCTGATTGTCTTTTTATATTTTTTCACTGCTTAGCTCTTATATGATTTGTGGTCTACATTTGAGAGGCTTTCCATGTAATTTTTCAGCCTTGCTGTCTTGGAAGGAATTGCAATCAGCTTCAACCCCAACTACAAAGTCTTGAGCAGTTCATACCCATGGATTGCAAGAAAAGTTCTCACTGACAGCTCACCAAAGCTTCGATCGACTTTGCAGACACTTCTTTATAAGGTTGATTTTTTTCCTTTGTATTCTCAGACAATTTTAAATTGTGATGAGGCAAGCTTGCAACACCAAATCCCCGTAAAAAAATAGTTTGCAACACCAAATGAGATTGCAGGATTGTTTCATTTTGTTTCAGGTTTCAAGTCTAAAATTGTCTACTGCAACTTTTGTTAGTTCAGCAAACATCTTACATTCTCTTCAACTATAATGTGTTACAGGATGGCACTTTTCAGATTGACCGTTTGGAATCTTTGTTAACTGAGGTTGGTTTGTTTCCTCACATGTTACATACATATGCTGCTGATCTTACTTATCTGATGCAGTTTGTTTTGAGTTATATGATATGGCATGATAAACATTTCACTATTTGAAATTTGATGTAAAGCTTCCTTCGAATCATGTGGAAGCAACCAACTTTTTCTACCCTAGTGTATAATATATACATTTGTTTGAAGTTTGGCTTTAAACAACATGGCTAAAATTGCAGTTCTAATTCAATTACATTGCAAAACTATATGCACTCTGTAGCCACTTGTGATATCTTTTTCCAAAAATCCGACCATCTTGTCAGTGCATGACTCTTTCTGTTTTCTTGTTACAGTCACTTCGGGCCAGAACAGAACAGTCCTTGGTCAGAAATCAACAAGAAGGTAGAGATAGTTCAAGATTTGCGATTAAACAAGTTTTGTCATTTACACTCACTGAACAGGTAAAACTGAACTGGATTGATAGTTCTTTGATATCGAACTTCTCAGATAATCAGCTAAAATTGAACTCGATGTTTGATGTTTGAAGTTTTATACTCTCTCTCCAGGGTGCCTTTGTGAAGGATTTACTTCTTCAGGAGATTGCTAAGGTCAGTTAGCTCGTTAGAGGTGCAGTTTCCATGATTCGTTGGCTTGATTGTCATAGTATTTAGAAACTCTGGAGTACCCAAAGGTTTTAAAAAAGTTATCCACCTGTAAAAAAGAACTTGAGAAAAGTTTTTGAGAAAAAGATCAGTTCATGTGTGGGCTTCCTATTAAAAAATAGGTCAGATCTGACAGCTTAGGATTCACTTTTGCATTTTCTATGCCATGAATGCTGGTGAGGTAGCTATCAGATCATATATTCTTTGTTTTTGAATTAGAAATTTTGTGCAGGGAAGTTCTACAAATTGACATCAAGTTTTGCAAATAAGGCAGACATGCCATTCTGTTCCAAATAATGCAGAATTTTGAAAAAGCACTCCCTGTGGCTCATCTTCCTTCGGTTCCTCAATTAATTTTGATTTTTTTTAGCAGATAAGGAATTCTCTCTGGAATCATGCATCTTTGCTAAAAATGAATTTGGGCACCTTTTTCTTGATAGGTAATACTTTCTGGCTATGTGTTTTCAAGTGTTCAGTGTTTGCAGGGAATAGACGCACTTGGAGTGGCCACATTAAGTTCTGCAACATCTGCTGCAGCCTCCAGATTGCCATTTGCTGTCCCATCCCCATCACCCTCACTAGACAACGAGGATGCCACTAACTTGAGAAATCTATATCACCTTCTCCTACTTTTATCTAAGGTTCCTCAGAAGGAAAATTCTTCTCCAGTAAGTAAAATTTTTCATTAGAGCATCACTTCTCAATATGTATGGATAGAATGCATAAGCTGCTCCCAGGTTTTAGCCGAGTATATTATGTAACCAAGCAAGCTTGATGTTGGTAAAACGAATACCATTTTACACATACAGAAATGAATTTTGGATTCAACTGAAAAGATAACTCTGGAACTTATCTTTACAACTTGCTAGTTAGACTGGGCAATCACATTTTTGCCCCCAATTAATTGATGTGTTTCAATGTTGGATATGTAAAATTACTCTGTTTGAGCTGAAAACTGACTTAAGAGATGTGAACTTGGATGGAGCAACTAAATCAAGATTATGTTCAGATTAGGCATTAGTTTTTTATTAAAAAGCGCTAAAAGTGTGTGTGTGTGTGTGTATACAAATCAATATGGGGCGAATGGGTAAAGAGATTCACATTATTTAACTGTACAAGCACTATATTATGAAGTTCAGCAGCTTTTAATTTTATTTATATGTATTACATTAATAAACTAAAATCACATATATTGGCTGGGTACTTTAAGCATCAAATTTCACATGATTTATTGAAAATATGCATACACTATATAGTGTGAACTTTCAATACCTCATCTCCTTTGGTGTGAGTAAAATAACTCAGCAGATCCATTGACATCGCAAGATGTACCACGTGTTCTTAGCCTTTGTTTGTTCTGTTTCTAATTCTGTGCAAGTTTTGCAGATTCCTGGGTATAACAGCACCGGGGAGAAGGAAGATGATAGCTCAGATGAGATTTCTCTTGTGCTATCTGAAATGAGGTCTCTGCCAGCGTTTTTGCCAGTTCTTTCTGTCATTCCAGAGGTACGAAAGGACGTACGATTTTGATGAGATTATACATCACAGATTCACAATTCATGTGGCACATAATTTGTAACTTCTGAGCTCCACAGTAACGATCATTTGTGCCGTTCTGCAATGCAGCTTCCAGCAGAGTCCCAACAGCAGTTTCTCCTTCTGCCAGCGGATTTAACTAATCGCGTTATATCTCGTGCCGTTGCAAGAACCATCAGAAGGATGCTCATATGAAACTAAAGGTGCAAGTTTTCAATCTCTATTTCCTGAAGGTTTTTATGCAGCTGTCTTTTGAAACATCTCTAGAAGTACAAGGAGATTTTTCCCCCATACACAGGGGCGAAGCCACATATAGCCCATGGGGTGCAGATGCACCCCCCTCAAAAAAAAATTAGTTATTACCCCTATATCTTGGCCATATATGCACCCCGCTCAGCCCAACACGCTGCACCCCCCTCGCCTCATGAAAATGAAAGAACGTAGATTTTAGGTGGATCAATCACAGAAGGTGTTAAAGACTCGAAATCAAATTATGTATTTTGTCTATGTTTATGTTCTTTTTCCCATCCAAATGTTCTTCATTAGATAAATATTTTTCATCACTTCTTTATGCTCGCACCCCCCTCTATTTCTCTCTAGCTTCGCCACTGCCCATACAGTAGCATCTAAGGCAGGCTAGAAATCCAGTATCCATCTAATTATTGGCTTTACCGTGTTTAGTTTTGGAAATAGTACTTCGTCATGTACAACTTTTTGAAGGGATTCATGTACATATTTTGAAACAAAACGAGACATTATAAACGGCTTTTTGTTACGCCCGAATGCCGTAGTTGATGAACTTCTGTTTAAACCTATGTTGTAATACAATACTGCAGTTCGCCTTGGAAGGAAGGGTTCATGTAAATTCTGGTTTTGTTTCAAAATGTGTGAGGAAGAGATCTAGCGAAATGGCGATATAACATGTTATGATCAATAGCGTCCCATCCACCATACCCCATACTCCATTCACAGCCATAGCATAGGTGCTTTTTGGGTTTTTTAGTCTTAGGCTCTTCCCCTGGGCGCGCGTCCTCTGCGCTCCTTGAGCTCGTTTGGTTTTTCGCTTCCTTTGTCTTCCCGAAAGTTGTACTGTGATCTTTATGGTTTTTCTCCTCCTAATATAATCTAATATCAGCCTTTGCTGCTTTAAAAAAAAAAGAAGATAAAAGACGAGACAAACATTCTTTTAATTGAAGGCTATTTACTTATTCATTTACACAAGTATGAAATTATCCTCCGTCATATTGAGTAAATAAACAAGCTGAGTCTATATTATTATGCAAAGGTACACATACGACAAAACGAACTAGAGCCGTATGTTGTTGGTGTCCTTTTAAACCACCAAGGTGTGGTCAGTCTCTGACCATGGCCTTCTCAGTAAGGAAGCTCTCCACCTTTAGCAAGGCCTGGAAGAGTGGAAGGTGAAAATTTTCCAGTCAGGAACAGTTCAAAAGGTCAGTCAACCAAGGTAGAAATACCTCAATAGCGATGGCACTTGGCGTAAGTATCGTCGCATCATTATGTCCTTGTTTGAATGCAATATCTGTATTGTGAATAATTGTATTTGTAGTTAAATCATGTGAAGCTATGGATTAAAAACTGAACATTAGATAAAAGCATCGTATTTGATGGGTCCATTTGTAGTATAAACCATAGGAGTAAATTTCACAAAATTATAGGTTGTACAAACTATCAAAAAACTATAGGTTTTATTTCTATTTCATAAAACTATAAATTTTAGGAGAACATGTATCATAAAACTACAGGTTTTTAGAATTGATTGTTTCTTATAACGGATGTAGCAGTGTAAGCCCACATGGCAGCCTCACGCGTGAGTGAAATAAGAAATGGGGTAGCGTGAGGCTACCATGTGGACCTACACTTTAGGCCCGTTATAAGAAACGGTCAATTCTAAAATCTGTAATTTTGTGACACAAGTTTTTCTAAAATCTATAGTTTTATGAAATTAGAGCTCAAACCTATAGTTTTCTGATAGTTTATACAAAAAAACTTGTAGTTTTATAAAATTTACTCAAACTATAAAGCACTAAAGCTAAAACTAGGATTACATACAGCGATGTTGTTATTGAACTCTATAGGATACCTACGCTCAAGTGAAACTCTGGCATCAGCGTTAGCATACGAGTCCATTCTTTGTTCAAAAAGTTCTGTAAGTTTGGTATAAGCCTGCACAAGAAAACAAGAAGCTATTAGCATTGTCTGCATGCCAAACTCAAATTGCAGATATAAATAAGAGCATCAATAGCTACCTACCTTTGCATAAGGATCACCAGGTTCCTGATGCACGAGGGGCCGAGAAGCGGTTCCCACTGCAGCAATTCTTCCTGCAAGCGCATCCAACGGAACATCTAACCAGATAGTTAGCCCTTTCCTCATGTAGCTCCTGCAAATTTCACACAGTAAACTTAGTAAGAATTGCTTTTGAAGAGCAACGAAGGGTAGTTTATCACTTCCAGTACCAATTGATTGGTCGGATCACGGCACCACCTCCGGTTGCAACAACTAATCGATCCATTGACGACAAATCCCTTAGTACCTTACTCTTGACAAGTCGAATGAAATAAGATTTTATCAGAAAACTTGCTTATCAGGTACTTGAATAGGAGCTTAATACTGTTGGCCACTACTATATTACATCGTGCAAATCTGAGGCGGAGAAATGCAAATTCCATCATTCCAAGACAGAAAAGAATGGCATGCTGGACTTTTCAGTAATTTCAATAGAAAAGAAATAGAATTATATCTCATTATCTCTAGAGAAATAAGCATATACCTCATTATCTCTGAAGAAAACTTCACTATGGAGCTGAAAAATCTCAGCAACTGACGAGATACCAACTGTGTTCTCAACCAACTTATCACTGTGAAAAGAAAGGACCAGTAACACTACTAAACCTTGAGCAGCATAAGTTACTTCAAAGAAGAACTTGGTTGGCATTTGGTAGTTGCTAACTTGCTGCAGTTAACTATCAGAGAGAAATGCAAACCTGTCAAAGAATGAATAGCCTAATGCTTCAGCTAATATCTTCCCAACTGTAGTTTTGCCGGAACCCATCATTCCTATATATCAACGTACGTATGCGCGTATTAGATAAGCGATGCAATATGACGGGATTCATTAAGTCTAGAGCTGAAGCGGAGCATGAACTAACCAACTAGACAAACACAGCGGTCATTCAAGTAAGGGAGCACATCCTTTGCTTTTTGCTGCAGTTAACATGGACGTCGGTTATATTAACAGAAAACTGTAGTTGGTCCATGAATTGTATATGAGTTTCTCCATGTAAAGGCAACTGTCGTTACATTATTTCCTAACCTTTACTATGAGAGCTTCGTCAGTAGAATAATGGACTTTCTCAGTACCTGCAAGCCATACGTCATGCATGCATGTCAATATGTGTCATATCTCAATGCTGATAATTAAGCTATAAATTGTAAAGTAATTAACAATATGGAGCCCAGCTATTCCTAACATGATCAATCGGTTATGTACTTCTCTTAGAGTCCTACAATTTCTCCTAGTATGCTAGCTGCAAAGGAGTATCTCTACGGACTGTTTCGAAGGTAATATTTGAGATCCATACATGAATAGCTAGCTACTAAAGGCCCACCATTCTCAACTACTACAGAACCAACCGCAGAAATTTCTGACTCAATCGGAAATTTCTGAGCCAATAGTAGCACAACAAGAACGCCTTAACACGGATGGGATCAACCATTGAAATTTCCTTGTAATCCATGATACATCGATCCTTACAGTTTCAGAAATAATTAGATACTAAATAGCTAATGACTGCATGATTAGGTTTATGTCCATTTCAATGGCCGGCTACTTGCAGCTGATGATTGATGCGGAACGAAAAGGTCCTGAGGTCCCCCAGCTACTACTAACTGCACCACTATTCCAGACCGTTTTTAGTAAGAGAGCAACTACCCAACGGTATACCGTTGCAACGGTATAGCATGTTTCATTAGTTTCACGGGTAAGTTTCATTGCTAGGTTTCACGGGTAAGTTTCATGATGTTTCACGGTAAGTTTCATCAGTTTTCGAGTTTCACGATAAGTTTCAACCAAAGTTTCATGTTTCACAGGTAAGTTTCATCCTATACCGTTGCAACGGTATACCGTTGGTTAGTTTTTCTGTTTTAGTAAACTCCGTGGCTATACTCCAATTTCACCATTTTCGATTTAGGCCCTATTATTGTTTGGATTCACGAAATAGTCTGGTCTAATCCTTCCTGGCTTTCTGTTCACGCCTTCAGTTGCCACGTGTAACGTATGAAGCGACTCATGCGACTCGTGTCAACAGCTGTTGCAGCTACATCTCTCTTCCCGCAAAACCCTCTAATATTAGACCAAAACTTTAACAAATATTCCACTAAAAAATGAACAATTTCATGACGGTACCAAATCAAATTAAAGCTACAATGGTCGTTGACATGCCCAAATCATCGTATCCAGGACTAATTAATTCCTTGCAATGAGTTGGCGGTGCCAAACTATATTTGACATACGCTAATCCAAATCATATCCTGGGCCGCTATGACAAATAAAGACGCAATAAAACCACTTACCTTCCGGTTTCTTGCAACGCAAAACCTTCAGTTTGGCAACACGGATTGGATCCGTGCTCTTCCGCGAATCAGAGACCAAAACCAGCGGCCGCGCCGGCTTCTCCCCCGCGAACCTCACTGGAACTCTCGCCGAGGAAGAGCCGTGCAGGTTTTCGACTCCGGCCCAGGCACGGGGCGTCGCCCGGAGACTGATGTCCATCTCCTCTTGATCCGACCTGACAGGTCGGATGAGAGGCTTATGTAATACGACGCGAACTATATGTATTATTCGTGACTGGTGGAGTGGGGATTGGATATGCCGACCATCGCCGGAGTAGCGGAGAACCCGCTGGCGACGTCGGCAGCGTGGGTGGAAGAGAGGTCTTCTGGCGGAGACGAGGGGAGGGGGAAGGAGGGGAAATGGATGCCTTGCGAGGCTTTTATAGACGAGGCAATCGTAAGTTGGTGGGTTTCTTGTCGCGAAGTCCAAAACGTTTTCAATATTAATTCTAAGGACCGAAGCAGCCACTCTTGTTGTCTTGCATAATGCTTACGCTCCAATTTCGTCTTATGAACCGTACAGTCCGTCCCACCCACCTCCCTTCCTCCTGCTGTCCCACTTCGTCCGCTGATCAACGGTACCTAAATGTCTTTCGTTTCAATCCATCCTTCTGTCTGAACGTCTGATGTCGTTCACGCAAGACATGCATGCCCTTTATATATATAATCTGATTTCGCGTCGAAAAGAGATTTGATTTCATGTGGGTGTAGGAAGGGGAAATGTTGTATAGTGCCAAGCTTCGATCTATAACTAGCCGTGATAACTTACTCTCATAAATCCAATGCAATCTGTAAGATAGACTGAAGAAATTTCCGGTCTGTCTTTTAGGTACAGAAAGCTCAAAGGCTTTTTTAGATCAAAAAGCTCAAACCACCAGAAATGCTTCACCCCGGACGACGCTCAAGAGTCAATCTACTCGCAAGATGCACTAAAACAATTCCTTTACCTCTCCATCAAACAACATTATGCCACTCTTGGCAAACCAGGGGGTCCTTTTCGCAAAAAAAAAAAAGCCAGCGATATGACTAGTTCACCCTCCACCGAACGCAAGGCGAGCATTGGCTGTTCATGAGACGGGAAGGGTGTTTTGGGGAAAAGCCCAATCCAGTGATCCCCTGGGGTTAGTATGGTGGGCCTTGGGCCGGGTATCCCTCTCCGGGTGGATCCAACAACCATCACCACTGCCCCGTTCGACACCACGTCGGCACCCGAGGGGTTGGTGGCCGATGACGACGCCACGTGAGCGAGGGCAAGACGTCCAAAAGCCTTCACATTCTCTTGCAGTCCTGCTTTCTCCTTCCGTTCTCCTCTCTCGTATCCTTCGGATATCCCGATTTTGGAATGGCTGATCTCCTTTGACCAAACAAAATCATCGGTTTTGGCATGGAGCATTACCAGCAGGTACTTGAGCCTTGTAGTTGTCTGGGTTGATTCATTAATCTTGGCTGGGAAGCTATGTTGATATTCTTTACGGTTTTGATTTCACCTGATTTAGAAGTCGCTTAAGAGTGTGAGATAAAATCCGTTGAGATGTATTCTAAAAATTCTCTACTTGAGAGTAGTATTTTGTAAGAAGTGGTTGACAGATTTCTGAGCAGTATTTTGTGTTCTAAAGAGAACTTTGGTGATGTTTGAAGAGGCTACAAAAGAAAATGGGTACCTCTAATTTGAGGTCGATTCTACCGTGAGTTCCTCATAGATGCGTCTTCCATCTTTCACACCGTGACATGTGTCTCACGACCAGGGGCGGATCTAGAAAAATAGATCATTGGGGTCGTTGGGGTCATTATAGTAACTTATAGCTTATCTATGCTTATATACTAATAGAATACAATTAGATTTATATGTGATTTGAGCAAAATCATTGGGGTCATTTGACCCCACTAATTGTACAGTGGATCCGCCCCTGCTCACGACGGCTCATTCCCCATCATCCCACCACTCCTGTTCACTCCCATGGTCCTCACCTCCTTAGACTGTCTCCAACCGTCTCCCGTCGTGCGTCCCGTTCCCCTCCGCATGGGAAAGCGGGGGCGAGGGAAGGGAACCCGCGGCTCCAACGGCAGCCGTCCCCTTAAGGGAACGCACCGATAGGAGATCGAGCCCATGTCGCCAGCGCCTGTGCATTCCTTCGCGCTGCTCGCAGACTGGGATACTAACGACTTCCTCTCTGCTGCTAAGACGCGGCGGCGATCGCAAGAGCCGGAGTGCGAGCTTTCCGGCGACGAACCAGATCCGGCGAGGAGGACGACTGCCGTCTGCACTGGCTGAGGTATTCCCCTAGGAGCACCCTAGATCTGTAGCGATTTGCATTTGGCGAAGTGGTACAGATGGGGAAAAGTAGGAATTTGGGGGGATTTGGTTGAAAGCGAACCTACAAATTTGCCATTTTGGACATCCCGGGCATATACATTTGGTTGTCATTTAGAGACTAGGTTGAATGAGCGTAGAACAATGCGTCCAGTACAAGAACCCGTGATCCCTGGGTGCATTGACTCAAGTTCATTGCGGTTCATCAGCTTCGGATCTTGACATTACCAGTAGAAAAACACTTCGTTCCATTAGTTGTTTGCAGCTAGCATATGTTAAATCTGGTTGGCATGCCGCGCTAGCTGTAGCTTCAAATGATGGTGTCTGACAAATCAATATTGTCCCATTTTCTGTTTAGTCTTGTAAACACCTTCTCGATCTCTTGCTAATGTGCTATTACACATGCCAGTAACATTTGATATTCTAATCGCCAAGGCAATGCCCTCATGAAATGAAGTCTATGCTTGGTATTTGCTTATTTTCTCTGCCGTAATTTGGGCTACTTAATTCCATGTATTTCCAATATTTGCTATACCAAGTGGCTGTGCCAACTGCCCACCATATCTGCATGGCAAATTAGTTGTATTGTTAGATATGAAATGACTGCTGTTCTTGCAATGTGTTGGTTGTGTATGCACATTGCAGTGTGAAATTTTGTCAGGAGAAATGTAGTTGCATCATGTTAGCTAGAAGATAATAGTAGAATACATTTCATTCATCCTGGCCGGTTATTGTGAAGAGTCCATCATCTCTTTTTGTCATGGCATTGTATGCCTGCTCATTTCGAACTATGAGATGGTGGAAGCATGGTGGTTGTGTGCTCTTGTGGTCAGATGAACATGTAGATTGAAGCATGGTGGTTCTGTGTTGTTGTGGTTTTTAGATGGAGGCACGCAGGCTACGCAAAGTCATCTCGAAGCTGCGAGAGATGATAGAGAATAAGGCAGAGAATCTCAAAAAGGTCGTGGGAGAAAACTTCAGCGAGAGCGATGCCACTTGTTGCATCGACAAGAACCGGACGCTACTAGAGGTGGAGGCCATAGCGGAGAGCTTGATTCAAATGTCGTTGGACACCATACAGTACGGGGATGTCCCGGGTGAGAGTGAGGCTGTTCAGGAGGATGACGTCGACGACGATGACTCTGACCTTTACCCAACAGAGTACGCTGAAGACCCTAAGCTTGTTAATTTGTTGGATGCCCGAGTCCCGCGGGCGGTAGCGAATGGTCTTCGAGTCCGATCGGTCATGGCATCTTCACTACGTGTAGTACTAGCTGGACGCTGATCTTGTGTGTTGTACTTCTATGTCGAGACTTGGTGTGTCGAACCTTCAGTGTTGTCGGAATGAGTCCGCTCTTAAGTACTTTTGGTATGTAGATGGCCTATCTATCGTATGAACTCGGATGTGCGATGTGTTTTTATTAATTTCGTTGTCTTCGTGCCTGGTTCTATGACGTTTGTTCTAATGCAATCCAACTATTTGTTGTTAGCCTACTTGTTCTGTTGTTTAGTCTACAACATATTTTCGGATGTGATATTGGCAGTCGACCTTGAAGTCTCATGTGATGAAATTACTTGTTGTTCAGTGTAGAACAAATAATATGATGTGATATTGGCAGCTATGAAATTTTTTATTGTTCCTGTCATGAAATTATTTGATGTTTTTATGAATTTAGTCTAGAACAGATTTTTGGATGTGATATTGGCAGTCATGAAATTAGTTGTTGTTCCTGTCATGAAATTATTTGTTGTTTTTTTGAATTTAGTCTAGAACAGATTTTTGGATCTGAGTTTGGCAGTAGACCTTAAGGACTCCTTACATGAAACTATTTGTTGTTTAGTTCAGAAAAAAATTTTGGAGGTGATATTGGCAGTCCACCTTCAGGTGTCCTGTCAGTGATTATTGGCAGTGTTGAACAAATTTTTTGATGTGATATTGGCAGTCCACATTGTTCTACAGGTCGATATGCCAGGAGACCTTACCTGGGATACATTGTTTAGCTGTGATACATTGTTTTCATTGTGCTTCAGGTTGTTTAGCTGGGATACATTGTTTAGCTGGGATAAATTGTACTTCAGGTTCTTCATTTCGGGTTTTCATTGTGCTTCAGGTCGATTACCTGGGATATGGCTATTTTTGAGGTTACCTGGGGTTGTTCCTGCTATCAATGTCGAGATATATATGTTGCCAGTCAGAGTGTAGCTATTCAGTCTTCTAAGCAAATGGTTCTTCAACTGATTGTACTTCCGAAGAGATTGTACTTCAGAAGAGATTGTAAAAAGCACTTCAATTGTAGAATTCAGTTCTGCACTTGGACTAGTTTCTCTACCTCATACATGCCCAGTTTCTCTACCTCATGGGTACATGCCAGTAGAAAAATTAAGAGGTACAATCAGTTCTGGGCATGTATGAGGTAGACAAACTTCAATTGTAATCACATGAGCTAGAGAAACTGGGCATGTATTGAAGTGCATGTACCCAGTTGGTAGAGAGTCTGGGCATGTTTCCATGAGGTAGAGAAAATGGGCATGTATGCATTTTTGTATTGTGATTATATTTTTGTTTTGTCTTGCATTCAACTGATCAATGTGCTATTGTACAGTCATCATTATACTAATCTGTATGGAGTACCGTAATGTCAGTGTGCATGCTTGAGTCTTCCTGAGCACAATTTTCATTTCAGGCCAGTGGTCATTTCAGTCGGTCTTCATTACGGTACTCCATACATGCCCAGAACTACCCAGAACTGAATTGTAATCACATGAGCTAGATAACTGAATTGAAGTGTAGAACTGAATTGTAATCATATGAGCTAGAGAACTGAATTTAAGTGCATAACTGAATTTTCCTAAAAAGTTACTGGGCATGTACCCATGAGCTAGAGAAACTGGGCATGTATGCATGTACCCATGACCTGGGAAAACTGGGCATGTTCCCAGTTGGTAGAGAGTCTGGGCATGTTTCCATGAGGTAGAGAAACTGGGCATGTATGCATTTTTGTATTGTGATTAAATTTTTGTTTTGTCTTGCATTCAGAACCAGATCAATGTGCTATTGTACAGGTCACTGTTAGAATAATCTGGTATAAATTACCGTAATGCTGTGTGTGCATGCGTGAGTCTTCTTGAGCACAATTTTCATTTCAGGCCACTGGTCATTTCAGGCTGTTTTCATTACGGTAACAACCAAAATGTGATTAACAGAAACAACTGAAAGGTACAAATAGTAATAACAGAAACCTTTGTTGGCTGCGGGTGAAACTATTCTTAATTATCTTTGTGTTGCTGCATC
This sequence comes from Guadua angustifolia, assembly GCA_036346375.1. Taxonomy (NCBI): domain Eukaryota; kingdom Viridiplantae; phylum Streptophyta; class Magnoliopsida; order Poales; family Poaceae; genus Guadua; species Guadua angustifolia. The sequence continues at coordinate 5,064,410 of CM070507.1, read as the reverse complement.
AGTTTGTAAAAAGCTGGAATGTGTATTTACCATTTGGTTCATCACTTCATTATCTTTACAGCCTCTGCATCACACGCTTGATATACTTCTAAAGATTGCCTCCACCGCTTGTAACTTCTCAGAACTAATGTATATAACCTATTTGGTTTCTAACCATAGCAGGAAGAAGTTATGGATCCTTTCTTCACGGATTACATGCGGATGAGTCCGATCGATCGCTTGGCCTTCTCCATCAATTCCTGCGCTAAATATCAACGATGACGGCAAAGGTTCTCTCACGACCAAATGAAGATGGCAAGTGTCCCCGCGAGGTAGGGCGTCCTCAAGGAAGAAGGGGACAAACATATGTCCAAGACCGACAGATTTAAATGGATCACGACGAGGATGAGGTCCTAGTCGGCTTGGTTGAATGTGAGCCAGACCCCATTGTGGGCAAAGACCAATCAACTGAAACCTACTGGACTCGGATTGCGGAATATTTCAAGACGCATAACACGAAGCATGGCACCGAACGCCCACAAAGGCTATGGTGAACCATGGGCGTTGATCAATGAGTCGGTCAAATAGCATCGTGGGTTTGTCAATCGATTGACGGTTGAACCAGAGTGGTACCATCGAAGCGTGATAGGTAAGCACTGCACCCACTTCATTACTTTTTAGACTTTCGGACTACAAAATACTAATGCAATCATTGTACACATGTCCTTCTCGAATTGCATGGACAAATGGCCCATGCGGCGAGGATGTACCAGACGTTGAGGGAAGGCCTTCAGATTTCAAAGATCTGGGTGATTCTAGCAGATCACCCAAAGTGGGTCATGCGACATGGGCAACAAGAGGCAAAGGACAATGCGGGCGGACCTCCGGTGATGCTCCGGGGGTCGAACAACATTCCCGACCAGCTCGACCTGTTGGTTCATGTGACGAGTCCACAAGACCCAGAGGCTGTGATGCGACCAAGGCGGCGAGGAAGAGGTCCAAGACCACCAAGGCGTCTTCGGGGTGTCTATTCCGAGCGATTCGACAAGATCACCAAGCCAAACACGAGATGGTGAAAGTAAAGCGCCGACAAGTACACTTGATGGAGAATGCGGAGGACGAGAGGATTATGAACATTGATTTGAACAACTGACAGTGTCCGGTCCGTGAGTATTATCGAAAGCGCCAGAAGAGATATTGAGGAGGTCAGAGACCGACCTTGCTTGATTGATTGCTTATCTGTGTGTTTGGTAGCTCGCCATTATGATGGTTATCTGCATGGATGATGATATTTTGTGTATGGACCTTTTGTTCGACTGCTCATTATGAGACTTTGTTTTATGAGATGTTGTGCTAAGTTATGAGACTTTGTTTTATGAGATGTTGTGCTAAGTTATGAGATGGTGTGTTATGTTGTGCTAAGTTATGAGATGGTGTGTTATGTTGTGCTAAGTTATGAGATGGTGTGTTATGACATGTTGTGTTAAGTTAAGACATGTTGTGTTATGAGGTGTTGTGTTTGCTCGGTCCATGTTGGTTCATGTATGGAACTTCTCTAATTGCTACGTGATATGTCATGACACAAGGTCAGCATAGCTGACACGCTGAATTTATTATTAAACCTTACGTGCGTACACGACACACTCATACAAGCTCGCATAAAAGGGTTCAGAACAATACATGACAAGCTCACATAAAAAGGTGCATAGCATGATCAGGAACAAGCAACGACATCACGCTTAGACCATAGTACTACTGGCCGTGGCGTGCCCAGAGGTGTTCGACAAGGTCCGACTGCAACCGATGGTGCGATTCATGGCGGTCTCCGTCTTTGAGTTGCTTCGATGCAATGTAAGACCGACCTGCGGTGAGGTCCTCACACTACGGGTACCCATATAGTCGGCGACTCCTCCCGAGCTGGACCGTCCCTCTCGCCCTCGATAATCATGTTATGTAAAACGATGCATGCAATCATAATGTACCAAAGTGTCGTCGATCCCAAAGAACGCATCGACCTCGTACAATGGCAAACTGCTTGCAACACTCCAAAAGCTCTCGACATCCTTCCTCGCCGCGCTTGCATTGTGGAGAAGTGGATCCTCTTGTTTCCCATCGGCAAAGAATGGCCTTCACGGCGTGCCCACTCGTGATATATCCCGTCGGCGAGGTAGTATCCCATGTTGTATCGGTTTCGCTGACGAGTACGTGACCTCCGGATTTGAAGCATCGTTATCCTCGAAAATATATTAGAACGATGTAGCACGTTAATATCGCTCGCTACCAGCATCCCAAAGAAGGCGTGCCATATCCATAGGTCATGCGGCCACCGCCTGTGACTATGGAAGGCTTTGGTATGCCCCGTGAAGCCCCCGCCATGCCTTAGGCGCTTCCTCCAAGTCCAAGGCATACAATCGATGCTACTAAGCATCCAGGAAACCTCTCTGCTTCCCCAACTTGTAGGAGTCTAGCTGTCACCGCGTTCGGAGAACGGAGGTATCGTCACGAACACCTCCACCACCGCCCTTACAAACTTCTTCAGAGCTAGGAGCGCAGTACTTTCCCCAATCCGCAGGTACTCGCCCACACCGTCAGCAGGGACACCGTACGCTAGCTGCCGGATAGCGGCCGTCATCTTCTGCAGAGGGTCCAAGCCGAGCTTCCCGGTGGCATCCCTTGTTTGCGTGAACCAATCGTCGTGGCCCTCGACGGCTTCGGCTATGCGTATGAACAGGGATCGGCTCATCCTAAACCCGCGTAACACAATGTCATACAAATTCAAAGACCAACAGACATGACCTATGCATCATCCATTTTCGTGAGATGTTCGGGTTTTTATACCTCCGCCTGAACAATGTGTGGCCATACACAGGGGGAGTCACGAAGTAATCAGCATAGAACCTAGCCGCTCCTTCACGGTGACCTCTGTTCGTAACCGCATGTCCTGGAACCGACCCCCTTCGACGGACTCTAGATTGCGCCTCCTCCTCCTCACCGCCGCAGCCTATGAGAATGAGGACCTCGTCGTCATCACTTGACGACGAAAGGTACTCACGACTCAATGGATTGAACGAACTCATGGTTACGCTCAATGGGTGAGTTCCTGATATTGGCAATGGGGTTTGAGTGAGCAACATGAAGACTAGAACCCCTCATTATATAGAATTGCCGGTCCGATAAGAGAGGATGAGGAAAGTTAGGTACTTTTGGGAAGGAAGGAATGGGGAAAGGAATCATTGCGGTGCTTTGTCAGTGAAGGAATGAAAACTGAAAGGAATCCTTCAGGGCTAGAAGGAATGAGGAAGGAAACCCTTGGAGACAGCTTACCCCTACTCCCCACAAACTTCCTTTCCCTCTAACAAAACATATCAAATTTGTACATAGAAAAATTAATTTGGAAATTTTCAAATCCTGAAATGTGAAGTTGAAAACATTCAAATTAGGTAATTTCAAGTCAAAAACTTTCAAATTGAGAAAACTCAAAGCAGAAATTTGAGGTCTGAAACTTTCAAGTCTGGAAATTCAAATAAGTAAATTTCAAGTAAAAAAACTTTCAAATCAGACTATTAAAATCAAAAAATTTCAAGACAAAAACTTTAAGAAAATTCAAATAAGAAAATTTCAAGTCAAAAACTTTCAAATCAAAAAATTCAAATCGAAATTTCAAGTTAGAAAAATTCAAATCGGGAAATCCCAAATGAAATTTTAAGCCAGAAACATTCAAATTGGAAAAACTCAACTTTATTCACAAAAAATCAACTTCGGTTCCGGAAGAATTCAAGCCAGTTTTGAAGAAAATTCTACTCGATTTGAAGAAAATTCAAGTTAAATTTACTTCTATCGTCCCCCTCCGGCGTGACGTGCGGTGGGGGCTCTCAATCAAAGCACCATTATTACTATATTGCCAAACCAAAGCATCATCTTCATTAGAGAGCCTTACACTATTAGCCACTTCCACCAGCTCAAACCACCCGATTATCAAATCATCGAAGAAAGTTCGTCTAAAAGTGCATTTAACATTAGAACCATCTAAAATCTCAGCAATCGTGGAACCTTTTTCATGAACTAGCACATAAATATCTCAAAATTAAATAGCTAGACAAGAGGTACCAAACCAAATATTCTCCTAAAATCTAATTCTATTTCGATTGCCGGACCAGAGATGTCCTGCACGATAGCATGCCGCGAGCTGTCAAGTGCAGCCGCGACCATCACGGCTACTAGCTCGAACACAATTGTAAACGGCGATGTCACGTTGCAGCACACGTGAGCCGATGGTGAGCGTGGTGTCCTTCGACGGCGAGCACGACGTGCGAGCGGTGGGCGCGGTGTCAGGTAGCCCGATCACGATGACCATGACGGGTGTCAGCAAGTGACGCGTGCAACGATGATGAGTGCATGGCATCATTTAAGAGCAAGTATAATAAGGCTACGTAAGCGGGCTATAGGAGTTGCCACGTCAGATTTGAGTTGAGTTGGAGGAGAAAGGAGAGGAGAGAGAAGAGAAGCGGGCTGCAGATTAGTAGCCGGCTGCAGCACGGGCTCCAAGAAGATTGGTGAGAGAATGAGAGGATGAAGGTGGGCCAGGTATTAATGCTCAGTGTGTATGTATAGCCAACTATTATATAGGTGGGCTATTAGATTGGCTATAGATGATATGTCAATAACATAAAGCCCGCAGTTGGCTCTATTATTAGCCTTGCTCTAACGCAGTCTGGCCCAACAAATAATGTACAGTATGCCCATGCACTATCCCATGCAAGACACTAATTTTCTCTTAATTTTTTGTCACATCATCTCTCGTCCTATATGGATTCTATATAGATAGTTAATTAATTCTGTGAACATCGCACAGCAGAGATCATTGAAAGTGCCCGAAATGTGGTTACCAACCCTCCACATCTATATAAATAAAAACAACGGGTGAAAGTGCCTGAAATGTGGTTACCAACTCTCCCCCATCTATATCATACTACCTATACTAAAGATCGAAGGAATCGCGATCGGAGGGCCGTACACGCCTCTCCTTGTGCAAGGCTTGGCCGATTGCTTCTCCTCACAAGACGGCTCACACTGCCGCTGCACAGCGACGAGCTCGGCTCGCTCCTCCTTCACTCACACAAGGCCCTCATGAGAGGCTGCGTTCTCGCCGCGTCCTTGCTTCCTTCCCAGCACGCGCGTGCCCTCGCCAAGAAGCTTCCTCCTCCATGCCTCCTTATACCGCGTGTCCTCCGCCGCTTTTAAACCGCGAGGCGCAGAACCTCTCCACCGAGGACGCACGACGACGACCAAGACGAGGAGGCATCACAGAGCATGCGAGCGCACTTGCTCTGGCGGCGCCAAGGGGTGGAGGAGCGCCTCCTTTGCTGATTGTTGCTTCCTAATACTGCCTACATGAACACTTAGGTTTTCATTTTTATTTCTCCTCTTCCCCCAAGGTTGGTTCAGATTCCTCTCCCTATTTCTCCCCTTGCGTTCTTGTATTTTTATTTTCTATTGGGTTCGTTTCCCCCCAAGATTTCTTCAATTTGGAACGGTAGGGGCTGGTTTAGATTCTTCCGAATAAGGGCTAGGGGAAAAGTTTTAGCAATAGGGAGAAGTCGAATCCTGTTCTGCCTTTATTTTTCTGGGATATACTGTTCTGAGAGAAATGATGATTCAGAAAAGAACAAGGTAAGGTTGTCCAGATCAATGTCTGTTCTGTTTATAGTTTCTGGATGTTGATTTTTCGTCTTGTTTTCAGTTCTGATTTGTGCGGAAGAGGTTGTCCTGATCCAAAGCCCTTGTTAGGAGGTGGTTCAACATCAAAACAAAAGCTAACGACTGCCATTTAGCTTATACAGTGGTCAGTGGGGTAAGATACAGACTATTGACTTCGGTTTACCTCTCTTGGTCTTGAATTGATGAGCTTCAGTTCACTAAATGATTTTTCACATTAAATTCTTGTATTCCTTTTTACCACCATAAATGTTTTGTTATTTTAGTTGAATGACAATGCCTCTGGTTTCTGGGAACAAGTTTTACCTCTTGCTTCCTGTTCTTTTGTGTCGCGAGATATTTTATTGTTGTGGAAACAAGCAAATCATGCTTGCAGCCTCGATACAAAAAAAGGATTTAGTTTAGTTGTGCTTGTGCTAGAATTCTTTCTTTCCATTTCAGTGGGAGTGTAGTAGAAAACCAGTTTCTGAGAGAGACATGTATGTAGAGCCAAGAAATGCAGAACAGGTACGTGTTGCTTGTCTCCTTGCTGTGACTATTGTATTTTGTGATCTTTCATTTCCTTTTTGTGTGGTGCAAAACTGCAGATGTCAGCTACCAGTCAACATCGTGTCCAATATTCTTGACATTTCTTAATTCTTCCTGCTGATCACCTCTACCGTATGGACTACATAGACTTTGTTCAGGTAACTACTGCAGATATATTATTTTTTGCAGTTGGATGTTGAAGTAATATAACCTGTAACTAAATCGGTGAAATCCAACTTTTTAATCAATTTCCATCTATTTGACAGGAATCTATTCTTTTTACAGTCTTCCTTTCAGTCTGTTTGCTGCTATGATGAAAGGTCAACGACTCTTACAATCATGGCCCTTCATGTCCGCCACATATAAGTTTCGATGTTCTGCTGATATCGGGTTTTCAGTAGCACAGATTTCAGGGTCTTCAATTAACTTCTATCTATTTTTCCCATTATGAAACGTTTTACTCGGATATAACCAACCAATCAGGATGAACTGGGTGTATGCAAGTACAGAAAGAAAGGATACGTCTGGTGAGATATTACTCCAAAAACACTTCTGTATCTATTTTTTCACCCTAATTTCATTCTTGTTTTGTTAGCTGTGCCCATTGAATTAATTCCAAGCCGTTTCCGTATTTTTGTTACTAATTTAGGTTCTGAACTGGACCATACGGCTCTTTATACCTGATTGTGTTTCCATATTTTTGTTGGTAGTTTAGATTCTGAAGTAAATCATGCAACTCTTTATACCTGTTTCTCAGCATATCCTTCTTCTTCGTAGGTCAATAATTTTTTGCGCATACGCTCTGCAACTCTAATTCATTATTTAAGGAATAGAATTTGTTCTGCCATCTCTTCTCAGTCTTATGCTATGAGAGTCTACAACAATCACATCCTAAATATCATACTTTTTCGCTATGTTTCTGCCAATTTTGTTTTCCTATACCTTTCCGGTTGTTCATTTGTGTTATATATTCAGTAATGCTCAGATTATGTGAAGCAGTTGAGATAAGAGTTCTGCCTCTATTTGAAATCAGTAGGAATAAACAGCAACTTTACTGTTTTGATCCTGTGTCTACAACAGCACACTTTAGTTTTTGGCAAATGCTACAGTTTTTTTTGCCTATTCGCTAATGACACATTTTGCATTGCTTGAGTTCTGTTACAGCCATTGTTGTTGTAGTTTACCTCAGTAGATTGTTCTAGATTTGTGCAGAAGAAAAGCAGGAGAAATCCTACATTTCTCGTTAGTTTTCATCTGTTTGACAGGAATTGATTCTTCTTTACAGTCTTCCTTCCAGTTTATTGACTACCATGATAAAAGATCGATAGCTCTTACAATCTTGAATTTACGACAGCGCAGATTTCAAGATCTTCAATTAGCTTGTATCCACTTTTCCCATTATGAAACGTTTTGCTCCGATATAGCCAAGCAATCAGAGTGAACCGGGCATATACAAGTACAGAGAAAAAGAATACATCTTGTGAGATATTATTTCAAAAAACCTTCCGTATCTATTTTTCCCCTAATTTGATCTTTGTTTTGTTAGCTGTGTCCATTGAATTTTTTCAGGGCATTTCTATGTTTTTGTTAGTGATTTAAGTTCTAAAATGAATCATGCAGTTCTTTATACCTATTCGTATTTCCATATTTTTTTTGTTGTTTTAGATTCTTAAGTGAATCATGCAACTCTTTTGTACGTATTTCTCAACATGTCTTTCTTGTTCATAGGTCCAATGTTCTTTATAGCATAGTAGCACATACGATATGGTTGTATCTGCGTATACGCTTACCAATTCTAATTCATTATTTAAGCAATGGAGTTTGTTCTGCCAAGTCTTCTCAGTGTTGTGCTAGAAGAACCTAGAATGGCGCATTCTACATATTATACTTTTTCTCTAGGTTTCTATCAGCTTCGTTTTGTTAGGCTTTTTGTGCTGTTCAATTGTATTGTACATGATCAGTCATGATCAAACCATTTGGAATAATAAAACTGAAACGCTCCAGAAGATATAGTTTCGTCTCCTTCCGTAATCAGTAGGTAGGACTGGCTTAGAATGTCTCTCTTACCATTTTGCACTATTTAACCGTTTTGATCTCATGGCTACAACGCCACACTTAATTTAGCGCAATCGCGGATGTGTTTGTATCAACTGTTTCGCGCGTTTCCTCGATGATTCTAAAAAAACCTGCCGATGAAGAAAACGAAATTGTTTCCGCGAAAAAAACAACGCACGCGGCGTATACGCCGCGCAAACTATCCTAGTACCTTTTCTAAACTTGGGAGCCTTCGCGAGCAGAGGGCTGTGCCACGTCTGCTCCCCTCGCGCTCGGCTTGCGCGCGGCTCGGCTCGCGCGACCAGCTCGGTGGAAGGAATCACCGTCGGATTGCGACGCCACATCCCCCACCCCCCACACGCGGCGTGCCCCGCGTAAGCTCCGCTCGCCTCGCTCCGCCGGCCCGCCTGGCTGCAGACGCGCGTCCTCCCGCGTGGACTTCTAGAAGCGTCCAGCGTTCTCGCACTCCTACGAATCATCGGATCTCGGCCGTCCTCTTGCCAAAATTTCTCCCATTTGGTGTTTTCTATTTGAGGGCTGTTGTTCTACTCCGAATCAGAGATCTCAGGTATTATTTTTCCCTCTGGATCTGCAAGCTCGCTGGCGATGCGTTCTTCTGGTCAATCAGTTTCAGTTGGTCTGAAAATTTCTCCCATTTGGAGCTCTCTGTTTGGGGGCTGTTGTTCTGCTCCGGGTCGAAGATCTCAGGTGTGATTTTTTCCTGGATCTGCAGGCTCTCTGGCCGTAACCACCGGATGCTCCTCCTTGGCTCCTTCGCCTTGTGCATCATGTTTGACTTTACCGGTTGATATGCTGCAAAAGGATGAATATATTTGTTATCACACGGAGCAATGTCAGTGTTCCGGTAATGCTTCAGCTAGCCAATTTGCATTGATTTATTAAAGAGTAATACTGAGGTGCGATCCCAACTTTTGACTTCTGAATACCTTGGTTGATCTTTGGTTATGAGACACACTTCAATCAGTTCTCTGGAACTGAGGTGCAGGCTTTATTGGGATGCATGGTTACTCTCTCTTCTGGTGCCACTGCATCATGTGTTTCCTTCACAAGGCCCTAACATCTACCATGTTCCGTTTGATGCCAATTTAGTGTTCAATATCGTTTGCTAAATATTGTTTCTGAAATGTATCGTATTGAAGTAAGACATACTCTTTAGCAGTAAGTATACTTTTTGTGCTCTTCCTGTGTTTCCACCTTCATTTATATCTTCCAATACTGAACATCAAAGTTCTTCTTTTGACCTAATATAAACAGAGACACACCATCTGGTATTGAGACCATGCTTGGATGTTCTGATCATGTCTGGAGCTTTGTGAATTCTGTTTGGGCATCTTCGGGTAGACCGATAATCCAGAGAAATTCTTTTAAGTAGAAATGGACAGAGACGCACCATCTGGTATTGAGACCATGCTTGGATGTTCTGATCTTGTCCGGAGCTTTGTGAATTCTGTTTGAACATCTTCGGGTAGACCAATAATCCAGAGAAATTCTTTGAGTACAAATGGTTTGAATATAGCGTCACAGACAGAAAATTAGTCTGACACCGGTGATGAAAAGTTCAGGGTCTCTTGCGGAGTTTCCCACCTGCTGTTTTTGTGCAACACCATCCTTGTGAAAATATAACATTCTCTCCGCCTATCAATTGGAAACGCACTGGACCACAATGTAAGTTTTGACTAATCCATTTTAGAGTCACAAAAGTTCTGAATCTATCTATAGCATTTTCGAATTGTGTAGCATTTCCTTTTTGTTATGTGCCTGTTGAGCAAGTCCTGCCATTGATGTCAACTACTCCATCAGCACCACCAGTCCTTCTAAGCCTAAATCATTTGTTTAACAAGAATTTTATTTCCAAAGAGTCTAACGTGGTTCTTTGTCCAATTACGCCTTTTTGTTTGACAGCCTGGAATATTTGCAGGACATCAATAAGTACTTTTGTTGCCCGATGCTTCTAAGGGATCTCAGCTAGCAGATTTTCAATGAACTGGAGGAGTCGAACTGTCTCACGGAGGACTGGCTTGAAACTTTTTAGAATTGTGCGCTGCAGGTCAATTTAATGTTTTCTGTACTTCGATTACAAGTCTGATGTGAAATTCTGTCTTATACGATACTTACAAAACTTAAAAGATGGGATTTTATGAAAACAATAAACCGGTTGTTTCTACCAAGAAAGTAACAAATGAAACTGGTTCCATAAAACTAAATATTTATATAAGAATTAAGGTTCCTAAATGCTCTTTCCTTCTTTGGAAATCGAGTGATTACTTAAGCACATAAAATTGATAGCCAGCTTTTGTATTGAGAAGGTCATCTCACACTGAGCCCTCTATTGACAAGGCACGTTGTCAAACCTTTCTTACAGAATATGTCTATATGATAATATGATGCAGAGCTCTCTCTCTATGGGATAACCGATAGCTCAGACATTTCACTAGCAGAACATTTGTTTGGGGACTATCTTGGAGTTAAGGATGCTTGGATAGAAGTGGTGCCTTCTCAAAGGCAATCATTGTTATCTGTTGACATTTTTTGCTCTGAAGTAACTGATAGTGAGTTAAATCTTCTTAGACATTGCTCAATCATGCAAAGCTTAGCATGCAATTATTGTGATTGAATCTCAGAACACATCTGTGGCTTCTCAAAGGAAGTCATTGTTATCTGTTAACATTTCTTGCTTCGAAATAACTGACAGTGGGTTTAATCTTCTTAGACATTGCTCAAACATGCAAAGCTTGGCATGTAGTTATTGTCATCGAACTTTAGAACACGTCCTGGGAACCTTGTCTGGTTAGTAACATGCTTCTGACTGAGTTCCTCTTACCTAGATGACTTTTGGTCAGCTTGGAGGGGTCTAAGTATGAGCTTACAACTGCTAACGATGCTTCGAGCCTAATCCATTACAGTCAAGCTGGTTTTGGGCTGCTTGTTAGATAAACTCCTTATGTTGAGAAGCCTAACCTTCCCTTGGCTTATGGGCATATGCAAGCCCAACCCTTTCCAATGTAAAGTTTCTTCTTCCAATAATTTTCAAGCTCTAATAGCCATTTAACTTATCTATTTTGTTCTACTACGTATTCATGCCTTTGCTGCAGCTCTTTCTTTTGCTTCAGAGTTCTTCCGTTGTTTCCAGCAGGACATATACAAAACCTTCTAAAGTTTGTGAAGGGGGCTGCTTTGCTAATAACTGACACCAAACTTATTTGATCTTGTTGCCTTTTCTGTGTACTACCTCAGTATAGTTAAATTGCTCTTGCAATTTCCGACTATAGTAGGCCTCAAAGCACAAAAAAAAACATCAAATTAAAATTTCAGCATTGCAGCAGCAAAAGATGCAACTATGTCCACCCATATGAATGGCGCTTTTGTCAGTAAATGCTTTACATGATCACCGTTTTCCAGTTTATGTTATTCTCAGAGTATGACATGTTAACCTTTTGTGACCAGCACTCTGAATGGTTGTTATGGCTCATCATCAGTTCGCTACAAGGGTCGTGGGGGGGCTACTACATTCTTGTGAGTTTAGCTTTAGTTACGTACTCCAAAATGTCTCTGCAGTCAATCAGATTTTTGGTTCAACCAACGTCCCAGAATTTTAGGTAATTAGTATGCTTGGTCCTAGCCTCTGGGATGTTTGGAATTCAGTGGGACAGGGGTAAGTACCTTACCAATCTTTTCACTTTGTCGTCCTATTTTTCGTACTCCTTATTGAAAGCATCAATATCCCCAACAGGATATCTCCACATATGGTTGCTTGCATTGCCGTTGTAGCCATATCAATTCTTGAGAAGATTTACTCTAATTGGTAATCTAAAACCATTTCTCTGAAAATATCAATTACGCTGAGATGCATGTGACTATCCATGATTTTGTTATTCATTGATACTAAAGCTTTTTTCGCCTCCTATCATTGCCAGCTTTGCACATGGTGATGTGGAACCAGAGAACTTTTTACTAGGTCATCTTGGATCAGCTGATGAGAAGAAGTTTTTCCTGATTGATCTTGGTTTAGATATACTACTGTTCGAGATAGTTTCATCTGCATATGAAAGTAATCAATCACATACTTATAGGTATTGCCCACTTAATAAAATGTCGATGCATTTTATGCCCCACAGACCTTTTACGTGAATATGTCAATCTTGAAGTTATACAGCATCGAAAAGGAAATAGACGTTGTCTGGTCCACATGTTTTAGTGGTACTTTCAGTTTTTTTCGTTTTAGCCCACTTTTGTTTGCTTCACTGTTGAACCAAATTATTTTTTCTTTGTTTAGGGTATTACTATTAGTCTACAATCTACGGTACCAGAATACCTGTCTAAAGGACCAAAGAAACTAGCAATAATTTTTTTATTTAAAGTATTACGAGCGCGGCGTGGCACACCGCGACCACATTCCTAGTAAATAAAAACAACAAGTGAAATTCAAGAAATCTCATTCGTTTTAAGTGAGAAAAAAAATCCCGCAATAATCTAAAAGATAAAACATCCTAGAAATTCTCACATTAATCAAAAGAAAAACGGAAAGATCTGCATCACTTATTTTGGTAGGGTCAAAATTATAACGGTGTAGATTAATCATATATAGATATTAGAGTTATATAACAAATATAAGAGAGGTACTTTCATACTTTTCTTTTTAACAGTTGTACAAATATTAAAGCATAAATAAAATATAAATGGTGATTACTTACCCCTTCGGTTGCTTCAATTTTTGTGTAATTTGTATCGGGAGGGAAAGTGTTAAAGCACTGCTCCAAATACAATTATATTTCAATTATAAAAAGTGGACTTATATATAAAAATCATAACATCTATATGCCTAGTTGTGTGAAAAAAATCTGCTAGTTTCGTAAACAACGACCCATGTTTTGTTCTTTCTGTCATCCTAATTAAAAACAGCGGCGCACGGTGAGATTCGTTGAGGCCCGGAAGGTGCATGTCGTGCACACCAGGGTTAACAAAACCGTCGAAAACCGTGGTTTTTGACTTTACCGTTCCGATTCAAGATCCAAAACCGCTTGGTAAACCTTTCTAATTAAAAAAAAATTATGTGTGCGGTTCTAATTAAAAACTTTCAAAAAAATTCGAAGAAGATTCAATTGGTCGGTCGTGAAAACCGAGCGGTTTTTTGTGGAAAAACCGGTGTTTTCGATTTTTTTTCAATTTTTTATTTTTCAACCCTTCGGTTTTTTACGGTTTTTGAGTATTTTTTGCGAAAACCGTACCGCGAACCCTGGTGCACACGGACAGTTTAGACTTTGGACCATTGGCATCTGCGGGTCAAGGACTCAAGCTTATCCGTTTGGAGTCACAACTCACGAATTATTAGCGGCAGGCCAATATCAATGATAGTATACGCAAAATTTAACCGAACAAAAAATGATCGAAACGATGTTAGAAAATTTGAAAAGTTTTATGGATGGTTCTGACACATCACTAATATTTTTATAAAAATTGTAGATGATGATCAAGCTTGAGGAATTTTTAAAAATTCGACGGTTCTGTTGTCTGATAAAAAGCTGACCAGTAAATTTCAACCGAATGAAAAATCGTCCAAACCATGTTAAATTTTTTTAAAATTTGTTTGGATGGTCCTAACACATCAATAATGTTTTCACAAAATTTTCACATAATGATCAAGCCTAGGGAATTTTCTAAAATTTAGAAAGTGCTACTGTCCTGATAAAAGGCTGACCGGTAAATGAAAAATGGTTGAAACAACGGTAGAAAATCTTGAAAATTTTGTGGATAGTCCTGAAGCATCACTGATATTCCTATAAAATTTTTAGATATTAATCAAGCATGAGAAATTTTCAAAATTGTGACAAAGATTACTCTTTGTCGATAAAAGCCTTACAATGCTACATGTATTGTTTCCATACACTTGATTGAGCAATCAAAATAAGTTTACAATTTTTGAAAATTTTAGAGAAGGGTTCTAAGATAATTATTAAGTTGTCACAAAAATTTGGATCAGAATCACACTCGAGCGAATTTATAAATTTCTAACACGGTTACAATCTCATTTATGTTTATTCTATTTTTTAAAAGATAACAAATGAAGTTCAATTCGTTTGAGTATGATCCTAGACTGCTAAAGATGGTATTATAAATTTTTTAGAGCATGATCTAGCTTGTACAATTTTATAAAAATCTGACAGTATTTCTGCTGAAATTATAAAACAACTTAAAAATTCGGTTTTTCAATAAATTTTCATAGGAGATGGCATTATTAAGGTTTATTGGGCCAAATCCGATCAAAATACCCAAGATTCGGTGAAATTTGTTGAAATCTTGTTAAAATTAATGTAGTAATTTGATTTTTTTTTATTAGGCCAAAATTTTAAATCTTGTCTCCTACCGAAATCTAAAATTTTAGATAATTTTTGAAGTTTCGCCGAGATTTCCAACTATGCACTCCACTCTTTCGGAGCTATCACTGCAAAAGTGTGCTCGGCCCGATCACTGCAAAATCGTCATGCCACGAAACCACGAAATCGCGAACTCTTGATTCGCGGTTTTGTGGCGCGAGTGCCATTTTCGATTTCAGAACTTCAGAGGTACCAACGCTTGCCCAGCTTCGCCAGTAAGTGGTAGCCAGCGTTGCGTGGGTCGCCCTTGATTTTTTTTCGGAAGGGTCGTATCCGGTCTATCCTGTACGAAAACCTCTAAGTGGCTACGATTTCATGGTTTCGGGTCGCGAGTGCCTTTTCCGATTTTGCAATTTCGTCGGGCAAGATCCGCCATCTCGCCAGACATAAGTGGTGTTCCGCGTTGCATAGGTTACCCGTTATTTTTCTCAGATTTTTGGGCCCTATCCGGCGGGCCCCACGAGGCTACGAAAATCCCTAAGTAGGATGCGATCACTAACAAAGTGAAATAATTTTTCCATTCATTACATCACAAGAAGTTTTTTTCCGTAATTTTGTCACAGAAGACTGCGCCGCCTGCATTGGGCGATAGGTCTATTTTCAAATTTTTTTTGCTTTGCCATTAAAAATTTGGAATTTCACCGTTGCGAGCCGTTAGACAGGCACCTATCGCCCAAAGACAGTGATCGCCCAGATCAGGGCGACAGTGCATCTACTTTTCAAATTTTTTTACCCCGCCGATTAGTTTTGAAAAAAGATTTAAAATAAATATTAAATAAAAAAATCGGTTACTCATGCTTTGCAGGCATAAACGGACCGAATATTTAATCGTTCGATTACCGGATACTTCAATCCGAATTCGATTCAAAGTAACTAATATCTGATAAATGCATAATAGGATCTAAATATCTAGAATATTTTATTCAAATATTAGGATTTTTCTTAGTCGGATATCTGTAAGGCCCAATCTATTTTCATCGTATTTTCCTTATGGCGACTTATTTATATTAACAATTAGTTGTTTCTATTGATCCTCAAGTAACATATTCTTTCTATGATATCTATTGGGTTTAATTGGTATATAACTTGCTACTATAGTCATATACTCGTATTGTTTTAATTCAATATATATTACTCTATATATGTGTGTGTTATCCGTATACCTTTATATGTTTTCAATCCGAATCCGTCACATCGTCCCTTACCCATATCCCGAATAACCCGAATTCATATCTATATCCAGCTAGTTTGTGTTCGGTTTCGAATCCGAAAAAAATAAGATTAGCATATAAGAAAAGTAATATCCATCCGTATCCGACTTGTTTTTCACCCCTATGTGCCTTGCCTTGCAAAGTGGCCGAGGCGTCTCAGGTCGCGTGACTGTGCCTTGCGGAGTAGCTTGTCCTTGTCCATTGAAATGTCCTAGGCGCTGCATGTTGTTGCGATGGAGTGTGCATATATGAATAGGGATGTAATCGGATTGGATAATTTTTGACCGATTGAATGTGTTTGGTTCAAGTCGGATAGTCATATCGGATGGTAATAAGATTCAGCATCGGTTTTGAATATTTTGTTTCAAATTCAAATTCAACTCGGAGACTAGTATTCATCGTATCGGGATGTTCCGAGATTATTTTTGGAAAAAATAATTCGATATCCGAAAATATAATTTGGCCTAGCGGCACTAGCCGACCCAATGGCGATACGCCTGGATGTGTCTGGGGATGAAAACGGATATCCGAATTTCTGAACAAATTCGACATTTTTAAATAGATATATAACGATTTTGGTTTTCATTTTTTAACACTTTAGCAAGCTCATTATAAAAAATAAGATTATAAAATTAGATAAAAAAATTACGCATTATTTGCTTCCCATAAATAAAAAGGTGAAAAATATCCTAATCCGTATCCGATTGATATCCGAATTTTGTTTCTATCATTTAAATAAATATATAATGAATTTGAGGTTCATTTTTATGAATTTGAATAAGCTCAACACCACAAACAAGAATATGAATTCGGATAAAAAATTCTATATCCTATTTGTTTCCCATTGAAGAACAAAGACAAAAAAATTGATATCCGAATTACTATCCGTTTTCAGTCTCTGCCTGTGGCCTAATAGCAATAGCAAGACCAGCATCCGGCCGTCCGGCGTCTTCGGCGGCGGTGCGCCCAGCTATGGGCCGGCGGCAGGTACGAGTGACAGGGAGCGTTGGGCGCCTGGGCTTTGGGCGCTGGCCACGCACACACCGGCGTCAGCCTCCCGCCCGTTACGCCGCCGTTGGTGACCGTCCCGATAGAACGTGTTTAGGAATAGCTAGCGCCTGCTGCTAGCTAGCTAGTTGTTTGTTCGTAGAACAAGTTAACTCTTGGCGTTCTAGGCTTCTAGCTTCAGAAAACAATGTCTGCACACGCATGCTTTGTCATGCCAAGTCATCCTCAACTTGTTTTCCTCTCCTTTTTCTATCCATGGACAAATTACTGCTAAGATGTCATGGCTTTACTTTCGTGTTATGCTAGATACTCGGTATCTTCTTTTAACATGGATTATTAATGTGGTTATTGCATTCGAATCCACACAATTGATTAATTATTGCTATATGTATATTTTATGTGGTATCTATTTTTGCACGATATTTAACAAAAAAATATTCAGTACCGTATCAATTCTGCTCTATATTCTTTTCGAATCCATGACAGATATTATCGACGTTGTATTCACATCCAGCACTATGCGTATTCGACTCTAATTTTGATAAAAAATATATTTAAAATAAAAAAATAACGATATCCAATCTAATCCGATCCAATTGCACTGTATAAGACATGCATGGGCAGCCGCGGCGCGGATGGCAATGAGGCGCCGGCGTACGGCGTTGGTAGGGGTGAAAATGGTACAGGTTAATCCTGACCGATCCGGTGCCGAACCCGATTAAAACCGTATCCGGGGAAAAAATCCGTATCCGGTTGGATACGGATACGGTACCGGATAGTTGCTTCCGGATACGGTAGCGGATACGGGAGCCATGAAATCCGACCGAATAGCTTCGGTATACGGTAACCGGATACTATCCGACCGGATATCCGAATACGGTACATGGCATTCGTATTATGTATACATATATTGTAGGAAGAAGAAATTGCTAGTGATAATAACTGATGGTACGGCATGTCGAACTTATTATGGTCGTATGGATTTATGTAGAAGTATGAAATGTTAATTATATTAAACTTGTGGCTTGTCAATTGTCGAATTTGTGTATGAACTTTGTGTATGAATTTGCTAGTGATTGTCGAATTTTGTGTATGAATTTGATACCCTTGTTAAACTTGTGTTGTGTGAGTTGTCAAACTTATGTAATATATATGAATTTATTGCTAGTCAAATGGTTCAACAAGTATGTATCCGTTTGTATTATCCGTTTTCGAACCGAATCCAGTATATATCCGCCCCGACAGTACCGTATCCGAAACTCCGAAAAAACCAAATTCGTATCCGTATTCGGTCTTACCGTATCCGATTCCGAATCCGGGAAAAAATATGGGTTAGAATATGAGAAGAGCAATATCCGACCGTATCCGATCCGTTTTCACCCCTACGCGTTGGCGTGGTGGCTCGGCAGAGAGGGCGAGGCAGGAGTAAGTTTCGTCGTGTGGGAGCCTGGGAGGTCGCCCTAGGCCGAAACACAAATGGGCTATCAAATTCTCTGGTTTTTCGTCCACCGCCCTCATACAAGGAAATCTGAAGCAGCCATGGCCGGTGGGACGGGGAATCGAATCTCGGATGACTCTTGAGCACGGATCTATCTCGTCATGCCGATCCGATTCCAATTTCTAAAGCATATTGAATACTCGTTAGCAGCTTTGTTCCTAAAGCAACAGGACAGCACGCAGAGATAAGTTCTTGGTAAAGAAAGGAACATCAGCTCAACTCCTTTTGTAAGACGAACTGAAAATATTGAATCGAATCGAATCGAATTGAATGGATGAAATGAGCTATTCTCCCTTCCAATCAATTACACTTGCGATACTTTTGCAAGATTACAATTGCAAATCGACCCACCAAATAAATCAAATACAACAAAAGACTCCTCCGATTCCAAAGCTCCCCGGGGATCAAATTCTTTCCCGACGGGGAGCCCTTATTACCCCACCCTATACCAATTCCCTGATCGATCCAATTCCAACTCCATATATCAAAAGCCTGATTAGCTCTCGTGTTTCTCTCCGTCTCAAACCCTCAAGTTGAGCGTGTGCTTCAGGTCCCCGACGTGGAGCGTGTGGCTGCCCAGCGCCACCTTCCTGTTGCCCAGCTCGTCCACGACGCTCAGGTCCTTGCACACGTCCACCTTGAACGCCACCACGCCCGCCTGCCCGGGCTCCAGGGACACCGCCTCGAACCCCAGCAGGTGCTTTGCAGGCGCGTTGTGCACCGACGGCGGCGACGAGAACAGGAACACGGTGTGCCTGCCGGCCATCTTGCCCGCGTTCCGCACCCGGAGGTGCACGTCGAACGCCAGGTTCTCGCAGTGGTCGCCCACGGCCTCCACAGACAGGCATTGCTCGGTGTAGCACGTGTGCCCTTCCGCGAGCGGCACGGCCACCTGCTTCGGTGCCGACATGAGGCTGTGCGCGTAGTTCGTGTAGCTCAAGCCGTCCCCGAAAGCGTACACCGTGTCGCCGGTGTAGAACCGGTAAGTCCGGCCAGGGTAACCGGTCGACGGGTCCGGCCGCATGCGCATATCGGTCATCGGGACCTTGTCGGCAAATGACGCTGGGTACCACGTCACCGGCAACCTTCCACCTGTGTTCATCAAAACAATGTGCTCAGCCTATAGGCACTAGGAGACTTAACGAGTTCTTGAATCTTGACACTGAGAACAATGCAGAGATGCAAATGTGCAATGCACTCACTTGGATTGTAGTATCCGAAGAGGATGTCGGCGAGGGCGGCGCCACCAGCTTCGCCGGGGTAGCCGACCCAAAGAATGGCGGAAATCTTGTCGCTGGACTTGGCGAACGAGATGTCGAACGGTCCACCGGACATGATGACGAGGATGACAGGGCCCCTGGAGGCGTTGGCGACTGCGGATACGAGCTGTGGTTGCTGGCCGGGCAGAAGGAGGCTCGTCCGGTCGAGGCTCTCGCGCTCGATGGACTGGTCGGCGCCGACGACCAGCACGGTCACGTCAGCGCTGGCCGCGGCCTGCGTGGCGGCGCTGAGCTGGAGGCTGTTCCCGCTGCAACCGACGTTGGTGCAGCCCGGCTGGTACACGGTGGCCACGTTGGCACCCAGGCCCTGGAGAGGCGTCGTGTACTTGCATGGCGTGCCTGTGTGGCATTGTCAGTAGACAGCAGTTAGTCCACGACTTCTCTGCTTAACTGAACAGATCAGGTTCTTAATAGCAGCAAGAATTTGTTACCTTCGTAGTTGCCGATCATGGTGAAGCTGGCATTGGCATTGGGGCCAATGACGGCCATGGACTTGATGGACTTGGCCGAGAGTGGGAGCGCGTCGCTGTTCTTGAGGAGAACGATGCCCTGGTGCGCGGCCTCGCGGGCCAGCTCCTGGTTGGAAGACGTGCACACGTCCTTGGGGCCAAGGCCGCCGAAGGGGAGCTTCCGCGGGTCGCCGTCGAAGAAGCCTAGCCGCATGAGCACGATGAAGTTGTTGGTGATGGCCCGGTCGACGTCAGACTCCGACAGCTTGCCGGCCTGCACGGCCGCCACGGTGTGCTGCGCCAGGAAGTTGCCGCAGTTCAGGTCCAGGCCTGCCAAAATTCGGCCAAGCCTCGTCAGAAAACATGTGAATCTGGAAATGGTGCAACATAGAGCTTTTGAATTTTGATAACGGGGTATCAACAGAGCTGATCTTTTTTTAAAAAAATAAGCGGTAGAAGCTCTGCCGTATATTAAGAAGGACAAGCAAAGAACACAAGCCGGAAGTTTTTACAACCGAAAATTAAGGCGACATGAAATTTTTACAATGCAAGAAAAGAAAACGGTCGAGTCGAGATGAGGTCAAAATAACAAAGTGAGAGCCGCTCATTGGGCCATTTGAGAATATGTCACAACTGATCCAAGAGTTCAGCTGCAGAAACAGAGCTGGTCCTCAGTTCAGAACTTTTTCCTTTTACACGATAAGGCCTCAAAAGTCATTAATCAGTTGAGGCCCATTTTTTTGCTGAATATCTTGAGAGTAAGGCCTCTCGATTTTATATTCTGGTTTTAAAAGCTCGAAATAAACAGATTCTAGAATCATTCTCACAATCCAGCCTACCCATATACACTAGATCTACCCACTAATATTCCGAATCAGCGTGAGAATCCAAATTTGCAAACGGCCCCACAACTAGATCAGCCAAAACAATACCTAATAATAGCGTGGGCACACCGACAATACTGGAAAGGTCAGGTTGCAGGCTGTCAAGGCCCCTTAAGCTCAAAAGATGTTGCTAAGATCCCATCAGTTACACTGGACGACCCAACAACTCGATGGCTACAGCCAATCTCGACTCGTACTGATTGCCTAGCTGCTACGAGTCGCGCTAATAAATCAACATCCATCATCTGATGGTTTGAAGATAAAGGAAAACGAACAGTTTGAGCTCGTTAGGCGATCAAATGCTGCAACTGCACACTATATACACTCCATGGGGACTCCACAGTTAGATGTGTTTGTGACAAATGAACGAACCTGATTTGATTGTGATGGCGGCGGCGTCCTCGGCCGTCTTGGTGTAGTGCTGGTTATTGTACAGAACGTCGACCGAGTCGCAGTCCGACACAATGTATCTGCGAGAACCACAGAGATATAATTAGAACAGCAACTCCCAAACTCTTACTCATTTGCATGTCCTATTTTGGCTAATGCATGCACAAATTAAGGCGGCCAAAACTGACAAACTTGGCCCATGATTCCCTGGCACATTTAGAGCCTTTACAGGCTGGGAAGGTGAGCTAAGTAAGCTTAAAGACATGGCAAAGCTGTTCTTCTTTCAAGCATCAGATGCATGTCTGCAATTCTGCAAGTTCTAGGGAAGTAGGGAGAGACCCATTAAGCTTCCAGTCCCCTCTGACGACTCCTGACAGGAGGTCCTTGTCTGCACAGGTGGGCTTCCCATTGACCTTGTTGTAGGAGCACATGACACTGGCCACATTCCCATCGATCACGCAGCTCTTGAACGGAGGCTGGAACGTGTCGTCCAGATCCTGCTGTGACACCTGAATTCACAACACAAAATGGGACACCGATAAGAATACTGAAACACTGTCATATGGTGATTGATTCATTTCTAACGTTATTTAATCCTTTTTCCCTCTTTCTGTAAAGACCCTTGTTTCTTTTTTGCGAGGAAAGTCGTTTCATTTTGCTAGTGATATTCCGAAACTGTACACACGTTACTACATAACAGGCAGCAATGCTGGACTAATTAATAATAGTTGTGTTAGGACTGAATTGAAGCAAGCACGGATGAACGATATCTAATACGACACCCATGATTAGGTGCAACATTGTTTTAGCTTATCTGCTTAGTATTCACAAATCACAAATATAAAAACAAAAGGTTCCGTTCTTGTTTCTGTCCTTGCATGAATAGAGTACCACAGTACTATACTACTATACCCTCGAAGGCATAGAAAAATGTAGCATATGGGACAACAGCGTCTAAAACTCTACCAACGAGGCGCGAAGGCAGGTTTATTTTATGCGTTTTGGTCGATGGAGATGGCCGAGATCTGCCATTTCGGGGAACTGCAACCACCAGAATGAATCTGACGGGATTAACAATTCGCAACTTGTTTTCATCTATACGTGTTCGGAGCTCGGACATCCCTTAATCCTTAGTTAAATACTCGATCCATGTTTAATTTAGGATTGTATTGGCTAATTTAAGCAGCAGCGGAGTGATCAGGGGCGAGCTAGAAATACACGCGTCGCTGTCCGACCAAGAAGCATCGTTTTACCGCCACGGTGCTAATGCAAGAGAAATTAACAATTAATCCGTATGGCTAACTTGACGTAAAGACTTGACTACTGCATGCTAATATTGTCGGTGTCATTCTGCAAGAGACGGATCCAGTCTACGGCGCTACTTGAAATTGATTTGGGACTATACAAAATGGCGATGGATCGGCTGAATTAATGAAAGGGAAAGGTAGGTTGCTGTTGCCACATGGGTCAATCAACAACTTATCCTGGACGCGCTTTCATCAGTAAAGCAGGCACACTCATTTACTCGGACGTATCGGCTACGAGCATGGCAGGCAGGCAGGCAGAGTCTATTCAATTGTGCAAAACGGCAAGCAAGCACGCCGGACCACCACACATGCCCATCGATCCAATCACGGCAGCCTACCAATGCAAAAATTCGCCACCGCGCAGCAACCGCACGTAATGATCATCTGTAGCTACTTACTCCGCTAAGGTAGTAGAACAGGTGAGCAAGCGACAGTGAAATGAACCAGCTTACCACGGCATCGAAGGTGTAGCGCTCGACGCCCTTCCAGTTGTCGACGTCGTACGCCGTGTAGTGCTTGCAGCAGGCGGCGACCTTGAGGCCGTCGCCGCCGCTGCCACCGCCGGCGTCCTGCAGGCCGGTAACGTAGCCGACGGCGTACTTGCTGGACAGCAGCGGGTCCTCGCCGGGCGTCTCCTGCCCGCGCCCCCACCGCGGGTCGCGGAAGATGTTGATGTTCGGGCTCCAGAACGTCAGCCCCGCGAGCCCCACGTTGTGCATCGCCCGCGCCTCGTTCGACACCACCTTCAGACACCACAGCAAAACGCATCAGAATTTCGTCAGATCACGGTCTCATCACCATCAGAATTCAGAAAGAATCGTTCTAATTTGCACAATGCCAATGTGTGAAACATGCATGATGTGCACTAAATCACAGTACTAGTACTAGCTAGGCACTAGTCAAGCAGCAGGTATCATGTTAGGTGCAACGGAAGAAAAGGCGCCAGACTGGAGTCCCTGAAGTGGTCACTGGTCAGTACTTGCTGGATTCTTGCGACTTGTGAGAACCTTAGTATGGTCGGTAGGCTGTTTAATTTCAGCGTTCGAATGTCTCCAAGGGAATCAAGTGATTAGTCCATTTTCGATTACTTTTCTGAATTTTTGACTGCTTTCCCAAATGCAATCAAGTTCAGACACGAAATGTACAAAGATCCTAGAAGCAGAAACGGCATTGCTTGCTGCTAGTTGGAATGACACTTTTCCAAACTCGATCAGGACACGAGCTAGGTGACGATGGAGTTGATGATTATTTGCATTTGCACTTTGATAAAGCTGCATGGAGAGGGACCTCCCCTCATATAGGAGTAGTACTGAATAAATACTACTAGTATCGGGTTAACCAGCTTTTCAGCACCCGTTTCTGAATTAATTCCCATGAGACAACGACGCCTCAACAGATGGGATGGTGGGCAGGGAGAAAAGGTTTGGCTCCTGACAGGCGATGTGCTAGCGTCCAATTAATGCAATCCACGAGACAGTATCATCTTGGATGGAGAAAAGAAATGCTGTGTCTGTAGCCACACATGGAGAAAGACTGTGGTGTAAAGAGATCCCTAGCCTGAACCGATATTTCAGTGTGGTCCTCCCATACATCACTACTATTCTACTACTACTCCTGAATGGAATTGTTCTTTAATCCTTTCTGCAAATGTCACATGCATAAAATACTGGAGTGCTAAATTCCAGTGGGGTCCCGGCTCCTAGAGAGACCCACATGTTACTGCGCCGCTGCTACTTACAAATGCCCGTGACAAGGAACACATCATGTCCTAAATCTTGGACGGCTCAGAGCCTTGCATAGTCGCATACGGTTGGTGTTGGAGCATTGTACCATAGTACTAATGATGTTCACACGCACCACTGACCTAACTACCGAAGTCTCTTTTTCTTAAAGGGCAGGAAGATGTGTGACGTGTAAAATAAAATATAGTATAACTGTGACTTATGAGTAGGTATCTACTGTTCGTATATTGGTGTAGCACCTTTTCTTTACCCTTCTGTTCTCCACATGTCGCCATTGTTTTGCCGTTTGGACCGAGTAAAATGTGTGTAGCTTTCAATATGGAAAATAAATCTACCACTACTACATCTCCATCACCATGGAAGACACGAAAGGCAAACGAGCTGCGTACTCCCATAGTCCTACATCTATGATAGATTCTACGCAAAATTACAAATTGTTACGGCGCTTCTTTTAACCTGATAGCTTAGCGGCAGCGTAAATGCGTGCTCTGCGTCGCCAATCAGAAGACGCCGGCGAAAAGATACCAAATGGGAATAGTATAATCCAAAGCCCATTTGCGTACCCAATGACGCGCTTTTGCGGCTTTTTCTTGCCTTGCCACATTGCATGAGTGAAAAGATGGAAAGCAAGGCAAGATATTCTCTCGTGCTTGCACCGAATCCCCAATCCACCCACCCGCACTGCGAAAACTCGCCGTCAAATCGCCCCACCAAGCGCAGCAATCGCAATGCGGGTGGTGTGGAGGAGAAAGATTGCATCTTTACCGCAATGCAGATTGAAATGCGTATGAAACAGCAGGGGGTGAGCTGTTGCTGACCTCGCCGATGGCGCGGAAGAGGGAGACGTTGAAGGAGGCGGCGGTGAGGATGGGCTGCGGAAAGCTGGTGGCGCCGGGCACGAGCGACGAGAACCGCGTGCCGGGGCCGACGTAGGAGACACCGTGCAGCGCCTCGGACCACCACTCGTACGCCGGGATGCCCAGCCGCTGGAGCGCGACCTGCTTGTTCACCAGGAACCCCACCTTCTCCGCCAGCGTCAGCCGCCCCACCAGGTCGGCCGCCCGCGCCGACGCGCTCGCGGACCGGTTGCAGAACCCGTACCCCGCCAGCGTTGCGTTGGACTCGTCGCACGCGAACACCGGCGTCTGCGCACGAGCCGCATTGCAGCACAGCGCCGCCGCCACCACCAACACGGCCAAGAACGGAGGCGCCGCCATGGCCATGCCCGTCCCCTCCTCTCCTCTGCTTCTCGGTCACCTCCACCTCGTAGTACCAGTGCTAGCACCGGCACTGGCGATATATAGAGTGGCGCTCGCGCCGGAGGTATACGATAGTGGTTGCGATTGAGGGTGTGAGCTGGTAAGCGCGGCCCGTGACAGGGACGGCGGTGGCGAGACGGCGAAGCTTTTATTTTCTGCGTCCCTTCGCTTGCACTGTGCTCGCTTTTGTATTCTACCCAGTCCCAGTCCGTGAGGCGATTCTTGGAGCCACCCTTCCACCTTTGCGGCTCTGCCTGCCTGGTACAGGGCTATGTCCATCTCTCAAAATTGTCTTTAAGCATTCCAACTCAATTAAGGCACTATCACAAACAACATCACTATTAGTTCGTCGTTAAAATTATTTTTCTAACTATTTTATATTATTTTTATTACACCCTCCCCCTCACACCTTATTACTATGTGTGTTGATATATGTGATTAGGCTATCTCTTAATAAGAGACAGCAAATTCTCTTTCTTCGCCTTCTCTTTCCTTTACGTAAGAGGCAGCTGAGATGACACTATTAGAGATACAGGGTTTGTGCTGTCCAATGGTACAACAGTGTACTAGTCCTCGTATTATAAATGATAAATGAGTTTTCTCGTGCTTGTGTATCGAGTCCAACAAAATTCCTACATTTCTAAATGAGGCTTTAATTTGGATTTGGGGCGAGCTTAACAAAGCCTATTCAAATGTATTCATTTTGGGATAATGTGGTTTAGGATGAAGTACATTAAAGCCTTGTTTGGTTAGACCGTAATCTTGATCCATCCACATGGATGTCGTTGGAAATAATGCTCCCAAACCTTATGCTATCTCTAAACACCTGAACTCATAGAATATTTTTGCCATACACAATATTGAATATTAACCATCTATTCTATTTGATCTAACAGATTAGATTAGTTAGGATTTAGTTATATGGTAGTGTTGGTAGTAGAAATCATATGGTGGTAGTATTGTAATTAGTTATTTTTTAGTTTTAAACGTATGTGTATTTTTTTGGTGCTTTTGTGTAAAATTCGGAACTGCTTCATGAACCGCGTAGGACAGAGCGCTCGATGTGTTAGTACGAGGCCACGACGTCGTCACGAATTAGACGGGAGGGCGCCAGACGTGGTGTGGTCACAATCCGGGAGGGCACCGACAGGAAGGCAGAGGCTGCGGCATCGACAGGGCCGGACTGGCGGCGGCGACGGAAAAAGGAGGACATCGATAACAAGTAACGCAGCAAAGGGCGGTGGCGACGGAAAATGAAGATCAACGATAATGATTACTCGAAAATCCATAACCGATTTCTACTATCACTATTTACTACCCATGTTATCCACCGTAGAATTGCTCAACTCATAAGGGCTAAAGTGACATTAGCATTTCAATAGGGAGAGGAGAGGCGATGAAAGCAACCAAGGGGAAAAAAGGCCGCTTGCCTTGAGCGTGGATGTGATCTGGCTACCGAGCAGTTACCCGAGTGCAAGCAAGGAATAGTACCAGAATAGAGAGTGCATGTATGGCAAACCTGTGCTACGTGAGCTTTGGGCTAGCCTCGTGTGACCGAGTGGCTTGGGAACGGAACGTAAGATTCTTGAACGAAAAGCGTGGTGGTTGCCATGGAAAGGAAAAGGCGATCGGCAAGAAGATGATGGGTTTTATAAAAACGTACTGCGCGTATGAGATTACCGACACACTTGGTTGTTGGGACGCGACCCTACTGGGCAATGGGCATGGATCTGATCTGATCTGATCTGCCCTAATCTGATGAGAATATCAGAGCATCACACATGGCATGAGAGGCTCGAATTCGACGACGTTGGTTGCGGCTAGGCTACCCTCCAATGTTGTGTCGCTTCATGCGTGATGGGCACTTGATCAGGACCGTTGGTGGTTATGCATACTGTTTTCATGGATCTCCCTTGTATGTTCAAAGAAAATGGATATACGCTTGAATCATCATACCCTTACTAAAGATTGGAGAGTTCACACATGGAGGCCTCATCCACGTGTCCATGTTGGCACTTTTGCGGAAAACCCCTTGAGTTTCTTGGAATTACGGATCATACCCTTACTAAAGATTGGAGAGTTCACGCATGGAGGCCTCATCCACGTGTCCATGTTGGCACTTTTGCGGAAAACCCCTTGAGTTTCTTGGAATTACGGATAGGTCCCTATAAATCACGAATAGGTCCTTCGCGATTTTTTGTGAGGGGAAGATTTTCTTTTCTACATCGCGTTTTGGTCCCTCGTGCGCCGTTTTACGGAAAAAACCTTCCGTTAAATTCAAATCGCGAACAAGCCCTTTTCTAATTTTTTAGGATAGCGGATAGGTCCAAAAACGTAACATTCAGGTCCTTGCTCTTTACGTTTAGGTCCTTTCTCCGTTTTTCTCAGGAAAAAATGTTTTCGTTACTAGAAAAATATGTTCAGCTCTATCTCTAGACTTTTTCCCTCCATTCTTTCCAGAAAAATATTTTCGTGCTCCGTTTTTCCTCGTTTTTGGCGAAAAAAATGTTTTCGTGGTCTGTTTTCCCAAAAAAAATCCGTGGTCCATTTTTTCTCCGAGAAAAACACAAATTTGTTTTTCGTTCACGCGCGCGACGTGCGCCGCGTTTAGTCCTTTCTCCATTTTTGCGAAAAAGATATTTTCATGCTCCGTTTTTTCCGGAAAAAATGTTTTCGTGCTCCGTTTTTCCTCGCTTTTCCAAAAAAAAATCCCGTGGTCCGTTTTTTCTTTGAGAAAAACACAAATTTGTTTTTCGTTCACGCACGCGGTAAAATTTATTTTCGTGATCCGTTTTTCTCCGAAAAAAATATAAATTTGTTTTCCGTTCACGGGCGCGGCGGCAGCCGCGCTTCCTTACCTAGTGTATTCTATATCCGATCCACAAGTTTTAGATCATACCGCGCTCTCACGCGAACCGACGCATCAACATGCGACACTCGTTTCTCCTTGCCTCAGCTGGCTCCCTTAACCAAAATTCAGCTGATTATTGTTTTGATCTGGTTCAAAACGTGTGCTCACTTTTCAGAAATAGCATTGAGGCGCATGGTTCTGAACTTCTGGTGTGTACGTGCAGGTCCTAATCGAATTAAATCTCCTTCTTTGATCATCGCATACTGGATATATATTTAGCTCGATGGCGATACATGTCTGAATCGACTGGCGGCAACTCCAGGCAACTGGTCCCGAACGGTGAGGTTATCCAAACTATAGGACCAACCAAGAACCGCGCACCAAAGAGATTTCTTCCCCTACGTACCGTTTTCCTGGATAGAAACAAAACAACGACGGGATGTCAGGTCAAATTATGAGCAAGTTTCCTTCGAGTGCCAACTTAGTGCCCCAAACGAGGGCAACGCTTTTCTTTTGTAAGTTCTACCTCCACATTTGGAGATCTGTTACGTCGGAAGGGCGAAGCGCACGCGAATGGCTTTCCACAACGGGAAGACGCAGCGCAACGCAGCTTGGTGCCTACGGCTCTACGAGACCTTCCTGGCTGCTTTTCTGAATCCAAGGCCATGCCGTAGGGCACATACAAAACATGTCGGCCGGAATGCAGTCTTTGCAGAGAGAGCAGAGTTGGTGAGATGGTAGTGCTCGTCTGCAGTAGTCAGTGCGGTGGCTATGGATTGTGAAAGTGTCGACAGGAAGCCAAAGATGCTCCTTTCCTGGATAATACCAATCTCGAGTGAGTACTTACTGCTTAGAGATGATCTGTAATGTCTTTCCCTTACTAGTTATAGAAGATGCTAACTTGCATTGTTGTGGAGCGAACAAAATCTAGTATTATTTGTATGCCCGTCAATACATGGTACTGAAACATATTTCACAATGAAATTTTGTATATTCCCCTTTTTCCCTAATCGGTTTCTCTTTATCCTCGCTGCGGATATGCTACTGCACGATTCATCTTTACGCTAGAAATAATTTTATCCGCACTTGGTTTGGTCACACGTGGCAAAAGTTCATGTGAATCTAGCCAGCAACGTAAGGTGAAAGTAAAATGTGCTGGATCCGATGATCTGATCGTGGCACCGAGGGAGCTCAGCTCACACATGAATATGATCCCAAATACGAACCGCGACAAAAGTCGATACGTACGGATATGCAAATACTCATGCCGCTAGGACGGGACACGATCAAAACACGCCAGTCGAGCCAGTACGACACCACAGTTTCTCGGAACCACCAGCAGCGGGTGGCTGGTCAGCAAGACGCAACGGCCGGGCGGCCAAGCCTGTGTCCTGAAAGCCAGAAATAGTCCGTGAGACCGTGACTCCATTAGCACGCCGCGCGTACGTGCGCATGCGCCGCCAGGGGGCAGAGCAGCCATACCCATACGTTGCCGCGGCCGGCCGGTCACGGGCGCGCTGAAACGACTTGCATGGCGCCCCGTGCGTACGGCGTTCGGTGCGCCGCACGCGCGAGCCCGCCCATCTCTCCGTCCCATGATCGAACCGGCCGGAGACCCCACTCCACTCCCGTGCAGCTTCGCGCAGTGTGACGCCACGGGCACACGTACGTTTCAGTTGGGACGCAGCTGGTCCAGTCCAGCCAACGGAACCGTTGATCCGGCCTGCTAAGAAGACTTTCATGGGCCGGATGGTCGTTTCAAAACAAATTCGAGGGCACCCGATACAGTGAATCCTAGGTCTAGCGGGTCGGCTCCATGCTTCCTACACCGCCGTCACTTCGTCAAACTATCACTTGCATCTGAAATGGCCTTTGGTATAAGATCACGAGTCCTCGCTGATTTCAGAAACAGATTGGCACCAAAGACCGTTGGAGCACTTGTATGTTTGCAAGATTGGATCAGATCATTGGGTAATCCCTTTGCAACTTCTCCTAATACTTTAACATTATAAGAACTAGCAGACTTACCCACGCAACCGTACGTCTAGATATTACGATACAGTTATCTTTGATATACAATTCTATTTTCAATGATTGAAATACAATTGTATTTGTTATATAACTCTATTTATATATAATTAATTTGCACAATTATAATCTGGTCCTACCAAAATAAGTACTGGAAATCGTTTCTTTGATATACAACTCTACTTTTAATGACTAAAATACAATTGTATTTGTTGTATATGATTAATCTACACCGCTATAATCTGGCTCCACCAAAATAAATGGTGGAGATACTTCTCTTTTTCTTTCAATTAATATGATAATTTCTAGAATTTAGGATTTTTATGGGATTTTTTTGCCCTTAAAACCAATAAGGAGTCTTGAATATCACCTCTTGTATATAAATAGGTATTTTCTCTATGTATTTTCATGTGTTATTTTTTGAATTTTTTAGAATACTGAGTTTAATCACTTTACTAACTAGTCCAAACAAGTTTGAACTGAAATTCCTTTACCTTTTCGATGATAATTTTGTTGTAGGTATGTGCTGATTTTATATATAAATCAGCAAAGCATGTGATCTAAACTCGTTCAAAATCTTTAAATTTGAGTATTTTTTTTTTCAAAAGCATGTGTTTCATTTAAATTTTTATAGATAGGTGTATACCCTAAAATTAAAATTTTTGAAAAATATACTCGAATATGGCTTAAATTCGTGCATTTGAAATCATGGTGCTCAAGCACCATGATGCCCCATTTTGTTTATTCTTCTATACTTATTTTGGAACTGCAGGTTCTTCTCATCTTAGCGTAGAATCAAATTCTTGATTTTTGTGTAGCACGATGATCTCCCTGAGTAAACTATTGGATCAGGTAAAAATATATTTTGTTTATTTACTACTGCTGTTCACTAACATGTTCAATGTGCACTTAAATTCATTTCTCATTCAGTATTACTAATGCATATCTTTATTTTCTTCACTAACATGTTAGAAATCTTGTAGTGTTACATCTTTCACTTCGCATAAAATCAGTGTCTTAGTGAGAATTCCATATTTTAGAAAGCACATGTATCCAAAATTATGTCTTTAAAGCTTGCTCATGTTTGTACTCTGTTCAAGTAGAGCTAATTCTTGGATACTAACACTAAGTGAATATGCATGTATGCGTTAGAACAAACTGATGGATGGAGTTCAGATTCGAGTCATATATGGTTGCATCTGCATTTGTACTGAAATTCTTAGTCATTTTTTTTCAGACGTGGATGCTGGATAGAGTACTGAAATACAGTGCTTTGGATATCATATATGAAGTGACATCATTTGGATTTGCCCTATTCTCTCACTTTCTTCTGCTCAATGTCCTGGTGCGATGATACTTGTTTTACCTGCATCTTAACTGAAACTAGTAATAGTAGTACTCAGAGTGGATAGAACTGAGAATGTTGTCTAAGTTGTTCATCTATTTGATAATAACGCTCTTTTCCTAGTTTGCTTGTGCTAGAAGAGTGGGCTTGCATTTAAGCTCTACAATGATTTTAGCAGGTCACTACTATGATTCAGTTTATTGTGCAGTACAGGAAATTGCAATGGATGTTGTAGAATCTAAATGTCGGAGCATGTTTAGTCTATCTGAAAGGTTCATCTTGCCTTGGTGATTTTGCAAGACAGCTCTTTATTGATATAGGCCCTGTTTATTTAGACTTAAGCTTTTTGGCTTATAGCTTAAAGCCAGTTTTTTAGCTTAAACAGTTTAAAAGCTAATGGCTTTTGTACGTTATAGAGGTGGATATTTTTATCTAACATTAATGTTATTAGTTTAAAACCAATCATCAATAAGCCAAAAAAAACCTTTCCCCAGTGGCTTTTGGCTTTTAGTTATCTGGAGGCTTATGGCTTTTAAAAAGCCTAGATAAAAAGGTGCTCATTTGTTTGAGCTTTAGCTTTTTGGCTTTTAAGCTGGTGAAAAAGCCCAAACAAATAGGGCCATAATCATGTAATGCTTATACGAACATAGCTAGTTACACCTCATGTAATGCTATCTTTTGATGTAATGCTGATGTGATCAATGGCCAAGTACATAAATTGTTTTTTTTTAAAAATAATGTGATGCTCTCTTTTTCTGAGATGTAAGAAAAAAAAAGTTATCTGAAATGTAAGAAAAAAGTTAGATTTTAGGAACTATTGATATTGTGATTGTCGCAAATGGTGAATATTTTTTCTCTCATCTTGATCATACTTTGTTCTGGTGTGAAAAACGTTAATACATTTTAGGGCCTGCTAGTACTTGGCCTCGATATGGTTGAAGTATGCGAGAAATATTTATGTTGGTTGATCTCAGGTAAGGTTGCGTGGATATTGCCACCCTCATTACCATACATACACACAATTCTTTCCTAATCAAAACCTTCCTAAAGGCTAATCCCGTGATTAGTTCTTTCCTTAATTGCGCACCATGATCGGAGGCGCTTTCCATCCAGTGGAACCTGCCCCCGAGCTCCTCAACGCCATATTAATAGGAAGAGGTGAGCTCGTGCGCGTGTTGACGAACACACGCACGATTTGACTCTTCCGAAAAACCCTAATCTCTACCGATCCTCACTGGCGCTAGAGAAACATCGAAGGGCAGTTCAAGGACAGTGCAGGTGGCGCCCTGAAGGTCGTCGTCATCACCCGCAACGTCTGCGCAGCAGTACAGGCGTACAACCTTCTACCTCACCAACAACCGACTTAATGGCGAATCTGTCTTCACCGGGTTAGTTTCACTACTTATTTCCACATTTGTGATCATGATCTAGGCTAGATTGAGGACTTAGTGCTTAGATTAAACTAACATTTGGTATCAGAGCAACTAGCCTAATCATGTTCCAAATTAGCCCGGATCGGTTCTTGATTGTTGGTTTAGGCTCGGATTAATTTTGTTTCGGGTCGCTTATGAATTCAGAAGGAGGTGATTGTCTCAATTTAGAATTCAAACCCCTCAAATCCCCAAAAACCGAACCCTAAATCCCCAAAAATTTCCAAATCCGAACTCAATCAAATCCCTAAATGGCATTAGAGAGTGTTGGGACTAACCTTTGCCATCGTCATTGTCGCCGGTGGCCCTGTTCTCGCCCGCGCTCGCCGTCGGCTCGTCTTGCGCTCTGCTGTCAAGTAGCGTCTGCACCATGATTCGCCGCGCTGCTGCCGAGTTCGCATGCCGTGGCGCTTCGTCCACGCCCACGCCGCTTCGCCGTGCTCACGCCAAGCTCTCGCATGGCCGTCTTGCTGCTGTCGTGTCATGTACTTCTTGCCGCGCCGTTTTCCCCGCGCCCGCTTGGCTGATGTTTTGTGCGGGAATTTTTGGGAAGGGGACAAAGGTTAGGGTTAGGGTTTGGCAGCCGTTTCGTTTTGTTTGGGTCCCGATCAATCTCAGCCTTCCGTTTGATCCGACGGCCTTTATTCACGTGAGCATTCGGCTGGGCCATGCCAAGATGTTTTGGGCCGTGAATTTAATGGACCAATCAAGCCGAAAGACCTCTAATGTTTATTGTTGTTTTTCCAATTTTGCTACCTGTTGTCCCATTTAGCATTGATTAATTCTTATTATTGTTTAAAGTTTTAATTCATGGGCATTACTTTATGTTTAATGATTAATTTTCTGAGTAATTTAATTAATATGGCAATTGATTGATGTCATGATTATCTCTGATTAAATGGAACCAATGCAAAATTTAATTGGAGGATTAATTTTTGGGCTTAAAAATTATGAATAACCAACGTTATTAGTAATTTTTAAGTCATTTCTTATGTATTTAATTCCTATTTTGTTATCTGCCTAACGGTGATGCAACTTAGGATTTAATCTTGCTGTTAAATTTCATTTCGTTTTCTGCCCAACAGTGATGCGAAATGAAACTTTATGATGTTTTGTCATTTATATGTATTTAATCAGACCAACGTAGGATTAATTATATATATGGCATTGTTACAATTATTGATTAAATTGTTGTTATTTTTCAGCAATTAACAATGTTGCCTCTCAGATTAATGGTATTGAACAGCTCAATGGCACTAACTTTCCCTCGTGGAAAGATAAGATCCTCATTACGCTAGGGGTCTTGGACCTTGACCTAGCATTACGCTAATCTCAAAAGGCAATATGATGAGAAGGCGGAACGGTGGGAGAAGTCTAACCGCATGTCACTAATGATCATCAAGAATAGCATTTCTGTCGGGATTAAGGGAGGAATCCCTGATTCCGAAAATGCTAAAGGATATTTGACTAATGTTGAGGATAACTTTAAGGGTACTTCTAAGACTTATGCTAGTACCCTGATCATGCGCATGCTCACCTCCCGCTGTGATGGTAACAGCGGTGTGAGGGAGCATATTATGAGCATGACTGACATGGCGGCTAGACTGAAGGGGATGGACATGGCCATTTCTGATGGCTTTCTTGTTCATTTCATCATGAGCTCCTTGCCACCTGAGTATGGACCATTTAATATAAATTACAACACTCAGAAGAAGAAGTGGTACATAGCTGAGCTTATAAGCCACCCTGTTGAGGAAGAAGAGAGGCAGAAGGCTGAGAGACTGAAGGAATAAGCTCATCTTGTCAGCTCTGGCAAGAGGAGGAATCAGGGGGAGTCTGGTGGATTTAAGGCAAATAAGAAGCCTTATCACCCTCCTAAAAATGACGGGAAGGGAAAGGCTCTTACTCATGGCCCTCCGGCACCTCCTGTTCCACCAACCACAGGGAACTTTCTTTGCAAATTTTGCAAGAAGCCTGGGCATGCACAAAAGGATTGTGCGGAATTCAGGTAATGGTTAGCAAAGAAGGGTAATAAAATTATTTCTTACATTGATGAGTCCCTATATACTGAATTTACCACTAATACTTGGTGGATTGACTCAGGTGCGACTGTGCACATTACTAATTTATTATAGGGATTGCGTTTCGTGACGATCATAAAAAGAGGGGAACGAAGTCTTAAGGTCGCTGATGGAACGGAGATTGAAGTCAAAGCAGTTGGAACCCTTCAACTAGCATTAGGAGATGGCTTCAGTCTTCATCTTTTTGATGTGCTTTATGTTCCTAGTGTTAAGAGGAACTTAATTTCAGTCTCTGTATTGACTAAAACAAGTTATTCATGTGAGTTTGTGGACAACAAGTGCATTATTAAGTTAAATAATGATATTATTGGTCTTGCCTTCGAGCAAGACAAACTTTATTTACTCTCTATAGATGAATCTGTGTTGAATGTGTGCACTGGTGTAAATAAGAAGACATGTGAGACGTCGTCGAAATTATGGCACTGTCGCTTAGGCCATATTTCTAGGGGGAGAATGGAACATCTCATTAGAGAGGAGATACTCCAACCCTTAGATTTTTCAGACGCGAACCACTGTCTGAATTGTATTAAAGGTAAATTCACTAAAAAAATTAAGAAAGGAGCCACTAGGAGTACGGGTCTTTTAGAATTAATTCACACTGACATTTGTGGACCCTTCCCAGTGACATCAGTGGATGGTTATGATTCCTTTATTACATTCACCGATGATTTCTCTCGCTATGGTTATATTTTCCTCATTCGTGATCATTCTGAATCGCTAGATAAATTTAAGATCTATAAAGTTGAAGTCGACAATCAGCATAATATTAAGATCAAAGTAGTAAGATCAGATCGTGGGGGAGAATATTACGGGAGGCATGCTCCTTATGGGCAAACTCCTGGGCCCTTTGCCAAATTCCTTCAGGAAAATGGCATAGTTGCCCAATACTCTATGCCCGGAGAACCTCAGCAGAACGGAGTGGCAGAGCGTCGCAATCGTACACTTATGGATATGGTACGGAGCATGCTTAGTCATTCTAGTCTGCCTATTAGCTTGTGGATGGAGGCACTAAAAACAGCTGCCCACATACTTAATCGGGTTCCTAGCAAGTCTGTACCTAAAACTCCTTATGAATTATGGACTGGGAGGAAACCAACAGTTAATTATTTATGTGTATGGGGCTGTCATGCTGAAGCTAGATTATTTAATCCACAGCTAAAGAAATTAGACCCTAAGACTGTGAGTTGCCATTTTATTGGATATCTAGAAAGATCTAAGGGATATCGGTTTTATTGTTCAGATCGTGTCACTAAATTCTTTGAGACTAGACACGCTGTCTTCTTAAAGGACAATGAAATCAGTGGGAGCTCACAACAAAGGGAGATAGACCTTGAGGAAATTCGGGTTCATGTCCCATTACCAACAATTCAAGAGTATATTTGCCTTATTCCTCATACAATGCCTCAGACTGTAGTACCTCCAACTGAAAATTCTGGAGCAACACCCATTGTTGAGGAGTTTAATGAGCCAGATAATGAACCTCAACAAACTTCTGTGGCATCTCATGAACAAGTAAATGAAGAAGTGCCTCAACAACCTCCACAACAGCCAGTGATCCCTAATGAACCTTTAAGACGATCACAGCGTGTGAGGAGGTCTGCCATACCAGATTTTTATGAAGTCTTTCTTGGAGAAGACATTGGCAAAGCAGATGATCCCACTTCATTCAAAGAGACCATAACAAGCAAATATTCATCTGAATGGATTGGGGCCATGGAAGATGAACTGAAGTCTATGAGCACTAATGGTGTCTGGGATTTAGTAGAAATTCCCGATGGAGTCAAAACAGTAGGCTGTAAATGG
Source organism: Guadua angustifolia (assembly GCA_036346375.1). NCBI lineage: Eukaryota > Viridiplantae > Streptophyta > Magnoliopsida > Poales > Poaceae > Guadua > Guadua angustifolia. The sequence goes on along the minus strand of CM070507.1, from coordinate 5,027,175 downwards.
GTCTACAAAACTAAGCATGACTCTAAAGAGAATATTGAAAGATTCAAGGCAAGACTTGTAGCAAAGGGTTTCTTACAGAAAGAAGGAATTGATTACAATGAGACTTTTTCCCCTGTCTCTAAAAAGGATTCATTAAGAATAATTATGGAGCTCATTGCTCATTATGATTTAGAGCTTCATCAGATGGATGTTAAAACTGCATTCCTTAATGGTGACTTGTATGAACAAGTTTTCATGACACAACCCGAAGGTTTTGTCGTTGAAGGTAAGGAACATATGTGGTGCAGACTTAAGAAATCCATCTATGGACTTAAACAAGCGTCGAGACAATGGTACCTTAAATTTGATAAAATAATTAGAAATTTTGGATGTAAGGAGAATGAGGTGGATAACTGTATATATATCAAGAGTAAAGGTGGAAAATTCATTTTCCTAGTACTCTATGCTGATGATATATTATTAGCAAGCAGCGATAAAGTTATAAGCAGTGATAAAGTTATGCTGCATGAAACTAAGAGATTTTTATCCTCTAATTTTGACATGAAAGATCTCGGTGAAGCCTGCTTTGTTTTAGGCATTGAAATTCACCGAGATAGGTTTAAAGGAGTACTAGGATTATCTCAAAAATCATACATTGACAGAGTACTTGAAAGATATAACATGAGTAAGTGCTCTGCCACACCTGCTCCAATAGTTAAGGGCGATAAATTTGGATTATTTCAAAGCCCGAGGAATCAATTAGAATCAGATCAAATGAAGATGATTCCTTATGCTTCGGCTGTCGGAAGTTTAATGTACGCTCAAGTCTGTACGCGTCCAGACTTGGCATTCGTTACCGGGATACTTGGCAGATTTCAATCTAACCCAGGTCTAGACCACTGGAAGGCTGTTAAAAAAGTTCTGCGTTATTTGCAGGGCACTAAGCATTACATGCTAACATATAGAAAGTCTGATAACCTTAAAGTTTTGGGTTATTCAAACGCTGATTTTGCAGGGTTTGTAGACACTAAGAAATCCACATCAGGCTACATTTTCACCCTAGCTGGAGGAGCGATTTCGTGGAAAAGCTCCAAACAATCCCTAACTGCATCGTCGACAATGCAGGCAGAATTTGTAGCATGTTATGAAGCAACTGGGTAGGCCGTATGGCTTAAAAACTTTATCCCGGGACTGAGAGTGGTAGACAGCATAGCAAGACCACTCACTATATACTGCGATAACAAGACCGCAGTTTTCTATTCGAGTAACAACAAGTCAAGTGGTGCTACCATGTTGTGAAAGATAGAATCCATGATCAAACTATTAAAATTAAACATATTAGTACTAAGTCAATGCTCGCGGATCCGCTCACTAAAGGTTTACCTCCTAATCTATTTAAAGAACATACTACCGGCATGGGATTATTGGAGGACCTTTGATCATGATCCTGGATATAGGGGCACTAAAGCAATCAATACTCGTTATGACTAAGCTAGTATTCTGTCGAGATATTATGGTGGACTATAGGTATTGTTGTTTCAATGGCGTTTTCGTTTTGCTGTTGATAACACATTACCTTGGGCTACTGTTTTACTAAGAGTGAATACATTATGATAGCCTTTCGATCAAGTGGGAGAATGTTGGTTGATCTCAGGCAAGGTTGCGTGGATATTGCCACCCTCATTACCATACATACATGCAATTCTTTCCTAATCATAACCTTCCTAAAGGCTAATCCCGTGATTAGTTCTTTCCTTAATTGCGCGCCATGATCGGAGGCGCTTTCCATCCAATGAAACCTGCCCCCGAGCTCCTCAGCGCCATATTAATAGGAAGAGGTGAGCTCGTGCGCGTGTTGACGAACACACGCACGATTTGACTCTTCCGAAAAACCCTAATCTCTACCGATCCTCACCGGCGCTAGAGGAATTTCGAAGGGCGGTTCAAGGACAGTGCAGGTGGCGCCCTAAAGGTCGTCGTCATCACCCGCAACGTCTGCGCAGCAGTACAGGCGTACAACCTTCTACCTCACCAACAACCGACTTAATGGTGAATCTGTCTTCACCGGGTTAGTTTCACTACTTATTTCCGCATTTGTGATTATGATCTAGGCTAGACTGAGGACTTAATGCTTAGATTAAACTAACAATTTAGACATGGTCTTGCAGCTCTGTAAAAACGTGCTCCCGATGCTCTGCAAGGGTCGACCCTTACGACCCAGCGAGTCATAACTCATAAGAGCCACGGCACCACAATCAAAAGGCCGACCGCTTAACCCCTTCTTAAGCTGTGGGTCGCAGGGGACAGAGCCAGACTAACCCACTCCGACCCATGCATTTGAGTTGGTCGTCTTCCGAATCCTGACGATGTGGTGGCACTGGTAGTTGCTGTTGCTTACATTTCAGCAACAGTCGAGCGTAAACGTAAAACTGACACGTCGATCGAGAGGCGTATGCTGCTTGGGATGCATCCAACAATGTGCTTATCGAGTCCGTTACGTTGCAGAGCGAATGAGCCGTCGCTGTCTAGTAAGATGTGCGCGAGGTGTTCTACAAGAGTAGCCGCTGCAGATAGGACTTGATGATATATAGTCGCTGATCAATGGCACATCCAGAGTCCCATTTCGTACTTTAGCTTCGTGGCAATGCCGGCAATTGGGATGGGATGGTTGGCGGTGGCGGTGGCAGTGGCAGCACTCGTTAGTTTGGACGCCCTTTTAGCGTTTAGATCAACCAAAACAACAGAGCTACCGGTAATCTATCAACTGTCGTCTTGCTGCAAACTATAGGCCGATAATATGTTTGTCGATGCATACAAGACATCTCACCTGCTACTGCTAGCTTCGATGGCTTGCATTATGCATTGCATAATCGTCTGGTGCACCCCCTGCTGTCTGTAGGGTCACAGAGCATGGGTGTGATATTTTATTCTTGAATTTCAAGGAAAATTGTGAATTCGATCCTCGAACTAACACCACGTCAGATGAATTAGATGTTATTCTTTTCACCTTATTTAATTCCGAATCTGAAGAAGATTTAGTGGTTTTATCATACATTTTCTGTTCTTAGTGCTACTCCAACCAAACGTAAAGTCTCAATTATTTTTTTCATTTATGAGATGCTCTTTCAACGTTGAATCAATAGTGTTATGAAGTGAAGTAGGCACAACATCGAGATATTAGTGCCCGGTGGGGCGCCCTTGCTTACAATAAACTCAATGCTACTCTGATCTAATCACGATTCTGCTCCAAAGTAGAACAGTGATCTGTACTGTAACAATTTTATAAGTGTCCTAACTCCTAACCTTCAGTTCAGCATGGCCTGCGTCGATCTGTGCACAGCTGTCTGGAAAACATCATGCACGCCATTCTTAATAGGTGATCGAGATGGGATATCCAGAGATATAAATAGCACTATGCATCTTCTAAATCAGAGCAGTTATTTGATCCAGCATTCGCTCCAGTTGGAGCGTCTAATGTGACAAATGCTAGCTGCTGCAGAAACGGGACAATATGCCGGTGTTTCAGGCCAAACTTGACAACGTATTAGTACTTGGCGAGCATTGTGAATTCCATTGGTTGAAATCCAGGACAGACAGGGGTACTAAAAAGTTCATGTAGCACACGTTATAGTAACAACAAAATGACAACACCGACCTATGCAATGCATGTGAGTGCATGTTAGTTTTATAATCCATTTGCCCTCCATCCCATTGGCTACGTTAGGCGCCACTTGTGTCATCATCTGCACGACTGCACATAATACATGTGCAGCCGTAGGTGAGGGAATTCCCGGATGGACCTTCAAAAATACAGGGAAAACAATCGGTAAATATTCACCTATATGCATGCCATAAGCAAGGTTTTCGTGCACCGTCGTCTGATATGAGGTGGCAGATTCCTCAAGGAAGCTAACTGGCATTCTTAGGCTGCAGTCTGTCGCACTCGCACCGCGAGACTCCCCATTGTATCATCCGTTGTCATGGCATCCTGGTCGATCGAATCTTGGAACGTGTTCCAACATGTCATGCAGCCAAAATGTCACCGGAGTGTTCAGTTCCCCAGAGAAGACAACGTTGGCATCTTTTTCAGAACTACCGGTGTCAATGACTCAATTCCAGCCTCCCTGCTCGTCGTATCCCGATGTGATCCCCCTCATTGGGCCCACCTAGAAGGCGTAATCATCCAACAATGGTTAATTACGTTTCTATGCGTTTATAATTCGTAGAAGAGTACAACGTGCGTTCATAGTTTCAAGATGGCGTTGTTCTGCAAAAGTTTGGAGTCCAGCATCCAGGCGCCGCTGCCTCTGGAGTTTGTGGCGACGCAATGAAGAAGTGAACCCAGTTTCTGATGATTCGGTAGATTGTTGCTCTGTGTTGTGCGTTTACTGTTGTGTTTTGCGGCAAGGCTGAAGTGGTTTTGTAATCTGTTTGTGTTCCTTTGGTTATATCCCCTGAGATGCTGGTTGTGGTGGTTCAAAGTTTTTGTATGGACTTTAACTGAACTCTTTCAAGTTTCATCAATAGAACTGAGACATCAGTTTTGATGTCCTTTTTGATCTAAAGAAAATAGTTTCAGATGTGCATATACTTGGGTAATCTATCATAGCGGTGGTTGGTCCGTTCCTTTTCTTTGTCATGGACGGCATAACCACAGTTCTGAAGGCGCATTATCAGCTCAATTCCTGCATCCAAACTCTTCTTTTTGTAAACACCTTCATTCAATCAATCAACACATGGACGCATCCGTTCGGTCAGTTTGTCGGACGCGGCAGCACTTCGCCGTCGAAGAAGATGGGAGTTTGATCGTGCAATGCAAGTGGAGAGGGCCGGGCCGGAAACACTGGGCCAAACCCGACCCGATTTAACTAGCATTTTGGGCTACGCCGGGCCATTCTATGAGCTGTAGTTAGTTCCTGGGCCTCGTCTTGCCGACCGAGGCGTAATTTTATGGGCCATGAGGCCTTCCCTACAAGGCCCAATTGGTCTACTAGAGAGCTTCGTGTGCCAAAGGCGGCCTAGACCGGCTCTCAAAACCAGCTCTTGAGAAAGAAGAAAACCACTCAGAGGCATTGCGCCGTCGCCGCCTAAACCTTCCCACTAGCCTAAATGCCTAACCCCTGTCGCCCCGCCGCCGGCGAGTTGCGGGGTTCTAGGGAGGGCCAGGCAGGGCGTTAGGGATGGGGGAGGAGGTGCATCTGGGCCTGCCAGGGCTCTGGGCGGAGGACTACCGGGAGAGGGCCGACCACTACACAACCAAGATCGGTGGAGTCCCTGTATGCCTTTGTTACTATGATTCTGTTTAGCTCTTCCTGATCTTTGTTTCTGGCTTATGAGTTGCTCCCAGAGATGGGCTATGCACTTATTCTGTTTTAAGTTCCTGATAAATTGGAAATAAGCTGTTATATATCACTTAGGAATTACACCATGTTTTTATCAATTTTAGTTCCTAATCCTTCCCAAAGGAGGGGGGAAAACTTATGAGCTATGAGGCATCAATATCAAGCTCCCTTTTGAGCCATTTGTTGAATCTTCTGCAGGATTGGCCGACCGAGGATATAGTCATTAAACCTGACTTGCTCCAATGTAGCTTATGTGGAACCAAGCTCTGCCTTGTTGCTCAGGCGAGTCTTTACTATTTGACAAGAATTTAAGAGTTTAAAAATGTCTTGATGAACATTCATCTGAGGAAATGGAGTATTACGAACTTTCAATGTTTGGACATATGTTACAATACCCTGAATTCTTGTGCATAACTTGTTTCTATGATGGTAACGAATGCTTTTATCTCACTACTAGTAGTTTTGCTAATGCGGTAGTAATTTCAGGTTTATGCTCCTCTCGCAAAGCTGAACATTGAGGAGAGGACAGTCTATGTGCTTGCTTGCCCGAGACCCAAATGTGGGTCTAACTCTCAAAGGCAAGTCACATCTTGGGCTCGATATGATTATAAGTTATTCAGATATTTCGTATGATTTTAAGTTTGTCTGTCTTACTTTTGATTTTTGTTTCTTATAGTTGGAAGGTCCTAAGAGTTCGAAAGTGCCATAGTGGTATGCAAACAGATGGTAATGGTGATAAATTAGGTCAAAGGAAAGAAAATGTTTGTTCAGATGGGCCTCCTTCTACAACTTTTCCGGAAAAACATAATGAAGAAAACAAGAGTCATGGGAGCAATGATGGTGATTTCGATTTAGATGCCTTGGGCGAAGCACTTGAGCAGGCTGCAACGTTAGCATCCAACTCAAAGAAGCAAAATAAATCAAAGCGTGCTGATGCCCCCATAAAATGTGCTGTGGTAAATAAAAAAGTAGATGACTTGAGTATACAAGGTGAGGAAAATTTCTGAAGAGCTCATTACAATAAGTATAAAGTCTTATTAATGTTTTTGTCTCATGGAATTTTCTTTCTTCAGTTCTTCCTTGTTCTACATCTATTATGATAAGGAGCAATCGGATGCCAAAGGAACTGCAGGTTCAAGCAGCCATGAAACAGTTTTGGTAAAAGGAATCCTGGACACGGGAAATGATGAAGACGACAAATGGGAAGGAGAAAACTATGAATATGATAGAGCTCTTGGTGCTGACAGAACTTTCTTAAAATTTAAGAAACGGTTGGATGCATCTCCCCAGCAATGCTTTAGGTACCCATGTTGTCCTTGTAATCTATCTTTTGAATCATGCCATTGTCTTATTATACATCAATCATTTGTTTGTTGCCCTTTTCACTTTCACTACCTGAATCAAATTTTGGTGTGCAATGCTTTGTAGGTATTCCTATGTTGGCAGGCCACTGTTAGATGCAATGAACTTACAAGACTTACACCGGTAGGCTGTGTGGTTCACCGCGTCAATATGAATTGCAATTGATGTCTCCTTATCATATTTCCTCCATGAAGCTGGTGATGGTTCCTCAAATTATGCACCTAATGCCTGGACTTGGCTGACTCTTATCATATTCACTTGCTCCAAGGTACAATCTTACTCTTCAATTTACTGATACTAAATAATTAAATATAAGGTTAAGGACTTTTGAAGGCTACTAATGTAACTCAGCACTAGCAGCATTTCTAATTGCAAAATTGATGAACCGCTTCATGTTTTGATGAATAAAGCACCATGAACAAGGTTGCATTTGGAACCAATACCTTTCTAGCATTTATCATGTCAAGAGATTATACCATGAATTCATTATTTCAAATTTGTGTAGTGAACAAATCCTGTGTCGTGCTTGATGTGCTTTTGGCACTTCTAGAATGAGTGAAGAATAAATGCATGTCATGTGAAACATTTCTTGGAAATAATTCAGTCCAAAAATTGAACTTTGGATGTTTCTGTTTGTCCAGAGTTCAGTCTCATAATCCATCTGGGGAACACTTTCTATTATCCACTGTATGGTGACCATGATCCTGGACGATGAATGGAATTGATAGGCACATGAAACTCCAGAAGTGCAGTGAGAAGTTTTGTATTAGTAGGTTTCCTCATTAGTTATTCTTGGTGCTGAGAAATGGAAATTTGTTACTATCTTCACTTGTTTTTAGTCCACGCATTTTGGAGTATTCTGTATGTCCTAACATCAATTTACTGCAGAGTTGCTGCCCTTCATCCTGTGGTGGAAAGCCTGGCAACTGTTGCTGGGGAGTAGCGGAGGAGGAGATCATGATTCAGGAGGATGAAAGCCTATAACGCCTAATGTCATACTCTTCCTGGTTTGAGTGCGTGATATGCATTTTCAGATACTGTTCTCCATTTTCAAAGTTGTAAAGCTATCTGCAATTTTATGCTCAGTGTTCTTGCAATTTCCTGGCAATGTCATGAGCCATTTTTTGCTCGCAATATCATGAAGTGAGCAGAGTTTTGATCTGTGTGGCCAGACTTTTCTGCTAGCTCCAGTCTTTTAACCAGGTGTCGCCCTCTGAACTGTCAACAAAATCCATGTTACGGACTTGATTATCGAGAGAGCGATGTGATCGTATGTAGTATGTTCTTGTCCTGTCTGGAACCTTATTCGGTTTAGTTTGTTTACTAGAGGTTGATTATTACTAGAAATTGAAGTACCAATTTGATTAAAGTAGACCTATAAAAGTGATAAAACCGTACTGATGCATATGCACAATACATGATAAGATGCATAATTTGGCCGTCGTATTATTCTCTTTGCCAACTTTACAACCGCACCGATGAGGATGCTGCATCTGCAATTTGGTCTTAAAATGCCGTTGTCATGCCAGGCTGCCTGTAAATGATTCATCAGTGCCTAATAATGTATGGACTTATACCATGTTTTCCCCCATTTGAAGAATCTTTACGTACGAAATACTAGATATATACAGCTCACGACGCACCCATATTTGTACTTTTGCTAAGTGCATCTCTCAATTTCTGAAGCAGAAATGGGAATAGTACACGAGAATATCAGAGTTTGCTCAAAATTAGGTCTGTTTGTTTGAGTTTTTTCACTAGCTTAATAAGCTAAAAAGTCAAAGTCTAAACAAATAGGTACCCTTTTACCTGGACTTATTCAAAAGCCATAAGTCTCCATATAACTAAAAACTAAATGCCATAGGAAATGTGCCTTTTGGTTTACTGAGGTTTGGTTTTAAACTAATACCATTAAATTTAGGGTAAACTTAGCCACCTCTAACATTATATAAAAGCCAATTACTTTTAAACTATTTAAGCACCTTTTTGTTTGGACTTTTTCACTGGCTTAAAAGCCAAAAAGTTAAAGTCTAAACAAACGAGTAGCTTTTTATCTATGTTTTTTAAAAGTTATAAGTCTCGATATAACTAAAAGCCAAAAGCCACTGGAGAAAGGCTTTTTTGGCTTATTGATGGTTGATTTTAGGCTAATAATACTAAAGTTAGATAAAATTACCCACATCTATCTTGTACAAAAGCCATTAGCTTTTAAGCTGTTTAAACCAAAAAGTTAGGTTTAAGCTATAAGTCGAAAAGTAAAGCTGGTTTAAAGTTATAAGTAAAAAAAGTCTAATCCTAAATAAATAGAATCTTATTGACAACAGCCCGTTCATTTGGGCAATTGGGCCGTGTACCGAATAGGAGATGTAAACTGAGCGCGTAGCGCTATAGCATGTTGCCTTTCGGATGTGAGCATCACATCATCCGGCATTCGTCTCTTCTCAGCGGCTGATCCGCGGGGAAAAAAATTCTGTAAAGGAGGTATGCAAATTTATCTCTGTGTATCCCCATACCGATAGATGTTACGTGTTTATCTTGCCAATCTCAACCATTCATTTAATTTCTCACTTCTCCCATTAATAACACAATTGATTTTCCACTCCTCCAATTAATAACACTGTTGATAAGGTGAGGTTAAGATTTAGCTAGATAGATACGTAGTATCCATCGAAATAGAGATACATATAATTAAATTTGCATACCTCGAATTTATTTCCGATCCGCGGACGAATGCGTTGTAAGCAAGTGACGCATCACAAGCTTTCGAGTCCAAGACGGCACGCCGCCTCGAGTCGAGGGCACATATCGCATCCCATGTATCTCGCTCACGTCAGGGTTATTTTCCACGGCTGAAACGAAATGTGCCGTGTCGCCATTGGACGGGCCTTGTAAACGCCATGCTTGGGCAACCCATCGTCGACTCGTCGCCGTCGCGTCTTCCTATACCGTAGTGCAGGCTAGGCTCTACTGGCGCGCGCGCTAATCTAATCCTGCCATGCTCGACGCCTTCCAGAATGCAAAGTCCAAACAAAGTCACCGAGACCTGACGGATCGCACGCGGCGGAGTCAAGTTGCAACGCACGCCGCGGTGTGGACGGGCGGACGCTGCGAATGGGGGCGCGGCAACGTGCGCCTCGCGTCGCATCCCGCGGGGCGGCGGCAACCGGACGCCGTCCATCCATGTACGCGCCTACTTTGGCTGCCACACCATCGTTTCGCTTAGCAAAGCCAGCCGGCCCGAGCCGAGGAGGCAGAGCTGAGCTGAACAGTCACTGGATTTGATCGTTTTCTCGTGTGTTTTCATGTTTTTGTTGAAATACAAGTGAATTGTTTATCTTTTCTCATCAGTTTAAGTTTTTAGATAAAGCATACAACTCAATATGGTATCAAAGTTAAAAGATCTTGAGTTCAAGACCCGGTTGATATAATTAAAAATAATCATTGTAACCCGCTTCTATTCCATGTCCTAGGCTTGAAGGAGTCTATATGTGAGGAGAAGTGTTGAGACTTTTGGGTGAACTGGTTGGTGCATGCAACTCTATACCCTGTTTGTTCCCCCTCTCTCAATTGCTTACACCTCTTGACTTCGGTGAAGAACGGCTAGATTGGGCTATCGATGTACCGTTGTATCATATCTGTACCGCTACCAGTCTAGCTAAACTTTTTAGTACTGGCAGGAGTCTAGGCTATCGATGTACCGTTGTATCATATCCGTATCGCTACCAATCTAGCTAAACTTTTTAGTACTGGCAGCACTCCTGTACTACGGTGGAAGCGGTGGTTGGGAGTGGAATCCTGCTAATGGTGCTGAGTAACCATGGCCCATGGACATGTGTAGGAAGGCATTGAAAGACTACATGAAGATTTACTCAAATTTGTGATGAGTTATTGATAGTGTATGAGCATATGGTATTTAAGTTTGAATTTGTTTCAAATTTTATTTTGAATTTAAAGCAATTTGACGTGCTACCAGGTCAGGACAGCACTACCGGCCGTGGAGGCACGGTAGTGTTGGCCAGATGGTACTACTGGCCTGGGATGGGTGGTAGTGCCGGTCTATCAGAGCTACCGGTCGTGTACGCAGTAATCTTTTACAGGGATATGTTTTCTCTAGGATTAGACACAGGTGGTACTACCAGTCATCTAAGAGCAGTAGTAATGGGTGATGTACTATCGGCCTCCAGTGGTAGTAGTTATTTTTTCAGAGAGGGTTCTCTTGAGGCTGATCAATGTGAACGGCACTACTTGCCAATCAGGAGCAGTAGTGCCGACGGTAGTGCCGAGGGTACGGTACTACTGACCCTAGGTGGCAATAATGCCGACTTTTCAATGATGTTATGCTTAATGTTTGCATTATTTGTTGAATGCATATTGTTGTGAACAGTTATGTGATGTGTTTCTTGTCTGTGTTGGTTGGAGGACTCTGGGGCTAGGTCATGGTGAGGCGAAGGCGAGACTGGGATTAAGTTAAGAGAGTTGAGGTCCAGAACGGTTGAGGGACGTCGGAAGATGATTGAGACTGAAAAGTGGTTGCAAACGAGGAAACACAAGAAGTTGGAGTATGAAGCACTAGTAATGGACATGACCGGCAACGGCATGGCCTGGAACTAGGCTCAGGGAGTAGTTGAGAACCAGAATGGTCAAGGAAGATGACGCCACTATGGTGAAGCTGAAAAGGACACATGGTGTGTCAAGTAACTTGGGCCCCCTTACAAGTGAGGATAGTTCGGGGAAGTTCAGACGTGTGAGAGGTTTGGTGAGAAGTTATTGGGGCCATGTGGAAAACTCAAAGCATGGCGATACTTTGAGGAAAAGAAAGACCGATCATTAGAGCAAATTGGTAATTTATTCAATATCGGCGGTTGAGGCGGTTTGAAAAACCACGGCGGTGTTCTAAGTTGTTTAGGTCACGTCAAAGTGGAGTTGGACACAAATTCGGGCTCGCGGAGTGGATTTGGCATCTATGTGTTGGCTGCTTTGAGAAGCGTGCTTATGTGAGGGAAAAAACCTGTTAATGTTGTTAGGTTTCGGGTTAGCTCATGTAAGAGTGAATGGTATCTACTTGTGTGTGTAGGTTTAGGGTTAGGGTAGCTTCCGCTATATAAGGAAATGTAGTGGGAGGTGAGTCCTAAAGCCCTTGTAGGAAAACTTGGGGATATATTAGGGGTTTCACAAGATTTTAGTTTTTTTATGTGTGCCAGTGCTTCTTAGGAGCTTTATCTTTAGGAGGAGAGACTTTGTAAGCATCTATCTTGCTCAGAAATAAAGATCAATTTTGTGCTCAAAATTTGGATTGTCCTTTTTTATTCTTGATCTTTCTTGTTGATTTTTTCTCTTGATTTATGTTACCAAGAACGAGTAATTAGTGGGTGTATCCTCTCGAGATCATCACCCAATCATCTAGGCAAGCTCTCTCATGAGAATCAAGGGATTTCTCAACAAACTGGGTTTTGGCTTGAGAAGGAGGGATTTGAGATAGATCATGATCTTGCATATTTGAGAGCAATCTGTTTGGGATTCTTACTTGCTATAACATGTGGGAGACCATCTAGGTTTATCTTGATCACAAAATCCCCACGAGTAAGCTTAGGGCAAAGTTTTTGGATTTGATCCGATTTTTGTGCAACCTTCGGTAAATTTGAAAAGGTCAAAACTTTAACGTCAATCCTTACGATTGAAGGTTGGAATATATTCCTGATACCCATAGAAAGATGTATACAAAGTTTCATGAGTTTTCGATCAGTTGATTAAAAGTTACACCTATTTTAGTTTTTAAAGTCATGTCGATTACTATTTTTTGCCTGTTATACTGCTCATAGCACTACCGCGCCACAATAACCCTTATAGTATTATGGTTACTATTCATCCCAATACTACCAGACATAGTGTTGCTTCAGAGCCGAGTTTCTCTAAAATTTTTTCTTTCGCACATATTCGATCTAGTGAGAATTTGATCGGTCCTTTTGGGAGGAAAATTTTATTTTGTGATCATTTACCCCCTCTGATCGTCATTTATGGTCCTTCAAGCGTAGAGGAATGGCTAATTATTCGCTGAGGTCATATACTAAGATTGTCCTGTTTTGCTATAGTTTTGTTGCCAAACTTGTCTAAGATTATGTCATCAAAATTAAAGCCACACTTTAGCTAGCAAAATGAATTTTGCTATAATTGTTTGAGTAAATAACATATGGGACCTGAATGGCAAGAAAGAATCTTGTTATATGTGTGGCTATGAATCAAATGGACATCTAACTCGGTCAAACTTGTATAACTTGATGTATAGCAAAGTATGTCAATGTTTGGCTATGAACCAAATAGCCCCTAAATATTTCGTGAGAACGTATCTCCTTTTGACAAGTGACAGCACATCTTTTCTTCCTCCGCTTCTCTTCCTCCTCAAAGACGCTCTCATTGTGACAAGTGACACTATCTCATTCATCTCTTTTTTTCTCCTTCATTCCATTCCCTAAAACTCATAATAATTTTTGTATTGCAAATTTTTCCTAACTTTTTTAAAACAAGATTTTTTTAACAATTGTTGATAGTTTTTTAATCGAAACTTCTTGAACTATAAGTTTGTTGAATAGAAACCTTTTGAGATAAAAGTTTTTGAATTGAGTTGAAACTTTTTTATTTGTATATTTTCAAGTTGAAATTTTCTCATTTGGAATTTTTTGATTTAAAAATTTTCAATTTGAAACTTTTCGATTTGAAATTTTTGATTTAATTTTTTTTGTGTTGAATTTTAAATCAAAACTTTCACAACCAAAAGTTTTTGAATTTAACATTTTTGGAGTTGAAACTTTCTAATTTCAAATTTTTGATTTTAAACATTTCAAGTTGAAACTCTTTAATTTTTATTTTTTGATTTGAAATATTTCTAGTTCAAACTTTTCAGGCAAAACTTTCCTATTTAAAACTTTCTAATTTAATAATTTTTAGTTAAAATTTTTTAGTTGAAACTTTCTAATTTGAAAGTTCCTAATTTAATTTTTTTTTTAGTTGGAACTTTCTAATTTGATTTTTTTGAGTTGAAACTTTTTAATTTGAAATTTTTCGAGTTGAAACTTACTTATTTGAATTTTTTGTTTAAAATTTTTAGAGTTAAAACTTTCTATTTAAAATTTTCTAATTTTTATGTTAGAGAGGAAGGAAAGAAGGTAGGGAAGAGAGAGAAAATATGGAGGTGAATAAAGAAGATGGTACTTGACATCCTAGTGTGCATAAATTTGTTAGTTTGAGGTGCATCTCTTTTGTAGGTGCTTAGATAATATATTATCTATTAGTTACAGATGTTATATACATAAATATTTGCTAAGCATTAGTGCTTAATTAAGCATCGATGCTTTAAAATAGGTACGTATTCTCACCTCTAGTATATCATTTAAATGATGTTGTTATACATTTTTTATCTTTTTGAGTATACTCTAATACCGATTATAAGATTCTCCAAAGTGAGTTCCGCAAAAAAAAATCATCAAAATCCACCATTTTGTAGCATAATTTGTTTATATATTCCTTTTACATATGGAAAATGGTATGAAACAAAAAAAATAAAAGGCTCTGATGATTTTTTTCAACCATATCATATTAGAGTATCTTAGAATTATTATCGGAGTATACCGAAAGTGATAAAGAAGTATAAAATGTTCATTTAAATGGTATATTAGAGGTAAAAGTATATACTTTCGGGAGTACCGAAAAAGTTTCCCCTATAAATATGTACTAGGTAGAAAAGCGCGCTACACTGCGCCGGCTGAATTTCGATAGCATACGCTCGGAAAAATAAACTTTTTTTTTATTTTCGCAAAACCACCAACCGGTCAAAAATAGTCCAGAGGAAAAAGGGGGAAAAATTATCAGAGATGACAACCTTCTTTTGCCTAGCCTAATACTCTCCGTGTTCACTGAGTAATAATACATGTTTGCAAAACCACCAACCGGTGAAAAATAGCCTAGAGGAAAAAGGGCGAAAAATCTTCGATGAATCTGTGTTTTTTTGTGACCAAAACATGTTTTTCGGGTTTTTTGGGTGACGAAAACAATTTTTTCGAGTTTTTTTTGTTGCGCTTGTTTTAAAAAAAGGGTCGTTAGGACGCGCCGGCGAATCCACAGGTCGCTATAAATTTTCGGACGAATCTATATTTTTTTAAAAAAGACCCGCGGTTATGACCCGTTGGTAAATCCATAAGTTGATATAAACTTTCGATGAATCCGTGTTTTTTTAGTGACGAAAACATTGCTTTCGCATTTTTTGGGTGCTGAAAACATTTTTTCGGGTTTTTTTGTTGCGTTTGTAAAAAAATGGGTCGTTAGGACCCACCGGCGAATCCACGGGACGAAAACATTGTTTCTAGGGGTGGGCATTCGGTTTTTTCGGGTTTTTCGGTTCGGTTTTTTCGGTTTTTAAAAAATTTGGTTTTTCAAACACGTAAACCGAACCGAACCGAATAATGAAAAAACGAACGAATAAACCGAATTAATTCGGTTCGGTTTTTCGGTTATTCGGTTAATCAAATAAAACAATGACGGTGAACACCGAACAAAATGTCCAAATAACCAAACAAAAAGACGGCGAAATCTTGATCAACCGAATAACCATACAACACTACAACAAAAGAAGAATCTTGATCAACCGAATAAGAATAAGTTGAAATTGCCAATTACCCACAAATATCCTAAATTCCTTAAAAACAGAAGTCCTAATTGAATTCATTACCCTCCCCATGCATAGATTCAAACAGGATGTACTCGAAACACTAATAGCAGATCTCAATTTCATTCCTCGAAGTCGAATAGACTCAATAATCAAAGAACATTACGAAAGTAATAGGAACTATATCTCGCCAATGGCGCTGGGTACTGTTGGTCGTTGATGGGAGCCGGAGGTGGAGGCCAGCCGACGCCAACCGAACACGGTGGCGAAATCGGTCGGTCGGCGGGTCGCGTGCGTCGGTCGTCGGCTCGGATGGTGGCTGGGATGGCGGTCGCCGGTCGCAGATGTGTTCGACCGACTTCGCCGTCGCCGTCATGCGGATGGCTCCATTGGATCTTGGGATGGGATAACTGCTTGCCGCCGACGCCTTTGACGCTCTCGCCCTAGCCGCATAAGCCGAAGGTCTGCCGCCGTCACGGCCGTCTTGAGATCGCCGGATGGGAAGCCGGGTAGGCTAGGGTTTGCAGTCGCAAGGGCAAGGGCGCAAGGGCTGACACGCTGAGTGATTTACTGATTTGGGGATTTGGTTTGGGAGTCGGGACTTCGGCCGTTTGGGTTTGGCGAGTGCGGTCCTTGTGGGCTGGGCTGGGAGCCTGAGACACTGCGGAACTAGCGAAGTCTGGTTGGTAATTCGGTTTTCGGCTCGGTTTCCTCAACCCTAAAACCGAACCGTAAACCGTAAACCGAACTGTGCTAGAAAAAAAACCGAACCGAAAATCGAAAACCGAAAAAACCGACAATTTCGGTTATTTGGTTCGCCTGATTCGATTTTGGTTTCGGTTTAAAAATGCCCACCCCTAATTGTTTCCGTTTTTTTGGGTGCTCAAAATATTTTCTCCGGTTTTTTTTGCTGCATTTGTCTAAAAAAATGGGTCGTTAGGACCCACCGGCGAATCCGCGGGACGAAAACATTGTTTTCGTTTTTTTGGGTGCTGAAAATATTTTTTTCGGGTTTTTTTATTGCGTTTGTTTTAAAAAATAGGTCGTTAGGACCCACCGGCGAATCCGCGGGTCGCTATAAATCTGCGGACGATGAATTCGTGTTTTTTTGTGACGAAAACATTGTTTCCGTTTTTTTGGGTGCTGGAAACATTTTATTCGTTTTTTTGTTGCGTTTGTTAAAAAAAATGGGTCGTTAGGACCCACCGGCGAATCCGCGAGATGAAAACATTGTTTTTGTTTTTTTGGGTGTTGGAAATATTTTTTTCGTTTTTTTGTTGTATTTGTTTTAAAAAATGGGTCGTTAGGACCCACCGGCGAATCCGCGGGACGAAAACATTGTTTCCGTTTTTTTGGGTGCTGGAAACATTTTTCCTATTTTTTTTTTGCGTTTGTTAAAAGAAATAGGTCGTTAGGACCAGCTGGCGAATCCGCGGGACGAAAACATTGTTTCCGTTTTTTTGGGCGATGAAAATATTTTTTCTGTTTTTTTTGTTGTGTTTGTTTAAAAAAATGGGTCGTTAGGACCCACCGGCGAATCCGTGGGACGAAAACATTGTTTCCGTTTTTTTGGTGCTGAAAATATTTTTTTCGGGTTTTTTGTTGCGTTTGTTTAAAAAAATGGGTCGTTAGGACCTACCGGCGAATCCGCGGGTCGGTATAAATCTGCGGACGAATCTACATTTTTTAAAAACCGCATGATTCTGACTTCGATTTTTTCGTGGTGAAAACATTTTTCCGGAAAAAGCGCGAAAGGACCTGAACGTAAGAAGTAGGGACTTGTTTGTTATCTTTTTAGACCTGTTCGCTATCCTGAAAAATTAGAAAAGGGCTTGTTCGCGATTTGGACTTAACGGGAGGCTTTTCCGTAAATTACCGGGCCAGAGACCTAAACGCGAAGGGAAAAAATTATTCTCATCTCACAAAAAATCGCGAAGGACCTATCCGTAATTCCGAAGAAACAGAGGGGCTTTTTCGCAAATATCCGGTATGACACGTGGATGGGCTCAATAAGCTCCATTTCTTCCGCTTGTTATAAGGGGATAATGTATGTATGTATGTACACAGTTGCGACAACAAGCAGCAAGACTGTTTCTCGTGACGGACAAGCGTTGGTTGCTCGGTTGCTTTGAGTGTGTCCACACACCACAGTCGCTATCCATCGAAAAGGGCACTGTACCAACCGCGACAAATCAGAGACTTGTTTGTGTCGAGGTCCCTCTCGTCGCGTGTGATCGGCGCGAGATTGCTAGATAAACACAGCGCATAATGAAAGCCCCCCGGGCCCCGGCCAATTGGCAGTTCGATGCCAACAAGCATCGTGTATGTGTCGATATCAGCATTTTTTTTAGTTCGGTGTGCAATTCTTTTTATAAATCTAGTTTATTTGTAAATATAATTATAAAAAGTCTTATTCCTAACCATAGAAGTACTAGGAGCGCGAAAGCTTCGATGCATAATTCCTTTTGTAAATTTGGTTATTTTGTAAATATAATTACAAAAATAGCTTTATTTCGACCATATAAAAGCTAGAAATTGATTTACCAGATTCCCAGAACATGGTAGGGAAGCTTCCATCGCTTACGCGGTTATAGATGTAGCTATTGTTGTGACTATGTTTGTGAGGGGATCAGATTAATTTAAAAAAAATTGCTATAAAGTTAGATAAGTGATGGTTTCTATGATATCGTCGGGTTTTAGATACGTATGGACTAGGTTTACACAAGTTCTATTAATTTGCTTTCAATATATGGGCGTTAGCAATGATCTTTCAGCTCAGCTATTCTATCATGCTCATGTCGACTCGAGGCATGTAAGGCTCTATTTGATAGAGCTTCAGATTTCAGCTTCACTTTATATCTGAAACTTGTAGGCTAAAATAAAGTAAATTAAGTTTATATTTTTAGTCTAAAATGTAAACAAGATGACTCACCTAAATACTTTTAATATATCTACAACTCCAATTTCACGGATCTAGTGGAGTTATAAATACCCAGCTAGAGCTGTACCAAACACAGCTTAAGTGTGATTAGTAGACTAACCATACCTTTTATCTATGGCAACGTATCCTGTGTATACAAGCCTTTCCGTGTACGTACCGTGCACACCAACTAACAAGAAACTTGTTAGAAACCGTATACAGGCCTTCCCGTGTACGTACCGTGCACACCAACTAACAAGAAACGTAACAAGAAACTTGTTAGAATTTTCTCTTTTTTGTAACTCTTGATATATAATGAATTTGATCTTAAAACTTCATATATAGGTAGAGCAATCTATGAAGTACATCTGCAATTTTTTCAGAATTTTTCGTAACTTTTGTTAGTTGGTGTGCACGGTGTGTACACGAAAAGTCTGTGTGCACAAGATATATTGCCTCTATCTATAAATATATACTGTTCTTTATTTTTAAGTTAGATATAAATTCCATTAACTAGATGAGCTCGCAGAATCGCTAGCCATTAAGTTAAATCCTTCAAGCCAATACTGGTGGCTTCCCGACTCCAGAGCTGTGCCGAACTTAGCAAATTCGTGCGCAACTTTTTTACAACCTCTAGGACAATACAACACTTAAACAACATCAAAAAACAAAAAAAAAAAGGTTGGGCTTCTCTAATGGCCATCACATTCATACCATCGTCAGGCTCAAGGTCTGTAAGAGCCAAGACAGGCAATTGACTATCAGATTCTACAATCACCCTTCCCATGCCGAGTTCTTTCGCCGTGTGCAGGGCCTCAGTGTAGGCCAATACCTCTGCATGCGGAGCATTCCACCGTTTGAGGAGGCTGGTAAGAAGGAAGTATCAGTGTTGATTTTCAGCGTATCATCTTCAAGTGGTTTTCACTCATCACAGGTGCATTTAAGCCCTTCCTATAATTCCTTTTGAGTTCAGCCTGATAAATACAAACAAAGCAGCGTACCTCAAGCACGATTTCATCAACATCAAAGACACCATCCTCCTGAGCAGCTTTGTTGCTCGAAAGACCAGCCCTTCCATGACAGAATCAGGATCAAATCTTGGGCGTGTTCTTCTCAAGTTTGTTGTGGTCCATTGCATTTCATAAGTTGCAGCTGGTAATGCTCCAAGTTCAGAAACCTCTAGCACAATATCATTTTTTTGCATTTCAGGAAAAGATGACCTCCGTCTTCGTCAAAACGAAAACACATGGGTGATAACAACTTGGGTATATGCGGTGTCTAACAGTCATACTTATCCGTGCTTTATGCTGGGAATAAACCAAATGGAAATATTTACTAGATGATGATGATCATTGGTTTTATTTGATTAAAAATGAAAATAAAACTAAACTTTAGATGCGGGCATTTATTGGCAATAGCCGGAAGTGCAAGGTTTTGCACGTAGTATAGGGGGAGACTATTGCCCGTGTCAGATTAAGGACCGAACTCAGTGTTCGTTAAACCCAAGAAATACCGTACAACCACAAGTGCTGGTATGGGACAGCCATAACTCATTAAGTTGCTCAAAACTAGCTTTGCACTTTGGAAGGCTGTAGTAGTACGAGTTGTTCCTTAATGGATTGCTCGAAGGAACGTCCACACTGAGGTGATAATGGAATAAACATTTACCGATACACCGGTGTACGCCACTCTACGGAGAAGTTCCATCTTTTCTATACTCTGAGTTCTTCTACCGTAGTTTGGGTTTTCGTCCCGGGCTGATGCAAAGTTAGAATTGGGTAATGCAACGGTTATGCTATGATCTCCTTGCCAACACACCAAAGGAAGTGTGTTAATGGCCAGGCAAAAAGGGAAGAATCATTTCTTGTGGGTAAAGTTGTACAACTCTGCAGAGTATGAAACTTTTCGAAAAGCCGTTCCCACGGTTAGCAGTTTAATTTTATCAAAACATGATTTCTGCCTCATGATGATGAATGGTGAAATATGGATATACAGTTTTATTTAACTGTTCTTACATTCAGTTATTTACAGTATTTTATTGTTTTTATTCAATTCCGTTTCAAATTTACTACCCTGTATTTGAATTTTAAATTGGCTTTACGCAAATCAACCGTAGAAACCTATCCATTGGAAATGGCCTGCATGTATCATAGGTTTTGTAAAAGTCTTGCGAGTACGTAAGTACTCAGCTTGCCACTGTTGATATTTTTAGGTGATGAAATTGTATACCCCGATGATGTGTTCACAGACTCAGGATTCGGGAACTTTGACGATGAGTTTTTCTAGGGTTTCTGCTTGTCAGTTGCCTGTGGGGAATAATGGGTTAAGAGGCAATTAAACTACAAGTTGTTTATCTCTACTGCAATGTTTTATCAAAATATGGTGTCAGCTCGTACACCTCTCCTATCCATAATGATAATCCACCCAACTCCATTTTATTAAAATGAAACCAAACCAATATTCCGGTTTTCAGTTCTGGCTTCAAGCAGGTTTGGTTCTCAAACAAGAAAATAGAACACGTCGTCACCGCCCGTATCACTTAACGTTTCACAATCAAGTCCTCGACAACGATTACATCTTCTCCAGCCTTTCCATTATTCGGATTGTTGCTGCATTCTCCCCGTAAATTCTGCAGAAATCCTAAATAAGAGATAGAAGACATGGGATGTAAAAAATAAATTGGAGATGAGAGCTGAGGATAGTTTGGTTGGGTAAGAGTGAGTGTAGTTCCCTCCTCCACTTAGGTGGCGTTTGGTTAGGTGAATGAGAGTGGATAGAATATGACCATCTATGGATTTAAAGTTATCTAATTTTTTGGATAAGTGGATTGATGGAATATGAACATCTAGTTTTTTAAAATATTTTCTTGAGATGCTGCCATGCTGGGTAGAGCCATCCCCAAAAAAAGGCCGAACGGGCTAATCTAGCTTGTTGCATGAAGAGATGTACTCGATCAAATTCAAATTTCGCTGAAGTGTACTTAGTTAAATTCAAATTTTAGTCAAAATTTGTCTGGAAATTCAAATTCAGAAAAAATTTGAACGAAAATTTAAATTTTGATCAAATTTGTTTGAAAATTCAAATCTTGGTCAAATTTATCCAATGTTCAAATTTTGTCTGAAAATTCAAATTTGAGTCAAATTTTATCCAAAAAATCAAATGTAAGTAAAATTTTATCAAAAAAGTTCAAACCAAAATTCAAAACCTTGATTACAACTAGCCCATCCATGCAACCAAACAAAAAATTGGCTTGTCCTATCCATTCTCATTCATCTAACTAAACAAAAAAATAGTTTATCCTTATCCACCCAACCAAACAATCACCTAGATAGCTCTTTTCTATCCAGGCTGAATAGCTATATCCCACCCAACCAGCAACCAAACGCACCCTTAGGCCTTAGACCCTCTTTAGTGAATACTAGAACTACTAATCTAATTTTTTAAAAAAATAGAGAGGAGATACAAGTAATTTCCCTTGTAAATCAATCAGAAATTGGAAAGTTTCAACTTAGAGCAACTCCAACACAAACCCCTATATTTTCCCCATAAACCACTTATTTAGAGGTGGTATAAAAATGAGAGACACCCTACATCAAATTTGTCTCCAACCCACACTCCCTATTACTCACCCCTATTATTTATCTAGATATTATTATTACTATGCACCCATGAATTAATGAATAAAAAAATATGAAGAAAATAATAGAGGGGGGAAGAAAACCTCTATATGTAGGGATGAGAAGGGACCTCCCTAGAATAGAGGCTCCTAATAAGAGATAGATTGGAGCTCATATTTTTTCAATTCTTTTTATAATTTAAGATAGAGGGAAGTATAAGGGGGTGAGTTAAGCTTACTCTTGCATGCAAGGTCGTGGCCAATCGGACGGCCAGGAGGCGTTGACCCACGTGGTGGGCCCTTGCCTGCCCCGTTAGTCGTTACGCGCCGAGCCAAAAACGAAGCTGTTGGTGGCGTCGGATTGGCCAGTGACCGCCCGCCGCTGCCCCGCGCGAGGACGCAACGCGACCTGATCGAGCCGCGACGCGACGCCGCTAGGGCGCGGGCAGCCGGCTCACCGCGTCACCTCGGTGCGCCCTGTGGCTGCGGCTGGGGCAGGAGCCGAGCGTCCGATTCACTCCCTAATCAATGATTAGTTGATTTTATTTGATGCTCCCCACAAGCCCCAAAAGCCAAATTCCATTCCGCCATGGCATAAAGCTCCCTCCTTTTCTCGCCACGCCTCTTTGTTTCCCACTCTTATCTCCATCCGCGTCTCCTTGCGTTGTCTCCTCCACCCTTACGCTTCGCCGCTTCCTGGTTCTCCAACCTCCATGGTGGTATGGATCTGCACCTCTCACTAAATCTTGCTTTAAAAGCGCAAGTTTGTATCCTTTCACTGTTGAGTTCTTTCTCTTGTGAGAAGTTAGGAGATTTTTGAGTTGAATTATGCTATCGGCCTGATGGAGTTCTTATGGTAGCATCTTGGTTTTGTTTGCGCTGTGCCGGATAAATTGAAGGCATGAAACATAGAATCTTGCGGGTGCTGGATTTTCTTCCCTTAGATTTGCGGGCTCTGGACCAAATGAATGAATTTTAGTGGAAAAGTTGGCAAACTGAAGCCTTTTGAGGTAAAAAGTCGTGAATTTTAGTGGAAAATTGGCTGTCTTTGTAGTAAAATTTGTAGATTTATTTTCTCCGTAGTCCAGGGTGCATACTGTAACATGTTCTATTTATCTTCTTTCAGCAGTTCCTGAACTGCATGTTGGTGGCAAGGTAATACAAGGAAGCTTTGGTTTTTAATTCCTTGGAGCTCCCTTTTGGAGAACCAGTCCTTAGACCTCCCAAACAAAATCCAAAAGATTTCGTCTGTCATGTTTGAAATAATTGAAAAAAAAGGCAGGTATGGTTAGATTTAGCATAGTTGGATCAAATTTGCATTTTGAGCTAGGTTGCTTGTGGCTGTCACTGGTGTGCACCTGATGGTTGTCGGTTTTTACCTCTGGAGTAGGCTGACAGTATTTTTTGTTTGGTTCCTTCGTTAGTATTTTGGGGGTTGGGTAAATCTTAGTATGAGAAGAATGCATGTGGCCATAACTGCCAAGTTATCAGCATATGCATCTCTATCCTGGTTTCTAGATTTTGTCCAGTATATACACTTTATTTGCATTCCCTGTTCCAATAATGTTACACGGTTGATTCCGTTGTACAACTCGGTTGTGTGCTTTTGCAGAGACCGGATTTTTATCCTTTATCTAAAAAAAAAATATACATATAACAAAAGCTCTAGAAATTGGGGAAAAAAGAAGAAGATGAAATTATCATGGAACTGTGCCACTTCTTATCTTACTAGATTAGGATGGTTTGTACCACAAAGTTTTAGCATGTACAATTGAAACTCAACTTCACAGAGTTGGTAATGAACTTTGCTGCATGAATTGGTATTTCATACTCATCACAAGCAAACACTATGTTAACATAATAGTGCGTGGTTTTACCCTTTGTGGTTGCATGATTCTTTAGTAATCATATAGCTTTCGGATATACATCCACCATTTTCACATGTAGGTTACTGTGCTTAAAAACACCCACTAGCTGATCAGCTATATGTTTGATGTATGCTTGTTAACGCTGCTCTGCCAAGTGATGTGAAATGGTACTTGTTATTCTCATTTAGATATAAGAGCTAACCACTAGTTTGTTTTACATTCTCTTGATTCACTTTATTAATGTCACCTCAGGTTCTTGTTCTATTCCATTGCCTGTTTGAATACATGTTGTGCATATTTACATTAAGTTGGTTATGGCATGAGTTGAGTTGACATTTGAGCTTTTGAGTTTTCCATTATTTTTCAGAATCATTAGATTTGATCTGTTGTTTTCTATTGTTGTGTTTTAATCTTATTAATTAAATTTCACTAACTACCTGATTTACTTGCAGATCCCAGAGGTCATTTAATTGTAATATGAAGTCTGTCTGTGGTTTTTGTACGCATAAGATGCCGTGCACGTGATTTGCTCGTAGTCCTGCAACATCATCATTTGTCATTTGGGACCAGTAAGTTTAATGCTCATGGACAGAGCTGATACATCAGGCTTTGTCAGTGGCGGCACTTATCGCATGAACATCCACGTGTATTTTCATTTTGTGTACGCTATTTGTTTCCTCAGTGGTGAAGTTGTAAAACTGGGGTTCTGATGGTTTGACAGAAGCTCTTGGTCTTCGAACAGCACTTAAATCTTTTTCTATCATAATCCTACCTTATCTAAATTAACCAGGATGGACCTTAATATGACAAATCTTTGGTGTCATGGGAAGGAACATATAGCTGCTTCTTCATTCTCTCAGGCTGAACCCGCTGCAATAAATTGCAGGAATGAAGACCTAGCTGTAATAGCAGTTAACTTTGGTTGTCTCAGCAGCTCAGAAGCAGTTGAGACTTCCAGAAAATCATTTCAACAGATCCATAAAAGCTTATCTGTTCCTGATGATGGCTGCAGGCTGGTCCTTGGACTTGGGCCAATGCCAAATATCTATTGTTCTGATAGTCAGTCATGTGGTGGGAACAAAGCTAAGGTATCTGGAACTTTGCTCACCCAACATTGTACCACAATTGATCCTGGATTAATGTTGGGGCTTTCAAGAGGCAGCTCAAGAAATTTACAACATGCAACAGTGAGTGGCAGCGAGAAACATTCACATAAAAGCAAAAATGGTATTGACTTCCCACTTATTGATGAGGGATCTACTTCAGCCAAAAGGAAACCAGGTGGTTATCTGCTGCCGCTTCTGTTTGCGTCAAGATCAGATGATCTTTGTCTTAGTGGAACACCGCCAGAGACCGATGTTCTGCAACACCTAGGAATCGGATATGAAGCTGAAGACGATCATGATAGATCTCTCAATGAGCACGAAGTTCATCTTAGCCCTGAGCCTTCAGAAACAACTGATTGTTCTTTTGCTGCAACTTCAGATATGATAACCGGTACTACTAGTGGGGAACAGAGAAGTCATCAACGCCATCCTAAGAAGTGTAGGTTCAATGGGTGTTCAAAAGGAGCAAGGGGTGCATCAGGACTCTGCATCTCCCATGGCGGTGGTCAGCGGTGCCAAAAGCCAGGTTGCAATAAAGGTGCTGAGAGCCGAACAGTGTACTGCAAAGCTCATGGTGGAGGAAAACGGTGCCAAGAGTTAGGCTGCACCAAAAGTGCTGAAGGGAAGACAGAGTTCTGTATTGCTCATGGTGGTGGTCGCCGGTGTGGAATCCAGGGGTGCACGAAAGCAGCACGGGGAAGATCAGGTTTTTGCATAAAACATGGTGGAGGGAAGAGGTGCAGTATAGAGGGATGCACTCGGAGTGCTGAAGGACAGCGTGGGTTGTGCATCTCACATGGTGGTGGTCGCCGGTGTCAGTACCCAAACTGCAGCAAGGGAGCACAAGGAAGGACCATGTTTTGTAAGTCCCATGGTGGAGGCAAACGGTGTATATTTGAAGGCTGTGCTAAAGGGGCCGAGGGCAGCACACCATTCTGTAAAGGGCATGGTGGTGGGAAGAGGTGCCTTTTTGGGGCCTGTCCTAAGAGTGTTCATGGTGGAACTAGCTTCTGCGTTGCGCATGGAGGGGGCAAACGCTGTGCAGTACCAGGGTGTACCAAGAGTGCTCGTGGTCGCACCGATTGCTGTGTGAGGCATGGTGGTGGCAAGCGTTGCAAGTTTAAAGGATGTGACAAGAGTGCACAAGGGAGCACAGACTTCTGCAAGGCGCACGGTGGGGGGAAGCGATGCGCTTGGAGCACCGGTTGTGAGAAGTTTGCCAGGGGAAGAAGCGGTTTATGCGCTGCACATGGAACCTTGATGGCTTCAAAGCAAGAGATTGAGTGTGGACAGGGCAGGAGTATGATTAGGCCTGGCCTCTTCAGTGGAATAGTCTCTACTTCTTCGACAGCAGGCAGCAGCATGATGGACCATGTGATCTCTTCTTCCGGCCCTAGTGCCTCGTCAGATTGTGGTGAGTCGCTGGAAGACATGCACAGTGGCAAGCTCCTGATACCGCATCAGGTGCTGGTTCCTGGTTCAATGAAGTCCTCTTCTTCGTGTGGCCTAGCAGGCAATGGTCAAGAGGACGGAGGGAGCCAGAACCAGAGCTTTGGGTTTGTCATGCCGGAGGGAAGGGTGCACGGTGGAGGGTTGATGTCTATGCTTGGAGCTGGAGGCAACCTGGGAGGCAATCTTGACGATCCTAAAACCTGAATGTTGCAGCTGATATCGTAGCTGTTTTGCATGCTTGTCTATTGTGATCCTGCATCTAGCATCTTTATGATTTCAGATCACCATTGCGCTTTGTTGTCAAGCGTGAGCAGAACTGAATTATGTGGCAATCAGGCTTTGTGTAACATATTTTGATATATATTGAATTCTTCCAGGCTTTCAGCATGTAATCTTTGTGTACAGAGCTTCAATACCCATTGAACTGTATTTTGAACTTGTATCCCTATGTATGTTGCCTATCTTGCTCACTGTTTTTGTGGTTCCTGTTCCTGAATGTTCCCTGTATTTCGTCTAAAAAAAGTTTACAAAATGACAAATGATGCCGTAAGATTGCTCAATGCTAACAATACTTAAAATGTTGTGTTTTGGAGTTAATGCTTTGTGTTGGTTGAACTTCGTTGAGACATCTACATCCTGTGTCTGTTGTACTACCAGTTCAGTAATTGGGACTCTTAAGAGTCGTGACGGTTGCAAACTTGCAATAAACTAGGAATTGCGCACAGAAAATCCATCGTCCCTACTTCGATACATGCAAGGAAGCACACTTAGCCATTGGATCCCGCGTTCAGCCCACCGTGGACGGCTGATCCTTCTCCAAAGATGAGATCACTTCTCCAATGACAACGGGCCCCACAAAGCACTCGTGAACGGCTGACCTGTTTGTCAGAACTACCACTCTGTCCACTGTCACACCACTCGCTAGCTGAATCACCATGACAGGTGGGATCTACCTCCGCCCTTTATATCTATCCCCGTTCGGTTCCTCGCACAGAAACCTTGTCTTCCTCACTCGCACCCACCTTTAAAAGGACACCCGAATCATCGCTCTTGAAAGTGCATCTAGGCCCCTCAAAGTGTTTTGGTGATTTATGGCAACACAATTAAGTATGCTAACGGTGCAAGTGAGATTCTATGCAGCGATCAAGAGGATATCATTGTTGGAAAGGCGATTGGAGATCCCCACCACTTTTTTAATTTGAAAAGGCGGCATCAAGACTTCAGTTGTAAATCTTTTATTTTATTGAGTCTAAGGATAGCCGTACTATTAAGGGGATACGACGGAAAATCGCTTCTAAGATATGCTTGTGCTCATAAGATGAAAATTACATCTCAAAAGAATTTCAAAATCATGCATTTCCTTTAAAAGGATACTCCTGGCCGAGGGGGTCAGTCCGGAGTATCCGAACATTTAGTCCGGACACTCCGGGGAAAATATCCGAGTATCCGGATTAAATCCGGATACTCAGCCGGAGTCCTCGATTGGTTCTTCTCTGGAGAGTCCGGAGTATCCGGACATTTAGTCCGGACACTCCGGGGTAATTGTCCGGAGTATCCGAAGATAATGTCCGGACAATCCGGACTTTCTGCAGAACAAAGGTAATCTGTTGGATTTTGGGAGCTCTATAAAACCCTCACTCCATTTCTAACCGCTACCAACCTCATTCATTGCAAACATTCAAGTCTAAAGCTCTCTCTCACTCTCTCAGCCCTAGCTTCTTTCTCCCACTAAAATCTTTGATTTGAGTTGTTTCTTTGGGGAGAAAGAAGGGGATTCAAGTACTTTGAGCTTGCATGTTTGATTCTTGAGCACGAGCTTCATCCTCCAAGTCGATTTAGCGGCGTATTTGTTACTCTTGGAGTTTGAAGGGCTCCTAGACGGCAAGGAGTCACCGGGAGCCTCCAAGACTTCGTGTGGAGAGCCCCGGTCGTTTGTGAAGGCGAGCCTCGCCTCCGAAAGGAAAGAGGCAAGAAGTGAAGAACCGGCGAGTGCTTTGTGCAACACCGGAGGAAAGAGGTCAAGAAGGACCGGCTTTGTGCCTCCTCAACGGAGACGAGAATTCCTTCAAGAATCCGAACTTGGTAACAAATCATTGTTTGTGTTCTTCATTTGCTTGAGCTAGGTTTTGGTGTTGGTGTTGGGACTTGTGGTGCCCCGATCTACTTTATCTCCGTGGTTGGCTTTAGATCTATAATTTTTAAAGGTACCTGAGATCATTTAGAACCTTTGTATTCAGCTAGATTGTTGAAAATTTGCAAGGATTTAAAATTCTCATTTCGAGGTCACCTGTCCGGACACTCCGGATATTTACTCCGGACTATCCGGACATTTACTCCGGACTATCCGGACATTAAGTCCGGACACTCCGGATTTTGACCCTCGGGTGATTTTATTTAATTGCAAATTTTAATTACGCCTATTCACCCCCCCTCTAGGCGACATATCGATCCTTTCAGCTCTATCGACATGTTATTTTTGCTCTCCGACCACCTCCGCCTAGCCTACACAGCAGGTACAGTCCCCTCACGATGGCGCTCCGATGAGACGCCTCTTCGACAACGACCTCTTCACCTCTCCAAACAGGGCAGAGGTCGGAGGCATCTCGTCTCGGGGGAGAAAGGTGACGCTGCAACATTAGCATATTTAGTATTTTATGAATAGGTGTTTACTAATTACATTGTGCTATATTTTTAATATATACTTATATTATTTTTAAAAACTAAAGATAAAAGCCACATTTCTAAGTCTATTCAAAGTCAATAACAATGAATTTTTTTGAAGTTGTTTGGTGATAACACAATTACAAGTTCTATAAAGTAAAATTATTACAACTTTATTGACAACACAATGTGTGCATTTTGTCCTTAAATAAATATTAACTCTAATCTTATTCTCTATTATTATTTTATATGTAAGCATATTAAACGGTGTTTATTTAAACAAATAAAAATGAATTAGTACATATTTTTGTTTTTGACATATGTTGTATTTATTAATGATTTACCTCTCTATGAGAATAACAATTAACCTGAATATTTTGTCAAGCATTTTTCTTAAAAAAATAAAATGTAAATATTTACAAACCAAAATCAACTCTCACCAATGCTGTATATTTTTATTCAAAGGACTTATATAAATTCTTATGACCACTAGATTCATGACAATTGGCACAATTAAATTCCTTCAAATAAAATATCTAAAGTGTCTAGATGTTTCTAGGAAATTATCTAGATTTTATAAGATTTTCAAATATTTTAATTGGACCATTTTTAGGAAATCTCTATAAGTTTTGATAAAGTAGTTGAGTGCATCTGCTTGATGAAGTAAGCTAGTATTGCACTTTTGTAATGGCATTTTTTTAATTTAGTGTTAATTAAATAAATACTCCCTTCAATCACAAATACATGTTGTTTTAGGATGCCCGTGGCTAAACTTTTGAAACTTTGAGTATGGACATATTTTTAAATATTTACATTGAATACATAAAAATCATATATATAGATTCTTCTTGAAATGTACTTTTATAATATTACAATTTTATTGGATGTGACTAAAGTTGTATTTTGAGTACTATGTGGATGTCCAAAATAACATATATTTGTGACTAGATGGAGTATGTTTTGACTTTTGAGAGATACATCTTAAAACATTTTGATCATTTTCATAAATCATAACTATATGTACTTATTCACATCCACCTATCCACCAAATCTATTATAACTTAAAAGGAAATAAATAATATAGGACCAATACCCAAATTCAAGACCAAACTGATTCGACCTGGTATTTAAAAACAAAAAGGTTTTAATCAGCTTCGTAGTGGGATAAATCCCCCAAATCTATTGGTCTATGTAGACCATATAGAACATAGAAAGAAAGTGATGTTCGTGTGATAGTGGAGTTGGGTGTCAATGATTCCACATGACATGTAGGAGTGGTGCCATAGATTTGCTTGACATGTAGGAGTGGAGCCATGGACAAATTATGTTGCATGATTAGAGAATATTCCCTCCCCTACATCTGATATTTTTTTTGGAAGATTTGAAAACTTCAAATATTGGTTTTTATGGATTTTCATCTTTTAGGTGGTTTTCACCAGATGCGCTCTAATGCAATCAAACTCCTATCAAATGTGACATTTAGCATAGAAGTCCAAACCCTAATGGCTAAATTGTAAAAGACTAAAACAACTTCGAAAATATAAAAATATCCCTTCTCTCTTTCAACTAGAGTTTTAGATCCTCGCCTTGCCCTATACCGACCCGAGGTGCTCTGCACTAACCAAGCCACGATCTGTCTCGTGACAGCACTAGGGTGGGTGGATGTTCAAAGGATGCTCCACCCTGATCACATAAATGTTTTATATTTTTGAATGGATCACTATATTCTGCAAGCTATGATAATGCAATATTAAGTAGTATTTGCTATTTTAAGGACATTTATCGTTGTTGCTACAATTTGTTCTTTAAATATCAGTGCTTTTATGATAACATGTCAATTAAGTTTTTTAAATAATATGTTTATTATTTTTTTAAAGTGCATAAAACGTGGAACCCGCCTCTGACCCAATGGAGCACCGTTGACTAGTCAACCCTACCCCACCTCAACTAGAGTGGACAAGCCAAAACCTGCCCCACCCCATCTAAATCTCTACTTCCAGATAGGGATGACAATGGAGCCCTATTTCATGTTGGAGAACTAGTTTAGCCCTAGGGGATAGGGATGGGCCAAGTTTAGCCCTAGCGGAGAAGGTTTTGGAGAGAAACCATTTCTCATCAAGTGAAACGGTGACATTCCTCCATTCCTAGCTGAGGCCTGAGTAACATGACATGGGCTAATCTAGGGAAGCAAGCGGGACTTCAATCTCGCTCCTCCTCGTTCTTCCATATGAAACTAGATCCCCAATCGCTCTCTAGTCTCTACCCAACCTTTAATCCTCATCTACCAGCCAGCTGCTACCTCCAGCAAGTCGACCGCTGCAGCCGCACTTCCTCATTGCCACATCTCCACCAGCAGCCCCTAATCCTGATGGTGTACGCTATCATTGGAAACTCACTACAAGCTGCTGCCAACCCAATGGAGGCCACGCATGCCGTTCGTGGTCACGTAAGGCTCGAACAAAGCATAAGTTTGCTTTGTAAGTTCCATGCTTCTACGTATGCGTTCATGCTTAGGAATAGAATTGGGTGATTTGTGTGCATGAATAAAGATAGAATTGTATTTCCTTGTTTTATGGATCACACTCAGATATTTAATTGCTACATTGCCTTCAGTGCATCTCAATTTTTTTCTCAAATTTGCTAATTTGGTCCGCTGATTACCACCTATTCTTGTTCTTCACTTGTGTTGTTACTTCTTACTGGGAACTCCAACGGGGACCCAAGGTCTGACAAGGATGAGTAACATGGGTAAATAAATAGTATGCCAAGATATGGACACTCCGCCACTCCTCATTATAGAATGTCCCGCTGCCATCCCTACTTCCAACTATACCTATTCATGAGCAACCTGGCTTGGAAAACTTGGTTCGGGCCTAGATTTTAAGCTTGTAGTGTTTTTGGCTGGACTCAAGCTTTGATTTAAGTAGCCCTGCAAGACCAGGGTTGGCCTGATGTAAACACTCGTGCTCAGCTACAAGTCTCCAACCCTAATTGCAGTCACCATATATAAATATTTTTTTCATCCTAGCCTTAATCCCTATGTTCTCCATACGGAACTCAACATCCTTGACCTCACCCCCAACAGTGACTCCCCCGTTGCTTCTCCTCGTGCCTTCCCATCACCTCCACCTCTCCCTCCCTACCCTCACCTTCCATGGTAGCTTTAATTTTTGGTTTTAGTTGGTGATTTATGCTTGTATTATTGCCCAACATGTGTTAGACCGAACAACTACCATATGTACTAGTCTTTTAAAGAAAAAAATTGCAAGCAACAAGTTAGATCCAACAAACCTAACATACGTGTTCGAGAGAAGTGAGGAACCCTAACATATGTTTTGATTTTGAATAATTGTTGTGGCTTCGATGGTTGTTCCTGTAATTGATTATTTTTGGATCGATGATTTTGCAAAATAAAAAACTCTCTTACCCCATATTACATTACTTCATATACTAATGGTTACACCCTTTATAGCGGAAGACATTGACGAGAGACCAGGGGGCCACGTGCCCCCCAAGCCAATTTGCAAAAAAATCCTCCGTTTCTTTAAAATTACGGATAACTCCTTTCAGATTACAAATAAGTCCTTTGCGATTTTTTGTGAGACAAAGATATTTTTTTTCTTCGCGTTCGGGTCCCTGGCGCGGTATTTGACGAAAAAACCTCCCATTATTTTCAAATTGCGAACAAGCCCTTTTCTAATTTTTCAGGATAGCGAATAGACCCAAAAAATTAACAAACAGGTCCCTGGTTCTTACGTTCAGGTCCTTTCTCCGTTTTTCCCGGGAAAAAGTTTTCGTCACCAAAAAAACCCGAAATTTTTTTTTCGTCACCCAAAAAACCCGAAAAAAATGTTTTCATTACAAAAAAACACAGATTCGTCGAAGGTTTATAGCAACTTATGGATTTGCTAACGGGTCATAAACATGTGTTTTTTTAAAAAAAATGTAGATTCGTCCGAAGATTTATAGCGACCCACAGATTCGCCGGCAGGTCCTAATGACCCTTTTTTTAACAAACACAAAAAAACAAAAACGAAAAACCAGATTAAATCGAAGGTTTATAGCAGTTCATGGATTCGCCCACTGTCCGAAAGCGACCTTTTAAAAAGGAAATAAATAGAAAAAAAACGGCCGCACTTTTCTTTTAAAAAAACAAAAAAAAACACAGATTCAGACCGCAATTTTTTAAATAAAACACGCAACGGTAAAAAATAAACACGGATTCATCGAAGGTTTATAACAATTTATGGATTTGCCAACGGGCCATAACCGCGTGTTTTTTTTAAAAAAAACGTAGATTCATCCAAAGATTTATAGCGACCCATAGATTCGCCGGCGGGTCCTAACGACCCATTTTTTTTTAACAAACACAAAAAACAAAAAAACGATCAAATATCTCGAAATGCGTAAAAAAACAATGGTTTTCTAAAAAAACGCAAATTCGTCGAAGGTTTATAGTAACCCGTAGATTAAACGCGGATTCGTCGAAGGTTTGTAATAGCCCGTGGATTCGCCAGCGGGTCCTACCGACCCATTTTATTTAAAAATTACAGAAATAAAAAATTCGACAAAATTTATCAGATTTTTTCCAAAAAAAATGGACTAGAATTTGCACGGTGCAGCGTAGCGCGCTATACAGGCTAGTTCCTTATAAAAGGCTCTTACTTTGATTTTTATTTTATTTTTATCTACTGCAAGGCTGCACCACGCCCTGATCGAGCTGGGCATTGGGCTTGCCAAGTTTACACTATGGGCTTCAGGTCGAGCTCGGACCTGACGTTTTAAGTTCGGTCTGTTTGAGCTGGCCCAGCCCGACGTTTGATCAGGTGTACTCCTAGCCCATCCTCCTCTTTTCCAGATATATGCCCTGTTTGTTTTTGCTTTTTACTAGCTTAAAAATAAAAAAGCTAAAAGTTGAAACAAACTTATAGCTTTTAAGCCGGACTTAAAAAAAAAACCAAAAACCTCCGTATAACTATAAGCTAGAAGCCAATGTGAGGCGTTTTTTTTTTTTGCTTTTGCGGATTAGAATTTATATTTGTCATTGAAGTTATAATATATTTACCCACCAATGCTATCCATATAAAGAAAATTTCTTTGTTTTTTTAGGGTTTTGATAAACATCACTCGGATGTTTTCTTTGCTAAAATCATCCAAATTTGGGAGCCTCTTGCAACATTTTTGTTTAACTCTTGCAACATTTTTTTCCGAGCCGTACAACATTTTTTTTCAACTCTTGCAACATCTGTTTACTGTGCCGCATTTCTACTGTTGTCAAAGGAAAATGTTGCACGCGTTAGGAAAAAATGTTGCATCCGTAGAGAAAAAATATTGCAACGCGTTGGAAAAAAATATTGCAAGCGTTGAACAAAAATATTGCAAGAGACTTCCAAATTTCAGACGCGTTACAATATTATTTTCTATGTGTACAATATTTTTTTTAATACGTGCAACATCTGAAAATCTAGCTGTTTTTTTTTAGAAAATATCCAGTGATTCCTAGACACAATTTTTTTTTTACTCTCCTCCCCGATCCCTGATCCCCTGAGACCTGGCGGCGCAGTAGTCAGTACTCCCTCGCGACTCCTCGTTTGTCTAAAGTAAAACTCTACTCTCTAAACCTCGAAGCGGAAGGGTTTCTTATCTCGTAGGCATCCTCCTCGGCTCTACCGACTGGCGCGGAGTGGAGATCCATCCGGACTTGGATTGATCTATTCTTTTGCTGGTAAGGAACCTCTAGCTTCGATTGTTGTTCTAAGAGTGAGCTTTGTCCTGGGGATATTTTCTTTGATGTGAGCAATCTCATCCAAATCTTTCTTTCTGGGATGGATAGTTCAGTCCATGGAGTTTGTTGCGGATTTGTTTGCTCCGTGGTGGAGTACTAGTAGCAGTTTATTTTCCTAATTTTTTTGGGGTTCAACTGAACCCCAATGCCCCACGTTAGGTCCGCCCCTGCGCTGCAGCCTGGAGGGAGGCAGCGGCACGGCGCGTGTGGTGAGCCTGCAATGGTGACGGCGAGGAGGCGGCGCAAGGGGCCATAGGGGTGGGGTGGGGGCGGGTGGGTGCCGCGCAGGAGTCAGGGCTGACGTACGCCGCTGGCGGCGTCGCTGTGTTTTTTATGGTGCTTTGTGAGGAGTGAGGTCACAACGCTTCTGCGTGTCTCTCAGGGGACGTGCTACTATGCCGCATTTTGTAGTGGGGTTTTCCCTTGTTACATGTTCCGACTTGTGATAAAGACGATAGCTTGGTAATGATGCAGTGAGATCATTGGGCCGCATAGATGTCTGGAACTCTGGATCTGCTGTGATTTGTTTGTGCAAACGTTTGATGCTTCCAATGCCTTCAGTTCCTGACTCGTGATAATTGTGAGCTATGGTGCCAATAATGTGATGTGTTTGGTGTTAGGATAGCCGATAGCATTGTTTTCTGCTTAGGTAGCAGCATTGGAGCAAGTTACGGTAGTGTTTGTTTGATTTGCGCAAGCGGTTATTAGATGTTTTGTGCGACTTAGTGCACTGTAAGCTGTATGCTTCATTTATTGTTCTGCCAAGGTTGAGGTATTGTTGCTGTGTTTTTGATCATGTTCTGTGAGGAGTGAGGTCACATGCTTTTTCTTGTCTCACATGGGACGTGCTACTACGCATTTTGTAGTGGGGTGTTCCCTTGTTAGATCTTCCGATTTGTGATAAAGACAATACCTTGGTAACGAAAAGTGAGATTATTGGGCCGCATAGATGGCGGGATCTGTTGTGATTTGTTTGTGCAAACATTTCTTGCTTCCAATGCCTTCAGTTCCTGACTCGTGATGGTTGCGAGCTAGGGTGTCAATAATGTGATGTGTTTGGTGTTAGACTAGCCGATTGTTTTCTGCTAAGGTAGCATCAGTTGAGCAAGTTATGGTAGGGTTGCTTTGGTTTGCGCAATCAGTTTAGATGCCTTACGCTACTTAGGGCACTGTAATAGTATCTAACTTGAAATAATATGATTTCGATTCCTATTCCTTAATGCTGCATTCTATATGGCATTTTTGCTATTAAAATAATTAGTATCTAACTTGATTTTTGTATGATGGCTTTGTGATACTTGATAGGGTATTAGCTGCCTGCGCTCGTGTAATGGAAGAGCTACCAAAGGACAGTGGGCAATCACCAAATAGTCCTGACCTGGAGCTGGAATCCATGATACTTGATGACCATGGAGGGCAGTCTTCTATGGATGTGGATATTAAGGGAAAATCATCTCTAGATAGTGATGGTAAAACTTCCGAGTCACATGCACATGTTCCAATTGACATGAGCATGGCAAGCTTAGAGAAGTTTTGCAAAGAAGCTTCAAGGTCCTTCTTTGATGAAATCGGTCTGATCAGCCATCAGATAAATTCCTATAACGACTTTGTCTCGCATGGGCTCCAGGAGCTTTTTGATTCTCTAGGGGAAGTGACTGTCGAACCTGGCTATGATCCTTCACAGAAAGGACCAGGTGGTTGGAGGCATGCCATCATTAAGTTTGGGAGGGTGACACTAGAAGAGCCTGAGTTTTGGTCTGGCAAAAATGATCACGGAGAGGAATCACTCAAATTGAAGCCAAGGCATGCTCGCCTCCAGAATATGACATATTCCTCCAAAATGAAAGTAGATGCAAATATTCAGGTCATGAATCTTCCTTTACTTTTCTACGTCAAATACTTATTCTTTATGCCATGATTTGTTAAGAAATGTCACACATGCAGACGAACTGTAGGATCAATGCCCAAAAAACACTTGAAATGGCAACATGTTTTGGTGTGCATGACATGATCCCATGAATGAAGCCTGTGAACATCACGCAACACCTTGGTTATCTATCTTCTGTTTTACGACCTACTGAGCTTGTGAAGTTGATGTTGTCTGCATTTCATTTGGTAGTCATATTATTCCCTGTTACCCTAATTAATGTAGCAAGGTTAGAACTTAAAATGGAGTAATCAAGGAACGGATGGGTGATTAGTGTCCCTAGAACAGCCCAGCAGTCGGCAAAATAAGTAGTTGTATGATGTATGTTACTGTTTTATGCATGCTTGATCCTAACTGAACTATTATGCCAATATGTTTATATATTCAAAGCTATACTGCTTGCTGGTTTGTCTCCCATTGCACAATGAAGTTATGACATTGATATCATTGTACTCAGATTTGATAAGGTGTTACAGTCTCATGATTTACTGATGTTTCCTAAACTGTACCAGGTTTATTCTATGGAGAAAAGTGACAAGGCTAAAACAGGGAATGATCGTTTTGGTCATAAAAGAGAGATTATTAATGAAACTAAGTCTATAATTATTGGCCGCCTTCCGGTTATGGTCAAGTCAAATTTATGTTGGCTGCATAAACTTAACGAAAGTGATTGCCTTTTTGATTCTGGTGGATACTTTTTGATCAAGGGAATGGAAAAGGTATAACTTTATATGATCTCTCTTTGCTTATTCCATTCTTAATTAATGTATCATGCAGGAATGGTTCAATCATCACATGTTTCACGCAACTTTTTTGTTGCCTAAGATGGACTAATTGGTTGTGAGCTTTCTTAAGTTTTAATTGAAATTTTTTTATGTGCATTGTTGTCATCTAAGGAAA
The DNA here is from genome assembly GCA_036346375.1 of Guadua angustifolia. Lineage (NCBI taxonomy): Eukaryota > Viridiplantae > Streptophyta > Magnoliopsida > Poales > Poaceae > Guadua > Guadua angustifolia. Next base: position 4,989,601 of record CM070507.1, on the reverse strand, counting down.
ATGGAAGTCCAAATATCTATTTCTGAAAGCATTAATACAAAAAACTATGACAATTTTCAAGAATCATAGTAATATACACATGGAGTGCTATAAAAAAATTAACTTAACACTACTACCATATGAATTTGTCTGCTTCCATATTTTGAACTCTTGTGCGTTAGCCAAATATGATCTCAGTGTGTTATTAGAAGCATATGATGGAAATTCTATTGGATTTTCCAAAATTAGGTCGATGTCTTTAAATGGACATGAGCTTCTGCTGATAACATATCCAAACTCGTTTCACAATTTTATTAGGCAAGTTGGAAATTCTCTTAGGGAGCAACTCTTTAGAGTAGCAACTGTCTGCAAAGAAAGTTTCTTATACCATATATGGTGTGTTTCTTGAGTCTCACTTTGTTTCCATTGTTGTCAACCCTGCAGGTATTCATTGCGCAAGAGCAAAGATGCTTGACCAGGATTTGGGTTGCTGACCGGCCTTGCTGGACAGTCTCTTTCTTGTCTGAAATCAAGCGAAGACGCATATATGTAAAACTAATTGATTCTACAAGGAATGAAGATTTCAGCGGGGGCAAAATCATTTCCATTTCCTTTTTATATGCAAATATGCCGATTTGGTTAATGTTTTTTGCATTAGGCATATCATCAGATAAGGAAGCCTTTGATATGATAGATATGCAAGACTGTGATGCTTCTGTTATCAACACGATATCTGCAACTATTAAGGAATCTGATGAACTGTGTGAAGGGTTTCGTAAATCAGATAAAGCCCGCCAATATGTTGATGATTTAATCAAGAATTCAAAATTTCCTCCAGCAGAGTCGTTTGATGATTATGTTGCTAGATATCTCTTTCCTGGTATAAATGGGAAAAGAAACAAAGCATTTTTCTTAGGGTACATGGTGAAATGCCTGCTAATGGCTTTCACTGGGAAGCGCAAATGTGATAATAAGGATGATTTCCGGAACAAGAGGTTGGACCTAGCTGGTGAATTGCTTGGAAGAGAACTTAGGGCGCATGTTAGGCATGCAGAGAGACTCATGGTTAAGGCCATGCAGAGAGATTTGAATAGTGACCGTGATTTACAAGTTCTTGAGCGCTACCTGGATGCTTCAATTATTACTAATGGTCTAAATCGTGCCTTCTCTACTGGTTCTTGGTGCCACCCCTACAAAAGAAATGAAAGGTGCTCAGGAATTGTTGCAACATTAAGGAGAACAAATCCCCTTCAAATGATGTCAGACTTGAGGAAAACCCGTCAGCGGGTTGCTTATGCTGGGAAAGCTGGTGATGCTAGATATCCGTAAGTAATTTCTTAAGCCAAGTGTTGCATGCCCATTTTGTGCTTTTATATGTAGTGTAAACTGACTTTGAAGAAATTTTCTTTTACAGGAATCCATCTTACTGGGGAAAGCTGTGTTTTATGTCCACTCCTGATGGTGAGAACTGTGGACTTGTGAAAAATCTTGCTGTCACTGCTATTGTTAGCTCTAGAGTGGCACAGCCATTGATTGACAGGTTCATTTCTTGTGGAATGAATAAACTGGAGGAAAATCCTACTGAATTTCCCAGAATGGACAAGATCTTCCTGAACGGTGATTGGGTAGGGTGCTGTACTGATCCAGCTTCATTTGTCATGCGTTTAAGGTGCATGAGACGCAGCAATCTGATCGATCCACAGGTTTGCTCTCTCCCCCATGGCTAGAAGCTTTCTCCTAAACTTATGTATGGATTTTACCTAGATGCTTGGTGTGCAGGTTTCGTAATCCATGTCATGTTTAGTTTAGGAACAGTTCCTAATGACGTGTCATACTTTTTGGAAAGGTCAAATCTGCATGCTTATTAAATCATGGATCTGTATAACTTAAATCCAGTCTGTTTGAATAATAATGGTTTCCACAGTTCATGCCTTGTTACTTCTGCTTTACAATTTTGAGCATGTCTTATATATTCTGCACTTACCTATCTCTGGAGACTCAAAATTTTGCACAGTTTGATCAATGATATAGGCCCTGTTTGGTAGAGCTCCAAATCCTAGCTCCACCTGAGATCTGAAACTTGTAGGCTAAAATAAAGTGAATTAAGTTTATATTTTTGGTCTAAAATGTAAATAAGATGACCCATCTAAACACTCTTAATGTATCCACTACTCTAACTCCACGGATCTGGTGGAGCTAGGAATATCCAGCTCCACCAGATCCACGGATTTGGTGGAGCTGGAGCTGTATCAAACACACCCATAAAAAGGTTAAAATCTTTTCCTGTTGAGTTAATCAATTTATTGTGATCTTTAATTTGTTAATTTTTATTTTCTTGAGTGCAGTTTACTTTTTTTTTTTTGGCCAGCTAACTGCTGAACCAGTACTGCCTAATTCCCACTATGCATTTCCTTACTGTTTCCTAAAATTTAGGTGATCTTAACTTGAACATTCTATGAGTTATTCAATTTTAGGTTACATCCTTATCTCAACGCATGAAACTAAGATATCTGTTGCTACATATGCTTTCCCCTTCTATGTAATATTTACTAATATTTTACACCAAAATGTCATTTATAGTTTTTCTTATGTTTTTTGTTCCATTTGATTAGGTTGAAATCAAAAGGGACAAGCACCAAAAGGAAGTTCGGGTGTTTTCGGATGCAGGGCGAATCCTCAGACCCCTTCTTGTGGTTGAAAATCTAAATAAAATCAGAAAACCGAAGGGCCGTTGGTACTCTTTTCAGGCACTAATGCAACAAGAAATAATTGAGTTCGTTGGTGTTGAAGAGGAGGAAGATATACAAAGTGCATGGGGAATCAGGCACCTGTTTGAGAGGAGTGAAGGAGTGGATGTTTCTAGTTATACTCACTGTGAGCTGGATCTTTCTTTTCTGCTGGGATTAAGCTGTGGCATTATCCCTTTTGCAAACCACAATTTTGCTCGGAGGGTACTGTATCAATCGGAAAAACACTCACAGCAAGCTATTGGATACTCTACAACAAATCCACTTATCAGAGTTGATACTCTTTCCCATCAACTGTACTACCCTCAGAGGCCCCTTTTCAAAACAGTTATAGCTGATTGTCTTGGCAGATCAGATTATACTTTTGGAAGGAAAGATGACTTTGCTAGACCAGAATATTTTAATGGCCAAAATGCGATAGTGGCAGTCAATGTTCATCAGGGATTTAACCAAGAGGACTCCCTGGTTATGAATAAGGCTTCTCTTGAACGGGGTATGTTTAGGACTGAGCACGTCAGGAGTTATAAAGCAGATGTAGAGAACAAAGATCTCAACAAACGACCAAGATTGAAGGAAAAGGTAGACTTCGGCAAAATGCAAAGCAAGAGAGGGCGGGTTGACAATCTTGATGATGATGGATTACCATACATCGGTGCAAGTCTTCAGAGTGGTGACATCGTCATCGGGAAAGTGTCAGAATCTGGTGAAGACCATAGTATTAAGCTGAAGCATACTGAAAAGGGAATGGTTCAGAGGGTATTGCTTTCAGCGAATGATGAGGGGAAGAACTTTGCTGTTGTTACTTTAAGACAGGTAATTGGTATTATCTTTAGTAAAGAAGTATCTATTATCTAGCACATTCCATGAACTCGACTTTACTAGCAAGTATATTCATCTAATTATATACAATAGAGTTCTACATATTTGTCTTCTGCTCTGCTGATTGACTGATGGAAACAATTTGCAACTGGAATGTTTCTTAGTTGGGTTTGCTGTCCCTTTGTTGTGCCCAATATTTTAGCATGATTCAGCGAACTAGTGAGTTGCTGCCATGGGGTTCAGTAATCATCTAGCACTTGAGAAAATATTGTTGGCTTTATTTCTTGTTCCCTTTTTGAAGTATGAATTATCTACCCTATTTTTTTTTTTACCATGTAAGTAAAAGGGATAATGGAAGAAAGTTAGCATCAGTGTGCACTCATGGTATCCTAGAGAGGTAATGGTATTAAGGACTCTTATCGTAATTAGTATGTTTTTTCTTGAAAAATTGTTTATTACCCTCTTTTTGGGCAGTGGACGGTGGTTCACCTGTTACCCAATAGTTTACTTGATTCCTACCGTACTTGCATAGTTTACTTGATTCCTACCATACTTGCATTTTTTTTAAATTTTGAATCTGAGGCCCTTCCATTTTTTTATTTTTTATGGGCCCTTTCAATTTTTCATTTTTTAATGAACCCCTTCAATTTTCCATTTTAATGAACCCCTATGATCAATTTTCTTGTTGTATTCACTATTTTCTGAATCACTGGCATGCGGGGCCTATTTGTTTTTTACTTACATTTTTTTTCCTTTTCCGATCTCTGGTTTTCTTCTTTTTTTCTATCCTCCCCCCACTAATCCATCCCCTTCTTGTCGTCCTACCCCTTCAACAGCAGCAGCCTGCGTTTGAGTCCTGACAACAATAGCATGATTGGTGCATGACTGTGATTCTGTTTCTCTTGCACTATTTGTGGTGGTTTCCTTTTCATGCACCATTTGGCTTTAGATTCACAAGCGGGTATCTGCAGAAGCAATCAATAAATTCTACTTAGTTGCTCCATAAGCCTACATGCAGTTGTCATGTACTCATGTCCTATTTTACTCATGGAAACAAACCTGGAGTATGAAGTTCCACACTTGCACTACAATAAATCAAAAATTCAAAATTAGATTTAAGCTGAATGGTGGGTGATAAGAAAACGATTTTTATATTTTAATTAGAGCTAAGCAGATGGTGGGCAATCTGACAATGCTCTTTGTATTTGAAGTAAAGCTCTTCCTATTCCATTAGCTTTTGGCTTACTCCCTTGTTTACAAAAAAAAGACATCCTTTTGGAGTATGCACAATCAAATTTTCTGACTTTGACTAGTGGCATAATAACATTTAGATTGTATATGTGGGAATTGGGAAAGGTTTTACTAGATCTGTCATAAAAAAATACCTTCACACCATTAATATTCTTATAGCTTTACCAACATATTTGTGACATAAATTAATTGTCAATTATATCTTGGGGACCACGAAATGTCCAAAGTAACATATTTGTGAATGGAGGGATATTCTTATGAATATTGCAATGTTGGACCCATTGCCATATAGGATGTTTGCAATGCCCTCTGCATGGCCTTGACCACTTCTGAAGTTCTGATTTAAGAAAGTGATAGATGGTACATACGATTATAGAACTCCAAGTTTACCACATACTTCACATGCATGGTTGCCTAGTCATTGCCACAAGAGAGGGAGAGGGAGGGAGGGAAACCTTGAAATCAGGTGCGTCAGCACATTGATCTGAGCCACCTCTTTGCTGTTGCTGACTCGCTGCTGGATCTTATGCTACAAATCAAGGTGTGGAGTCGGTGCTGCCACCACTTTACGGGAGCCACCTCTTATCTCTTGCAGGATCAGTCACCGGTGGCAGCAAACCTGGAAAGGGGAGGGAATTGTGAGGGTGAGGGGAAATGGCTGTGAGGGGATAGTGGCGGACAGTCCCAGATGGGTGAATGGGCTGACAGCCCAACTCTCCTTTTTTACATAGCTTGCGTTTGCTTTAGATGGACAAAATAAAGGTTCGTTACTGTTATGATTTTCAGGTTCGATCACCTTGCCTTGGAGATAAATTTTCTAGCATGCATGGCCAGAAAGGTGTTGTTGGTTTTCTAGAATCTCAGGAGAACTTTCCATTTACTTGCCAAGGAATAGTTCCAGATGTTGTGATAAATCCACATGCCTTTCCTACCCGTCAAACTCCAGGCCAGCTGCTTGAAGCTGCTTTGGGGAAGGGAATCGCCCTTGGGGGTGCAATGAGATATGCGACACCATTCACCACAGCATCAGTTGATGTGATCTCAGAACAATTGCACAAGTAAGTGTTTCCTTTTTTAATGGATGAATTATTTTCTTTTCTGAATTCAATAACCAGCCTCTGCTTGCACATGGATTGATGAAATGATTTGCAAGGGTTGAGCATGGTAGTTAGCCTATATTAGTTGAACTTTGTAATTAGACAGGCATACTGGTTCTGTTTATGTTACATCTTATGTGAATCTTGTACATCATTAAATATGCCCTATTCTCCAATGGAATCTTATACATTACTACACACGGAACCCCCCAAAAAAAGGTAGATTAGTAGTGTAATGTTACATGTGGAATTAGCAGAATGGCCTGCACAATTTTGCGGATATTTTGATTTGATCAATTGGGTAAGCATATACTATATATTTTGTAAGGTCTATACATTGTTCCTTGATTTGCCATTTCGTAATATTTATATTCATGAATTAAACTTAAAAATTAAGCAGCATCTGATTGCAACAGATTGCCACTCAAATCAACATTATGTCAGATTACCATAATTAACTTCTAGATTTTTTTTATGATTTAACATAGCAGCTTTTGTCAAGGGAGCAATTTGATGCATTTGGTTATCTTCCATTCTAATCGCCATAGCCAATTATTTGTGATTATATATGTACTTACATAGTATGACAAACAATAAAAAAAATGTATAAACATATTGTTGTTCACCTCTAACCATTATATAACCAGGCAACGACAATAAATGTATCTAGGTAGCAAAAATCACATTCATCCTCAAATAGGTTGGACTGGGGATAGAATCCAATAAATGTATCTAGGTAGCAAAAATTGAATTGCCTTTCACATTCATTTGATTTGACACTTCATAGATTATTCTTTAATCTCACATGTTGTTTTCATATATATAGATATGTTTTTCTAGTTTTGCTTCAAATGGCAGAAGCACATTACTTTCTCTTTACTGATATTATGTATCATTTGGTGCTTTTTTTAGCTAAGTGTATTGGCATGTTGGCATTAGTGAGCTTTTTACCTTAGATGATCTTTGTTAGTTAAATTGCAAATTTTGCAGGAAATAACTTTACCTACTTGCTTGGGGTACAGACTTGTTTTCTTGTACAGGCTATTGCCTTGATGTCCAAATTGATGCATCTCGTTGCATTTCAGGGCTGGATTTTCAAGATGGGGAGCTGAAAGTGTTCTCAATGGCCGAACTGGTGAAAGGATGGATTCGATGATTTTCATGGGTCCTACCTTTTACCAGAGGCTGATACACATGGCTGAAGATAAGGTAAAATTCCGGAATACCGGGCCAGTGCATCCACTCACAAGGCAACCTGTTGCCGACAGGAAAAGGTTTGGGGGAGTGAAGTTCGGAGAAATGGAGCGTGACTGCCTCCTCGCCCATGGGGCAGCTGCCAACCTCCATGAGCGGCTCTTCATGCTTAGTGACTTCTCACAGATGCACATCTGCCAGGCATGTGAAAGGGTGGCGAATGTTATCATGAGACCTGTCCCTGGAGGAAAGAAGATCCGAGGCCCATACTGTGGATTCTGCCGGTCTTCAGAGAACATAGTTAGGATCAATGTGCCCTATGGCGCCAAGCTGCTCTACCAGGAACTCTTCAGCATGGGGATCTGCCTCAAGTTTGAGACAGAAGTCTGCTAGAGGTCGATCTATCTTCGACTCATTGTGTATATATAAGTTACCCTATGGATATTTCGTTATGGACATGTAGGTATGTGAAATCCCTTCTGATATGGCGCTGGCATAGCTAGGATGGGTGAGTCCTATGGGGGCAAATCTGCTCAGGCAGGATTATCTTCAGCCGGGGGATGTACCTTAGGCTCGAGAAGAAACTCTGTTGAAACCACTGTCTTGTGCTGTTTCACTGTGGTCTTCGAACTATGTCCAAGTGAATGAACACTCATTCCCCATTTCCTACCTGAGTACTGTTCAATTTGTGCCTGGGCGGATCGTGTGTTTTGTGGAATGGATAAATGATCTGAGTTGAGCCAATCGACTTTGGTGGGTATTTTGCAGGTGATGCATCATGATTCTGATTCATGACTGTATTCGGTTCAGAACCAAATGCCCATGTGAATTACAGCATGCTATCCAACATTCTTCAGTCGTGACACTGCTTAGCCTTAAGCAGTCAAGTAGAAGACGAAAAACAAAACGGAAAGGGCAACTTGATCTCTCGATTTCAGCGCTAGGAAACAGCTGAACGGTAAGACACACGTTTGCATTTCTGGAGGCGGTCGGCATTTCACAATCAAACACAACGAAATAAACTTCAAGTATCTAAAGGAGATAAGAAACTTCATCAACGATTTATTTGCCTTGATACAATCAAGCTACAACATGCATGCGGATGTCCAGAGGCAAATCCATCTCCCCACGACCATGAACAAGGAAATCATAAAAACCAAAACCCCTCTACCTGAAGGAACAGATCACAAGAACCAAGAAGTGAAAATGGGGGAACTCCATGCCATGCGAGACCCTCTCCTCCTACAGCTTGAGGAAGAATGGTTCTTGATGCATCTTGCCTTTAGGAATGATGCTTCTCCAAAGCTACTTATACTGCAAATATCTCCCTCTCGCCCCGAAGCTCACACTGTAATTTGGACTCTCTTTCGAATTTGTCAGGTGGGGTTTGAAAGGTGTCCTGCAATGACAGGGATTGCATTCATTGAACCTGGACGCCCTTTTTACCTTTTCTTTTGAGTATATGGTCTTGGGATTTGGGAAAATGAGTCATCGCTTCTGTAGTGGCAGTCGGCGGAGAAAATGTTGCCATCTCTAGTGTCCCAGCTTTTCTCTCTTTTTAGTCTTTATGCTGGCTGCCCATAGAGTCACGCACGCATAATGACACAACTAGCCCATTGGATTTGGACAAATTTTATAATAGAAAATCGCAGATTAGGCAAATGCGTTTTAGCATTGTTTTATCTATATGATTGCTGCCCTCTTTTAAAATTGACGAACCTGTGAGTTTCACCGACCAACGACATGCAAAAAACAACTGAATACGTCGAGTATATATACATGATGATCTGACGTTCACCTAATCTTAACAAAAGAGTATGCTCACAGATCACAGTCAATCTCCACGCTTTTTGATGCTTCCCTTGTCACCATGGATTAATCAATTAGACTTAGCATGGACTATATTGGCAATTTCAAAGAATCTAACCTGTACAGAATTGCAGTACTAAGTAGTAGTAGGTCATCAAGGTACTGAACCAGCTGTCCATGTGCACTCTGAGCAACGCTGAAGAGTATAAACTCGGTAAAATGTTCTACATGTGACGCCCAAATTTTCTCTTCTTCTTTCTCCGCTAAAGTTGCTCACCGTGTTGCCAAAATACTGCACTACAGCAAAACTACTGCTAAATGCGCCTATTGCAAACGCATCACATCAGAAAGACTGAAACCAACACGAGGCAACAAACAAATGATAGCATATTGCCCGCAATTCCAGCTTAGATGTTTCTTCCCTACCCAGCAATTGGCACAAGCTTTACGCCAATTGGGCAAATCAGCAATTAACAAGAATATAGCATGATCTCTGCATCTCATTGAGCTGAAAGAAATGTGCGTGGCCAGAAACGGGCGACGACACTGAGCTCGGTTGGAGATAAGGAATTTGCACGCTGCACACTTTTTTTGCTCCATGTGCTTTCTACGATTCCCAGCTGGCAAATCTAGCTGAGTGCCGCGCAAAGGCCACATGAGATTCCCTTCACTCTAGCTAGCTTCTACTAACCTAGGCTGCATTACGGCTAGGTTCATCCAGTGCCATCTACCAAGACCATGCACCAGAGTCCACAGGAGGCAACGTACACAGCTTACAAGTACTTGGTCTAGACTTATAAATAGCAGCCACCTCTGTGCTCATCAGCAGGGCAGATTAAACAAGTGAAGTGGTCCACATGAAATGAAGAAGTCCGGTATTTGGTAAGAGTGTCCTAATTTGGTTGGCTGCCATCTGGAATTCTCCTCAAACCACTTCAGTAGCTAGCTACGCCTCATTGCATTGCCACTGTTGTATTGTATGTGGTATACGTGTGTGCATGGCCTAGAAAGCTATACATGGTGAAGTGTTTGGGGAACTCTAGGTGGCAATTAGCAGTTGCAATAGTGAGTGCTTGTACTTTGGAAATTATAGTCGTAAGCCCACTTATGATATTCATATCAGATGATGGGGAAGAATTAGGTTTGGTGTCCCCAGGAGTTCCCTTCAAGCACTTCATGAGGCACTGTTTGAAGGGCTGTTGTGAAGTGTTTGGGGGAACTCTTGGTGTCATCAAGCATTTAGTAGATGCCAATCACAAACCATGAGATATATACTAATGACAAACCACGTTTGGTATTACCGTGAGTTCCCTTCAAGCACTTCACGAGGCACTGTTTTGAGGGCTGTTGTGAAGTGTTTGGGGGAACTCTCGGTGTCATCAAGCATTTAGTGGATGTCGATCACAAACCACAAGAGATGATTAGTAGACTACATTTGGTTTTACTTTGAGTTCCCTTCAAGCACTTCACGAGACATTGTTTTCAAGGGTTGTTGTGAAGTGTTTGGGGAACTCTAGATGGCAATCAACAGTTGCAATAGTGAGTGCTTGTACTTTGGAAATTATAGCCGTAAGCCCACTTATGATATTCATATAAGATGATGGGGAAGAATTAGGTTTGGTGTCCCTAGGAGTTCCCTTCAAGCACTTCATGAGGCACTGTTTCAAGGGTTGTTGTGAAGTGTTTGGGGGAACTCTCGGTGTCATCAAGCATTTAGTAGATGCCAATCACAAACCACGAGAGATATACTAATGACAAACCACGTTTGGTATTACTGTGAGTTCCCTTCAAGCACTTCATGAGGCACTATTTTGAGGGCTGTTGTGAAGTGTTTGGGGGAACTCTCGGTGTCATCAAGCATTTAGTGGATGTCGATCACAAACCACAAGAGATGATTAGTAGACTACATTTGGTTTTACTTTGAGTTCCCTTCAAGCATTTCACGAGGCATTGTTTTCAAGGGTTGTTGTGAAGTGTTAGGGGAACTCTAGGTGGCAATTAGCAGTTGCAATAGTGAGTGCTTGTACTTTGGAAATTATAGTCGTAAGCCCACTTATGATATTCATATAAGATGATGGGGAAGAATTAGGTTTGGTGTCCCCAGGAGTTCCCTTCAAGCACTTCATGAGGCACTGTTTCAAGGGCTATTGTGAAGTGTTTGGGGGAACTCTCGGTGTCATCAAGCATTTAGTAGATGCCAGTCACAAACCATGATATATATACTAATGACAAACCACGTTTGGTATTACTGTGAGTTCCCTTCAAGCACTTCACGAGGCACTGTTTTGAGGGCTGTTGTGAAGTGTTTGGAGGAACTCCCGGTGTCATCAAGCATTTAGTGGATGTCGATCACAAACCACAAAAGATGATTAGTAGACTATATTTGGTTTTACTTTGAGTTCCCTTCAAGCACTTCACAAGACATTGTTTTCAAGGGTTGTTGTGAAGTGTTTGGGGAACTCTCGGTGTCATCAAGCATTTAGTAGATGCCAGTCACAAACCATGAGAGATATTCTAATGAGAAACCACGTTTGTATTACCATAAGTTCCCTTCAAGCACTTTACGAGGCACTATTTTCAGGACTGTTTGAAGTGTTTGGGGGAACTCTTGGTGTCACTAAGCATTTAATGGATGCCAATCACAAACCACAAGAGATGATCAATACAAACAACGTTTGGTTTTACCTTGGGTTCCCTTCAAGCACTTCATGAGGTACTTTTGTAACATCCTGAAAAGTAAAGTAATATAAAATATATATTTTAAATTTGAAAATATTTATTTCTGAGTTTTCTTGCCATTATTGGTTTTATTTGGATTTCTTTGGATTTATACCTTGTATGAAAAATTCAACAAATGGAAAGATAACTTTTAAATCAAAGCAATGCATTGTCAGAATTTATGGAATATATGTAAGACTCAAATGAAGTTGAAAAATTTATCATGAAACCCTCAATGCAATTTCTACCTTTGGTTAAAATATCGTAAATTAATAATGTAATTTAGGACTTTTCCAAATTTAAAAACATAGACTCTGAAAATAGGGAAATTGCAATGTCAGAATTTTTATAAAATAATGGAACCATATTTTGACCTGAAAATTTTATAGAAGCGTTCTAAGGTCAAATCCTTTTGAAAAACAAAATTTCAAAAATAATAGACTTCAATTGCTCTCAAGGAAAAATTCAAAATCATTTTTAAAAACTAGTTAACTTTAAGGAATTATTGTATGAAAACCAAAGTAGCGAATTGAGCGAAACCAAAGAAAATGGAAACTACATACTTTTGTCTCTCTACATAAAAATTTCTAGAAAGTTCCGAAAGTGATAAAACTGCTTTTGAATTGATTGAACTTGTGATCAAAATAATCGGATGCATGTACAAGGAGTGTCAGCCATTATCTAGTCGCCACTGTAGCTGTGTCATCAATTCCTTCATCCTTGCCAGTGGTCCCGGATCCTCATGCCAACCCTTAACCAAATACAATACTCCTTGGAAAATCCACCGTGGTAGTGCTCCACTTCCTCCTCCACTACTCCTCTTTTCTCCTCGGCGAACGCCGAAACCACATGTCGCCATTTCCATCCTCTCTTCAAGCCTCCCGGAGCTCATCACAGAGAGGCAAGAAGCGATCCCATGCCAACTTCTTTAGTGGAACAAGTGTAGAGCTCAGCCATTTGCCCATTCCCTGAACCAGCAGCTCAGCCGTGACTTCCTTCTTGTCTTCACTGGAAGACTGAAGCTCTTTTCCCTCCATTGCAGTGCAAGCAAGAAAAGGGGAGAGGTAGAAGATCAAGCAAATCGGTAAGCCATTCTCAAATTCCTCGCAACCGTAGCGTCTCTGAGTATCACTGAACCCATCTAGCTCCTTAATTTCAGTTCTTTCTCCGATCAGCCGTCGCCACGCGCACCCTTCTTCCTCATGGCCGGTCACCGGTGGCGCTTCCACAGCCGTCTCGCTTCAATTGATTGGTAATCGGGACTGATGAGCTCACCGATGCTCAAGATTCCATCGATTCAAACTAAGGCATTGTCTTTCTTCCTCTCCAAGAAGCATCCGCCATGGCCGCCGCCTCTCTCGTGGGCGCACCTCCTGGTGGCTCCCCGTACGAGTCGATTGCAGCTTCGGATGCTCCTTGTCAGGCCGATCCTCTGGTGTGGTCGCTTTCACGGAGCTTCGCCGCTCAACCCTAGAAGCTCCTCTGTTCTTCCTTTTTTCTCGCAAGGGGCTATGGAGCCAGCGTCGTGGTTGAAGAAGAGTGGTCCGTATATGCTTCTTGGTAAAACGATTTCATTTTCTAGCAATTCCCAAGACAGATAATTGGAACTTGAATATCCTTTGTAATTTTGATTCAATTCCATGAGACAAATTTCTATATTCATTTAAAATCCGAAGAATCTAAATATACAAAAAATATTTAATTTTTGAAGTATAGGATTATTATTCAAATTAAACTTTGATTATGGTGCTAATGTGGTTTTTAATGAGAATTGTGTATGATAGGTAATGAAATGATGAAATCAATATTCATGAGATTTTAGGGTCGAAATGTGTTCAAATATACAAAAGCATTCAATCTTTGAATCACAGAGCAATCATTTAAATTTAAAATGGGATGAACACACTAGTATGGACAATATTGCTCTCATGAAGAATATAACTTATAAGTCATAAAATAAATGAGTATGTGCTCTGGAATTATGAGAAGCTCAGGCATGCAAAAACATATAGCTGTTGATCCGTGCTTAAGTTACTTATCTTGCAAACATTAGTAAGCCCTAATATGTCCATATATAAGAGTCAGTGCTAATGCATGAATAGCTAGTTCCTGAATGCCTTGCATGATCAGACCATATAATATAGTAAGAATCACTATTATAAGGTTATGATTAACACTTAACCACGTAGCTGAAGTATCAATACTTGTGTTATCTAGATAGTCATAACTTTCATAAACTAAGTTCAAATTTGAAAAGACCAAATCCTGTAACTTTGATGAATAATATCCTTGCTGGTTAGGCAAAAATACTTCATATTAATACAAAGTTGAGCTAAGTATACATTAGGCCCTAATGAACATTTATATGAAAAGCATCTCGGATAAAAGCCAAATATCACAAAAACCACTTTAAAATACTCTTAAGATTATCCCCTACTTATGCCAGAAAAATGAGTCAATTGTCATGTATAGTGTAGTCGCAAGTTGAGATTTAATACGACCCAAAATAGTGTTACGCGATTAGTCTCTGAAGCCTTTTTGTCCACCCGTAGAATACCTCGTCTAAGTGCAAATTCTATGTAGAATAGCTAAAAAATGATGTTTAGGATATGTACTTAAATTTTCTAAGTAAATATTCTATTTACAGCTCTTGGATCATGTAGTTTCTACTTGCGCAAAACCCTTAAACGATAAGAGTTCCTGCCTCTTTTGGCCGATTTCTTATAAGCGTAAACTTTAGCATCCTATAAGCCTTTTCAGCAACAGGTTTAATACCTCAACCAAACACAAAAAATTATAAAATGAGTTTAGAAACATTATTCAATGTATATACAACCTTGTTCTAAAGAAATAACGTTATTCCATAGTGTTTATCATAAAAATCTTAGTAGTTGAAAAACCTTCAAAATCATAATTTTAAGCTTTAGTTTATGAACAAACGAACTCAGTATGAATAAAGAAATCTATGTTTAAGACGTTTATATCGTCAGAGTCTTCTTAAAAACTGCTAATGTATAATCAATAACCTGTTTTAGCAGGATTAACATTTTCGAAGTTGCTTTTCATGCGAAATCAGCTGCAGGTTAAACACTAATCATCACTATTCATTTATGCAGTTCAACCAAGTGATTAATGTTTTAACTTTGCTAATCTAACTAGTTTTTGCATCTTGTATTCAAAGTTATATATATAAAATTCATAAATCAAGGTTGGATAATCTTCATAAGAGAGCCATGCCTTGCCCAACCTAAAAGTTATTAATAAATAGATGTTTAATCAACTAAAACGAAAAATGTTGAAATCATCTAATCCAACTCAAAGATATTCCTGTTTTCTGCAGTGATTCTTTATTTGGATTTATGTCTATCTTCTTTTGCCCTTATTGAAGTTAGTTATTTGCTTTATTTCGTTTCTCGTCGGCGTAGAACTCGACGTCTCTATTCCGTCGTAAATCGTCTTCGCCAACCGTAATCCTCTTCGTCAGAAATAGCGACAATGAGCAAGGCAAGCACCCTCCCTTTGATCATGTTGATCCCAGTATTTGAATTCATTGTTTTATTAAACCAATTTATGCATGCGTTTATCTTATGTAAATTGCTATTTTGTGGATTTGGTAGTTATACCTGTTGCCTCATTATCCTTCTTTGATAATTATGGACATGTGAACCTTGATAACCGTAGATTGAGGATAGGCATTACTTAATGTCATCATGGGTATATGCGTTCATATTATTCATGCTTAGCCATGCTTTAGAATCAGTGATGTAAATGATCAGATTAAAATTGTTTCCTGAAAACATTGAAAATGGCACTGTTGGTTGCGGATAGTTTGATTAAAAACCCAAAATAAAACTATGGATTTGATGCGGGCGATTATTGGCAATAGCCGGATGTGCGAATGGAATTGCACGTAGTGTAGGGGGAGATTATTGCCCGTGTCGGATTAAGGACCGAACATCGTGTTGTATGATCCAAGAAAATCCGTACAAACCACAAGTGTTGGGATGGGGCAACCTTAAACCGATTAAGTTATCTAGTTTAACTTTGCATTTTGGAAGGCCGAAGTAGTGCGGGCTCTCCTTTTTAAGGTTTGCTCGACGGGGTGCCCACACCGAGGTGTTGGGAGTCACACTTGCCAACACAACGATGTACGCCATACTTGGGAAGTTCCAACATTTCTATGCTCTGAGTTCTTCTATCATAGTATGGGCTCAACGTCCCGTCGCTGGTGCAAAGTTAACCTAGGTAATGGAAAGGTTTTCGTCATGAACATTCTGGCCACCGCGCTTACGTTGGTAAGTGAAGCGTGTGGCAAAAAGAAAAGGTCATGTCTTGTGGGTACAGTTGTACACCTCTGCAGAGTTTAAATCTAATCGATTAGCCGTACCCGCGGTTATGGGTGTCTTGGTGAACTTGCACGAGTTAGATGTTTTATTATTTTCAAAAGGGTTGGTTCCACTTGTTTTGCAACTGTGCTTTATGTCGAAGGGCTGACATTGATGGATTTCAGGGATTGAATGATTCGTCGCTCACGTCATGGAGGACTGTGAGTGTTATTATGCCTTACTTATTTATTATCAAACAATCTTGCTCTTAAAAATTCCGTTTGCAAATAACTTGATTTACAAATGAAATTCGCTTTATGCAAAATAACTGTAGAAGCCTTTCCTTTGAAATGGCCTGCATGTATTATAGGTTTTGCTCAAGTCTTGCGGAGTACGAAAGTACTCACTCTTGCTTATTCGTTGTTTTTAGGTGGTTTAGAAAGCGAAGCTTCGAAGGTTCATTTCATCGCAGGTTGCGGGTTCTTCTTCGGCGTGTTCTATCTGGAGTTTATGCCTCGTCAGTTGCCTGCGGGTTCGGTTGGGCACACTACGAGATTTTGCTTCTTTGCTGCTATTCTCTGAGTTGTAATAATTCTTTGTATTTATTCGTTTCCGCTTAATTAATATGTTGTATGGTTGTGATTCCAATCGTTAAAATGTGCGTGCTAGCTACTGATCCAGGGACTAGTACTGCAAGCACATTAGATTCCCATTTTTGCATTCTGTGCTAAAATGGGGGTCGTTACAGTTGGTATCAGAGCTATACTGATCGTAGGATAAACCTTAGATAGAATGGTTGTTAGCATTAGAATGAGCAAATTCAAAAGTTTATTTTGAAAAGTTATTATATTTGCAAAAGGTAGAGTTTGCTATCCTTTCCTTATTCCTAAGATTCTATTCTTACCTCATTGATTCGATTTGTAAACAAATTCCCTTATCTCAAAAAGAAATCTCGCTCATGGTTCATCCACAGATTGCTTGTGAAGATGTTTGAGATATGTTGCTGTCATGCTTCATGCTAGTCGACGAAGACTGCAACATATACAACAACCATCTCCAGGAAGACAGACAACACTTCGTTAACCTCAACAAAGCAAAAGTGAAGATTGAAGATTCTACTTCATGAAAAGGCAGCATCACCCAACAATAAAATGCGGAAGATTAGAATATATTAGGCTTAAACTTAAGATAAGCACCCACACGCGTAGCATATTATTCTGCTCTGGTTATATATAGAGCAACATATGTTGTTGTTATGTCTTGCTACTTGAAGTTGGTTTTTATTTTGAATGTCAGGACCGATTTATATGTGAGCTTAACCTCTAGGTTGAAGTTTCACAATAAGTTGTCCTTATGTATGAATATGAGTAATCTTAAACCATAGGATGAATAAGAAATCATGAATTAGCTCATCTCATCTTTTTATAAAGCTCTATACAAACTTGTCCCTCCATCTGTATAACTTATCACCTGGGTAACATATGGTCATTAACTCTTCAAAAAAAATCAAGCCTCATCAAGATTAGTAACATAGCCTCCACGTCTGCTTTTAGCCTCTCAAAACCGCATCATTCATATATAAACTAAGTTTAAGATCTCACTATATCAGTATACACCAGACTAACTTAAGTCACTTTAGGCCAGTTGAAACCAAATAGAATTTCATTTAAATAACTTGTCCCTTCTTGGTCATCGTTGCAGGATGCCTAAAACAAAATCCTTAAGAAAGCTTTTGGGGAAAGAGGTGAGTCCGCAACGTCCAGCTACTAGAGCATCTGCATCTCGACGCAATGTCCGTCATGAATCACCTCCACCTCCTCAAAATCCAAATGAAGTTATTCCTGGAGACCGATCACCTGAATCCTCAACTTTGGCTCGAGTCCTGGCAGTGATTGAGCAAGGACATCAAGCTGATGCACTCCTACTCCAACAAATAGTGCAGAATGTTGCCCAACTCAGTGAAGTTAGGGATGGAAATGTTGGCGCACCGCATTACTCCAAGTTAGGAGAGTTTCGAAACTCACCACGACTTTCTCCTCATCGCCAGAGCCTCTCGACGCCGATGATTGGCTCCGTTCGTCGAGAGCAAGCTGGTTATTGCGCATCAAAGGACCATGAGAAAGTCCTCTATGCTTCACATCACCGCAAGGAGCTGCAGACAATATGGTGGGAAAACCATCGAGCGATGCTTCCGAAGGACAAGATTTATCTTGGGCAGAATTTAAAGAAGCCTTTCGTCGAACTCACATTCCTACAAGCATTATTGAAATCAAGAGACGAGAATTTATGGAATTGAAGCAAGAAGACTTATCGGTAATGGAATACCTACACCGCTTCAATTACCTATCCTGTTATGCTGTTTCTGAAGTATCAGATGAAGCTCGAAGAATTGAGCATTTTAGGGAACACCTGAATGAAGAAATCAAATGGACGCTAGTCGCCCAAGATATTCATGATTTTCAAACCTTAGTTGATAAAGCCATCCGAGTGGAGTATGGTATGCAAGAAGTAATAGAAAGCCGAAAGCGCAAATGGATAGCCCGACAATCAGCAAAGGATCATCATGCAAAACAGCGTTTATTGCAATCATGCAAGGTTCAACAACCCTTAGTTCATCCACCGCAACAAGCAAGATTATCCTCTAGCACTCAGTATCAGACAACCTGTGCTTATCAGAGTTCTAAACAACCTTGTCCTCAACAACAAACCTCAAATAAATATCGAGTGATTGGAAAATCAAAGGTCTCCAAGTCAACATCCATGGCATCACAAAGTGTTAATTGTGGTCGCCTACATCATGTAACAGCAGAAGAAGCTCATGAAGCACCTGATGTGGTACTAGGGACATTCCTCATTCACTCCGTACCGACATTGGTGTTATTTGATTCTGGCGCATCACACTCCTTTATATCCAAGAAGTTTGTCAAGCAACATGAACTACAAGATGAACTACTTCCTACAAGAATGATAATTTATTCCCTCGAGCAACTATGAAAACCTCGAAACTCGTTACGAGGTATGCATTGAAATTAACTGAGTATCTTTTCATGCTGATCTCATTGTTATTGAAACTTGAGATTGGATGTGATCCTCGGTATGGATTGGTTATCCAAGCACAAAGGTCAGATAGATTGTGCTAATCGATCTATCTCCTTATTAGTCCAAGTGGGATCCAAGTGCGAGATTCTTCCATCAATAACACTCCAACTCAACAACCTTCACTTTGTTCTGTCTTGGCCACGAATTGAGTCAAGTTCCGGTGGTATGTGAATATACCGATGTATTTCGAGATGAGTTGCCGGAATGCCTCGCACCGGATATAGAGTTTGTCATTAATCTTGCTCTCGAACAAGACCCGTTGCTAAGCGTCCTTATCGCTTGCCTTCAGATGAGTTAGCAGAATTGAAGAAACAACTCAAGGATCAATTGAATAAAGGATTCATTCGCCCTAGCTCTTCTCCATGGGGTAGTCCAGTGCTATTTGTTCCTAAGAAGGACGGTGGTTTACGCATGTGCATAGATTATCGTGCTCTAAATGAAGTCACAATCAAGAACAAGTACCCACTTTCACGTATTGATGATCTCTTTGATCAATTGAATGGTGCTCAGGTATTTTCTAAGATTGATCTGAGACTTGGGTACTATCAGTTGAAAATCAAACCCAAGGACATTCCAAAAACTGCTTTTACCACTCGTTACGGATTATATGAATATACCGTAATGTCTTTCGGACTTACAAATGCTCCCGCTAATTTCATGTGCCTTATGAACAAAGTTTTTATGGAGTATTTGGATAAGTTCGTAGTGGTCTTTATTGATGATATTCTCATTTATTCCAAGACTGAAGAAGAACATACTCAGCATTTGCATTTAGTGCTTGGAAAACTTCGTGAGCATAAACTCTATGCCAACTTCGAAAAATGTGAATTCTGGTTAAAGGAAGTCGCATTTCTTGGGCATATTCTTTCTAACGGTGGAATTTCAGTTAATCCCAAGAAGATTCAAGATATCACAGAATGGGAACCGCCTCAATCTGTTCCTAAGGTCCGAAGTTTTCTTGGTTTAGCGGGATACTATCGTCGCTTTATCGAAAACTTCTCCAAAATTGCTCGACCAATGACCCAACTGCTGAAGAAGGAGAAGAAATTTGAATGGACCCCAAAATGTGAAGCTAGTTTTCAAGAGCTTAAGAAAAGATTAACTACAGCTCCAATTCTCATCATACCTGATATCCATAAGAGCTTTGAGGTATATTGCGACGCATCACGACATGGCCTTGGATGTGTATTAATGCAAGAAAGAAAAGTTGTCGCATATGCTTCACGCCAACTTCGGCCACATGAACAAAACTATCCTACTCACGATCTGGAGTTAGCAGCCGTTGTTCATGCTCTGAAGATTTGGAGGCATTATCTTATTGGCAATCGTTGTGAAATCTATACCGACCATAAAAGCCTGAAGTATTTCTTCACCCAACCAGATTTAAATCTCAGGCAAAGGAGATGGTTAGAGTTAATTAAAGACTACAATCTTGGCATTCATTATCATCCTGGTAAGGCTAATGTTGTAGCCGATGCCCTCGGCCAAAAACTTCATTGTCTTTTCATCTCTGACCAGTCTGAGCTGCAAAATGAATTCCAGAAACTAAATTTGGGTTTGGTTGAAGAAGGCTTTGTTGCTACTCTTGAAGTGCAGCCAACTCTTAGAACTCATATAAAAGCCGCTCAACTCAAGGATGAAGCCATTGCTGAAATTAGAAAACAATTGAAAGAAGGAAATGAATCTGAATTCTCTGAAAGTTCAGATGAAGTAATTATGCGAGGAAATCGCATATATGTCCCAAATGATCTTGAACTCAAAAGGCTGATTTTGAAGGAAGCTCATGAATCTCCTCTTTCTATTCACCCCAGAGCACAAAGATGTATCAAGACCTTAAACAGAATATTGGTGGCGGAATGAAAAAGGAAATTGCTGCATATGTTCTTGAATGTGATGTATGTCACGAGTCAAAGCCGAACATCAACGCTCCTGCCGGTCTCCTTCAACCCTCGCAAATTCTCGAATGGAAATGGGAAGATATTAGTATGGATTTCATTACCGGCCTTCCCAAGACTCGGAAAGGAAATGATTCTATATGGGTCATTGTTGATCGGTTAACAAAAGTGGCTCATTTTATTCCGGTCAAGACCACATATCAAGGGGATAAACTTGCGGAGCTATATATGGATAATATTGTGCGCCTGCACGGTGTTCCAAAAACTATTGTATCTGATCGAGGCTCCCAATTTACTTCTCGCTTCTGGGAAAGTTTGCATAGTCTTCTGGGAACTAAATTAAATTTTAGTACTGCTTATCACCCTCAGACAGATGGGCAAACTGAAAGAGTAAATCAAATCCTGGAAGATATGCTCAGAGCATGTGTGCTTTCATATGGTGCTAATTGGGAGAAGAGTCTCGCATTTGCGGAATTCTCCTATAACAACAGCTTTCAAGCCAGTCTTTGAATGTCGCCATTCGAAGTATTGTATGGGAGAAAGTGCAGAACTCCTCTTTTCTGGTCGGAGGTTGGAGAAAGGAAATTCTTTGGCCTAGATCTTATCGAAGAAGCCCAACAGCAAGTAGATATGATCAGAAGTCGATTGAAGGAAGCCCAGTCTCGTCAAAAGAGTTACGCCGATAATCGTCGGCGTGAACTCAGTTTCGAAGTTGGTGATCATGTCTATTTAAAAGTGTCGCCGCTTCGTGGAGTTCGTCGTTTCCAGATTCGTGGAAAGCTAGCTCCTCGATATATTGGGCCGTATCGAGTTCTTGAAAAGATGGGAGAGATGGCATACAAGTTGGAATTGCCACCTCAATTATCTGAAGTTCATAATGTCTTCCACGTGTCGCAACTTAAAAAGTGCCTTCGTGTTCCCACTGAATTTACCAACCTGGAGAACATCGACCTTCAACCAGATTTATCTTATCGAGAGCGTCCAATACGCATCCTTGAAGAAGCAGAACGCCACACAAGGAACAAGTCCCATAAGATGTTGAAAGTCCAGTGGAGCAATCACACTAAAGAGGAAGCGACATGGGAACGTGAAGATCATCTACGAAAAGAATTCCCCGACTTCTTTTAGATCCGACAAATCTCGGGGTCGAGATTTTTGTAAGGGGGGTGGATTTGTAACATCCTGAAAAGTAAAGTAATATAAAATATATATTTTAAATTTGAAAATATTTATTTCTGAGTTTTCTTGCCGTTATTGGTTTTATTTGGATTTCTTTGGATTTATACCTTGTATGAAAAATTCAACAAATGGAAAGATAACTTTTAAATCAAAGCAATGCATTGTCAGAATTTATCGAATATATGTAAGACTCAAATGAAGTTGAAAAATTTATCATGAAACCTTCAATGCAATTTCTACCTTTGGTTAAAATATCGTAAATTAATAATGTAATTAAGACTTTTCCAAATTTAAAAACATAGACTATGAAAATAGGGAAATTGCAATGTCAGAATTTTTATAAAATAATGGAACCATATTTTGACCTAAAAATTTTATACAAGCGTTCTGAGGTCAAATCCTTTTGAAAAACAAAATTTCAAAAATAATAAACTTCAATTGCTCTCAAGGAAAAATTCAAAATCATTTTAAAAAACTAGTTAACTTTAAGGAATTATTGTATGAAAACCAAAGTAGCGAATTGAGCGAAATCAAAGAAAATGGAAACAACATACTTTTGTCTCTCTACATAAAAATTTCTAGAAAGTTCCGAAAGTGATAAAACTGCTTTTGAATTGATTGAACTTGTGATCAAAATAATCAGATGCATGTACAAGGAGTGTCAGCCATTATCTAGTCGCCACTGTAGCTGTGTCATCAATTCCTTCGGTCACTGCCAGTGGTCCCCGGATCCCTCATGCCAGCACTTAACCAAATACAATACTCCTTGGAAAATCCACAGTGGTAGTGCTCCACTTCCTCCTCCACTACTCCTCTTTTCTCCTCGGCCAGAACGCCAGAACCCAGTTCGCCATTTCCATCCTGCTGCCGAAGCCTCCTGGAGCTCACTACGCAGAGGCAAGAAGCGATCCCATGCCAACTTCTTTAGTGGAACAAGTGTAGAGCTCAGCCATTTGCCCATTCCCTGAACCAGCAGCTCAGCCGTGACTTCCTTCTTGTCTTCACTGGAAGACTGAAGCTCTTTCCCTCCATTGCAGTGCAAGCAAGAAAAGGGGAGAGGTAGAAGATCAAGCAAATCGGTAAGCCATTCTCAAATTCCTCGCAACCGTGGCGTCTCTCGAGTATCATGAACCCATCTAGCTCCTTAATTTCAGTTCTTTCTCGCCGATCGGCCGCCACGCCATGCCCTTCTTCCTCATGGCGGTCACCGGTGGCGCGCTTCCACAGCCGCCTCCGCTTCAATTGATTGGTAAATCGGGACTGATGAGCTCATCGATGCTCAAGATTCCATCGATTCAAACCGAGGCATTGTCTTTCTTCCTCTCCATGAAGCATCCGCCATGGCCGCCGCCTCTCTCGTGGGCGCACCTCCTGGTGGCTCCCGCCGAGTCGATTGCGATTCGATGCTCCTTGTCAGGCCGATCCTCTGGTGTGGTCGCTTTCGCCGGAGCTTCGCCGGAGTGCCTTCGCCGTTCAACCCTAGAAGCTCCTCTGTTCTTCCTTTTTTCTGCGCAAGGGGGGCTATGGAGCCAGGCGTCTGTGGTTGAAGAAGAGTGGTCCAGAAGGCGTTTTCTTTACTGGTAAAACGTATTTCATTTTCTAGCAATTCCCAGCGGACAGATAATTGGAACTTGAATATCCTTTGTAATTTTGATTCAATTCCAGTGAGACAAATTTCTATATTCATTTAAAATCCAGAAGAATCTAAATATACAAAAAAATATTTAATTTTTGAAGTATAGGATTATTATTCAAATTAAACTTTGATTATGGTGCTAATGTGGTTTTTAATGAGAATTGTGTATGATAGGTAATGAAATGATGAAATCAATATTCATGAGATTTTAGGGTCAGAATGTGTTCAAATATACAAAAGCATTCAATCTTTGAATCACAGAGCAATCATTTAAATTTAAAATGGGATGAACACACTAGTATGGACAATATTGCTCTCATGAAGAATATAACTTATAAGTCATAAAATAAATGAGTATGTGCTCCTGGAATTATGAGAAGCTCAGGCATGCAAAAACATATAGCTGTTGATCCGTGCTTAAGTTACTTATCTTGCAAACATTAGTAAGCCCTAATATGTCCATATATAAGAGTCAGTGCTAATGCATGAATAGCTAGTTCCTGAATGCCTTGCATGATCAGACCATATAATATAGTAAGAATCACTATTATAAGGTTATGATTAACACTTAACCACGTAGCTGAAGTATCAATACTTGTGTTATCTAGATAGTCATAACTTTCATAAACTAAGTTCAAATTTGAAAAGACCAAATCTGTAACTTTGATGAATAATATCCTTCTTTGGTTAGGCAAAAATACTTCATATTAATACAAAGTTGAGCTAAGTATACATTAGGCCCTAATGAACATTTATATGAAAAGCATCTCGGATAAAAGCCAAATATCACAAAAACCACTTTAAAATACTCTTAAGATTATCCCTACTTATGCCGAAAAATGAGTCAATTGTCATGTATAGTGTAGTCGCAAGTTGAGATTTAATACGACCCAAAATAGTGTTACGCGATTAGTCTCTGAAGCCTTTTTGTCCACCCGTAGAATACCTCGTCTAAGTGCAAATTCTATGTAGAATAGCTAAAAAATGATGTTTAGGATATGTACTTAAATTTTCTAAGTAAATATTCTATTTACAGCTCTTGGATCATGTAGTTTCTACTTGCGCAAAACCCTTAAACGATAAGAGTTCCCGTACCTCTTTTGGCCGATTTCTTATAGCGTAAACTTTAGCATCCTATAAGCCTTTTCAGCAACAGGTTTAATACCTCAACCAAACACAAAAAATTATAAAATGAGTTTAGAAACATTATTCAATGTATATACAACCTTGTTCTAAAGAAATAACGTTATTCCATAGTGTTTATCATAAAAATCTTAGTAGTTGAAAAACCTTCAAAATCATAATTTTAAGCTTTAGTTTATGAACAAACGAACTCAGTATGAATAAAGAAATCTATGTTTAAGACGTTTATATCGTCAGAGTCTTCTTAAAAACTGCTAATGTATAATCAATAACCTGTTTTAGCAGGGATTAACATTTTCAAGTTGCTTTTCATGCGAAATCACCGCAGTTAAACACTAATCATCACTATTCATTTATGCAGTTCAACCAAGTGATTAATGTTTTAACTTTGCTAATCTAACTAGTTTTTGCATCTTGTATTCAAAGTTATATATATAAAATTCATAAATCAAGGTTGGATAATCTTCATAAGAGAGCCATGCCTTGCCCAACCTAAAAGTTATTAATAAATAGATGTTTAATCAACTAAAACGAAAAATGTTGAAATCATCTAATCCAACTCAAAGATATTCCTGTTTTCTGCAGTGATTCTTTATTTGGATTTATGTCTATCTTCTTTTGCCCCTTATTGAAGTTAGTTATTTGCTTTATTTCCGTTGCTCGGCGCGTAGAACCTGACGTCTCTATTCCGTCGTCGTCGTCTTCGTCAACCGTAATCCTCTTCTTCGTCGTAAACGACAATGAGCAAGGCAAGCACCCTCCCTTTGATCATGTTGATCCCAGTATTTGAATTCATTGTTTTATTAAACCAATTTATGCATGCGTTTATCTTATGTAAATTGCTATTTTGTGGATTTGGTAGTTATACCTGTTGCCTCATTATCCTTCTTTGATAATTATGGACATGTGAACCTTGATAACCGTAGATTGAGGATAGGCATTACTTAATGTCATCATGGGTATATGCGTTCATATTATTCATGCTTAGCCATGCTTTAGAATCAGTGATGTAAATGATCAGATTAAAATTGTTTCTAAAACATTGAAAATGGCAATTTGTTGGTTGCGGATAGTTTGATTAAAAACCCAAAATAAAACTATGGATTTGATGCGGGCGATTATTGGCAATAGCCGGATGTGCGAATGGAATTGCACGTAGTGTAGGGGGAGATTATTGCCCGTGTCGGATTAAGGACCGAACATCGTGTTGTATGATCCAAGAAAATCCGTACAAACCACAAGTGCTGGGATGGGGCAGCCTTAAACCGATTAAGTTATCTAGTTTAACTTTGCATTTTGGAAGGCCGAAGTAGTGCGGGCTCTCCTTTTTAAGGTTTGCTTTCGACGGGTGCCCACACCGAGGTGTTGGGAGTCACACTTGCCAACACAACGATGTACGCCATACTTGGGAAGTTCCAACATTTCTATGCTCGAGTTCTTCTATCATAGTATGGGCTCAACGTCCGTCATTTGGTGCAAAGTTAACCTAGGTAATAGAAAGGTTTTCGTCATGAACATTCTGGCCACCGCGCTTACGTTGGTAAGTGAAGCGTGTGGCAAAAAGAAAAGGTCATGTCTTGTGGGTACAGTTGTACACCTCTGCAGAGTTTAAATCTAATCGATTAGCCGTACCCGTGGTTATGGGTGTCTTGGCGAACTTGCACGAGTTAGATGTTTTATTATTTTCAAAAGGGTTGGTTCCACTTGTTTTGCAACTGTGCTTTATGTCGAAGGGCTGACATTGATGGATTTCAGGGATTGAATGATTCGTCGCTCACGTATAAAAATTCTGTTTGCAAATAACTTGATTTACAAATGAAATTCGCTTTATGCAAAATAACTGTAGAAGCCTTTCCTTTGAAATGGCCTGCATGTATTATAGGTTTTGCTCAAGTCTTGCGGAGTACGAAAGTACTCACTCTATCTGGAGGTTCGTTGTTTTTAGGTGGTTTAGAAAGCGAAGCTTCGAAGGTTCATTTCATCGCAGGTTGTGGGTTCTTCTTCGGCGTGTTCTATCTGGAGTTTATGCCTCGTCAGTTGCCTGCGGGTTCGGTTGGGTACACTACGAGATTTTGCTTCTTTGCTGCTATTCTCTGAGTTGTAATAATTCTTTGTATTTATTCGTTTCCGCTTAATTAATATGTTGTATGGTTGTGATTCCAATCGTTAAAATGTGCGTGCTAGCTACTGATCTAGGGACTAGTACTGCAAGCACATTAGATTCCCATTTTTGCATTCTGTGCTAAAATGGGGGTCGTTACAACTTTCGAGGGCTACTATGAAGTGTTTGGGGGAACTCTTGGTGTCACCAAGCATTTAGCGAATGTCGATCACAAACCACAAGGGGGTCATTAGTACAAATGATGTTTGGTTTTACGATTAATTCCCTTTAAGCACTTCACGAGACACTATTTTGAGGGCTATTGTGAAGTGTCCGGGGGAATTCTTTGTGTCACCAAGCATTTAGTGGAGATATTGGCCGCAGATCAAATGATAAGTTCTAACAATGAACCACATTTCGTATTAGCAAGAGTTTCCGTCAATCACTTCACGCGTGGCACCATTAAAATTACTCTCTTTATGAGTTTTAGGTGAAACTCGGAAGTGTTCGGGGAACTCTTGGGACACCCAACAATTTTTTCTAGTGTCAATGTAACATCACGACGTTTATGCATGGTTGCATAGCGTGCATTGGGTGGGCTACTCTACGGTTTCTCTGCTTTCACACTCATGTGTAACATGTGGGCCACAATGTTGCGTCATTTGACTTATCCATCCTTAGTTCCTTTCCAATGCAGGTAATTCTGCTTTGTCGTAGTATGTGTTATCTATGTATCTCAGAAGGTTTGCAGATCATTTCACAGTAATCTATTCTATACATACGAAATGAATGGTGGCACCATTTATAACTAGGTTAACTTGAAAGAAATGTAGGTATTGTATGATGGTGACAATCATATTTTGAACCCGCTTCGTAGCATCACCCTCTCATGTACTTCGCATTTCCGTTTGATCCGGTCGATAGATCAAGAGCCAACGCCAGTATTAGACATCAAAGAGAAAAGTATTTTTCAAAAATTCTATAGAAAAGTTAAATCCTAAATAAAAAAGTGCCTTTTTAACTATTCTTTTTTAAAAGACATAGGCTTTGTTTGGTATGGTTGTAGTTTTTTTCTTTTGAAAAGTAGCTTTCAACAAGGTTGTATGACTGAAGGGTTGAATGGCTAGGCTGAAAAAGTTTGGTATTTGGCAATTTAGCTTTTAGACGTGAGAGGTGTGTGTTGGAAATGTGGGTGAAAGAGGTGGGGTTTAGAATTTTATACTTGGTAGAAGGGATAACTTTTTTTTAACTATAGTGGCAAAGTCAAATCTTCAACCCATTGAAACTATACGAAGCTACCATAGACCAGCTTTCAATTAAATAGGCTACTGACTTTTGGCTTCTGGCTACGGAAATGCCAGCCATTTGGAATAGCTTCTAATTTTTATAGAGGAGAAGCAAAAACTAAAGCCGTTATAAATATGGCCATGCGCCTTTATATATATGTAAAGTCAAAAAGCTATCGGAGATTTTTTTTTGTTATTGAGAGTTAATTTTAAAATAAAGTCATTAAAGTTATAGTAAAGTTACTGACCTCTACGACGCATAAAAGTTGAACGTTTCTAAACTAGGTAAGAAAAAAAACAAAACTTTAAACGTAAGACAGAGACCAATTAAGCGCGCGGCAGTACGTACGGGCCGTGCGTGCGGTGTGCGCGATTGCCAACACGGGGATGAAGGAGCGCGCGCGGATCGGTGCGGTGAGCCCAGCTGCCAAGCGGTGGCGCCGAAAATGCGCCATGGCCCAGGGGTGGCGGCGTGCTGCAGCGCGTGCATGCGCAGGGGCACAAAGCCGGTCGAGAGCGGCCATGCGCGCTCTGGGTTTGAGGGGAAGCGCGCGGCGGGGCGGTGGTACGGCGAGAGCAATGCAAGATTGTTCGTCTGCCGAACAAAAAATAGGGAGTGTATAGGTATCATCCGGATGTTTTTGTCTTAACTAACATCCAAATTCACCGGGCCGTTGGATCTAACATCCAAATTCACCGGACCGTTAGATCAAATCATAGGATCGGATGTAATCGATACTCCCGAATCTCAACAATGATCCAATGGTTCTAGATTTGGGTGATTTCAACAAAAAAAACATCCGGTTGATGTTTATCAAATCCCCAAAAAATAAATAAATAAATCAATAGATGCGCGCCAGCTTGGGGGCCGGTGTCAGGCCGGTAGGCGGACGCGCACTGGAAGGCTTGGGCGATTGGCTGGCGACCGGGCATGCAGAGCATGCACCGTGTGGGAGAGAGATCCATGCAAACCGTTCCCAACCAATAGCCTAAAACAGTCAAAACCGAATCCAAACCGGCCGGGGCCCTCCAACCCAAGAACAAGAAGGCAAGAACTCCTCTTGTCCACACGCTACCCCGGATCGCGCCAACCCCGTGCCTTATATAAACCTCGCCGCGCCATTCTTCTTCATCAGGGCTACTACCCGAGAGGCGAGGAGCTACGGCTCCGGCGATCCAATAAAGACTCGTCTCCTTGTCGCAACGTTGATGCAGACTTTAGTCCTCCGTGTGGCCCCTCTGCAACGTGAGCATTAATGGCCAACAAGGCCGCCACCGCCAGCATCATCGCCGCCGTCGGCATCGTCGCCGTGATCGGCACGATCGCCGCGGTAACCAGCTCCAGGAAAGCGGGCGACAATGCCGCCCTGTCCGCCAACATCAAGCTCTCGGCCTTGTGCTCCTCGACGCTGTACCCGGGCAGGTGCGAGCAGAGCCTCTCCCCCATCGTGAACGACACCGCCAACCCCGAGGACGTCCTCCGCGCCGCCCTTGAGGTGGCGCTCGATGAGGTCGCCGGCGCGTTCGATCGCTCCGCTCACATCGGCAAGGGATCGAACGATAAAATCACCAAGAGCGCCATCGACGAGTGCAAGAAGCTCCTCGATGTTGCCACCGAGGATCTCAAGGGCATGGCGGGCCTCAAGCCCGAGCAGGTGGTGGATCACGTCAATGACCTCCGGACGTGGCTATCCGGCGTTATGACCTACATCTACACCTGCGCCGACGGATTCGACAAGCCGGAGCTTAAGGAGGCCATGGACAAGCTGCTGCAGAACTCCACCGAGCTGAGCAGCAACGCCCTGGCCATCATCACCCGCCTCGGGGAGCTCAAGCGGGAGCAAGTCTCTAAGTTAAACGGCTCCATGGGTGCGAGCCGCCGGCTTCTCTGGTGGCAGATCAGTGAGGTGACCAAAGAGGAAAGCAGGCGGCGGCTTCTAGCCGTTACTAACAAGTTCGCGGAGTTCAGCGACGTG
The DNA here is from genome assembly GCA_036346375.1 of Guadua angustifolia. Lineage (NCBI taxonomy): Eukaryota > Viridiplantae > Streptophyta > Magnoliopsida > Poales > Poaceae > Guadua > Guadua angustifolia. The sequence continues at coordinate 4,959,347 of CM070507.1, read as the reverse complement.
ACAAATGCAAGCCGCCATCTCCTATTGGAGACGCTGGACGAGATCACCGAGATGTCCCATGACACAAGCCGCCGCCTGCTTGGCCTCATGTACAACGGTGTCTCCAACGCCACTGAAAACGACGACCTCCTTGGGCGCCGGCTGTTGAGTATGGCGTTCAATGACGCCTCGACCACTACCACCGAGGAGGCTGGCAAGCGGCGGCTACTGGGCCTGATGTTCAGCGGTGTCTCCAACATGACCGAGGAGGCTGACCACGTCAGGCGCCGGCTGCTCAGCATGTCGTTCAACGACGCGTCCAGTGCCACCGAGCACGACGGCGGCAGGATTCTGTCCATTCAACTCGAGGGCATCGCGAACATGTCTGCCGAGATAAACCGCCATCTTCTCGCCATGGAGCTCCCCGACGACCTCGTTGGTAGGCGCCAGCTCCTGTCCAGCACTCTCTTGGCGCTCAACAACGTGACCACCAAGGCGAAGGGCCAGCTTGAGGCGATCAACAACGGCACTCTCCCCGGCAAGCCTGACCACAGGATGCTGACTACGAACGTCATCGGCACGGTTGACGACATCGACGATGATCGCCACCGGTTTCATTCTGGCGAGTTCCCGGTGTGGGTGTCGTCCCACGACCGGAGGCTCCTGCAACTGCCCGGCCTGCAGAAACCCAACACGGTGGTCGCCAAGGACGGGAGCGGCAACTTCAAGACCATCACCGAGGCCATCAACTCCGTGCCGAAGAACTCCCAGGGCCGTTTCGTCATCTACGTGAAGGCCGGCGAATACAACGAGTACGTCACCATCCCCAAGGACATGCCCAACATCTTCATGTACGGCGACGGACCGACGCGGACGCGCGTCATAGGCAACAAGAGCAATAAAGGCGGCTTCGCCACCATCGCCACCAGCACCTTCTGTAAGCTACAATATAATTGCATGGATTAAACACATTGATGTATGCATGCGTAATGAATGCATGCTGCGTGTGTGACAGCTGCGGAGGGCAACGGGTTCATCTGCAAGTCGATGGGGTTCGTCAACACGGCGGGGCCGGACGGGCACCAGGCGGTGGCGCTGCACGTGCAGGGCGACATGTCGGTGTTCTTCAACTGCCGTTTCGAGGGGTACCAGGACACGCTCTACGTGCACGCCAACCGGCAGTTCTTCTGCAACTGCGAGGTCACCGGCACCATCGACTTCATCTTCGGCAACTCGGCGGCGCTGTTCCAGAACTGCCTCATGACCGTGCGCAAGCCCATGGACAACCAGGCCAACATGGTGACGGCGCAGGGGCGCACGGACCCCAACATGCCCACCGGCATCGTGCTCCAGGGTTGCCGCATCGTGCCGGAGCAAGCGCTCTTCCCCGTGCGTCTCCAGATCGCTAGCTACCTCGGCCGGCCGTGGAAGGAGTACGCGAGGACGGTGGTGATGGAGAGCGTCATCGGCGACCTCATCAAGCCTGAGGGCTGGTCGGAGTGGATGGGTGACCAGGGGCTCAAGACGCTCTACTACGCCGAATACGCCAACACCGGCCCCGGCGCCGGCACCAGCAAGAGGGTCACCTGGCCGGGGTACCACGTCATCGGCCAGGCGGAGGCCACGCAGTTCACGGCGGGAGTGTTCATCGACGGCATGACGTGGCTCAAGAACACGGGCACGCCTAACGTCATGGGCTTCATCAAATGATTCGCCTTTTGACTCTGTCTCTGTGCATGGTGTATCGAACTCGTCAGGCACTGGTGGATTCGTGCATGTGTGTGTATGGCGAGATATCTGGAGTTTGAGACTTGAGAGGGGGAAAAAAAAAGAACGAGGCAGCAATAAAAAATGTATATGTACTGATGGACATTAAGTGAGACGGAGAGTAAACATAGAAAAAAAATCAACAAAGGATTAAGCACAAAATGTCGAGGGTAACGCTTATGTCATTGACTGAACATTCGATCGTACGTCACTACTACACAGCCCACGTTACATATGGTTCATAAACTATATCACAAATGGTTTTATGAACTGTCTGTATCGAAATGTCAGTGATGACAACCACAGTGAAAAAACTCATCATAGACGGTTATTCTTTAGAACCGTCTGTGATATTGATTTTCTATTTTTTACAAAATTTTGATTTATTGGTTAGCCTTAGAAAATGTTAGGCATACTCTTTGAAACAAAAGACAGCACAAAGCATCGCCAGCATTATTATGTCATACATTTTAGAAATGAGTTCGGATCACGTATCAACATACAACACATTCATTTTAGAAATCAACTCTGATCGTATATTACAATGCACAGTGCACTTATTTCAGAAATCAACTCACATATATAAAAACCAATTGAATTTAGAACTACAACTCACAAATTCACAATACAAGGTTCACAAATTAATCAAAATAGTAACTAACAAATTCACAACTCATTAGGTGATGCTTGGGTGGCATTCGTCTTTTGGATTTATGACCTCACGCAACAAGAAGGCACAGGGATATCCTCGAATACCTAACAGGTCAGCCTGTTTCAATGCAGATTCAACATATTTCCAAGCCTGTCGATGAAAAGAGTAAAGTCTTGCGTGTATATAAATTAATAAGTGAAAATAATTGTTGCAAGATTGACAAACCTCCATGTGGCAAATGTAGAATCTACATAGGTTAGTGTCGACATTTGTTACCGACAATAATGAAAAGGGGGCTACGCGCCGGACCCAAACTCGATGGTAGCACAAGAACACCGGAATTATACAGGTTCGGGTTCTCACAATGGAGATAATACCCTAGTCCTGTGCTCTGGAATTATATATGTGTCTAGCTATTGCTTGATGAGATATTGTGTCCTCCCGTCCCTCTTCCTTCTCCCCCACCCCCCTTTATATAGCGGAGGAGGGCGGTTACAAAGGAGAGTCCTAATCAGTTACAAGGTGGAGATCATATCTCTTTCCCTATCCGTTTAATATGATAACGGATAGGATTACAATTGTATCCTTCCTAAGCAGGGTCAGTTTTTATCTTCTGGGTTTCCTTGCTGCGCATGGCAACCTGCCTCTTGAGCAATACCCATCTTCATGCAGTCGGCTTGGCCTATCCCCCCTTGGGTGGTCCTCACGGCCTGCCATGCAGATACCCGGGGTCCATATACTCCACAATAGCCCCCGAGTGCTTTGCGATCGAGTTGTTGCCTTCTGGTCGCAGACCTAACCGAGTCATGCCATACGAGTGCTTCGATTCTTGATGTAGTTTCCCGACTGGTTTTTTTTCTTCCAGCCGAGTGCCCGTTGTAGGCAAAGAGATCGTGAAGGACTCAATAGAGCTCCACGCGTTGAATTATATCCGACTGTCGCGGCGTACAGCTAGTGGCTCATCATGGGGCATACCGTATCCCAAACGATATACAGAAGTCAAAACACTTTTCCCGCTCAAGGCGAAATTCAGCGCCGTCTCATTCATCACCAAAGTTGCTGATGTCATCGTTGAAGCGTTGGCCCACACGCGTCGCGTCCAAATTTAGTAGTCCTGAAATGAAATCATGTATATGCATAACTTAGGCCGTGTAAAAAAAACAACTCACTCGGACGTGATATCCGACTGGTTTATACATAATTTTAGAGTTTTTTACTCATTTTCCTTATTGATTTTGAATTCATCCGAGTGGTTTGACTCTTTTTGTTTAAGCACTCTGCCCGACTAGTCTAGCCCCCGAGCGTCGGGAGTCGGCTCATGGCTCTTTTTCCCAGGCACGCGTTTTTGGGTGACTAAAGTTCACCGTTCATGGAGTCAGAGCTTCACAATTCGGAATTAACGCATTCGGATTCATTTGCAATCGCTAAGTAAAAGAAGAACAATACAACTCAGAAATAGATGTGCGCATGCGCACACTATTAGGTGTAGCCCCCGACTTACTGCTTAGTTGAAGATCAACTAAGTAGCAAGTCAAGAGGAAAGTCGCAAATTAACAGTATTTCTTAATGTAGGAAACAATAAATGACCCAAAGAGTGTTGTGCATGCGTAACACTATTAGGTGTAGCCCCCGACTTACTGCTTAGTTGAGGATCAACTAAGTAGCAAGTCAAGAAAGCTAATAATTTTATTTATAATGACACAATTTGAGTAAACAATGACTTAACTGCTCTACGCTCCATGTGTTGCAGACGATCGTGTCGTCCTTGCTCGTGGCGCAGGCATAGGCTTGCAATCGAGTCGTAGGTGGCGCTCGGGGCGCAGTCGTAGGTGCGTGGCTGTGCCGAGTATGGCGCTCAGGGCGCTGCGTAGCTCTTGGCCGTGCCGAGGTTGGCGCTCGGGGCGTAGGCGTGGCTCTTGGCCATGCCGAAGATGGCCCTCGGGGCGCAGGCGTGGCTCTTGGCCGTGCCGAGGATGGCGCTCGGGGAGCAAGCGTAGGCTCGTGGCCGTGCCGAGGATGGCGCTCGGGGTGCAGGTGTGGCTCGTGGTCGTGTCGAAGTTGGCGCTCGAGGCGCAGGCGTGGCTCGTGGCCGTGCCGAGGTTGGCGCTCGGGGCGCTGGCGTGGCTCTTGGTCGTGCCGAGGATGGCGCTCGGGGCGCTGGCGTGGCTCTTGGCCATGCCGAGGACGGCGCTTCGGCGCAGCGTGGCTCTTAGCCTGCCGAGGATGGCGCTTCGAAGCGCGAGGGTGGCTCTTGGCGTCGCGAGATGGCGCTTCGGCGCAGCGTAAACTCGTGGCGTCGCGAAGCCGGTTGGCGCTTCGAAGCGCAGCGTGGCTTCGTGGCGTCGCAGTATGGTGCTCGGGCGCAGCGTAGGCTCATGGTCGTCTGCGAAGTATGGCGCTTCGCCGGCGTGGCTTCGTGGCCGTCTGCGAGTATGGCGCTTCGGCGCGCGTGACTTCGTGGCGTCGCAAAATATGGCGCTTCGAAGCGGGCGTGGCTCTTAGCGTCTTAGCGAGGAGGGCGCTTCGAAGCGCGTGGCTCTTAGCGTCGAGGACGGCGCCGGGCGCAGTGTGGCTCTTAGCGCGTCGAGGACGGCGCTTCGGCAGGGCGTAGGCTCGTGGCCGTGCCGAGGACGGCGCTTGAGGCGGAGGTTGAGGTTGATGGTAATGCCGGTTCTTCACTTGATGAAGAGGTTGAAGAATCGTCAACCGACATTTCCTCTTCAATGCAATCCTCGCTTGATGATGTGGATGATTCAAATTCGTCTTGAAGCTTTATCCACATTTCATGAGCGCTCGAGAGGTTGCATATGAGATGAAATATTTCTACGCTCACAACGCTAAATAAAACGTTAGTAGCTTGAGCGTCGAGATGTAAACATTTCTCCTCTCCTTTAGTTGGAGCAATTTCATTTAGTGGAGAAGAAATGCCGACATCTACGATCCACCATATTTGGGGGCTCATGGATTTAAAATGATTAATCATAAATAATTTCCATGATGAATAATTAGAGCCATCAAATAAATGTGAATCGGTGAAGTGCACTAATCCAGTAGACGCCATCCTTTTTACTCTCTAGACGGTTAAGCCTAAAATGAGAGTGACCGTGGCTCTGATACCACTTGTAGGGTCGAGGATGCGCCTAGAGGGGGGTGAATAGGCGATTTACAAGATTCGATCGCTCACTAATTATTCGCTCTAATCAACCCCTAAGTCAAAACCTAATTAAATATAATGCGGAAGCGATAATCTAGGTTTTGACAATTAAAGCCTAAATCAACTAGGCTCACTAGTGCACTAACTAAATTATGTCTCTATGTATAAATTGCTAAATTGATCAAATCAATAATGCTAAGCAATTCTAATTCAAGCAATCAATAAATATACAATAAAGTAAATGCTTAAATATAAATGAGACAAGAGACAACCGATATTTTTTCGTGGTGTTTGGAGACTTGCCGGTCTCCCCTAGTCCACGTTGAGGCAAGCCCACACTTGGACCGGCTCCCGCTCGAGCACCCGCCTCTTTCCACTAGTCGTGGTTTTTCACGCTCGCGCGTAGGCTCAACCCGAACCTTCACAAACTTCGCCGGGGCTTCTCACACCTCGAGAGCTCCCGCGCACGACGCCTACACCGTCTAGGAGTCGGCAACCTCCAAGAGCAACAAGCCGCTCCTCCGCTTGAACCTCACCGAGCACAACACATGCGCTCCGGCGATCACTGAGTGCAACACATGCACAAGGACCTCACTCAAGTGCAACAAATGCACAAGAGTCTCTTAAACCACTTACTAATTGCAACACATGCAATTAATCTCACTCTTTAGCTCAAAACTCAAATGGGAGTATGCAACACATGCAACACTTCACCCAAACCCTCAACCAAGCCAGCAACACTTCCCCCAAGCCCCCCAAGGGGTCTATTTATACCCCACACAAGAAAACTAGCCGTTGGGGGGCAAAAAGCAGATTTTCGGGCAGAGAGGCCGGTCATACCGCGCCCTAGGGCGGTATGACCGCTCCTCACAAACCAACGGCTAGAAAACTAGCCGTTGCACGCAAACGCGGTCATACCGCGCCCTAGGGCTTGATCATACAACCGCCTGCAGATGACCAATGGGGCGCGGTCATACCGCCCAACTCAGCCCCCAAAACATCGCTTCGGAAAAAACAAGTCAAGATAGGTGCGGTCATACCTCCCGCGCAGATGATCAAGATGGGGCGCGTGATACCGCCCCATCGACTCGACTCGGTTTTTCGCAATCTTTTCTCTGGAGATCCAAACAATATTCCTTGAGCCATTTAGATGATCAACACATGATCAAACACACATGCAAAACACATTTGCACCAATTTAGCTCATGCTCAAAGAATTCAACCGAATTGCGAGAAACACATTTCGCAAATCAACACCGAACTTACGCAATCAATCCTCTAGCCATGTAAGGATCAACACATGATCCCGACACTTTGCAAAACATATTTGCAAATGCCAACACATGCTCTAGGATCGAAAGACATAACTTCAAGGCTCATTTGCAAAACACATTTGCACAACTAACCAACTCCAAATGGCGAAAACACATTTCACCAAAATCCAACTCAAGATCTATTTGCAAAACGTATTAAACAAATCAAACTCGAGTTTATGAGATTAATCCCCCTAGCCATGTGAAGGTCAACACAAGACCCGGTCAACTTGCCAACTCCGTTGCAAGCCCCACTCACATGCTCTCGGGATTCGGACTCATAAACCTCGGTTTATTCGCTGTGAACTTGCAAATAATGCAATAAACACATTTCATGCTTGAGCACTACTCTTTGCAACACATGCAAAAGTCTAGCTCCAAGCAACATCAAATCAGAATGCATGAACTCTCTAATTGCAACACATGCAATTCTCTAGTTCAATGCAACACCAAAACCAACTTCACACCAAAAATTAATTCAACCGTATGAGCTATCTACTTGCAACACATGCAAGCCTCTAGCTCCATACGAACACATAAACACTAAATCATGCTTGAGCTCTCTCCTTTTGCAACACATGCAAAACTTAGCTCCAAGCAACCACACGGTTTTTATAAAGATAGTTTTGCGAACCAAAACGTGAAGCTTCAACTAATGCAACACATGCAAAAGTGAACTCCACGCAAAAGCCAACACATATAGCTTATCCTATTTGCAACACATGCAAATCAAAGCTTTATGTGAAAACAACCAAGCATAAGCTTAATCCATTCGCAACACATGCCAAATGGTTAACTCTTATGCAAAAACCAAATCCAAATGGTTTGAGCCTGAGTGAACGCGGGATTGAGATCATCAACACATGATGAAGCTCAAGCTTAGGAGACAACCCCTCTTAATAGTACGGCGATAAAAACCTTAGACTCAAAGACTACAAAAGTCCTTAGCCTATCTAGTTATACCTTCGCCACCGCGCGCAAGCAATCCCCTTTGGGGTCTTTATGATCATTACTTTGATACTCCCCCGGGATCATCACTCGACTCCTCTTCGGGATCCACTCTTGACGCCCATCAACTCATGATGCCGTCCTATCCCGTTTTCATCATCTCATTCATCTTTGGACCTAACTCAAACATAACTCATGAAACTTATTAGTCCAAGATGCATGGTTGTCTCAATTATCTCTTGCATTCCATTAACACATAATGGATGCCTTTAGATCAATTGAGCACAACCTAAATCAATTGAAATGATTGTAAATGTGTCTTAAGTGCAATAATGCAACTCATGCTTTATTATACTTAAGAACTATCCATTTGTCCTTAATTAATCACAAAACACCATCAACACATGATGAAGTGTTCTTTATCGATTAACAAGACAAATGAACTCAATTTAAATTATCATTTAAATTGATATGAGTATATTAACTACACAAGTTTTCATATACTCATGTTGATGAAAAGTAATGATCCATTATGTGTAAACTGTATGGAAATGATCATTACTCTAAATCATCAACTATAGAATAAACTCCACATATATATGTGCATAAATATGATTGACTTGAATATAATATGCACATATTTACTTTGATCATATTGGAGTATATCCTATATTATCATGAGTATACTAATAGCATAGCAATTCAAATATATACTCAAGAATTTAGTTTCTTTGTCTTGATCCTTATGTGTACCAATAACGAATTGATCAATACAAAGAGACTTTCAAGTTAAACCACGAACTCCCCCTAAGTGTGTGCATCCATGTAATATATGGATTGGGAAACATGATACACATTTTGTGGTTAATATAACGGGGACATTCATACTTTAACTTGACTCCAAAGTATGCAACTAATATTAAGATGAATATGCAAACATACCTTGGGTTTTCTATTTTTCCATGCGATGAGACTAAACAAAGATATTCTAAACAAACAGGTTAGTCTCGATATAAGATTTGTCATTAAGAACAATGTCGCATTAGGGGATAAGCTTAATATTAGATTTGTCATTAACGCAAGATTAGATTTGTCATTAACACCAAAACCATAACTAATGAAGGTTGAACTTACAGTGGCTCGTGGCCGTGCCGAAGTTGGCGCTCGAGGCGCAGGCGTGGCTCATGGCCGTGCCGAAGTTAGCGCTTCGGCGCAGCGTGGCTCGTGGCGTCGTGCGAGTTGGCGCTTCGAAGCGCGGCGTGGCTCGTGGCGTGCGAGTATGGCGCTTCGAAGCGCAGACGTAGGCTCGTGGCCGTGCCGTATGGCGCTTCGGCGCAGCGTAGGCTCGTGGCGTGCAGTATGGCGCTTCGGCGCAGGCGTGGCTCGTGGCCGTGCAGTATGGCGCTTCGAAGCGCGGCGTGGCTCGTGGCGTGCGAGTATGGCGCTTCGAAGCGCGCGTAGGCTCGTGGCCGTGCCGAGTATGGCGCTCGGGGCGCAGGCGTAGGCTCTTCGCCGCCCGCCGCCTCCTTGGTTTCTTCAGCTTCTTTTTCTTGCTGGCGACCTTAGGGACTCCCTGCGCCGCCGTGTCCAACGCCGCATGCTTTGGCTTTCGGCTTCTCGTCGTCGCGCTGCAACACCGCGGCCTTTTTCTAGTTGGCTAGTCTCCTTCACTTTGCATGCATGCACAGATACAGTCCAGCGCCTTCGGTCGAAGAGCTGTTGTTCACGCCGCCGGACCGAGCCGTCGAAGGACCTGCAGACCACACAAGAAAAATAGCCGCCGCCAGGAGCTACTAGCACAAAGGAAAAAATCTTCAGCACCTCTTTACGTTGCATGTATGATTAGAACCTCAACTTCTAGTCGCCAGCACTCTTTACGTTGCATGCATGATTAGAACCTCAACTTCTAGTCGCCAGCACCCTTTACGTTGCATGCATGATTAGGCCTTTTCCGAAGACGCGATGTCGCGCCGGGGGGTGGCTGGCCGCCCGAGGCAGCCGGCTACGGCGACACGGTCTACCTCGCGCCGAACGGGTCGAATGCGCTGGCCCCGGCGCTCGCGAGCGACGACTTGTGCCGGCGAAGTGCATGGCGCCCGCAGCCTGCTATTCGCTCGCTCTGCACGTGCGTACCGTAGTTTGGCTAGATCGATCGATGCGTGCAGTGGAGAGCGAGAGCGCTAGCTAGCCTGCACCCTGCTTTGGTTGATGCTTCTCTCTTCTCTTCCTTGGCTTGGCTAGGGTTTGGGGAGGCGGGCGGGAGCTAGCCCAGGGAAAATTGTGCAGAACTTAATGAAGATGACAGTGTGCGGGGAAATAGGCTCCACATCACAGACGATTTCAGTATAGAACTGCCTGAGATGCAACTAACCTCATATAAAAAAAACACATAATGTTTCACAAGTAGTACTTAGCTTAGTTGGCAAAGGGTTTGGCCTAGTACGAGAGGTCTCGGGTTCAAATTCCAGGGAAACTGATTTATTTTTTAGCTGTTAGTGATGAGAGGCTCTGATGGGCCTAGATGGTTTTGGGCTTGAACCGTCTGGGATGACTTTCTTTAAGTAACTATCTACATATTAAATATAATACAATTAGAACCAATCACTACTTTATATTACAGAGAATAAATAGATCTACACCAAGCTAGATTTAGAAACCATCTTCATTTCCCTTTTTACCAAGATAAATCTTAAATATAATGCAAATTTAAACCAATTACTAACCTTAGATGGCCTAGAGCAGAAGGATCTACAATCACATCTTCAAATCTAGGGTTTCTTTCCACCAGATCGTCTCTCAATCGCAACCACCTTAAAAATAGCTTAGAAAACCTTAAAAATACAGAGAAGGTAGAGACCTCTGTCCTTATTTACTAGAAATAGTCATCACAGACGGTTTTTGGCTAAAACCATCTGTGATGTCGTCTGTGATATTCTCTCCCTCATCACAGACGGTTTTAGTGAAAAATCATCTGTGATGTTCTCCCCCTCATCACAAACAATTTTTGGCTAAAACTGTCTGTGATGTGCCCCTCATCACAGACGGTTTTAGTCAAAAACCGTCTGCGATGTGACCGAGACTCATTGCAAATGGTTTTTAATAAAAAAACAGTCAGTGATAACATGTTTAATATAACCCCTTTTGTAGTAATGTGTACTGGGGTGTGCGTATTGTTTTCTTTTTCAAGAGTTACTATCTAATGAAAATTATGGAGAAATAGCATTGCAACATTATGAATTTTTTATAGGGATGATACTCCTGTTGATGTTTTTTTTATTTATGTTTGCTTAAACACTCCTGAATACCCAAGGAAATGTAAATCCCTATGTTTTTTTTATTTTTTGTAATTAAAATGGAGGGCGTGCCCTATGTTTCAAAAAATGTAAACAGTAGTCCCTGAAAAAAAAAAGAACACCATGAGAAAATCACGATTTATTTAAGGAAGGGGCAAGAGCTCACAAATTTTTTAAGAGAAGGGCCAGAGTTCTACCATCCATAAAGAGAGAGTTTAGAGAACAACCAACACCAGCAAAAAACACACACACAATTTTTGGAAAATAATTGTTTTTACATGATCCTCAATTCCACTCGTGAGCTAGTTTGCATGACAATACTTAGATATGGGTTTGCGCTAGCTATACTAGCAAAGCTATAATATTATGAAAATATTCTTAACGATAAATTCAATGATATAATTATCATATAGTACAGTTTTAAATCTGTTAGCACAGATTCTGTTGAAAAAGAACAGAGCGAGAGTACCGTAAAAAATAATACAGAGCGAGAGTACCATATGTAGCGGGATTTTTTACAGGCCGCAGTAAAAAAAAACTAGCCAGTCATTGACCAGGCAATCTGCAATCCTTTGCAAATGGCGCCATCTAATGCTAGTCCAACGGTCCAACCATGCTAGAGGACTAAGCTAGTGCGTTCATGTGAAGAGGAAAAACAATCAAGAGGCTGACCACACCCCATACCTTCGTTCAGCACTTATACTCCGTATAAACTCCATACCTTCAGCACTTAATTAATTGTCGAGGCATGGGCGCGAGTGCCACCATACACCGTACCTTCGTTCAGCGCATCGATCCCTGTTGCAATCCACAGCATGTTAACGACAGCCCAGTTATGGCAAAAACTGTGCAGTCATGCATCCAATGCTCATGAACTTCAGATGTTTGGAATGAAAACATACGCTAAGGGTATGTACAATACTAGAGTCAGGTGCTTACTCTATTTTTCATCTATGTCATCTAGAATAAATACTAAAACCAGATCATACAATAACTATCTCTAAAGGTTGACGCTATATGCCGTGCATTAACTATTTCTTCTCTCTTATACATAACTAATTTATTTATACTTCCGTGCAATACTTACTATTAAGGGTAAGTACAATAACAAAACCAGCTGCTTACTCCATCTTCTGTCTATATCATCTAGAGTAAGCACTAAAGTCAGTTTGTACAGTAGCTATCTCTAAAAGTTGACTCTAGATATTGTGCATTAACTATCTCTTCTCTCTTGTACATAACTAATATAACTATACTCCCGTGCAATGATTACTACTAAATAAGAGCAAGTTCTCTTCTCTTTCTTCTTTTCTCACTCTTTTACATAGGACAAAACCGATGTGGACATGCTAAGAATAAGCTGAAGTGGCCTTATTGTACATGCTTGCTCATTTCTCTCCTCTTTTCTCACTCTTCCACATAGGACAAAACTGACGTAGACATGCTAAAAATAAAATGAGGTGGCCTTATTGTACATGCCCTAAGGCCACCTCAGCTTACTCTTAGCATGTCCATATCAATTTTGTCCTATGTGGAAGAGTGAGAAAAGAAGAGAGAGAAGAGAGCTGGCTCTTATTTAGTAGTAAGCATTGCACGAGAGTATTGGTTGATTAGTTATGTACAACAAAGAAGAAATAATTAATGCACGGCGTCTAGAGCCAACCTTTAGAGACAGTCATTGTACAAATTGACTTTAGTGATTATTCTAGATAATATAGATAGAAGATGGAGTAAGTAGGTAGCTTTAGTGCTTACAAACGGTAGTGTTCACAATACATACCAAAAAAGGCTAGCAAGACTATAAGGAAAGAGCATAATGCTAGAGTCAATAATAGGGGTGAAAACGGGTCAGATACGGGTGGATATTGCTCTTTCCGTATCCTAATCCATATTTTTTTTCTCGGATTCGGAACCGGATACGGGCTAGCCGGATACGGATTCGAGATATTCGGGATACGGATATGTGACGGATTTGGGTCGAAAACGGATAAAGATATACGGATAATGCACGCATATACAGAGTAATATATATTGAATTAAAATCATATGAGTACATGACTATAGTAACAAATTATATATCAATCAAACTTAACAAACGTCGTAGAAAGAATGTGCTACTTAAGAATCAATAGAACCAACTAATTGTTAATATAAATGGGCTGATATGGAAAAAAATATGGTAAAAATGAGCAAGACCTTGCTAATATCTGAATATCCAATCCGAATATCTGACTCGAATATCTAATCCGATATCCGAATAGGAAAATTCCGGATATCCGAATAGAAAAAATATGAATATCCGGATCCCGTCCCGTATTTACCGGCTATTGGATGCTCCGAATCCGGATTCAAGTATCTGGATCCGGTCCCGGATTCGACCGGATAGTAAAATCCGGTCCCAGATTCGAACCCGGATCGAGCGGGAGATATCCGACCCGTTTTCAACCCTAGTCAACAAGCATTAAGGAGAGGATGGGCAGTAACCCAGTTGGTTCGGGAGCCGGAGAACTCCTGACCGGTCGTGAGTTTGATCCTCTAGATAGACTCATGGGCCTCACCTAAAAATGAAACTGATAGGTGTATACATACGTGTACGGTTAATAAGATAGTTAGTTCGAGGTATCGAGGACCTCTACAAAATTTACCATTTCCAATAAGAAAAACTAGTGCTCACAATTTTTTTTGAGTAAACAATTAAATACACCCATTTCAAACACGCTCGGATTGGACATACATGTTTGAGTGCGAGTTGAATTTCAAGTTGATTTTTAGTAGGAAGTGTGGAGCATTTTTATTGAAAGGCGTAAATTTGAGCTGAGGGATGAAATACAATTAAAAAGCTAAAACTTTATCAACACATTTGGATTTAATCCTCATAATAAAATTCTACGATCAATAACAGAGTGAGAGGTGCTTCCATGTTTCTTTAGCAGTTACACAAATATTAAAGTATGAATGAAGGATAAATGGTGAGTACTTGCCCCTTTATTTGCTTGAAGATTTATGCAACTTATATTGGGAGGGAAAGCCGCTCGGAAATAATTTGCGATTAAGAGTAAGTACAATAACAAAGCTAGCTGTTTACTCTATCTCCCATCCATGTCATCTAGAGTAAGCACTAAAACAAACTTGTATAATAGTTATGTCTAACGGTTGGCTCTAGATGTTGTGCATTAACTAACTTGTACAATAGTTATGTCTAAAAGTTGGCTCTAGATGATGGGGAACGACTACTGTGCAATCATGCTTCCCGTGCAATCACCGTGCAATCCAACTAAGAAAAGTTTCAAAAAATTCTAAAAAAAATCATGAATGTACATATCATCTTACCCCATGTACATATAAAATTTCATGATCAAATTCGTCCTATGCTAGAAGTTACAAAAAAGATAAATTTGGGGTGCATTTGAACTATTCAAGTTTGTCGGAAATTTGTCTTTTTTGTAACTTCTAGCATAGGACGAATTTGATCATGAAATTTTATATGTAGATGGGGTAAGATGATATGTACATCATGATTTTTTTCAGAATTTTTTGAAACTTTTCTTAGTTGGATTGCACGGTGATTGCACGGGAAGTATGATTGCACAACAGTCGTTCCCCTAGATGATGTGCATTAACTATCTCTTCTCTCTTGTACATAACTAATTTACTTATACTCCCGTACAATGCTACTACTAAATAAAAGCCAGTTATTTTCTCTCTCTTATCTTTTCTCACTATTTCGCATAAGATAAAACTGATGTAGGCATATCAAGAATAAGCTGAGATGATCTTATTGTATATGCCCTAAGTGATGGGTTCGTATGATTTTCAACACTGACAGTAAAGAAGACACTACAGGGAAAAACAATAATTTCGACAGCCAAAACCGTCCACCCTAGAGATAAAACCGTCCACCATAAGTAGGGTCGACAGCTGGCCGTCCACCATAAGCCGCCGAAAGTAAGTGGTTGACCATAATATTAAATTCGACGGGCGGGCTGTCCACCCTATTAGGGTCGACAGCCAAATATAGGCCGTCCACCCTATACTAGCTAAGGTCGACGGGCAAAAGCAGCTGTCCACTCTAGACTAGGGTGGACGGCCTTTTTTAGCTGTCGACCATAATAATAATAGGGTGGACGGCCTTTTCCACGTGGAGGAAAAAACCGAAGGCATACGACGCATCTCATCGACAAAGTCGGCCGAAGCACTGGTAGTGGGTTCGGTGCCACTTCCCACATGTTGAGCTGCACCAGCTGATCTTGAAGCCTCCTACAAAGCAAGAAAATAATGTATAACTTAGAATATTATTTCAATGACTTCCCAAATTACAATTTTTGGCGATAGAAGTACCGTGTCCGGAGTGTTTTCAGTTGGAAACCGGATCGGTACTGGAATGGATGTTGGACCTGCGCTGGTTGAGCTTTCTTCTGTCTTTGTCTTTTTCGGTTGATGTTTGTTTCAGGATAGTATCATGAACGCTTTTATATATGATGAATCGACAACAGAGAAAAAAGCTTCTATTCATCGCACTTGAATTTCATATGAGCAAGCATAATCCACCATATCTTATATTAATTTTCATATGGTGTGATAGTTACTGAATTGTCTAGTGCGATTAATCAAAGACAAAGCTATCGTGGAAAATAACATCACAACGACGCCGCATTTCCATGTGAAATTGAGAAGAAATAATCCAATGTGACAAAAACTAGCTCTAAGGTTATGGTAAAACCAAAAGTGAAAAGAAAAAAAAAAAATTGGAAGCCTTCATGTCACGGAGAAGGCTATCATTTCTTTTCATAAGCCCGCTTAAACTTGGTTAATTACTGCAGAGATTACGGTCATCATCTCAATTAACCGACCGACTCCATCCAATCCGACGCTATAAATAAAACCCCATGTATTCTCAATTATCTGTTTTATTTCCTAGATTTTCAGATCACGTACTAGTTAAAAATTTTTTTGCTAACACACCATGGATCGGATATTAGTCACGGTATAAATTCATCACACTCGAGCTGGCCCCCTTTGCAATTCAATATCTACTGTAAGTGCTAATCTTATCACCTCTTTGATGAGTATTGAACGGGTGATGAGTTGAAATACGAGCATCTAAACTGAAAATATTTTCTGTTGCAGTCAAATGATGTTGCTATTACTACAAGTGTATCTTAACTAAAAATATTTTATGTTGCAGTCGAGCTCTAGCATGCTATATAGGCCATGGTAGAACAACAGAATTGGCATTTGCATTAATAGTTGCTTGGTGTTTTTCTGCTCTGGTTCGTCTTTTCACAATAGATTAAAATTATCCATAGCACATATATATGTCCATTAACACATCATACACACATATATGTCCATTAACATATCAAATTCAATTAACACATATAT
The DNA here is from genome assembly GCA_036346375.1 of Guadua angustifolia. NCBI lineage: Eukaryota > Viridiplantae > Streptophyta > Magnoliopsida > Poales > Poaceae > Guadua > Guadua angustifolia. Next base: position 4,942,859 of record CM070507.1, on the reverse strand, counting down.
ATGTCCATTAACACATCATACACATATAATTATCCATAGCACATATACTTCATAGCCAAATGTAGAGACTAAAATTATTCAGTATCCACATACTTGCGGTGGGGGCGGCAAGGGATGCAGGGGAGACCACACACGCGGAGGCGACGACCGGACCACCGGTGCCGGCCCTGGGGGAGGCGACGGGCGGGGGGCGCCGCCCTGGGAGGCGACGGAGGCGGCAAGACTCGGGACGCAGCAGAAGACTCATGGGAGGCGGCGGCGGGCTGGGCCGACACTTCGGGGACGCGGTGGTCGGGCCACCGGTGGGAGGACGAGGCGGCGGACCTCGGGGCGGCGGCAAGACTCATGGGAGGCGGCGGCGGGGCTAGCGACACTCGGGGAGGCGGCGGACCTCGGGGACGCGGCGGTCGGGCCACCGGTGGGAGGACGAGGCGGCGGACCTCGGGGACGCGGCGACGGTCGGGCTACCAGCGGGCGGAGGAGGCGGCGGCGGCGGATGCGCAGACGGCGATCGAGTTCTGCGGAGAGGCGTGGGATCGATTGAAACGGCGAGTAGAATGGGGATCGATCGAGTTCTGCGGGCGAGGTAAATGCTCTTTAGGGTTGACGGCCAGATAAGCCGTCCACCATAATTCATTAGGGTCGACGGCCACGTCAGATTTGGCGGTCGACCCTACACTAGGGTGGACGGCCACGTCAGATTTGGCGGTCGACCCTACACTAGGGTGGACGGCCTATACACATACCGTCGATCCTAATTTTCAACAGTACCCCAATTCCAGGGCGGGATAGTTGGCGCCTTTTTTTCACGGTTAGGGTAGACGGTTGTTCTTTCGGCCGTCGACCTTAATGTATTTTTGGTGGACAGGGTGTTTTGGCCGTCTACCATATTTGTGGCCGTGGAGAATAAATACTTTTCCTGTAGTGAGAGCCGTTGCAGGAATATGTGGAGATGGCTTTGACTAGGTGGGTGGAATTTCTCGCTTCCATATTCACACCTTTGCCCATGCCCTAAAAGTCTTGACTAATGGATCCAATTAAAATTATCCGTTCCGTTCACACCTTTGCTGTGCGCGCAGTTCTTCACGTCGATCCCACTGTGTATACAGGTCCACACGATGGGTTTCGTTACAATACGTTGTGTTACGTTGAGTGCTTGCGGCAAACTATTGGCCTTCGATCGGGTGATATTTAGCCGGTAAATGCGAAAGGCGTTGGTCAGTCGCCGGTGGCACGGCGTGAGTAACTGCAGGAAGCAAGCTGGCTCTATGAACTACTAGCTAGATGAGTGACCATGATGTGTCACGCCGCCATCACCAAACAAGTGCAAAGGAATAGCTGCAAGCAAGCCGGTAGAGGCCAGTAGCTCTATAAATACGCAGCACGCTCGACTGGGGGCAACAACAAATCACAAACTATATACTACTATAGGTTTGGCAGCAGTACTACTGAGCTTCAAACATGGCAGCAATAATGTTGTTACCTAGGTTTACATATCCATCATGCAAACCAATTGCTAGTATTTAATCTAGTTTAACAAAAGATGGACCTACTGCTTTTCTAGTTTAATACATAAATTAGACTAGAGGGAGATTGATGTATACGCACGTACCAGCGGCTGATCATTTAATTTGGATACTACCTGCCGGTGTTGTTTTTTTTTTTTTGAGCCGAAAACAGTAGTGGAATCCACTACTGGAAATTTATTGAGAAAAGTTTAGAAGCACAGACACAGACACAGCCGGTGAGAAACCAGCCGAAAAAAAAACAAGAAGCAAAAGAGAGAAAGAAAAGGAAGTCAAGAGAGCCTAGAACCCCAAGCCAGCAAACAAGGTCTAAGATTAGCAGCCACTCTCGAAGACTGTAAGCGAATTTCGGAGAGGAACCAATCCTTCCAATCCAGAAGACTAGCAGGAACAGATCTAAAAATCAAATTATTACGCTGCTTCCAAATGCCCCAGCAAGTGATCATGAAGACTTCCATGAAGAACGATCGACAAGAACCGACACCTGAAATCCGAGATCCTTTGGAAGAAACCGGTTTGATCATCCCAATGGATTTGCAGAGCGTTCCAGCAAGATTTGGAGAAAGGGCAAGCAAAGAAAAGATGATCACGCGTCTCTTCAGAATGATGATTGCAGAGGACACAATCATAGTTATTCTCCGGAATAGGGCAATTCTTTCTCTTAAGCAAGTTTCTAGTGTTAATACGATCCCAGCACATAAGCCAAGTGAAAACTTTAAGCTTGGACGAGCATTTAGCTTCCCAAATCCAGATAATAGGCCTAGGAACATCAACATGATTGAAAACCCTTTGGTAAAACATGCTGGGAATATAATCACTAGAGTTCCAGATATAAAGCCACTTGTCCAAGGAATCAGTCAAGCCACCTGCCGGTGTTGTTGCAGATGGCTTGGAGTAGTTGCAGTTAGTCGGAGCAATTGGTTTGCATGATGGATATGTAAACCTAGGTAACAACATTATTGCTGCCATGTTTGAAGCTCAGTAGTACTGCTGCCAAACCTATAGAGTAGTTTGTGATTTGTTGTTGCCCCAGGTGATATTATATAGTCTATATTTTTTTGAAAGGACATCTACTTTTTGATTGAAGTGATTTTTGAAGTGCCCATTTTATTTTTAGTTAATTACAAATTTATTTTGCGCTTCTCTTTCATTTCCTGTACCATTGTCCATGACTACTCATTGACTTAATGATTGGTTATCATTTTATATACTCGGTATTAGAGTATGTTCAAAAGAATAAAGAGATATAACTTGTTTGTTTAGGTGGCATATTCTAGGAGTGCAAAACCATTTCCTTTGTATGTATATAATACTAATCAATCTGCTAATATGAAAAAATATATTTACTTAATTTGTGATCGAGTAACTAAAACAAATTCAAGTACTAACAAGTAATCAAGCAATCAACATATTACATGGAAATACACTATTTTGTAAGAAATCCAGTATTTTTATGGAACTAATTTTCTATCGTCAATGCCGTAGCCAATTCTCAAATAAACAATGTTGCTAGTTGTTTTCACGTTTGCGCTATGCAGATTTCTTGCATTTGACTTTCCTGCCGATGTCAAACAATATAGTTATGTACGTATTTGACTTTTCCTGCCGATGTCAAATAATATAGTTATGTACATATATCTCAAGCCCAATGTACATTTGTGCCGATAAGTCATATGAAGCAAACCAAACCGATGTCAAATAATATAGTTATGTACATATATCTCAAGCCCAATGTACATTTGTGCCGATAAGTCATATGAAGCAAACCAAACATATATTTTCTATACGAAAGTATTGCAAACAAATGTACGTACGCATAGATCATAATTATAAGATAATGACGTTCAGTTCGAGTATATATAATCCAACAAATATTGTAGGAATGCAAATAACAGGATCACTTATCAGAGACAATCCCCAATGCATAAGGTAATCAACTAATCAATCGCCTCGCAAGATTGGTTGCTAGCAACCAGAAAAAATTTTGTAGTTAGAACAATAATCCATTTCATTTTAGAATGAAGGTTTTGGATTATGTGTATCAACTTTAAGCTACACAAACAAAATTAAGACAAGATTGAAAAACGCAACTACCTTAAATTGTTAATCAAAGCCTGCCCAACTTCCATTCATATCTCCCAAACATTTCTAAATTAATTAAACCCGTTGTTCTAAAAGCGTTCCTTCGTGCCAACCATCATCCGTTATTATATCCTCAACAAGGAAAATTTAATGCTTAAAAAAAGCAAGAAAAAATAGGTGTAGAAATGGATGTACCGGCCGGTGGCTGGTCTCCCTGGCTTCACCTCCTATTTTTGTCACTTCTGTACTTCTCTTCCGCCCGTTTCATAGACTAATTAAGCCAAACTTGAACTGTTTGATCTGTTTCTTCCTACAAAACCGCATCACCTCGAGGTTGCCACGACCAAGAACCCATTCTTTTACTTGCCATTGGTGACAAAATTGTCCAGCCCCGATATCTCTAGGATCCTTGGTTCCAATTGCGACGCCGTTGATCGAGACGGTGCTTGCATGCGCATCTGAACAGGAACGCAAGTAATCTAGCGTGTACGTCGACGTCGTGCCGCCTTGTTCCGGCGATGGGGTGCACCGCCTCCACGGAGGCGCGCCGCGACATGCTCTGGGTCGACGCCGGCCCGCGCGCGAGCCGGAGCTTCTCTCTGCCCTCCATCGACCGGCAGCGGCTGCGGTCGAGGGCCGCGTCGGTGCTGGGCACCCTCGGCCTCGCCCCGGGCCGGCGCTCCGGCGCGTACAAGTACACCTTGTCGGTCGAGGAGATGATGAAAAGTGAAAATGACCACGCCAAGGAGGTGGTGCTCCCTGTCCAGGAGACGGCGAAGCGGAGTGTCAAGCCCCGTACGCCGACTCTGACTCCGCCCAACGAGCCGGAGGTGATCAACGCGTGGGAGCTCATGGCCGGGCTCGAGGATGATGCGCCGACGCCGCGTGCAGCGCATGAGCCACCGCCGCCGCTGCCGTGGATGGAGGCTGAAATGGACATCCCCATTGCCTTGGGCTTCGACCCGGAGATACTGTCCGCCTTCCGGGAGGCTCTTGCGGACACGTCGCCGTCGCAGCCGACAGTTTGCTCGTCCACGGAGGAGGAACCGGCTCAGCAGGAGAGGAAGGACGCCGACGCCTGTGACACGCCAATTTCGTCAGCCACCAGCGACATGCCAGAGCTTTCCGGCATTGTCCGTGCTCGCATCAACGGGTTCCAAGAAAAGATCGAGCGGAGGACAAGCAAGGGAACCCGTGACGCGAAGGTGGCGCCCCTCTGGCCGCCTGGAGGCGAGCGGAAGGCGGTGGTGTACTTCACCAGCCTCCGCGGCGTGCGCAAGACGTTCGTGGACTGCTGCGCCGTGCGCAGCATCCTGCGCAGCTACGGCGTGCGCGTGGACGAGCGCGACGTGTCCATGCACGCCGTCTTCAAGGCCGAGCTCGCGGAGCTCCTCGGGGCCGCCAGCGCCACGCTCCCGCGCGTGTTCGTCGACGGGCAGTACCTCGGCGGCGCCGAGGACGTGCACGTGCTGCATGAGGCTGGCGAGCTCGCGCGCGCGCTGGACGGGTGCGAGGCCGCGCCCGTGAGCAAGCTCGGGTACATGGAGGCGTGCGCAGCCTGCGGCGACGTCCGGTTCGTCCCGTGCGAGACGTGCTACGGCAGCTGCAAGATCTTCCTCGAGGACGACGGCGACGGTGAGTTCCGGCGATGCCCCGATTGCAATGAGAATGGCCTCATCAGATGCCCCGTCTGTTGCTGCTGATGCTCCTTGTACCGTGCGTGTATCGTAGATTAAATCTCCTAAGTTTAGTTGTTTGTACTTTGTACAGTGTGATGAGCGTTACAGAGAAATCTATGTGGCTTCAAGAGATATTTGCTTAGGCTCCCAACATTATTTTTCCGCGCCTTTATTGTTCTCATATAGATCGAAGAGAGAGATACTCTTGGTTGGCGAGGACAGTTGCTCAACCTGTGTTGATACGTAAAACTGCTGAGGCAGACACAATTCGCTTCGGTTCAGGCTTCTTCCAGGGCTGCCTTAAACAAGGAATTTATGTTTTAACACTTGACATGGGCAGAACGATAGTTATGTAGGATCAAAATAAAGATGTCTCCAGCAGTTGCCATTGTTCAGAAAAGGATCAACAGGTCATCACTGAAATGAACCATGAACAAATAAATAATAGAGATACCAGAACTCTTTCGTTGCAGGAAAAAAATAAGTAATTCGGCTGGCAAGGAAAGAAAGGGGACTAGAACAAGGTCAGAGACATGACCGCACGATCACTTGACTCAATTTGCAGTACTTACGTCGTTCTGCACAAATAGCTCCAGGTTTGTCTGCTTTTACAACACTGTTATTCTCATACATCGAACGACATCATGTAAAATATCATATCTTGGAGTTCATCCTCATGTCTGAATAACTGATAGTATGCACTTTTCACTTACTTCTGCCTGCCATGAGCAGCCAAATCTGCAGTGGCCTTGGCAGCTCTATTGAAAGCGTCGGACACCATCATAGCTCCTACATAGAAGTACCTGCTGGTCACGATGCTGTTCACAACCTTAGTTGCTGTTCTTCCTGTGGCGGTTGCTACGGTCTTGGTTGTCTCGGATACGTGGTATGTCTCGTCCACTGATCTGATTGCACCAACACCAGCACTGACCCTGTCGGTTAGGCCAATTCTCTTGCTCAGCTCCGCAGCCTTGGCTGCTGCAGTCGCTGATACCTGATGGGACTCATCAAAAGCTCTAGCCTTTGCCAATGCATCCTTGCTGAGTATGTACCCCTTTGCTAGCATTGTCTTGACGACATCTTGAGCAATCGTCAAAGCTTCCTGCGGAGTAGCGTTGAACTGGCATGTTTGGTAGTTCTGTTCAAGTTTCAGAAATAGATATCAAATGTCAGCTACTCATATTAGGGAGCCTGAACTAGTGTTCAAATCTCGGGCAATATTCAGATTAGTTTATCTGAAAGTGATCACGCTGGACAAGATATATGTTTTCTTGTTTTCCTTGTTTCCATTGTCATTACTGACTGACTGTGTGACACCGCATTCCAACTCATCATCATGGAAAAAAAATGGTAGCGTGAATGATGCATACCCTGTATTCCATTTCCTCCTCTAGATGCCAAGTTGGCATGTCCCAGAAATTACAAGGCTCGTCAGGTTGTCCCCAACGAGTTATGCACACTGGCTGATCCACAATAGTTGCTCCCTGTCATGATGAGAAGTGTCGTCAAGGGCACAACAAAAAAAAAATGTGTGTTTCCAATTCCCAGGAGATATGCTGACGAATCAGTAATCAAAGTGGTTCAGCAAAGAAGTATGTGGACATATGGCAGCTTCCAGATTACTCAACTAACAGAAATAGGAATATATCAAATTGAAATACGTCCCACCCACCTGGGTTCGATCCCTGGATTGACCCAATGCGTCTCACCAAAATAATTTAGGAATACACGTGTGTGCGAACACCCGTCTTTCAATGAGGACTTAGGGCTTTGAAATTTCCTTGCAAGTGTAGGGGACATACATGTGTATGTGTGCACACATGCGTGTGGTATGAGTTAGGTGTAAGTGTGGTGTGCGTCTCACTTGTACTCTCTTAAAAAATTCTTTTACTCCTTTTTATTTTTGTTTTCCTTGCAAAAACTCTTCCTTATTTGTGCTCGAAAATACAGCCGAGTGAGATGTATGTGGGTCGGGGTTCCTTTTTTGTGTTCGCATGTGGTCTATTTAAGCTATGCCCCATTATTTTTACTTTAAGTTCCCATTTATTTTTTAATCTTAAAACACATCCATTATCTTTTATATCTTGAGTTTAAATAGGTTGCCTAATAACATCTAATGGTTGTGATTTATAGTCTTTTAATGGCCAAATTTCCTTTTTGAGAGTTTCTAGCATGCGTTTATTTTTCTTGTAGCATCTAGTGGTTATGAGCTATCAATCATAATTAAGGTCCACCAAACTAATGGCTGGATGTTTTTTTTAGGTGAGAATTTCTAGGCTATTTATTTTTGTTCTTAGTAGCTGTAAACCACTCGTCATCGACTTTTAGTATATAATAGATCTGGAGATGATCAGTCTTGGGCAATGATGGCCAGTCAGATAGTTTTGTAAGCCCCAATAAGGTGAACTGATCTAGAGACATGGCAGTTTCCCACATGATTAATGTGTGGGCGGTTATTAGCTCATCTGGCAACTTACGATAGTCGGCCAAAAGACACGAAGGAGACTCAACAAAGACACATGTGAAGACAAAAGAAACATTTAGCAATGTTAACTACCACCCCTTAGATAGGTATAAATTGGGTGGCTCGCATGCCCCAAAAGACATCATCTCATTCTAATCCGAGTTCATTCATGTAACATTCTTTCTGTCCATAGCAATAAAGTATTTACTTGATCGTGTTCTCATATTTTATTTTTCTGTAAGTTCTATAGGGGACCCTAGGTCCCCGATCATTGTCAAAATTCGTTTACAAATAAAAAATCTAATCATCCTTTAATTTTTATTTTGAATTTGCATCTTTTTGTTTGCCATGGATTTTTTTAGTTTTAAGCTAAAATTTGTAAAAAAACCAATTTCTATTTCCCTTTAATAATTATTCCAAATTTTAGTTTTCTAGGGATTTACTTTGGAGTTCATATTTCATTTTTTGTCTACTAATTTTTATCGACACAACATTAGTGGGCCCATAATGTTGAGGGCTAGTTGCTTTATTTTTTTGAGAATTTTAGCCTACTTGTCTTATTCTTAGAGCTTTTAACGACACGTTATCACTTTTTAGCTAGAGCACCCGCCAAATTGCAAGGGGAACTTTTGCATAACCTTTGTTAAAGTTATTATTCCCTTAGTTTTTTATTTTCTTCCACAAATACATGGCACTTTTTTTTAAAAATAATACCTTGCATTTTATGATTTTAAATGCATGTTTTCCCAAAATTCTTGTGTTCCAAATGGGACATTGAGTGGTATCCATTAAACATGCTAAATCCATCAAGGCCATTTGTACTAACAAACCCATTTACCTTAGCAAAAGAGGTCCATGGTTTAATTTAATCAAGCCTGCTTGTGAAGAGGCATCCTTGTGCCTTTAGCTAGCATCCAACGAGGGGTCAGGATGTGTTGGTAACGTGAGTTGACATAATGTACATACAAATATTGGTAGTTAAGGAGATTCTCCTTTATAGTTGGAACTTCACGAACTAAATATTATATCTTTTCAAGTTAGATTCAATCTTATTATGTAAGTTTAAGTAATGCGCACTTCTATGACAAAATCCATGGGCTATTATTTGCTAATCATGATAAGGGTCCGTTGAATTAAGTGCCAAATGTTCCTCTCTTTTTTTAAAAAAAATATAGCGTATTTTTATTTTTTAGCTAGCATATATCGGTTGTGATTTGTTAAACATAATTAAGGACCATTTAATCAAGGGACAAATGTTTATTATTTTTGTGAGAATTTCTTGAATTTCTTATCTTTTTATTAGGGCTTTTGACCACGTATCATGAGATTTTAATATAGGAAAAAGTATATTTTTGGTCCCTCAATTCTTGCCTCGATTTAATTTCGATCCCTCAAGTGCAATACCGTTTAGAAATGATCCCCCATCTTGCAATATCGATACACATGACCCCCTCAGGTTGGGAACTAGTGGTTTTGACTACAGTTGAGCCATGTGGCCTACCACCTCAGCATCTGACGTGGCCAAGGTCAGCTAGTTGGGAGTGTACCTATCCTTCCCATGACGGGCAGTGGTGGCAATGGGCAAAACGGATTTCCACAGCCTTGATCAAGCAATGGGAAATGGTAGCGTGAGCAAGGGAGCACTGCAACGGTGTGGGCGGCACGCAGGACAGCCGATGACACGGACAAATGGTGGTAGCGGCACTCCGGCGACACCCTTTGGGAATTAGCATGAGCAAGGGAGCACTACAACGGTGTGGGCGGCACGCAGGACAGCCGATGACATGGACAGATGGTGGTAGCAACACTTCGGCGACGCCCTTTGGGAATTAGCGTGAGCACAAGTATGGCAACGGTAAAGGAAGTTCTCCAATGGGGTTGGCTTGGGCAGACATGACCGGAGATGGCGGGGTCACTACGGCCGGTGTTAGAGAAGAAGGTTGTGCAGCGACGGTTCTCCACGGTGGTACAACGTCCAAATTGGATCGGGGAAAAAGGTAGGTGAGATGCTAGTGGTGCTCTCGATGCAAAGGATTTGGAAGGAGCTCACCACGGACGATGGGGTTGGTGACGGTGGCAGATTGAACTGCAACGGAGACGATGACGAAATTATAGTGAAAAACTGCGAGAAGTGAAATTAAATGAGGAATGGTGCCTAGGAACATGATGTGACGTGAGGGGTTTCAAGAATACTCCATCGAGGCGGCACGATGACAAAGCGGAGAGGTGGCTGGCTTCAGGTCTAGGGAGAGAGGGGTAGAGGAGTGGTCCAGTGACAATTCAATTCCACTCTTTCCACTGGTTCTGTTTTTTACTTACATCGCCGCCTCCTTGGACTTCAGTCACCGCTGGCGTCACCAACCAAAGGCCGCACCGCCCCTCCTCTATTTCTCAATGAGGGAGAGAAGGAGGAACTTACATGTGGGGCCAACCTACTTAGTAGCCAGCTCGAATCCAACATGGCGTGCCATGTGGGTCAAACTTGGTCAAAACCGCCTTTTGCTAGCGAGAGGGGCGGGTTCTATACAGTTTTAAGAGTTAGAGGACGTGCTTTACCCAGTATTACACTTGAGGGACGAGAATTAAATGGTAGCAAGGGTTGAGGGAACAAAAATATACTTTTTACTTTAATATACAATAGATTTCTCAAGTGTACGAAAGTTAAACTCTCAGTAAATCAACATATCATAAAACATTAGGAATCAGACACATAAAGAAAAAAATGGTCCAGGATCTTTTTTGAAGAATACTGCCGTGAACTAATAAACTTACACTGAGCAATACTGCAGTTTCCAATGCATAGGGTTCCTTGAATGCCACATAAGCAGTGGAACCATAATCTCCTGATCTGCTAAAAAAATGTAAAATTCATCAGAAAATGGATGACAATACCCGGACATGCAAGTGAAATGAATTTTTGGATTGTCAGATCAGGTTACCCTTAAATATGAAAAATGTTTAAACATAAAAGGATAAAATTATCCTAGAAGCTAAAGTACAACAAGCATGTATGGTGCAGTTCGAAACGTGTTCAGCAGGCATGGATATCATAAAATGCTAACTAACGATAACTTCTGAATAAATATGTATGGAAGAATAAGTTGTCAGATAAAATTTATCTTGCTGGGAAAATAAGTGAAATACAGCAAATTGTTGGCACAAAAGTAAAAAAAAACCACATCACCTGATAAGCTCTATATGCTCAATAGCCCCAGAGAATGAAAAGAACTCATGAAGATCACTTTCAGATGCCCTGCTTGAGAGGTTGGTAACTTCTACAGTGTATCCCGTTCCACTCATGATTCTGGAAGCCATCAAACATAAAAACTTAAAAAGTATTTCCTGCAGATGGGTTGCATGTGCTTGTTGGAACTGGATTACTATCCAAGAACTGCATATGCTACCTTTCAATTCACATCATTAGATTATATAACAGCATAAATTACATGAAGTGTTTGCAACTCGTGTATTTATGGGTAAGTAACTGCTTTTAGGAAAACTTGGACGTGTTGTTGATTTGCCTTATTGTATTCTATCCCTTTGTCCTACAAGGATGGTATAGGTGTAAGGTCTCCATCAAAATGAAAATTTTAAATAAATTTATGCTGATTTCCATCAGAGCCAGAAAATCGTTTTATGGCAATCAATAGCAATGAAATAAAAATGATAGATCCATCAACTTGCTCAGCCCAAAAAAACAAATCCTTTTTTCTAATAGAATCCTTATGAAACAAGGTGTAGGGCAATTGCATCACCACTACAATGACAACTAGACTAATACAGACTAGCCCAAATAATATGACGCCAACAAAAGGTGACCTGCAGCCAATTAGTGCAAATAATATACTACTACCTCCAGCAAGTTAGCAATGCATATTATGGTACACCACTCTCTCTCTCTCTCTCTCTCTCTCTCTCTCAGCATGGGGATTGATTTGCCAAAGAATGAAATTTAGTAAGATCACCTAATACTATGTGCACATATGGCAGAAAGGAAATCCACCTCTTTGTTAATTATTAGATGACGTGAGGTTGGACTTGTTATAAGAGATCAAGGGGAAAATTTGTTCATGAGGTCAATGTTGGGTCAAGCTTTTGATATAATATATGCCCCCGCATATTATTAGTTACCTGCAATGAGTGGTTCACTACACAGCCCCAAAATGAGGAAGGCATATTTCTAGTAGCCTGTAAAAGTTACCTCTGTTGAGGAAAGCACGCAGTTTTGGCACCCTTCTTGGCACTCGTACTTACTGCTGTGGCAATTCCCCCCTAACAGGGGAAACCGAAATATAAAAGCTTATTTTGGTTGATAAATCAAATACCACTGCAGAAAATTACGGATCCAGAGAAATTGCTGCTATCAAGCGCAACAGGTTTTCAGCAAAATCTACTATCCTTTTATTAGTTCTTGTTGTTCCCTTGCTCCATTACCAGTTTTTTTTTTCTCAAAACCCAACCACTCATCAATTTTTCTCTGCCCAAGGTCCTTCAATATTCATCCAGCAGACTCCAGAACCACAGCAGCTAAACTACCCATCGTAAACAAAAAGACGAATGGACGTATGGCAATGATCATCGTTTGCCCCACATTCTGCTAGTACAAAACTGATTCAAGATGACATAGAAAGCTATATGGAAAAAGAAAAGAAAACAGAGAACAAACCTTATAGTTTATACAAGCTGGAACTAAATTGTACAACACTGGATCAAATCACGGCACATGCTAACTGAAGTACTAGTCAACACACAAGCAAAAAAGAACGGCACATCACAAACAACTAAGGTAAGGATGCGCCAAACTACTCCAGTAATTCAAGTTCCCCATTAACACCAAACGGGCTAACTGAACAAACCAAGCAATCCCATTTCTTGGCGACAAATCATCTCCATAACAGAAGCTCTTAACCAATCTAACAAAAAACTAGACATGATTACATGAATGAAGAGAAAGAGAAGCTCGAGAAACCTTACACCCTCTCTTCCTCCCGACTCCTCGCCCTACTCCGCTGCAATCACACAGGTTAGGTTTGCTGACCACCACCCACCGCCCAAGCGCATGGTGGCCTCGCCGAGCCCGTCCAAAGCGCTCAAGGGCATAGCGGTGGCCTTTAGTGCGTGGGGCAAGACTTTGATCTCCTACCTAATAACAACCGACGCTCTTTCTGTTTCTCCTCACGCGCGCACAGTCGGGTTGCTCGACTCGACGGTCGTCCTCTTGGGGATGGTGGCCTAGTGGACATGGAATGGCAGTAACAAGTAAGTACTAGTGTACTACCATGGAGATGGAGTCATGGTCTCATGGACCAAGGCCGATGGCTCGGACTCCAGGGTTCGGACCAGATGTCGGTAGGCCAATAGCCACACCACGTGGCATACCTTCCAATCCACTCGTCACAAAATCGATTAAAAAAAGTTTTTTTTTTGGTCGGCCCCAGCAGGAGTGGATCAACGGGACATGAGTGTATTGTTGTACACCCAAAAAATTTTTTAAAAAAATACTTACATAATGTGTATATTAGCTATATATATTAATATTAGGATCAAATCAACATATATATTAACTTACCAACTAACTTTATTCTATTTCTATTCTCCCATAAGTTTCCTCCTCAACCGACTAGCCAAGCCCATTAGCGAATTAGTGAAAGGCTCATTCCTTCCATTTCTCAATCGGGCATAGTACATTGCACATCACAACCAATCCTAGCCATTTTTTTTTATTTTGTCTCTCATGCTCTCTATCCGTCTCTCTCACTTGGCCTCAGAGCGTCAACCAACAACACAGTTCGACAAACAGGCGGCGGCAAAAGGATGGGGCTAAGGCGATAGTCGTGTTGTCGACCAAGCAAAGAAGAAGAATATTATGGGTCATCATCAGCAGAGCTACCAGACCATCGACCAGATGAGAACTTGAAATGTTGATAAAAGGTGAATCGGTGGGATTAATTAGTTAATTGTGTGTATGTAGAACTTAAGAAAATGAAAAGGTATTGTATAGATTAGAAAGCTTTGTGGGATCGATCCGAAAAGACACAGAAGATAACTACTATCTGCACATCAAAACCAATACCTATAGAAAGCAAATTTGTTTTTGATAATTAATTTTGTGAAAGAACCAACTAGATATAATGGATGATCAATATTTTTCTACAAGTTAGCGATGAAGCCATAAATTTCACTTCCAAGTTATGGAGCCTCGCGAGTTATTTTTTATTTTTTCTTAAATATTTTGAATTTTTCTAATTTATTGTGAAATATTTGCTCTAATCTGAACAATTTGTATTTTAAATTTTGTTATTACAAACTTTAAACTTTTATATTAAATAATATTTTGTTAAGTCTGCACATCCATCTTAAAATTTTTGATACTGCCACTGGGCCCAAGTGTATACGGGCTTAGGCCGGATTTATAATGCTCCTTAAAAGAAGCCTTGTTTCATCGGCTACTCAAACTAGTATGCACTTTTAAATTACTAATAACTAGCTGAAAACATGATGTTCCTTAAAAAGGAGGGGGTTCAAAACATGACGTTCTCTCCAAACAATCGAAGATACGATGACTTGTCGAAAACAAATTGAAGAAACTGAATAGCACGGTGGTACTGACATGATTAATCAGTCGGTTTTATTTAGAGAGGTGCTTTTATATATCTTTTATAGAAAGTTGTATAAATATTAAAATGTTAATGAAGGGTGAATATTGATTAGTTACCTTTTTTATTTGTTTTAAAATTTATATAACCTATATTAAGAGAGAATATATAGAAGTACTACTCTTTTACGTGTTTGTTTAGTATATCTCAACAAATAAACATGCTTTATTTGCTCTGAATTTTCTTTTTATCTCTCTTGGTCGCAGGACAGCGGAATTAATTGGAGGTACGGTGCTTCACGTGGCTGTAGCGTGCGCGCCTAGGATCTTTCTGCCCATCCCTCTCGTGTTCTAGCTAATTAATCTGGGGTGCGATCGTTGTTAACGTGACGTACGTGTTCGTGGCAAACGATTTGTGGAAGATCGAGGCGTTGCCTGTCGCCAACAATCGCCGCGAAGACTGATGACGTCGTCCGGACATTCTCTGCATGTGGCTTCCTTGCATGCAGAATGTAATCGTGGCACTTTAATTTGCAGCGCCGAAGCCCTGGCTTCTTGATTCAATGCTATAAAAAGATTTATATTAGATCTTATCATGTACTCTAATAACTATAAATTGTTAGTGATAACAATTATACTCATCACTGATGGTTTTTAGTTAGAATGGTCAGTGATAAGGACCGACGGTTCAGTTAAACAAACCATCAGTAATTATTATGACACTTATCATCGATGGTTTTATTTCAAAATCGTCTGTGATATAATCCTCACCACTGACCCTTCTAGCTAGAAACCATCAGTGATGAGTACGATTGTTATTACTGACAATTTATGGTTAGAACCATATATGATGTAGACATCTATCACTGACCCTTGTAGCCAAAAACTATCAGGAATGTCTCACCGACAGTTTTTGGTTGGAACCGTCTGTGTGTAGGTGTCATCTCAAACGGTGTTTAGCTAGAACCATCTATGATGAATATTTCCTAGAAATAAATATAGAGAGCCGCAAGGCCTTCGACCCACTTAGATTTTCCTGAGCTATTTTTGATGTGGGGGCGATTGTGATGCGATTTGGTTCAAGGGGTACTGTGGATTTGGAAGAGTGATGGTAGATCTTTTTATTCTTGGTGATCTAAGGTTAGAAATTAGTTCTAACTGCATGATATTGATCGAAGATCTAGTTTGGTAGAGAATATTTTGAAGGTATTGGTTTAGATCGAGGTTGGTGTAGATCCATTTGTTCTTTGTGTTTTAAAGTAGTAATTGGTTCTAATGGTATTATTTTGAAGATGTAGCTAGCTACTAGGTAAAGAGAGAATTGAAGATATATTTTGTTCTTTTTTAATGTAAGAAGCTAGCTAGCTGTAGGTAGATCCAAGCTAGATTTTCTAGTGTACTTTATTATTTAACACCTATTGTTTTATACGTAGCATACATAGATGGACCAAAGTTGGATGTACGCTGCGAACCATGCGGTACTGAGTACATTAATGGTGTATCTGCTTTTAGAAGAGCTGCAAAGGTGGATAAACTTAATAAGGGTCCAATTTATGTCTTGTCCATGCATTAACTGTGATAATCTAAGATTGTTTGGCAACTCAGCCTAGATCGAAGCACACTTGATTCTACGAGATTTCAAAAAAGAGTATACATGTTGGACCAACCACGATGAAGAGCAGATTATACAAGAAGCAAGCAGTGTTAACATCGCCAACCAAGTTGACGATATGCTAGATGATATCAATTGTGCTCCCCATGAGGATAGGTTGCAAGATGACAATTTAGAATAGATGTTGCGTAATGTAGAAGGAAACCATAACAAAGAGTATGGTAAATTTCGGGGCTTGATGGACGACTCGAAGAAACCTTTATTCCTGGGCTACAAATCAAAATACACAAAGTTATCGTCCATACTTGAACTGTTAAAATTGAAGGCAAGCAACGGTTGGTCTGACAAGAGTTTCACGGTGCTGTTAGGTCTAGTAGCGGATATGCTTTCGAAGGGAAACGAGTTGCCGATAACCACCTACAAAGCCAAGAAGGTTATTTGTCGCTTGAGAATGGAAGTAGAAAGAATGTATGCATGTCTAAACGATTGTAACATTTAACATAAAGAGGCTGACCTGCATGTATGTCTGATGTTCAACACATCTTGGTACAAATGTAAGGATCAACTAGATGATGATGGTGAGAGCATCGAGGTGAAGAAAGAACCTCCTACTAAGGTGGCGTGGTATCTGCCTGTAATTCCCCATTTGAAGCATTTATTTGCCAACCCAGGGATGCAAAACTGCTATGTTGTCACTCGAAGGAGCGTAAGAATGATGAAATACTAAAACACCATACTGATTCTTGCTAGTGGAGAAACATCGATCGAAAGTTTGAAGAATTCGATGTGAAACCGAGGAACATAAGTTTTGGAATTGAGTATGGATAGAATGAATCCTTTCGATAATATGAGTAACTGACATAGCACTTGGTCTGTAAATCTCTATATCTACAACCTTCCTCCTTGGTTGTGTATGAAGCGAAAGTATATTTTGCTATCCATACTTATCCAAGGCCCGAAGTAACCTGAGAAGGACATTGATGTGTACCTTGCACCGTTGATGGAAGATCTAAAAACACTATAGATTCCTGAGGTACAGGTATAGGATACGTGCAAATGAGAGAACTTTATTTTATATTGCCTGTTGTTCTACACCATAAATGATTATCTTATCCTTACTAACCTGTCGGGCCAAAGTACAAAAAAAGCAAAAGTATGTATTCACTATTTAGATGATACCGAAAGTGTGTGGCTAAATCACTCGCGTAAAATCATGTGCATGCGTCACCGTAAGTTTATTCGGAGGAATCACTCGTATTGCAAGATGAAGAAACAATTCAACGGAATGAACGAGAACGATTCAGCTCCAAGGTCTTTAAGCGGGGGAGTTGTTTATGATATAGTTAAATATTTAGATATTGTGCTTGGAAAGGAACATAAATCGAGGACCCATGAGAGAAGCATAATCCTATTTTATTGAGAGCACCTAGAAGTTTGTCATTGCATTAATATGTTGTGCTTTGTTATTTCTTTAATATAATTGCTTGGAAGGTCATTGATCCCGAAGAAGTAGATGCTCTGTAGGGCGAGGTGATTATGACTTTGTGTAATTTTGAGATATATTTTTCTCCATTGTTTCTCGATATTATGGTCCATCTCATTATTCACCTTGTGAGAGAGATAAAGGTGTGAGGGCCCGTGTTTCTACGTAAAATTTATGCTCGTTCGAGAGGTACATGGTAATTCTCAAATCGTACATACAAAATCGATATCGACTAGAGGGTAGCATTATCGAAGGTTATGCAACCAAAAAGATCATCGAGTTCTGCATCGATTGCATGACTCAAGTTGAACCTATAGGTGTTCCTCGATCTCACCATGAGGGGAGGCTCGAGGGTATTGGTACGATCAAAATGAAAGAAATCACGCCTGATTCGGTAGCCTACTCTGTGTCTCTGTATATCGAAGAGCACAACCATTGGCTCCGGCAAGAGAATACGGCGCGGCGGGAGTCTTAGATTACGAGATAGCACAACCTTAAATTCAATAAATGGTTGAAGGAGCGACCCATCACTGAGAGTTCGTCAAATGATCATGATACGCTGACATGGTTGCAAAAATGCCAACATTTATAGTTGTCACATAGAAATAATACGACTTAAATGGATATACATTTTATATTAGAGATAAGGATATGAAGAGCATAAACTAGAATAGTAGTGTCCGCATTGATGCATTCAATACTGTTGAGTTGATGAGGAGCTCCTACTATGGGTTCATAGAGAAGATTTGAGAGCCCCATTACATACTATTTAAAATCCTCTTATTTCGGTGCCGTTAGGTCCACCTCCAGCATGTGAGGGTTGACAAGTAGGCGTCACTACTGCGGATCTCAAACGTGTTGGATGTCAAAATGAACCGTTCGTACTCACTACCCAAGTTGTTCAAGTCTTCTATGTAACCGATCCGTCCAACAAGAAGTGCCACGTAATTCTTTAAGAGAAAGGGAGGATTGTCGGATTTAAGAATGTAGTAGATGAGGAAAATATAATCAATTTGATCAGTTAACTCCTATTGAAAATGCCATCACGGTCCAAGAAGAACAATCTGAGGAAGTTAACTACACATGTGTCGATCATTATGAAGGGCTAATTTTCATGCAAAAAATAAGTAAGTAGAGTTATGAGGAGGTGTCGTCATGTTTATTTGTCATGTGTAAAATGTTGAACTTGTAAGTAAGTGGATGATTGTGATGAACTTGTATATCTATTGGTTGTGATCAATTGCTAACATATTAAATAGTTTTATGATTTTGGCATAATTAAAATAAAGTACTTAAAATTCTATATGTAGGTTTAAGAGCAAATTGTCAGTGTATATGGAGTTTTGCAGCTTATGATCAGATGCAATGAACTGGAAGTTAGTGCATCTAGAGTTTTTGTTTTGCCAGCTGTATGCACTACTACAAATGAGGCTTATATCGACGATGATCACGCACGGTTTTAAAAACCGTCTGTAATATGGAACATCACGACGGTTATGTACTCAAACCGTCGGTGCTAATATCACGACGGTTTTATATTACGTACCGCTCGTGATGTAATAACTATCACAGACGGTTTCAAAATATAACCGTCTGTGATTGCTACAGTACTCATTACAGACGGGTTTAAAGTAAAACCGTCTGTGATATCACAGACGGTTATATAACACAACCGTCTGTAATATCTACAGTAGTCATTACAGACGGTTATATTTAGAAACCGTCTGTGATATTTTTTGCATTACAGACGGCTGTAATATAAAACCGTCTGTGATAAAACCGTCCGAGGCCGTAAAAACAGAGCCTCGTTCCATCCACTTTGTTTGTAGGGTTTCGGTTTCTATCCTAAGTGGCGGCTGCGGAAGTGAGGCGATTTTTTAAAAGAAAGCCATTGATTTCGAAGGGTGATATTAGATTCATTTGATTTTGGTGATCTAAGGTTAGTAATGAGTTCTCTAATTGCATGCATCCAATTCAATATCTAGGTTGGTTAGGAGAGAATTAATTTAAAGATTGTTTGGTTAGATCTAGCTTAATTGTAGCTGGATCCATATGTTGTTTGTGATATTTGGTTAGTAATGTGTTTTAATTGCATTATATTCAACATCTAGCTTGATAAGGAAGGAATTTGATGATTTTTTTAGATCTCGCTTGTAGAACCATGTGTTGTTTTTTTTATGAATAAGGTTAGCTAGTAATGGTTCTATTTGCATAATATAGTATTCGATCATGATGTAGCTAGCTAGCTTGTTAAGGATAGAATTTAAAGATTGTTTAGATCTAGCTTATAGATCAATTCAAGTCTTTTGGTGATCTAAGATTAGTAATGGGTTCTAATTTCATTATTATATTGAAGATTAATTTGAATTTTGTTAATTATTTCTTTGTGATGTAATTAAGGTATGTAATTGCATAATTAGTTTAAGAATGTGTGCATACGCACTACACCGTGCACTTAATATTTAACACTAAGTGTTACATGTGTAGCGAGATCGATGGATCGAAGTCGATGTACGCCGAGAACCGTCTTTGAGTGCCGAGTACCTTAATGGCGCTCCACTTTCAAAAGAGCCGCAGAGGAGGATATGTTTAATAAGGGGTGCAATTCATGTCATGTTCGTGCATTGATTGCGAAAATCAAGATGTTTCAAACTCAACAGCAGATCGGCTACACTTGATTCAAGGGTTTCAAAAGGGCTATACATGTTGGACCACCATGGCGAAGAGCATAATATATAGGAAGCAACAAGTAGTGTTAATATCGTCGACGATGTCAATGATATGTCGGATGATCATATCGATTGTGCTTCCGATGAGGACAAAGTTGCACGATGACAATTTGGATCGATGCTACGCGATGCGTATGAAACCTTGATGACAGGGAATATGGATGTTCTGTGGCTTAATGGAGGACTCGGAGAAACCTTTGTTCGCAGGGTGCAAGTTGAAATACACAAGGTTATCATCTGTGCTTCAACTACTCAAATTGAAGGCAAGCAACGGTTGGTCCGACAAGAGTTTCACAATAACATACGCCTATTGGCGGACATGCTTCCAGAGGGAAACGAGTTGCCGACAAGCACCTACAAAGCCAAGGTGTTCTTTGTCCCTTGGGAATGGAAATAGAAAGAATACATGCATGTCCAAACGATCAGTATCCTGTGACCGCAAAGAGTACACAAACTTGTATATATGTCCGTGTGCAACGATCCCAGACAAGCGTAAGAGTTATTCAGATGATGATGGCGAGAGCATTGAGGTGAAAAAGGTGTTCTGCTAAGGTGGCATGGTATCTCATCAGTAATTCCCGCTTGAAGCGTTTGTTTGCGAACCCAAAGGAGGCAAAACTGCTATGCTGGCACTTTGAGGAGCGTAAGAATGATGGAATGCTAAGGCACCTGCCGATTCCATCCAAAGGAGAAACATCGACAGAGCTTTCAAGAATTCGGTGCGGATCCGAGAAATATAAGGTTTGGATTGAGTACAGATGGAATGAATCCTTTCGGTAACATGAGCAATGCAAGATAGCACTTGGCCCATAAATCAGATCTACAACCTTCCTCCTTGGTTGTGTATGAAGCGGAAGTACATTATGTTGTCTCAGGCTTATCCAAGGACCGAAACAATCTGAGAACGATATTGATGTGTACCTAGCTCCATTGGTGGAAGATCTAAAACACCGTGGGTTACCGGTACACGTATGGGATGCGTATAAACGAGAGAACTTTACTTTGCAATCGCTTGTTGTTCTCGCACCATAAATGATTACCCCGCCCTTGCTAACTGCTGTGCCATAGTACAAAAGGAACCAAAGCCTCGCACTCACCGCTTAGATGATACCGAGAGTTTATGGTGAATCACTCCCCAAAAACCGTGGTACATGCGCCATCGTAGGTTCCTTCGAGGAATCACCCATATCGCAAGATGAAGGAACTTTTCGACGGAAGGAACGAGTTGCCACCTATCAATTTGATGAGTTGCCACCTATCGGAAATGACATCTTGGTCCCAGAAGAACAACATGAGGAAGCAAGCTACACACGCGTCGATCATCATGAAGGGCTAATTTTCATACAAAAGAATAAGCATGTGGTATGAGTTATGAGAAGGGTGCATTGTCATCATGCTTATTAATTTTCATGTGTAATAATATTACATTAATGCTATTGTAAAGATGATACGACCCATCATGCTTTGTACATATGATTGTGATCATCTTTGTAAGTAGCTTCAGAAGCATCCGAATTATGTATATATGATTGTGATGATCTTTGTAAGTAGCTTGTGAAGCATCCGGATTGATGGAAAAGATGCAAGTATAAGAGCACGATTTATTCGTTAATATCAATATGATTCCAAATACATATTCAAAGATGGCCATTCGGACATAATTGATGACAAGAATGTAATCATGTCTACTTTGGCAATATGGAAATAATTGTATGTGATTGCTCTCAGATTTTAGGGTTTGAATTGAGGATTAGAATCTCCACTTCAACCACAAGATAATCTATATTCTCGTTAAAGACAACTTTCCCGTAAGATACAACAAAGTGGCATGCATAAGAGTCGATCAACTAAACCGATAAGTGAATGTTAGTGAACAAGATATATCACGATTTGGTTCTTTAAAATAACAATGCATAAATGTTATTTGTCACAGACGGTTCTATTATATAACCGTCTCGTGATGTCACCAACATCACGCATTTCGGTTCTATTATAGAACCATCTGTAATATCTAAACATCACTGCATCGTTCTATTATAGAACCGTCAGGATATCTCATCATGCATCGCTATATTATAGAACCGTCTCGTGATGTGCTCTCTCTATATCTCTCCAAGCAGATCTCATTCACAGCAAGACCAAACCCTAAACCTTTGAGACGTTTTGCCTCTCGCGGTGGCCTCCCCTCGGCGTCCTCCCCCTCTGGCGTCCCCGGCCTCGCGTCCTCCCCCTGGCGTCCTCCCCTCCTCCTCGTCCTCCCCGGCGTCCCCGGCCTGGCGTCCTCCCGGCGTCCCGGCCTCGGCCTCCTCCCGGCGTCCCCGGCCCCGGCGTCCTCCCCCTCCCGGCGTCCTCCCCGCCTCGGCTCCTCCCACCTCCTGGCCTCGGCGTCCTCCCCTCGGCGTCCTCTTCGGCTTCAACCGTGAGTATTTCGGGGACTAGCCATCGAGCTAGAGGCCGCTTGATCTGGAGGCACCGCCTGCCATTTGCTCTATTTTTCGTGTTACTCGCTAGTTAGTGAGTTCTGGGACACTTTCGTGATTATTCTCTGCCTTGCAAAGGGGCCACGATTCATGCTTGGGGACCTTATGTGTGGGCTTAATGTTCAAGATGATTTAGGGATGGAATAGACTAATTGTGACAACAAATCTTAGCAATCAATTTCACTTTCATATATATATATTTGATTACCGTGAGTTCGGCAAAGATGTTTGTTTTCTCGTTGTTTAGAGCCCAAGAGCGTGAACTAGTTAAAATGTCTTTGTTCGCTGGCTAGGAGCGATGGTGCCGTGGTTGTACATGTTCATATGTGAGATGGTGCTGTGGTTGTACATGCTGTGGTTGTACATGCTGTGGTTGGCTAGGAGCGATGGTGCTGTGGTTGTACATGCTGTGGTTGGCTAGGAGCGATGGTGCTGTGGTTGTACATGGTCCTGGAATAAATCAGGGGAAACCTTTTGAGTAGTGAATATGCATATAAGATAACCTGTCTTTATATGCTTAGTTAGTGAATATGCATATAAGATAACCTATCTTTATATGCTTAGTTAGTGAATATGCATATAAGATAACCAATTGAGTAGCTCTATTGCAAACCTGTCTTTATATGCTTAGTTAGTGAATATGCATATAAGATAACCAATTGAGTAGATTTATACTTAACCTGTCATGTATTAAATCTGTTATTGAGATAAAGTTGTCACAATCTAGTCTATTACTTGTCCATTGTGGCGAGGAGGGCCTTTTAAGGCAACCCGACATCTGAGAACATTCAAACAATCAATATGAGCTTTATGCTAATTGCTTTATTCGTAATATCGCATATGTTCATATGTGAGATCCCGAGCTTCGCTCTATTATTATGTTAATCACAAATGGTTGACTCCATATGTATTCTTCTGCTTGTCTGCTGTGTGGATGTCCTAATTTTAGGGGAGGTGCTGCCGAAATTTTTATTAAGTTCGGCAACTTCCTAGTTCGCTTCTTTTGCTAAAAGACTAATAACAAGCCATTTATGCTAGTTCTTTTAAAAGGCTAATAACAAGCCATGGTATCCACAAACTCATTCACTCTAATGTGATTTTATTTGTTCTTCACTTTTAGTTCGCCTGAAACTATTTTAACTTGTAAAGAAGATGTCGTCCTCTAATCCATCGTCTGAAGGACATGATGTGCCCTCAAAAGAAGAATCGACCCGCACTGCAAGAGGACCAAATAAAAGGCCAATGCATCGATATACCATTACGAGATTGATCCAAATGATGGGGCCCTAGAAAGCCAAAAAAGGCGATTTAATGCATTTCGAGTATGTGTGGATAGTAGCCCGAACGGGTTCCGATCACGCTATCTTCCCGGAGGTTGGTGACTATTGAGGCTCGCAATGCCTTGCTAACGAAAATTCTTTCATCGCTCAACATTCCGAACAATCCGCCCCTAGTGCGACGGTATGCACCGCTAGCGCAGAAAGGCATGGAAGACCTTCAAGCATACGCCAGAGACTACGCCAAGAAGGATCTCGGTTCCATACTCAAGTATGGGTTCATTGATGAGAACACGTGGGGCGCTTGTTGGGATGAAGACCACGCATTTAATTGCGTCGCCACAATGAAGCAAACAAGGCCTTGCAAGCAAGGAACACTCACCCCACAGACTCGCAGATCGCTGGCTACGCGGGAAGAGAGCGCAATGGGACAGGAGGACGAGGAGGGTATCGCGCTATTTCCATCGATCACAGATCAACGTGCCAGAGACTGGCTAAGAGTGAGAGCGAGGTCAGATGCCACGTTCTCCGCAACCGTCTCCTTTGTAAACCCCATGACGAGGAAGTCTCGCCAACGCTCGTAATATATAAATCGAACTACCAATTTTACGTAATTAGTCCATGACTTCATAAGTGAAATAACTTGTCCGGATCTTGCGGTGTAGCGTTGAGTACACAATCGAGCGATGGCTCTTTTTTCCCTGACAGAGAGAAAGATGCACCGCCCATAGCCTTGGGAAACAAGGAACACCTCGGTCGCATAAGAGGCAAAGGGTTTTTGTTCCATGGAAAACTGGATTCCTGCATTTACTTCCACATATACCGAAATAAGAAGAGAACTAGAGTCCAAAGGCGCTAGTCAAATCTTATAAAGAATTTGGAGGACAAGTTGAGAGGAGAGTTGAGAGAAGAGTTGAGGGAGAACCGAGAGAAGAATTTCATGAAAGGATAAAAATCCTCGAGGAAAGGCTCACCAATCAAGAAAGAAATATCGCACAAGCCCTGTATATGTCCGCAAGTCACCCCCATCGCTCAGAAGAGCAATGTGCATCCGCTCCTCCAAGTGACATAGATGAACATAGCGGACTTATCCTCAGATGTGACATTAAGGTGGCCACGGCAATCTCCAAGTGAGAATTAGCAATGGCACTGCCTCCGACGGCTGCTTGGGGCATGGCGATCCATCCCCAAAGGGACTATGGTGCACTGTACCATCATAGCACCGGTTTCACCAAGGTCAATGTGGACGGGTGTTTGATAATTTCAAAATTGTCGATCTACGTGCCGCCAAACGACGAGATCATAAAACTTGGGGATGCCATTGGCACATTCATCCAATGGCCTAGCAATGACATCTCCTCGTCGCCTTCATTATGCAACAACCGCGACGATCCGATTCGCCTATTGTATCGCCGTCGATCGATTGGCTACCAAATCAAGAATGAGAGCGAGACTCCACTTGATGTACACAATGTTGACCTCTTTCTGCCCATTCCTCTCCGTGAAGGGTTCATACAAAACAAAGAAAGGCAAGGGCAAAAAGAAGAAAGAAGCTCGGCAAGAACAAGTTGACTATCCATCCGCCGAGTTGGCTAAACAATACAAGCTAGAGAGCCGTTATTAACGAAAGGCAACAGAACTTCACTTAGTATACCTTGCCAACAATTGCATAAGTGGTACACCCAAGAAGCTGGAAAGCCAAAGCGTGAACGCATAACAAGTATCGCGTTAAGTTCAAGTATGAACATCTATTCAACGACTCAATGGGGGCTTCTTCACGGTCGATTTTCGGACTTGTTCCATCTCTACAACCTCGACGCCATCGACGCCAAGACTCATAAGATGTCGGACCTTGTAAGTGTGTGCTATCACACTACATTCGCCTAATAGTGATAAATGTCCTCCAATATATATATAATCCGCCTTTGTATATATAGATACATGCAACTTGAAGCGACAAAGAAGAAACTATCGATCGGTTTCTCGACCCACATATAGTCTCAAAGCAAACAATGGATGATGATATAAACATGGTCGAGAAATACGTGATAGAGGCATTGCTAGCACAAAAGATAAAGAATTCATACTTATACCCCATAACCCAGGTAAGTGCTACCACATGCTATACTTTGGTCTCAGACTGCACACAACTCGCTTTTGTTCATTGTCCATTGTGATATACCCGTAGGTATCACTGGTTCTCATTGTAATTGAACCACCACAAACCGGTTAAGTACCTTGATTCCGGACGTGGTGGAAACCACAACTTGGTACCTATCGCAAAATTACTCAACAGTAATCACGCTTCTCCGCATATAACGTGCATGGTCGTAAGTTGTTCCGTGTTTATATTGCTATTGGAATGGCTTAGGCTAACCTTTTGCATTCTTGTAGAGCGCTCAAACACGTGAAAGATTGGACTAAACTACAGATGATTTGAACTTTTCAGATCCGCTATACACAACAATTCTATATCAAACCCCATAATAGTGACTCTAGAACTAACCGTAAGTTTTATTTGCAGTGCCACCATCAAGGTCCGGGAAATAACCTATGTGGATTTTATGTTTGCTACAACATGCAAACCATCGCCGCTAAAGAAAGTAGCAATACGATAAAATCGCTGAGTCAGCCGATTTGAGCAACATTAGAGGAGAGTTTGTTTCTTCCCGCCACCAAGTAATACATAAAAAGGCGCTGCTCCACGCAGCCTTATAATTTCTGAGTTGTACAATTGTCAAATGGTATTCATTAATTCGGAAAATATGTCAAAAACTTGCGATTATTCTTGTTTATACGATTCATTGTATTGTCACATGATATTATCCTTAATACATATTTGCTCATCTTGAATGCAACAACTTAACAATGTCTTGCTTGTTGAACTAGATGTTTTTCCTACACCTCAAGAGAATCTCCATTATTTATGGGTTGTTGTTCAAATTTCCATCTACTTAGGTATTCTGCATCAATATTTACGAGACACGGCCAGTTATAGATGTTGTTTGTAATTGAAGGAAGATCGCATGGATAGGATTACGAAGAAGATTTCTTTTGGTTATAGATAAGGTCGCCTTCTTCTAGTAACCACCGTCCATAGGCTTACTCCTACCTCTTATCCATTCAAGTTGGGTGTTTCAAAATCCTTCCAAGCAGGAAGACCCGACTTGCAATCACATTTGTTCAATCTTTAATTACCCTACCTAAAGTAATCTATCAAGTACATCTACAATTTTTACCAAAGTACCATGTTGATCTCTCACTGCGGCACGACGGTGACCTCAAGAAGAGCATGCCGTCCGGCCATTTCGCACCGTGGCACTACGGTGACCTCAAGAAAGC
Source organism: Guadua angustifolia (assembly GCA_036346375.1). Classification (NCBI taxonomy): domain Eukaryota; kingdom Viridiplantae; phylum Streptophyta; class Magnoliopsida; order Poales; family Poaceae; genus Guadua; species Guadua angustifolia. Next base: position 4,915,590 of record CM070507.1, on the reverse strand, counting down.
CACTTCATATGGCATGAAGCAAATCACACACTCTAGTGTGTCCGGCTCGATGGAGAAGACCGTGGTTGCTGCCGCCTCCATGCCGCTCATGGGTCTTGGTTGATTTATTAGTCGAGTTCCATCAACATTATCATAACAACGGAGAAAAAGCGCTACAAATGTTTATATTTTAAGTCTATCCCGACGGACAAACTGCTGCCTCAATGCATATAGGAAGTGCATATATTCAATTACAACATTTATAATCGGTTGTGCCTTATAAATATCAAGTAGAAATATTGATGGAAATTTCAACAACACCATAACTAATGGAGGTTCTGCTAGGGTGTGGGAAAAAAAGGTCATCACTGACGGTTCTTATTTGAAGCCGCTCGTGATGAGTTCATATCACGACGGTTATGATTTGAAACCGCTCGTGATATTAACTTATCACGCAGCGGTTTCAAATGAGAACCGCTCGTGATAGTTTAATTTCACGAGCGGTTGTGATTTGAAACCGCTCAGGATATTTAGTTATCACGCACGGTTTCAAATCATAACCGCTCAGTGATAGTTTAATTTCGCTGCACGGTTGTATTAATAAACCGCTTGTGATATATATTTTCTCGACGTAGAGAACCGTCTCGATGAGCTCCTTCATCACGACTTATTGTTATCGACGGTTCATAAAACCGTCTCGATGACGCTTATGAACCGCGTGATGATGTTTTCTGTAGTAGTGATGGGGTGTTTGGTACAGCTCCAACTCCACTAAAATCCGTGTAGTTGATGGAGTAGGATACTTTTAACTCCAAAATTTTATAGAGCTGAAGCTGTGGGTACATTAAAAGTGTTTAGGTGGGTCATCTTATTTACATTTTAAACTAAAAATATAAATTTAATTTATTTTATTTTAGCCTACAAATTCTAGATCTGATATAGAGAAGTTGTAGAACTCTGCTAAATAGGACTGTAGTATAATCATCACAGACAATTTTATTTAAGAACTGTCTGCGTTGACGGCAGATCACAGACCAAGCTGCCTCCGCTGATGCTTAAAAATCATGCTAATTATTTTCTCCTGTTGAGAAAAGGAATCATTTTTTTTGGGTGTTCACATAGATTTCGTACGAGCACAGGTACAATCTCCACCCTAGCTATATATAGCCGGTGTGCCAAATATGGTTGCTTTACCTAGGACTAGAATAAAACTGGTCCGAAGTCCGGACCGACCCAAATGTTTGGTTTGGTGGCATGTCAACTGAACGTGACGGGTCCATCGGACGCAACCGCTGCTAAGGGCCAGCTAACTGACTCGCTCGGCATCTTAGACTATCGCTAGCTCATCACGAGACTCCTAGACTACATGAGTATATGCGTCACCTGCACGGCATATATATAGTACAGTAGATGGCAAGTTAATTAGCACCTAACTCTTTAATGTTAGTTAGTTCAAGCTCCTCGATGCATGATTTACCAAGATATGTACGCTCGAGTTGAGAGGCGGTTTGCCGGCCGTTTCCCTCGTTTGAGCGCCGTCGCGGGCGGTGCAACCAAAACAAGCTATCCGGCCGACACGAGCTGGTGTTGCATACGTTGCCGCTGGACGTCTCATCTCCAGGCGGCGCGTGCATGGACGTCCAAAAACGACGTTTTCCGCACGAACTAGGGCCACGACGACCGCGCGCGCCCCGCAATTTAGTCGCGCGATTTGCGTCGTCCGTCGTGTGCTTTAATTTTTTTTCATGTTTCGCTAGCTCGTTACGTACCTTGGTTGAGATTATCTCTTCTGTTTCTAATTAAAAGTTGGTTGTTCGTTCTTCTTTAGTATATCTAATATATTAGATCTTGTACGAATGGCTTAGATAGAAGGGGATTTAATCTGATTGTCTGTCCTTTTCTCTCATGTTTGCACGGATCGAAATATACTCTATTTGATGTGTGTATGAAAGAAATTGTAATTTATTATGAGGGATTTGGGTATTTGCCACTTCAAACATGTGGCTTCGTAAATTTGACACTGGATCCACATTTCATTGACTCAGATTGTCCTATATGTCATTGACTCAAGTGGCATCATAATCCAAATGGTCAATCTTTAAAGTGGCAAATAACCAATTTTCTCAATTTATTATGTAGCTTATGATCTTTTTTTTCCTTATATGTATCACATTTTTAGATTAGTTTAGGTTCCGATTTAAAGAATTTTGCGGCAGTAGTGCTAGTGTGTAGCGTAGAGCGTGGTCAGATTGCGTCGTGTGGACCGAATTAAAGAAAAGTCCAAGGGACAACGAGATCGATCCGATTAAGGCCCATGCGGATCTTGTGGCCCAAGACAGTGCACATGGCTGTCCACATACAAAAATTCGTGTATGGACCCTCCCTTGTTCTCACCAAAAGAGCAAAAAGGCTCTCATCTTTTAGACTAGAGCCTCAAAAGAAAAGAATTTTTTTTTTCTGTCTTCCTAGAGGCAGCCTAGGCATCATACATACTTTTGATTTGTGCAAGATGCAGTGTGTATTACATACTAGTTCTACTTAAAAAGACGTCATTTTAGAGTGCTTGTAGTTAGAACTTTTAAAACATTGACCGTTGACATGCATAAAATTATTTGGATTTTAACGTGAAAATGGTATTGCTACATTTGCCATCAAAAGTAGTTCCACTTACACACCGAAAAACTGGGCAGTCGCTCTCCAATATCGTTGCACAAGTAGTACGTACTGTCCGTCTAGCTAGTGCAGCTACGGGAGACAATAGCTCATCAACACGTTCGATTTTATTTCGCAGCTGATCTGCATGGTCCTACTCACGCATAACTAGGGCCTAATTGAGCATGGTCATGTACTGGTGCGAGATTAGTTGCACGGTTGTAGTCATGACCGTATATATGGTGTATCTTTGATTTCCTGCCTCCTGCCGGCCCACTCTTGACATATCGATCATTATATGGTCCATGCATGCATCCACATCTATCTCTGCATCGTTCGCAGTACGTACGTACTCGCCTTCAAATATTTCTCCATTGAATTAACCATAAATGAAAACACAGTACGGCACTTGATTAAACTTGAATTCGATCGCGCGCCCACCTTCCCGGCTTAAAAGAATATATATCGGTCCGGACTCCAGAGTGTAGAGCATATATCTGAATTTTTGTGTTCATATTACATGCATACACCACTAAATATGTCAATCGCAGTCTCAGCACATGCTTTATATATGAATTGATCTCTTTTACATGTACTTCGTAATTGTTTGTTGGCCTATTTTAGATGCTAGATTTTCAGGTTTAGGTGGGTATATATGTCCACCTCGATCCCTGCAGGGAGGTGGGAAGAGCAGAAAAACGAAAGGAACATGATTCCTATGCACATATATATATCCATGGAATCGTACTGAAATGGACACAACAAATTGGCTTCTAGAAAGATACTGTATTTATAGAGCCAAATAGTAGTAGTGAGAGTGCTTCGGTGAGTGAGTGAGTCCAAAGGGGGCTTCGATCGAAGCCCTGAAAGGGATTTACCCTAAGCTTTCAGATGGTCCTTTTGCTCTTGGGGTGCCCACATGTCACTAAACGCCATCCTTTGTCGGGTGACGTTCAGCTCGTCGTCCCTCATAGGTTTGGTCCATTGGATCAGGCGGATCTAATATTCCTGAACTTTCGAGGGTTAGATCTGATAATTGATGGATGAGTTTCATTTAGATCCGTATCTACGGAGGCAAGAGGGTGGGCGCGGTAGAGGCCACCCCTACGACAAAAACCACAATAGTACGTATAGTACGTACTAGTAGTACTATATTTTATAAGCAAAAGATAAATAGACACTTACTTGGATAGATTCAATTCAAGTACTTTCCAATTAACTAGGCAGGGGCGTACAATTCTTCGCCACTAAATTCTAAACTCCAAATTTAACTAATCTAATAAAAAAAAATCCAAATTTAGCTCAGATAAAACACAGGGCACAGCAACACATCCAAGAGCTAGCTGAAATTATCAAGCGTGGCCCATCAAGAATTAAAAGAACCGATCTTAAAGTCAAGTGGCAAGTTAATAAAGCATCCATGCATTAAAACAACACGCATTAGCCTTTCAAAGTACAGCACCATGAAGCTCTCACACTAGACTAGCTAGTAGTAAGTACTCTATTGCCTTCTATAATTAAAGTGGCATGTTGTCCAACAATGCATCTGTAAATCGCAAAACTCTCGCACTCCAACTTGGATTAACTTACTAACCAAACAGATCACAATGCAAACTTACAAGAAGGCACAAGGATTACGTACTTGCTAGCTAGCTACTTAAGTATAAGAACGGAGAAGCTCATTAATTACTTATTCCCCGGTATCTTCAGTAGCCAGCCAGGCAACTAATTAACAAGCTGCAGGCATGCTCGATCGATGTAACGGCCACGCATGCTCCGAGCTCGCTATATGATCACATTAGGAGGCTCTTGATGACGGCGGCCTGGTCGCTGGAGACGTCGGCGGAGGCGAGCAGCTCGGCGAGCGTCTCGCTGAGGTTATCCACCTCCTGGTGCAGGCTCCTGATGTAGCTGCACGTCTCCTGCAACACCTTCGAAGCCGAGCCCTACATTCATATAGAAATATAGATAGATGCATATACGTAAGCCTAATTGATCAGTAACATGAGACAGCTATATGCACATGAAAGTACGTAGCTAGCGATGAAGTACTTACCCTATGCGCGGCATTGCGAGTTTGAGACTCGGGGAGCAGCGCCTGCATCTTGGACAGGAGCTCCGCGATCTGGTCCTGCGAGATCGACCTTGACGACGACGACGACGAGGAGGAGCTCCCGACGCCCCGTGGGTGTGACCTCCGGCTGCTCGACATGCTTGAATTCGCTTTGTATATACTGAGCCGCTAAGTGTACAGTAGTAGAGCTGGGTGGGTAGCTGCTAGCGTCGGTTGCTGGAGAGTGGCGGTTGCAGGCAAGCTTATATAGAATGGGCGCGGTCTGACAACGGGGAGAGCAAATGCTAGAGGACCAAGCGTTTGAGGCAGCTTTAGCTTTTCTGAAAAGTTCTTTCTAAGTTGAAAAACGGCTATACTTTTTTTATAAAAGATTGTATGACAAATAGTTAATTTTTCTCAATAATAAAATGCAAAAATAGGTCTAACACAGTTTTCAGCTTTTGGCTTTTGCTAATTATATATGATTTCTAGCTTATGCTAAAAGTCGCCTAAAAGCTAAACTGTTTGATAGATTTACTGGCTTTTTAGAAGCTGAAGTTGTCTTTAAACTCCCAAACAGGGCTTGAAAGTTAGCCGCAAGATCAGACAAAGGGAGGGAATGAGAGAAACGAGGAAGAAAGCGAGAGTTGTAATTGTGTGACATTGAGACGTGGTAAGTATATACTGAGGGGTAGCAATCATGGTGGTGTATGAGGGGGCAATGTAACACCCTAACTTTCCGCGTGTTTTGAAACTTTTCAAAATAAAATAGACTAGTTGGATTTTCTCAAATTAATTAAAGCTTAATTAGTGTTTTCCTAAAATAAAAATATTTAACATGTCTAATCGAAGCATTAATTAAAGAAAACCGATTCTTGTTGAGTTCCATGTACTGTAAAGATTGTTTTTGTATTTTCTTGGAACTGTTTGGAGCTCGTTTGCTATTATTTGGATTTTCAATATTTTCTTTAATTCTAAAATCATTCCTAATTCTGAAAAACCCCTCGAGCCAAATTTGGCTAGCCCATTTCCTTTTCTGGCATGCCTGCCTCCTCTCCCTCATTCCCTTGGCCTAGCAACTGGTCTGCTAGCCCATCCCTGGCTTAGCCACCTTCACAGCCCAGTGCCTCGGCTCACCCCAGCGCCGAAACCCTAATTGTAGCCGCTATTGTAGTGCCATCACCATTCGAAGTCCGTGCCCCACACACCTCTTGAGGCTTTAAAAGCCCCTGGTGAACCTTGTAACACATGCCCCTCGCCCTACAGATCTTGAAGACATAGCCTCCTTCATCGGAAGCCCCACTGTTGCCCTACGTGAGCTCACTGAAGTTTTGGAGCGTCGTTGTCACCATTGAAGCTCTTCTTCACTGTCAATCTCCTTCGTCGGCAAGTCCTTGTCCTCACCGTAGCCACCATCAGCTCCGCCATGTTGCCCTCACTCAGATCCGCTATCACCCAGTCTCGATCCTTCACTGTATCACAATTGCCAAGTTCTTCATTAATGTCGCTCCCGGATCTGCGATGTCAACCCTCAAACCATACCATACCAAGCTATTGTGTCACCTTCTAGGGTCGCACCGCCAATGTCATGCTGACATCATCCACCACAATAGTGTCCACATAAGCACCACCCCGAAGCCATGTCATCACATGTCGCCTACATGGTCATTAAATCGGCGCACGCGTGGCACTTGAAACCCTAGATACAAACCTAGAGTTAATGACATGTCCCACATGTCATACACTCTATTCTCAAGCACTCAGTACACCGTGGACTAGAGCTTTCCTGTGGACTTGGTTCCTAGATCATAGCCGTGGATGTTAGCCTCTCAGTCTTCTTCCCAAAATTCTTTTATTCTAAAATTCCATAAATTCATAGGACGCATCTGTCGGCCACAAATATTCTCTCATCCTTTATATTTTCCCAATTCTCTCTCCTGTCCAAACTTTCAAAAGCTCGTTCTCCTTCATACGAGCTCCGATTGAATCCATTCAAATCCTTAAATTCATATAAAATTGTGATTTTCATTCCAATTCTATTTTTATTTCATTTGGAATTTGGTTGAGCCTTTGTTTGTGATTTATTTGTATTTCTTGCATTCTTTTCCGGGTAGATGTTGATCCTAGGGAGCGAATGAAGCATTCAAAGAGCAAGACTCAGCAACAACAGTGTATGAGTAAGGCAAGTCACAACATTTGGTCATGTTAAACCTATGTTTGCAAAAGTATTTTATTTCATACAAACTACATGCTTCTTTTATAACAATATTATTTACTGGGAGTAGCTAAATACCTACTTGTCATCATGCCACCTTGATTAATTACTGAAAATAGTGTATCTATTGTAACCCTAGGTTGAATCACTAATATCTGGACATAAATGTATTACCAATAATTGGGTTACCATAGTTATGCTTATACATGCTTAGTTTTACGATATGCTTATATCATATGATGAATATTCATAAACTTAACTCAATGAGATATGGAATTGTGGTGTGTAGCTACTGTTGTAAATTTATTTTGCAATGGCAGGGTATGCCATTGGTGATGGTTATTGTTAATGTCTAAGACCTAGGGTTCCTTAATTGAGCTTATGAAAATATTATTGTGGGCTCCTAGAAAATAAGATGAGGAAAACGATATATGGGTATTACTTCTTTATTAGCCAAGCGGCTCCATAGAGTATAGATATTATAGAACAATTACAATTATCTGTCCTGATTGCGAATGCTAATTATCAATGCTCTCATATCTCTCCTTTTGGTATAGATAGGCTTCCTACTTATGCTGGATGAAGAGGCGACATTTGTTCTGCATAGGGGTGTTATGTAACCGAGAGGTGTCTTCTCGTCAAACGGTATCTTCTCGTTAAAGGGTGCCTTTTTCAAAAATAACTTTTAGGTAGTTATGCGTACCTATCAGATAACTGTTTGCATGAAGACATATGCAGGGATAACCACTTGTGGTGACTATTTCACTGGTCAGGGATGACCAGTGTGAAGCAAAATTATTGACCACCTTGACTGAATTAGTCGAAGACTTTAACCGTTTGGATAAGGGTAGGCTTCGTTCTATATGTTATGGGCTTTATGTATTGTTGGCCCATTAATAGAGTATAGTCATGAATCAATTGAGTGCCCAAATAAATAACAGACTTTTAATCCTTATCAGTTACACTAAATGATTTTTACTCAGGCAAGTAGTTGTATAGTAAAGGTGGTGTAGTTAGTACATTTGAGATGTCGATGTCTCGTCCGAGACTATTTAGAGGCTTAATCTTGTGCACGATTGAACTAGGTCTACTCATACAACCACGTGTCTGGTATGTGACAGACTTGGCTAAATAATTTGTCATATAGTTGTGCTCACTTGCATGGTTGAATTAAAAGGTTACTGTAATGGGTGTACGAGTTGAGGGTTACTCTGACTCGATAAGACACTAGATGTATGGTGCTTATTGAAGGGTTACTCCATTCTCTCTCATAATAATGAGCCTCTCATTAAAGACATGCGATATGTGCTGGGATAGAACGGCTAGGTCACGTCCCAGGGTTGAGGGGATAAACTTACTAGGTAGGGTGGTGCTAGTGTGCAGCAATGTAAAGACCTTGTTATGATTTTCTTAGCATATACCTACGGGAGTGTGTCAGACGGACAGTCTAAGATAGTCATATCTTATGGGAAAAGTAGTACAACCACTGCAGAGTGTTAACTATTCAAATAGCCGTGTCCACAGTCATAGACGTGCTTGGGAATTTTACACAAGATATAGAGTTTTTCATGAAAATGACGGATGTACGAATGTTTGAAAGGTGAACGGGGAGTTCATTAGAAATTTTAATGTTTAAAGCTAGCACTGATGAGTTCTATGGTTAAATGATGGTTTTAGATGGTGAAGGCTAAAACCTCGCCAATCTATTTATGTTATCTACCATTGGTGAAAATCATAGTAATAGATAGTGACAATGAAGATACCAACTAATTAACAAGCTTCTACAGTATAGCACCGTAGCAATGCCAAGAGTTTTTTTAAGAGTTGGGAGATCGAGTTGGTCCGAGCATATACCTGAAAAATGTAGCCGCCAATGATGTTACGTGATCAAGCCCCAAAGACGGATAACTAACTATGAAATTAAGTCATGACAACTCTCAAAACATGAAGGGAGGAGTTTAAACTCTGGCATGGTGCCTTACTAGTTTGGGCTAATAGTTGGCTTAATTAGAACGCTGGAGTTTCAATATTTTTCACATATTATTTGCTTGGTTAATAAGACTACTCATGCATAAGAGTGGAAAAAACTTGAAACTCATGAGTTAAATGAGTACTCGAAAACTTGGCTAGAACTCATTTCTTAATGAGTCAAGCCGAGTAGAGTTTTGAACTCGTTAAGTTAACGAGTTAAACGAGCCAACGAATCAAATGTCCCCAAACTCCCCACCCAACCCCCATTCACCCAGTGACTGAGTCCCCAAAATCCCCGTTCCCCTCAGCTACCTCGAGCGGTTTGGACTCCACCTCTAGCCTAGACTTGCCCTTGCTCCTGCCGTCGCCACCTCCCCTCCCCTTGCTCATGATGCTATCGTACTCCCCTTCGCTCACCGCTGCCATCGCCTCCCCTCAGCCCTCGTCTCCCCTCTTGCCCTCTCAGCCTCTCCCTCTAGTTCCTAATGCCCCGTAGCCCCCGCCTCTACTCTAATCTCCACCACTCTAGCTTCTCCTGCCTCAGCTCCGAGCTCCTCCCTCTGAGCTCTGGCCCTCCACCCACCTGGCCGCTGCCTGCGAGCTCCACCACTAGATCTCGCCTCTGCTCTGAGCTCCTCCCTTTCGGCCCTCCACCTACCAGATCCAGTCCTCCACTGCTGGCTCAGTCCTCCACCACCAACCCTCTAGATCCAGGCCTCCCCTTTGGTCCTCCACCCGCCAGATCCAGTCCTCCACCATCAGCTTAGTCCTCCACCGCTGGCCCTCCAGATCCAGCCCTCCATCTGCTTGACCGCCACCTTGATGACTCCTCTCTGAGCGTCGCCCCTGCTTTGCTCTCGCCGATCGACCATGCAAGGAAAATTAACCGAGGAGCATGGAGTCGAAGAACAAAGCAGTGAGGCTGAGTCAGTCTGGTGGCTCTAGTTCTGCTTCACACTCCACATCGACAGTAGCGACGAACCATGGAAAGCCTCTTAGATCCGGTCCTCCACCGCTTCCCCTACTCCCTCATCTGCACCCACATCATTGAGTATGGAGTATAAGATAGTATGGAGTATGAACTAATAATTGTATCTATCCTAAGTTTAATGGAGTGTAAGTACATAGTTGTGCTAGATTAGGATTAATTAGTCATGTATTGTCAATTGCTTAGGTCTCTTATGTACTAGTGTGCTCTAATATTCATCCACTTACCTATGATAGTAATGTATCAATTGTGTGCCTCAACTACTAACACAAGTAAGCCGTGTTCTAACTATCTTTTGATAAAATCAAGAATCACATTTGTCCTTACACTTAGTATGAGAATTTGATAAATGAGAATATAAGTAGATCCCAGTGACCAACCTGACATATTAAATAAGCTAAATCTACTGGTCCATTGCATGTTTTTTGCTGAGATATATTGTGTATGGTCTAAATGATAATTTATTGCTATTTTATTTTGTATATGTAGGACAATGATGAATATGTATATGAGGAAGATGAGTACGATATGAACGATATTATGTTTGAGAGCGAACCTTTCCATGTTGACCAACATGAGGGTTTGTAGGGGTGTCTGATGGTGGTGAACACTTCGGCTCTGGGTCTTCCAAGCCAAATAGAAGAGGCAAAATGAAGACAAGCATTCCATTGTCTTCCAAGAGTGCGAAGAAAGGGAGAGGAAAGTGTACAGTCTGTTGGAAGCATTTTAAGGTGGTTCAAGCTGTATCGAAGAGGGAGCCAAGGAAGACCATTGAGAAGGCCAAGTGCAAACATTGTGGTGCTCTGTTTGCTTACACTCAAGGGGGACAAACTTCTAGTTTAAATAGGTATTTGCCAAAGTGTACACCCTATATGAACTTGAAGGGAAGGTAACTAGCTTAAGGTACACTCAACTATAGTCCCGACATGCCAGGTTCATCTCTTACAATTGTTCCTACTGAATATGATCATGAGGAAACCCATAGGCCCATTACTAAGATGATAATTGTGCATAAATATCCTTTTTAGATGTTAGAGCACACATTGTTTAATGTCTTGATAAAATTATGAATGTATCATACAAGTTCTTTGGTAGGAAGGCGACATGAAGTGAATGCATAAAATTTATGAATCTGAAAAAGAACTCCTTAAGAAGAGTCTTAAGGTTGTTAAGAGTATTAGTTTGATATGTGATTTATGGACATCAAACCAAAATCTTTGCTATGTGGCTTTGGTGATGCACTACATAGATCCTGATTGGGTTGTGCAATGCGGTGTTTTGAACTTCATTGAGTTATATCCACTACACATAGGGAACATCATAGCTCAGATGGTGTTTGAATGTATAGCTGAATGGAAAATAGAAGACAAGATCATAATAATCACTCTTGATAATGCCGTCTCAAATGATGTTGTTGCTAGGACTTTGATGGCCAAGTTCATTGCTAGGAAAATATCAGGCTTCATTCCTAATTATTTTCATATTCGCTGTTGTGCTCACATAGTCAATTTGGTAGTGAATGATGGCCTTCAACCATTGCAGCCATTGATAGTCAAGCTTAGGGAAAATGCGGAGTACCTTAAGAAGTCTCCATCCTGCATGTACAAATTCCTTGACGTTTATAAATCCATGAATCTAAAAATTGAAGTAGTGTTGTATCTAGATGTGTCGACAAGGTGGAATTCAACATATAAAATATTTGATGCTTGCATTCCATATAGGGCTACTCTTACTAAATATGATGATATTGATATGAATTACAAGTGGGAACTTCCCATCAAGATTGAACATTATATAGCAAAATTTTGCCAATCTTGATGTCAGTTGCTGAGGTAACTAAGGTATTATCAGGATCTGTATACCTCACTGCAAATATTTTCTATCCTTATATAGTGAATGTTAAGATTGCATTGGTAGCTGCATGTAATACTAGGGATGGGCATATGAACAAGATAGGACAAGCAATGTTAGACAAGTGTGATAAATATTGAGATAAAAAGAACAATGTTATGATTATTGCTACTATTCTTGATTCTAGGTTTATGATGAGATTTGTTGGTTACTATTTTAAAACAATGTTTAGTGAGAGCAAGAACCTTAGTGAGGAAAATGAGGTCAGACATGAGTTGTATGAACTATATGGTATTTATGAGGCTAAACATTGCAACAGCAAGGCTGCCAGTAGCAAGGCCGAGTCATCTTCAATTTTGCAAACTAGGATCTCAGTAGCCACAATGCCAAGTGGGTTTCAATCCTTCCTGCAAGAGACAGCTACAGAGCTATCTAAGTCAGAATTGCTCGTCTATTTAGATGAAACAAACCATCTTTCAAAGGACTCAAAGTTTGTGTTATTGGATTGGTAGAAGTTGAATGGTGATAGGTTCCTGCTATGACAAAGATGGCAAGGAAATTCTTAACTATATCTGCTACCAGTGTCTCATTAGAGTCCACTTTCAGTACTGGAGGCAGAGTTCTTGATGATTACCGTAGTGCTTTGCATCCATCAATGGTTGAGGCATTAGTGTGTGCTTCTAGCTTTATACAAGGATCCAAAAATGACAATAAACCTCCAGTGATAGTGGTATGGGTGTCCTCTTTTAGTCTTTTATATAGTTTTGGTAAATATTGTGTCTAACTTAAATACCGTTTTCATTTTCAGGAAGATGACGATGAAGATGACATTAAATTGGTACTATTTCCTGACAGCGTGGTGGAAACTAACTAGTCTACCAAGAGAATGCAAGTCACGGGTATGTTTCATTAATTCACACTCTGCTATTGAATCCAGGTTTAGACTCAAGTCTTTAAGCTGAGCTTCCAACAAAGCCATCATCGCCATTGTTTTTTTTTTCAGGTCACACATTTCATTGATCCATAAAGTAACTAAAAAATAACATTTAGACATACTGTTATGAATGTTGTATGATTTTGAGCTTGCCTAATCTTTGAGATTGCTGGAACATAACCACTTGCCTGATCTTTGAGCTTGCTGGAACATAACCACTTGCCTGATCTTTGAGTTTGCTAGAACATTTTGCAAATCTATTTAGTTCGACTTGCTCAATAGATATGATAACATACAACTCTTTCATTATGTGAACCTCATCATCTTTGGGATGTGATGTGATGTAGCTTTTAGTGAATCTAGTCACTTCTTATTGTAATTGTACTGTGCATTCACACTCTCAACCTTTTTCAAGAGAAATATTGCTTTGTAATGCACACTCAAACCATGTAATGCACAAGGAAAGGTTGTTTTGTAGAGCAGAACCATATCAATATTTATTTTTGTTAGATTCCTTGGAAACCTTTCAAATAATCCTTTTCATAATATTTGTAAGGTAAATTAGTTGGTTGCCCTGAGAGAAAAGGAGAATAGGTTGTAATTAAAATGAATACAACAAGCGGTGCCAATGTTTGTAAGCAACTACTTCCCTTTATTCAGAAAACAGAGATATGTTAGAGAGAGAGAGAGAGAGAGAGAGAAGATTTTGGCTGGGTGTCCCAAAGATCTTCATAACCTTTTGCTTGCTAACTTGTTTATTCCTTCCTTGTATGGTACTCATAGTTTACAGTTTGCTCGCCTTTTTTTACATGTGCAAATAGTATTTCTTTACTATGTTATGGTATTTTAGTCTCTTTCTCATTCTCGTCGATGCCATTCTCATTGGTGCAAATTTAATCGTGGTATAGTTCTCATGCATCTATGCTCTGTTAACCCTATAGGATTTTGGTGGAAGACCTAGTTTTGGGCATCTTGGCAGGAGCGGTTTTTGGCGCTAGTCCAGCCTCTTCATCCATGGAATGGCCTTGTCTAATTATCACTAGTCCTATTGAATGGTGCTGTAGATTGAATGGATGATAGTTTCATTTTGGTGCGTGGCACTGGCACATAGTATTAGTGTTGGAGCATGGTTGCAAATAGTATGTCAGAGACATGTGCGGTGCACTGCTTATTGTTAACATGTCGATTCTATGTTATGCCATCATATCTATTTGGTTTGATGGAGACCAACTGTCTTCAACTTGCATTTAGATTTGGCCCATGAAAATTATGCAATTTTTTGAGAAACAATCTTAACTCTTGGTTAGCAATTTGCACTTTCTGGTAGTTGATGCCTTGCAATGATGTAATTCCTCTTCATGATTAAGACTTATTTTGGATAGTTAATGCCTTGCAATGATCCCTCTCCCTTTTCTATCCAGCAAAAACTTCTGCAATTAGGGATGCTGGAAGATTTGTTGTACTCTAGGGTTGTCTCAAGCTATGTGGAGTGAATATAAAATGATGTAATCTTTGTTGGTCCTATGTGGAGTACAGAAATGCCAAAGGCTTGAGCTTAGGGGTGGCCAGGTGGGCATTTAGTTTTTTCAGTTTGATCAGTTTGGTTTTTTTGGTTTTAAAATAATTAGATTATTGGAAACTGGCAACCAAATTTCTCGAACCAAAATAAAAAACCGAACCAAATTAACCAAATATTTCGGTTCGGTTAATTTGGTTTTTCAGTTAACCAAATATGAATAAACACTAGGTAGATTAAATTTAGTTCTTCTCATATCGCAGCACATAGTAGGGATAAATCTACATATTATTCATAAATCATTACAATATAAGCATAATAAAACATATGAATATACCAAATATATACATAAATATGTTAGAACATGAGAATTGTTTAGAGGCTTTAGGAAGAACATTATAAAAGTGGTATTGTATGTGGGCTATTCAGTTATTGGAAACCAAAAACTGAAGTGAACACCAAAAACTGAATTATACCAAAACAAAAATTGAACCGAAAACCGAAAATACTAAAATAATCGATTAATTCAGTTCGGTTCAATAATTCAATTTCAGTTTAAAAATGCCCACCCCTATTGAGCCGGAGATTTGGATTAGTCTTGTTGGTGCCATGAACTGACTCCACGTAGGCCATGTTGTCGCCTTGTTGGCCCTGTTTGATTAACAAACTTTCCATGCACAGGGACAGTACTCATCATAGCCTCACAGGTAGTATGCCATGGACATTGTCTAGCCTCACAACAAAATCTGCAAACGAGAACTATAAACATTTCAATTGTTTGAACACAGTATGGACCAACAGTGCGCATTGTAGAAATCAACCAACTACCATCATTGGATCCGTCCATAGCCTCACGATATATCCAATTATATAGTTTTGACCAGTTTTTGACATGTAATGATTCTTTACTAGAGTATGCATGCAATGTAAAAGTTTTTCTTTTAGCCTTCTTTGGAGTGTGTATACATACATACATATATACATATACATGTACATATATACATATATACATATATACATATACATATATATATATATATATATATACGTATATATATACATATATATATGTATGCATATACGTATACATATATATGTACATATATACGTATACATATACATATACATATATACCCATATATATATGTATATGTGTATGTACATATATATATGTACATATATATACATATATATATATGTATATACTACGTATATATATGTATATGTATATACGTATATATATATATATACGTATATATATACGTATATACATATGTGTGTGTATGTGTGTATATATATGTATATATATACACATACACACACATATATATACATATATATACACACACACAAATATATATATATATATGGGCAAACACAATGAACAAGTCATGCATAGTGATCAACAGTCATGAAATTATTGGAGTCAACATATAAATGTCACGATCTAGAACGACAAAGAAGGGGCTAAGGCTAATACTATGTGTTTGGTGCATCAACAGCACCTTATGGTTAGCCCTAAACTTTTCTAGAATGGTGACCCAAAACCATGACACTATGTTGTCATGGGTGCAACAATTTCCCATCAATCTCTTGATAAACAAGTTAATTAGAAGCTGCTCTGCTTCGTTTTCTCTCTTCAGTTATCGACTAGGCTGATCTCTTTCCTTTTCTCTCTTCCGTTATTGAGTAGTGAACTGTTGTATGTGAATCCCCAACATGACATTTTAACGTCAGGGAAAGAAAGTGACCGTATGACTCCATAGTGACACTTAGCCCATGTTGCCAACACAGCAATCAAAGTGCTAGTTTAAGGAGTTTGTGTTAAGTCAAAGTTGCATTTCCTAAATATTCAATGATGTCTGGACATGAGTGATACTATCATTGTTTACATGGCGGTACTACCGATGTTTTACATGACAGTAGCACTGCGGTCCGGTACTACTAGTGTTTACATGGTGGTCGTTATTTTTCTAGAGAAGGTGCTTTAGTTGAAGGTCGAGAAAGGTAGTACCACAATTGAAAGTATGGTAGCACCTGGTTTTGGTTGACTAGCAGTTATTTTCCAGAGAATGTGCTTTATTTGAAGGTTGAGAAAGGTAGCACGCTATTGAAAGTGTGTTAGCACCGAGTTCCAGTAGTTTCAAATTTTAGTTGGTGGTAGCACCAACCACGGACAAGATTGTTGAATTGAGTTGTGAATTGGTTCAATGTGTTGAGGATAGGTCCATATGTGTTGCATGATGTGTTTATGACTAATTTGGGTCAAGTTGGAATGAACTTGTGATCGAAAATAGTTTGCTTGATATATTATTGTGCGAGTGTTTATGGAGTCAAGTATGGTCAACGGTGAGGTGGACCTGGACTTGGGTTGGGAGAATCAAGGTCTATGTGGTCATAGAGACTAGGTGAAATAGTTGGACTCAACTAAGGTACAAGATGGACAAGGACCATGGAAGCTGTAGGTAGTCAAGGTCAAGCTAGACATGTGGCATGCAAAGTGACTTCGACCCTTTTGCATGTGAGGTAAGTTCGTTGGATCTAGATGGATGAGAGGCTTGGCAGGAAGTCGTTGGGGCCATATATAAGGAGATGAAGCATGAACGATGTTTTGAGGCGAAGGAATAGGAAAATGTCGGTTGATGGGTAATGTATTCATTTGCCCAAAATCGAAAAAGTGAGTGGTTTGCAAAACCGCGATGGAGGCCTAAGAGAATTAGGTCAAGAAGACTTCGTAGAGGACAAGACATGACGGATTTGGGCTATTGGAGCTAAGGTTGAAGACAACGCTATGAAAAGCTTGCATGAATGAAAACACGGCTGTGTAATACGGTTAACGGGTACCTATGGATGTGTTCTGGATTGTATCCACTTTATAACTAGGCTAGGGTTTATTATGAGTCTCCATTATATAAGTGGGTATTAGAGAAACAAAGAGAGTGATTATTGTACTCGAGCCTTCAAGAGAGAAACTAAAGTTTTATTCAGAGAGCTAGGTGCTACCTTTGGGGTCTTGTCCTCCTGGTGAGGTGTCATGGACATGGGCCTTGGAAGCTGGGCGATTGGGCCGGGCAGCAAATGGGCTCACACGCGGCCAGTCGGTTGAAAGGAAAAGGGCAGTACAAAGGCAAGGAGCAGCAGCCAATGGAGGGCATCGAAGAACAGATGGTTTGTTCCTCCTCCCGACTGCTCTCTCTCTATCTCTCTGCTAACTCCATTCCCCAATTTCCTACCTCCAATTCGATGCTATTCCCAGTCTAAACTCCAACTTCTCCTCTAGTGTACCTAGTTTATCCAAAGCTCCAGTGGTATTTGGTGCGGAGAGAACCAATACCGTGACATTTGGTATCAGAGCCACGCACCTGGGGTTCCGCCGCCGCCGATCTTCATCGCGCAATCCGTCGTCTTCCGCGCCGTCGCGACCTTCAGTTATTTCGGCTTCCACGCATTCGATCTCCTCGGCTTCCACACGGCCACCGGCGTGCTGCCCTCCTTCGGCTTCATCGAGGCGCAGCCGCGCCTCCCGCCGGATCGGCGCAGTCCATCGCGCTTGGCCGCTAGATCCTTGCCTCGCGCGTCGGCCTCCCTCGTTTCGACCGGCCACGCCTCGGCGTCTGAAGCGGCGGCTGGCGAGGTCGTTCGTCGCGCTCGATCGCCTCTGCGACCAATCGCCTCGGCTTCCTCACGATCGACAACTTGCGCTCGGATCTTCGCCGCGTGTTGCCCCGCCGTGAACTCCCTCCGTCCGAGCACTCGCAGTCGACTTGAATTCTATCCAAGGAAGCCCAAGACTAGAAGTGAACTCATGTGAGAAAAATCCAAGAAGACTAACAAGAGAGCAGATCAGTTGTTTCAGTCGAACTTGAATCCGATCCAGAGGGGGATTTCATTTTTGGTTCCGCTCGGAGACGCATGGCTCGCCACATGTTTGATGAAATGGCAACTCAGGAGATGCAGTGTGTGGCATCTGCTGGATCCCTCCTTCGCATTACCATTCACCATCTACTCTACCCTGGGCAAGTGACTAAGGAGGCGCTTCGTCAAGTCTTTGGTCGATGGGGACCGGTGAAGGAAGTGCTTGTACAGGAAGGTATGGATGGCATTGTGGCTCTCGTCGGGTTTCCAACTTGGCATGAGGCAGCGCGAGCTCGCGAAGTCTGCCATGGTCGATGCATTTGGGACGACTGTTGTTGGATGAACATTCAGCACGAACAGCAGTTGCCCATCGAAGTAGTGGAAAACACCATATTATCTGCTGGAGCTCTAATGAGTAGTGGGAGCATGACACATCAAGAGCTCAAAGACTCAAAGGCGAGAATAGCAGCAAATAAAGATACAACCTGTTCATGTGTCTAGTGATGCAAACCTGCATACACAGCTCTCTGATCATCAAATGAAACTACAACTATTAAAGGCTCTACAGCCATAGCAACCTCTGATCTTGGAGCAGCAGAAAATGCTTTCGGAGTTGCAGCAGCAAATGTTAAATTCTCAATCAACTCCTCAGCAATGTGCACAAGGAACTACCCAAGCGGTTGGTATGCATGACAGTAACACTATCCAGTCCCCAACACAACAAAAGGTTCAACCTCACCAACCAGCTCCAGATTTGCCTGGGAATGCCATTTCCATTGCAAAATCAGACATAAATGATGAACATCATGCTTTTGCTTCAGTAGGGACAACGGCAGAGCCATGGGGTGAAGTCCAAATCATCGAAGAAGATGGACCTCTAAGAACTCCAAGAGATGCATTTGGACAATTAGCTGCAAGTAATATTTTCAAGCAATGTGAGTCATCAGTGCCCAGTTTGGGTGAGTCTTCTGTCAAACAGTATGATCATGTGGCTTCTGAACTAGATTGGGATTCGGTATCATCCACTAGTACCTCAAGTGATCATTCAGTAGCAAATACAAGAAGATACTATTCCTCAAATGAAGATGAAGATATCATGCATGAATTGTCTTGGCAGAAGCATGATTCTGTGAAAAAGTTTGGTGCATTATGTCATCCAGTCAAGAATATGAACATGGGAGATGAGGATGATCTTTGCTTTGCACCCCCTAAATCCTCGTCAACGGTAAGAAAGACAATGCGTGTCCCTGAGACATCAGATAGTATACAATGTTGGCATTCAGAAGAGCCTGGTAAGTCTCATGAAAGAGTTGAAAGGCTGATAGAAGAAAAGATTGATTCAGACATCAAATGTGGACTACAGGATGTGTTACATGCAGCAAGGTTTAGAAACTTGGTGAGGAAACTGGCTGTTCAGGAGGAAGCACAAAAGCTAATAGAAGAAAAGGATGACTTGGACGTTAGAACTAAACTACATTGTGAAATACATGATACCATATTCAAAGATTTGGTAAGCAAACTGGCAATTGAATCCGCTGAACAACAGAGATAGTCTTGTCCCCGAGTTCGGTTTCACTTCTCGAGCGGTGGGTGAAAATCTTGCAACAAGGGGGTCGGTTTCTATTCAATGCATCCAGGATGGGCTGATACGCCTGGAGTTGCCAAGAGTTTGCCCAGATTTTCAGAGAAATTGTCAGGCAACCTGAGATCAAATGAGGAAGGTGCAGATACAGTGGTCTGTTTGGCTTTGCAACCGAAGGAGAAGTTAGTCCTAGGGGCTTTCTACTTTGACCGAGCTGAAGCTGATTGGGACATCATCTACATCGCTGACCAATTTCTTGATCAAGTGGGGAGCAGAAGTTTGTACTTGCAGTTGCCATGGGACCCTGGTGGTGACAATATGTATAGTCTACGGTTTGCTATCATCGGCTTGGGGACAAGCCGAGATTCAAGGAGGGAGGAATGTCATGGACATGGGCCTTGGAAGCTGGGCGATTGGGCCGGGCAGCAAATGGGCTCACACGCGACCAGTCGGTTGAAAGGAAAAGGGCAGTACAAAGGTAAGGAGCAGCAGCCAATGGAGGGCATTGAAGAACAGATGGTTTGTTCCTCCTCCCGACTGCTCTCTCTCTATCTCTTTGCTAACTCCATTCCCCAATTTCCTACCTCCAATTCGATGTTATTCCCAGTCTAAACTCCAACTTCTCCTCTAGTGTACCCAGTTTATCCAAAGCTCCAGTGGTATCTGGTGCGGAGAGAACCAAGACCGTGACATGAGGTGACTATAATCATTCAAGTGGTAATAGAAAATCAAACTTATTCCCCTATGTCTTATTTGCCATCAAGTTTGGATGTGTGGTTTGAAAGTTGTGCATTTTTTTGTGTTGCTCGAGGTGTTATTTTCAGTTCTGCTCAGAGAAGACTGTGGCGCCGCTATTATAACTGTGGCAATATCGATTCTACGGATCCTACCACACTTTCGTTAGCGGTAGTATTGATTTTGGAGTCAAGGCTTATTTTGCTGGTTCTAATTTATGTGTCCACTGCTAGCAAGCTTAATCTTGATTTTCTTAGCATTTATAACTACCAAAGTAAAAAAGATTACAGAATAGCTAGAGAAAAAAATTATCAAAGTTATTCACCCTCCTCGATCGGTTACGAGACCAACCAGTGACACCTTTTCTTATACGGGTATGTAAGTATGTGTTTATGCTTAACCTTTACGATCGTATCAGTTAAGATAACTTTGTCGAATTTCTTTCTGATTGGCTGATTGGACTGCCGGCTATATACGTACGCTTGGCCACTAAATACCACTTGCCGTTAGATGACTCATGATCACCAATCATGGCGCTTGTTCGAGACTGCACGCAAGTTCACACAACTTAGGCTAACGACGAAATGAACAAAAGCGAGTCATGGGCTCTGGAGAGAGCACCCAACATGGCACAAGACATGTTGCCCCCAGCTCGGTCAAGGCGAAGACCGCCAAACCAGAATCTCTCTCTCTCTCTCTCTCTCTCTCTCTCTCTCTCTCTGAATCAGGGGAGAGATATCTGGATGTTAGACCACGTTGCTAGAGCTCTCTGCAAATCATCTCCCCTGGTTGGCTTGGATCGCATTGGAATTGGATGGCACCTGGCCATCTGATCCCCGGGCCATAATTTCCGTCGTATTAACGCAAGCATGCACATGATTGTTTAGCCGCTAATCTCAACGAGCCAATTAACGAGCTGATTCACAGGTGCACAGCACAACATCGTACGCAACGGCGCGGCGCGAGATATTTCCGTCGGTGCAGTGGCCGCATGGGGTGGTGCGTGCCTGCGTGGTAGAGTGGACCACGGAGAACGCGCCCTTCGACCGAAGGCAGGATGCCGGCCACGGCGTCATGCAACGTACGCGCGCACCGTCGCGCCGACCACATATGCCGTCGCGCGTACGTACCGCGCTGACCGAGCCTAATCGAGCGCCCGCGCGCGAAGCCGCGAACGCGCCATTCGCTTGAGGCGTGACAACGAACGGCCGGCCCGTCACAAGCGTAAGGACTAGTACATTTTTTTTATGAGGCCGTAGCCATACCCTGGCTATTTTCCGAGTAATATACATCTATGCACGGGCGAAAAGATTGGCTCTGATAGACTGAGCACTGACCAGTGACTTAAGTGTGAGTTTAATTTGTCTGCCTTCCAGCTAGCTACCCTGATTTGTCTGCTTAAATTGGCCCCATGTTAGTTACTGTTGCTTTTATGATGGGAAATGTCTGCGCGGAAAAAGTTGTCCACGGATGGTTACTCCAACTGCACATTTCAACCTGCAAGGTCCCTCCCCAGAAATCAATGCATTATTTAGCTGCTCCTGATCGAGAAATTTTCACTCAACTGTCGTGGAAAAAGGAGTACTTGGACGCATACATGACTCGGTCCGTACTGATGGAGTCGAGCGATTAGCATTGGGATAGGAACCAATCAGGTGGTTACTGGTTGGGTTGGGTTTGGCCGGTAACGAGCCTGCCACGAGGACCGCACGTGGGTGGGTTGCGCGCCGATTGCCAGCTGGTCGCCTCGCTGCAACTTATAAGACAGCGTTTCTTCTTAAAAAAAAAAAACTAAAGACATAAACTCTGTCATTCATTTTATGAGAAAAAAAAGTAGAACAATAGTTTTCGAAAAGACAATTACAACTATACCGACGACCATCCCCATCAGAAAAGACACCAATAACAGAGAATAAGTCCAAAACTTGGGAACTCCTCCAATACACCAATTACACCAAGAGGGCCAACACCTCTTGAATGCCCTCACTCGCCGCCATAATCCACAAGACATATGCAGTCGAGCTGAGCAACAACATTACCGTGAGCAGGAGACACCCCTGATGTCCACGACACAACGCACCAACTCGTAAAGTGCATTTAGCTCGTTGGCACGAGCTTTCCAACACCGTAGCCCTCCACCGTCGGCACCGCGGCTCTCCACCACACCCCTCCATCGACTGCCACCACGAACCTCCATCGCTAGCACCGCGGCCCTCCACTAGCCACCACCACGTCTCTCCATTGTGGCTCTCTACCACGCCCCTCCACTGGCCACCATGCAGAGATGACGCGACCCTCCACTGCATCAGATAAAAGCACCATGGTCATCATGTAGGAGACGAATCAGCCCTCCATTGCGAGGTAGAGCATCGCTTGCACCCCCTGCCGCCACTACTACCCTCCAACAACCAAAGCACCATGCGTGTCCTCGCCAAGACACGCCACCAAGAGATCGGCCAACATGCCGCCTCAATCGCTGCTTTGCGCCAGCAGTCATCGACGACCACGACCTCCCCGCACCTACTTGGACCACCGAGCCCGCACAACCCGCGGCATGCGCCTCACGTGCAGCCGCAAGAAGCACCATCGAGATGATCGGAAATGGCAAGGAGGAGAGCAGATCCGGTCAAATCCGATGAAAGGAAGCGTAGCTCGGTCAAATCTAGCCTAGATCTAAGTAGGGAGATGCAATGCCACCCCAACATCAGTCCTTGTGGATATTCATCACCAGCTGCGCCACCCCCACCACTTGTTGCCACCTACCCAAGCCCAGTAACAAATATGACAGCCACTTCCTTGGATGCCAGCGCTTAGGTCTAGGAGTTGGGAGTGAAGAGATTGAGAGGAGAGGAGAGGAGAGGAGAAGTTGTGGAAGGCCTCGCTGCCACCGCCAGCAGCTGCTGCGAGGGAGCAGATGTGGCGAGGGATGGTCTTAGCTAAAGGCTAGACATCGCCTTAGGAATCACCTTGGGGCGCCTTTGGAGTCCTGAATTTGATACCTCCCTCACTCAGAGACTTACAAGACGAGATGAAATCTCACCACTCTCCTCTTTCACATCTCAAGACAATGTCTCTCCTTGAACAATTTGATACATGCGGTTGAGATGATATCAGGTAGACTATAACTAAACACATATGCATGTGTGTGCACATGCGTATTTTCACGTGAAAAATTGCATGACTTATAATTTGTGATGAGTGACTGCGCCTAATTGTCGTGTGTGTGTGTATATAAGGATCTAGAGATGTAAAAGCTAGAAGACACCGAATTTCTCATCTACTCTTGCCTGTATTATGGTATTGAATAGTTGAATCATGATGGCCTTCCTCCTCGACGTGCATCGGGAATAAGGGTGAGCGGTATCTTCGAGCTATTGTTGCAGAGGTTACCTACATGGGATAGTAATACGGTTTCTAGACATCGCATACATGTGTCCGCTCGACTTATTCCTTGACATCGACTATATAAGGAACTGGAGATGTCTAGACCAAAAGATACCAAATTTATTCTCTTTTTTCCCATCCTCTCTGGATACCTATACTGTAGTGTTGAGCAGCTGAACTTCCTCCTCAACATGCACCAGAAAAGAGGCTAAGTGGTATCTCCAAACCGTTCCAGCAGAGATCGCCTGCATGAGATGACAATAAGGTTTCTGGTCAGCGCATCCACATGAACGCTCAACATTGACTACTTCCATGACTACATTTTAAGTCCAACTTTAAGTCGGTGACACCCTGTATTTATTTATTTATTTATTTGATAAAGGATTAAAATCTGGTCTCTGCAATCGCACACAACCGAGTTTTACAAAGTTCACAGTCATATATCTGTAATGAAAAAGAAACAAAGAGAGCCAAAAATTAAAAGCAAATTTTATAATTGTTTCTCCATCCACTGTTGGTAAAAATGCCCAACGTCACAACCTCCAATGCCTTACTTACCAGTCGAATGGTTTCTCTTTTGTCATCATACTGCAATAATGCCCAAAACCGTATCCAGTATGTTCCCTTGAAAATAACATGCATGAAAGAAGAATATTGTTTTTTCTCAAATATTAGATCATTTCGTGTGCACTAAATAGCCCATAATAGGGCAGCACCCCCTACAAGAATCATTTTTTTCACACTTCTCAATGCCTGTTAACTAACTACCAAGCATATGAGATATAGATCTTGGCGGTGATAAACCAGTAGCAATATGTACAATTCGCTAAAGAACTTTTGAGTGTTGGCAATTAAAAAATAAATATCGTATTGTTTCATTACAATTACAGAAACAACATTGTTGATTCCCCTTCTAATTTTTTCTAGCTAGATTGTCCTTTGTTAAAATTACTCCTCGTCATAAATATCAGAGGAAAATTTTAATTTTCAAACGAAGTTTCAACTTCCAAATGAATTTGCTAGTGAAAGGAGTACCCGTGTTCATCAAATAAACATATATAGATCGAACAGAGAATTGTCCATGTCTATGTAGACCCCAGTGAAAAATGTCCCTGCCATCAGTAAGCTGACAATTAGCTAATTTTGCTACTAGATTGTACTATGCTACCAATTTATCACCTAATAATAATCTTCGAAAAGTAATATTTGGTGGCATCTGAGTCATTACTTTTACCACAGTATTATGTGGGCAATGAATAATGTTATACAGACATGAAAATTGTACCTTAAGGAGTGTAGAATCCACCCAAATATCCTCCCAAAACCTAGTTTGTGAACCATGTCTTAACCGAAAGGATCCACATGCCAGAAAATCATCCTTGACCTTTAAGAGTCCTTTCCAAAAATTTGAGTCTCCAGGTTTAATATACACTTGGGACAAACAGTTGGAACTTAAATATTTATTTCTTAGTAAGGTCTGCTAGATTCCATCTTTATTCAACATTTTAAATAGCTATTTGCTCAAGAAACACTTATTCTGAATCTGAAGGTCTATAATACCTAGTCCACCTTGATCTTTGGGACGACACAATATATCTCACTTAGCAAGACGATATTTTCTCTTTTCATTAGTACCTTGCCAAAAAAAACTGAGATCGATAGAAATCCAACCTTTGAAGAACACCCTTGGGAATTTTAAAGATGGACATCATGCATAAACATATGAAGACTATTTAGCACAGAATTTAGAAGCACAAGTCGACCCCCATAACAGAGACCCTGTATTTATTTAATTCTTGACCATATTGTACTTGCGTGTTGATTTATGCATCGCTAGTCTTTTATAATATTTATGGTATAATAAAATTTAGAATAAAAATGTTACCTGTATTTCCATTATTTCGGTGGAAAATGGCAGGGATCCACGAAGGATTCACGAGCGCTCCATAGGCACAGCCCCGGCCGTGCGCGCACGGCCGGTCGGTCTCGGTTGATTTCTAGTATCACTGATCTTCCCGGCCGGCCTGTACATTGTCACAAATCACCTCACAGTAGTCGGTCGAGTTTTACCACCGCCACTCCCACTCGATCCCGTCGGTTGTTGGAGCGACGCGAGCACGGCAGGGCCGGGCATTGATTCCTTCCATAAAGATCGAAGGACAAGAGATGGCTGGCTCCCGCATCGCACTGTCTACCTAGCTTCCCCGGTCGACTGGTAGGCGGTTGTTCCCTCTCCTCAGGATCAATAAAGAAGGGGGGGGGTGGGGGGATCAGTTGATTCTTCCTCCCGGGAAACTGAAGCTTATGCCAAGGAGAGGGGACAAGGGGACAACGCCCAATTACATTGTCGAAAACCTTTCCTTCTCCCCCTTACGAGTTGGATTATGGTTAACATTAACCAGCAGGTATTCCAGCTGGCGTGGCATCTAGCACAAATCTAGCGCAGTATCAGTACGTGAGACTACTCACTTGACTTCATGCTAGGTCGTTCTAACGCAGAAAGACGCGTGACCATTTTGCCACGTTCGTTCGTACAATCGAAGCATGGATACCAGTAGCACACTATAGGTGATGGCTGGCCCGATGGGGAAGGCATGTGGACATCGCCATCTCGCGAAAAGGGTAAACAGACGGGGAGGAGACAGCACTGCCC
The DNA here is from genome assembly GCA_036346375.1 of Guadua angustifolia. NCBI lineage: Eukaryota > Viridiplantae > Streptophyta > Magnoliopsida > Poales > Poaceae > Guadua > Guadua angustifolia. Next base: position 4,889,222 of record CM070507.1, on the reverse strand, counting down.
AGGGAGGTTGGCGTCCCGGCCATGGGAAACCAGCTGCATGGCTCGTCCCGTCGCTTGCCCGCCACTGTGGCTCTAAAAACGTACCCCCCAAGTAGCTAAAATACATGCTCACTTTTTTGCGGCGAGGTGCCTTTCGCGCCCTCCTTCGTAGCATCCTTTTTTCTGCGTTAGCCGTCTCTGCTCCTGCGCACGTCGGCCATGGGAGTGAGCGTGGAAGACATGAGATATCGTGCTTTTCGTAGTAGAGGAGGATGCTAAATTTATAGATTCTTTTGAAAAGAGATTATTTTTATAAAGAAAAATTAAAAGAAAGCTAGAAAAATGATCACTCTGAGATACATGTGTCCATGCGTGCTCGGTCTGATCGAGTCCAGAGGCTCGATGTATCGATCGAGATGACCGAAAGCTCCGGCGATCGAAACGAGTGTACAGAAGCTAGCTCCAGCTGCATGTATGACAAATTTATTAACTCTGCTCATCGGTGCGGCACATGCGGGAGCCTAGCTGGATGGAGCAAACCAACAACACTGTTAGCGAAAGCGTAGTCGTAAATTAAATTAGTAATTAGCAGGTGTTGCATCACCTATTGCACGTGCGGGAGCTCTGTTCACCATTGAATCTACCTCGATCGAATACCGATTTCTGCAATTTGAGCCCTCCAAAAAAGAAATGTCTCTGCATTTTGTGCGGTACAGGCAGTCAGATATTCAGATTCTGATGTTGGCTTATCAGCCGATACGATCGATATATACTTGAGGATACTGTTCATCCATCCGTGTGGTCGCCATACTGCGTAGTGCGTACTAGGCGGGTTATACAGACCTATTACTAGGGAACATATGCATGCAAAAACATTCAATAAGTACCATATCTGTTGTAGTGTTGTAAAACATGAGGATGAAATAAAGTGTTACGTAATATAAAATAACTAATGAATTACTTAAAATATGAACAATGCAGAAGTGAGAGAATTCTTTCTTTTTTTCTTCTATTCTTTTAAGTATACAACCCTCTATTTATAGGTAACATGAGAGGTTGAACTAAATAAAAAGTTACAAGAATTGATGTTACGTACGCTTCATGGTAAAATAGTAATAGCATGAGAGTTTCTCCTTCAATAGATGCATATGAGTTTCTCTTAAGGGGGTTATGAACATCTATTTAAATATCACTATCTAGTAATCCATATAAGTATGTTGTAACAACATCTATCAGACACAAGTCAAGGTATTCCTTCATTGCCAAACAGATAAGATATCTAAAAGTTGTTGCATCCATCACAGGAGAGTATGTTTCTTCATAATTTATGCTGGGTCTTTGGGAAAAACTTTGGGTAACTAATCGTGCCTTGTATCTCATAATTTCTCCTTTCTCATTTCTTTTTCACACAAGGACCCATTTACAACCAATAGATTTTACACTATTGGGTGTACGAGTTACAGGCCCGAAAACTTCTCTATTTGTTAGAGAATTTAATTATGTCTGAATAGCATCTTTCCATTTTAACCAATCGTTTCTCTGTTTGCATTCCTCGATTGATCTAGGTTCTTGATCCTCATTACCGTGTATAATTTCTAGCGCTACATTATATGCAAATGCATCGTTGACGTCAATATCACGATTCAAAAGTTTTTCTGACATGACATAGTTTAGTGAGATCTCAGTTTGTGTTAAATCAGGTACATGTGTTTCTTTCGAAATAGTATTATTAGTCATGTCATTCATCTCTTCAGAAGATTTTCCTTGGGCTATTATTTCCTCAACTTGACTATCTTGATATTTAGCTCCTTTTATTCTTTGAGAATTTTTATCTTTCGAACTCAATAGTCTACCATGTTTTATGGTAGATTTTGTATCATTTGCAATAGCTGGTTGTCCTTCTGGGACATCAATTTTTTCAGAAGCATTAGCAACTGGAATATGTGACTTTGTCACTCGTTTCAAATTTGTAAAGCATCAGGCAAATTATTCACTAAACTTTGTAGATGAATTATCCTTTGAACTTCATGTTCACATTATTTTGTACGAAGATCAAAATGAGATAATGATAATTCATTCCAAACAATTTCCTTATTTAGCTGTTTCATTTCTCTCTCTAATGTTGGGAAATTTGATTTATCAAAATGATAGTCAACAAATCTAACTGTAAATACATCTCCCGTTAATAGCTCAAGATATTTTATTATAGAAGGGGATTCATAGCCAACATATATTCCTAACTTTCTTTGTGGTCCCATCTTCGTGCGTTTTTCGGAGTAATTGGAACATAGACTGCACAACTAAAAGTTCTTAGATGGGATATGTTTAACTCTTTTCCAAATATTAACCGTAATGGAGAAGAAGTATGATAACTTGTTAGTCTGATGCGAATTAATGATGCCGCATGCAAAATAACATGGCCCCAAGCCGACGTTGGGAGTTTTGATTTTATAAGTAACGGTCTCGCAATTAATTGGAGCCGTTTTATAAGTGATTCTATAAGACTATTTTGTGTATGAACATGTGCCACAGGATGTTCAACATTTATTCCAATTGATATGCAATAATTGTTAAAACTTTTTGAGGTAAATTCATCAGCATTATCCAAACGCATCGATTTAATAGGATAATCTGAAAACTGTGCTCGTAATTTTGTTAATTGGGCTAACAATCTCGCAAACACGAGGTTGCGAGTTAATAATTGTCGACGATTCGGGAACCGGTCCCCCGACGAGCTTACTTGTTGAATGAGTGATCAACCAGGACCCCTTTTCCGTGAAGGGTATAGCGTCCGAGGGCCTACCGAGCTAAGGAGGGATGGTCGGATGGTTGCTAATGAAACCACAGACAAGAGTCTTTTTATTCTGGTTCGGGCCTCTCACGGAGGAGATAACAGCTCTACGTCCAGTGGTTTCACTAATATCCAAGAGTGGATTACAGGGCACTTGCTTGAGGGTGCTGAGCCTCTCCCCCAGCTCACCACTTCTTACAGGCGTGTTCGGGTGCTTTCTTTCTTCTTTATAGTGTCTCCTATTGAGGGTCGCTAGGTAGCTGGATCTCCCGATCTCCGATCCCTGATCCCCCCCCTCTCTTTTTGAACACTACATACAACGGGGTATTTATAGACAATTACAGCTTTACATCATTTATTACAGAATGACATGTTACTACTGTGCCCGGACGTGGGTGTAACTATTTCTTTGCTTTTTGCCATACCGCGACGTGGGTGCAGTGGACTTAGGACGTGGCCGTACGGTCCTTCATGCAGCCGAGTGATTAATGCCACGTCGTCTTCGTGGGCCGTGCCCGACCTGCCGATCATGTTTGAGGTCTTCCTTCGGCTTTGGTCGTCCGTTATTTCTCCCGAGCAGGGATGCGGGGACGAGCTTGATCGTGGTCGGGGCAGGCATGGTCGGCCGATTGGCCGCTGAGGTGCGACGGTCTTTATGGGAGTTACTCAATCCCCGACAATAATAGAGAGACATGTGACTATCTAGTCGATACGTCAATCAAAACCATATAATATCTAAATGAACCACTTGCTGGATGAATAGGTCCACATATATCTCCTTGTATGTGCTCTAGAAAATCAAGGGATTTGGCCTCAATTTTAGCTGGTGATGGTCTTACAATAAATTTTCCTTGAGAGCATACCACACATGAGAAATCATTGGACTGAAGAATCTTCTGGTTCTTCAACGTATGTCCACATGAAGTATTTATAATTTTTTGCATCATTGTTGATCCGAGATGGCCCAACCGGTCATGCCAAACAATAAATTCGTTGTAGTTGGTAAACTTCTGGTCTACCACCATATATGATTCAGTTTTATCAATCTTTGCATAGTACAAACTAGATAATAATGATAGTAATTTTTTCAATACATTTTTCCTACCCAATGACATATTTGTAATGTTAAGATATTCTCTATTTCCTTTATTAATTGTGTCAATGTGATATCTATTTTGGCAGATATTTTTAAAATGCAATAGGTTTCTTTGAGACTTTCGGGAATACAATACTTCTTTCACACTTATTTTTGTCCTACCGGGTAATAATATTATGGCTCTTCCAGAGCCCTCTATCAAATTTGCATTCCTAGATACGGTATTGATATTTCTATTATGCATCGTTAAGTCATAAAAATACCTTTTATTCTTGAGAATAATATGTGTTGTTGCACTGTCTACAATACATATATCTCCACCATTTACCAGCATTTTTTCCATTCACTTCAAAAGAGAATTTTAATAAGATAAATGAGCATTATAACATAAAATTCATTAACGCGTGAAACATTACAACCACAATTCAATACATAATATATTATATTTATTCTTGAACAAAAACATGACATGTTTGCATTATTAAAGATGTAACATATAAAATTTATTTTTGTGCAAATAACTACTTAAGAAAATTATTCTTATATAAGAAAATCGGAGACATCTAGATGAGTTGTATCGTGTTGGCCACTGTCTATTTCTTGAGTTTTGCCAAAATATTCATTATCTCCATTACTATTGGCAAAATTGGTATCTATCCTTTTCTCTTTCCTTTCAAGCGATTATTGATAGAGATCCACAAAGTTCTTTGGCGTACGACAGTTACACGATCAATGATTTTTGCTTCCACAGTGATAACATATATTTTCAAGTTTATATTTTTCATTTTTCCCCGTTTCTCCCTTTTCTTGTCTCTTTTGGAGACCATTTGTGTTTTTGAAGAAAACATTATAATTTCCTCTACCACGACCTCGTTCATATCCATGACCACGACCACATCCTCTGTCGTGTCCTCTATTATTATTATGTCTTGTTGCATTTGCTTCACTGAATGGACTTGAACTAGTTGGCCGAGTCTCATGGTTTTTCATCTAAAACTCATTATTTTGTTCAGCCACAAGCAAACAAGAAATAAGTTTAGAATATTTCTTAAACCCTTTTTTCCCGGTATTGCTGTTGTAGGACCAAATTTGAAGGATGGAATGTGGATATGTTTTCTCCAATATTTCCTCATCTGTAACCTTTTCCCCACACAATAAAAGCTGTGAAATAATTTTGATATGGTTGGATTATACTCACAAACAGTTTTATAATCTTGCAACCTCAGGTGCAATCAATCATAACGAGCTTTGGGAATAATTACAGTTTTCTGTTGGTCATACCTTTCCTTTAATTTGTTCCAAAGAACAAGTGGATCTTTCACCGTGAGGTATTCAGCTTTTAACCCTTCATGGAGGAGATAGTGAATGAAGATCATGGCTTTAGCCTTTTCTTGGTTAGACGCCTTATTTCCCTTCTTGATTGTTTCGCTGAGGCCATTTGCATTTAAATGGATTTTGGCATCAAGCACCCAAGAAAAGTATTTTTTGCTTGTAATATCCAAAGCCATGAATTCAAATTTTGCAAGATTCGACATAGTAAATTGCAATACATAGAAATGCAAACTATGAATTATAGTGTGCAAATTAAACAATATAGAATAGGAATTGAAAGAATACTTTACCTCAGAAAACGATGATCAAAGTATTTTAAAAATTTAGTACGTGAAATTTACGATAGCCTTTTAGAGGCGATCATACTGATAACGTGATACAAAATAACTAATAAATTACTCAAAGTATGAACAATATAGAAGTAAGAAAGAATTCTTTCTTTCTTCTATTATTACATGCATATAACCCTCTATTTATATGTAACATGAGATGTTGAACTAAATAAAGAGTTACAAGAATTAATATTACGTAGGTTTTATGGTAGAATGGTAATAACATGGGAGTTTCTCCTTCAATGGATGCATACGAGTTTTTTTCCAAGGAGGTTATGGATATTCATTTAAAAGAATATTTTATAATATTAAGGCATTTTTTTAGGAAAAATCAATATAATATTTTAAACTTTGCTTGAAGGCGCATCAAGCACCTCAAAATATGACAATACATAACGGCAAGAACAATCATCCGTTCAGTCACGCGATAAGGAGTACCACCCACGAGCGTGGTTCGCCCGCAGGACTCGCCGATGTGTATATTATTACTAGAGAATCATACTAACTAGCAATAATAGCACGCTACGCTACGCCGTTCTGTAGAGTCGATAGGACCCGTCGGCAAATCCATGGGGGTCGTATTTTCGATTTTCATATCTGTTTTAAAAAATAGGTCGTTAGCTATAAACCTTCAAGTACTCTACGTTTTTTTAGAAAACCGCGGTTACACCCCGTCGTCTGATAAAATTTGCCGAATTTTTTATTTCCATTTTTTTTACGCATTTTGGGATATTTGATTGTTTTTTGTTTTTTGTGTTTGTTAAAAAAAATGGATCGTTAGGACCCGCTGACGAATCTATGGGTCGCTATAAATCTCTAGACGAATCTACGTTTTTTTAAAAAAAACCGCGGTTATGACCCGCTGGCAAATCCATAAGTTGTTATAAACCTTTGACGAATTCGTGTTTTATTTAGAAAATTGCGGTTGAATCTGTATTTTTTTTTTGTTTTTTTATGTTTGCTAAAAAAAATGGGTCGTTAGGATTCGCCGGTGAATCTACGGGTCACTATAAATCTTTGGACGAATCTACTTTTTTTAAAAAAAAACCCACGGTTTTGACCCGTTGGCAAATATACAAGTTGTTATAAACCTTCGACGAATTCTTGTTTTTTTTTGTCGATGCGTGTTTTATTTAGAAAATTGCGGCTGAATCTGTGTTTTTTTTTGCTTTTTTAAAAGAAAAGTACGGCCGTTTTTTTTATGTATTTCCTTTTTTAAAAGGTTGCTCGGACCCGTGGGCGAATCCATGAACCGCTATAAACTTTCGACGAATCTAGTTTTTTTATTTCTTGTGTTTGTTAAAAAAATGGGTCGTTAGAACCCACCGGCGAATCTATGGGTCGCTATAAATCTTCGGACGAATCTATATTTTTTTTAAAAAAAACCGCGGTTATGACCCGTTGGCAAATCCATAAGTTGCTATAAACCTTCGACGAATCTGTGTTTTTTTTGTGACGAAAATATTTTTTTTGGGTTTTTTGGTTGACGAAAACATTTTTTTCGGGTTTTTTTGGTGACGAAAACATTTTTTCAAGAAGAAACGGATAAAGGATCTGAACGTAAGAAGTAGGGATATGTTTGTTATTTTTTTGGACCTGTTCGCTATCCTGAAAAATTAGAAAAGGGCTTGTTCGTGATTTGAATTTAACGGGAGGTTTACCCGTAAAATACCGCGCCAGGGACCCAAACGCGAAGAAAAAAATATCTTCGTCTCATAAAAAATCGCGAAGGACCTTTTTGTAATTCGTAAGGACCTATTCGTAATTCGAAAGAATGGAAGGGCTCTTGTGCGAAATGGCTTGGGGGGACACGTGGCCGGCTGGTTGATCGGCATTTCCTTGCGGTACAATGGGTGCAACCATCCACGTGCACGAAGGCAAAATAGGACAAGACGCACCACTGTAGCGAGGCACGACCACTGTAGCGAGGCACGACGCGAGCGCACTTGGAACTCACCAGCCTGGACGCGCACGCGCCCTTGCCCTTGCCCTTGCGGCCTTGCTCGCAACACAAGAGAAGCTTCCTGAATCGGTCGATCGGTTGGTAGTCGCGGCGGCCGCGTCGGCCGACTTGGGCGCAACAGTGCGTCGCGCCTCCGGCTACAACCAGCCACAACCAGGTGTAGCACTGGACAGCGACAGAGACAGAAAATTTTGAGTTGGACAAGTCTTAACTACGGTTAAGAGTTTATTCAAGAAATACATCTACGTTTTTTAACAGTACAGTGCAGTTTTACTGCTCATCGCAGTCGTGTACTGGCCGAGAGATGGCTCTGCCCTGCCACCGGATGCCACTCGTAAAAAAAACACACCGACCAACCAAGCGAGCGAGCTCCATTACTACACTGGCGATTTGTTCCCTTGTGCATGCATGTGTACGAGCCGACCTCGCGGCAAGGTGTTCCGGTCGTCGTTGCGAGGACACGCCGTGTACAGAGAAATGAAGGAGGTCCATGGTTCTGTGAGGGCGTCGTGTCTTTTGCGCGAGGGAGGGAGGAGGTGCCCCATGCCATGCGCGACAGTTCGGCGGACTACGTGCCACCAACCAGGTGTACCGGGAGGGTGTGCATATGCGCGTATGATTTTAAAAGCGGCGTCGTGCAGCCTGTTGAACCTGACGTGCCAGCGACCGACCGGGGCTAGTTTGGCTGGCACGCAAAGTGCTCGCCCGGGATAAATAAAGTGGCTTCACCTGGCCTCTATTAATTGCGGGACTAATTACGCTCTACTGTGCTGCTGTCATCACGATCAAGTGAGCACATGAGTGCAAAAGCAGGATTAGGTCCCCTTCGAAACACAGAAGTTTTACTGGAGCGCCGTTGACATTTCGGCCCTATATCGGATGGGCCGATATTTGAGCCGTCTTCGGCTGTACATTAAAGTAAGCCTTCTTTTGCATATGATGGGCCTTCACATTGGAGCAGTAGATATGGGTGAAAACGGGTTGGATACGGGTAGATATTGCTTTTTTCGTATCTTAACCTATATTTTTTTCTCCGGATTCTGAACCGGATACGGGCTAACCGGATCCGGATACTGTCGGTGTTTGTATAACCGGCAAGTAAATTTGTAAGTCATAGGGGCCGCGCGCTCCCTCTCCTTGAATGGTTAGACTATGTGAGTCCAAGATGTATACTGGTTCGGGCCGAACGTCCCTACGTCCAGTTCGTGGTGGCAGCTTTGTATTGCTCGGAGTGCAGCGGGCTACACGGGATTATAAGCGAGGACTAAGGACAGGCCCTTAGCGCTCGTCTGAGCGGAGGGGCTCGGGAGTATTTGTCTGGGTCGGATCGGATCGAGTGCGGGATGGCCGACCGAGATGGAATGGGATGCGAATGGGAACTGGAATGAATCAAATGCGGGGGTCGCCCTTCCCGGAGGGCCCTGCCTCCCTTTATATAGGCGGAGGGGGCAGGTTACACGGGAGTTTGGAGAGAAAGTGGTAGGGGTATGCTATGCTCGGGAGTCCGGTCTTCGGTCTTGACGGCAGACAGGTTCCTGCTCACCCCACGCCGGGTTGGTAGACACAACGGATGACACTTCATTGGGAAGGTGCGCGTCTGCCCTCTAAGCGCTTGTCAGGTGCTGACGTCGTCTATATTGTGCTTTGGTACCACCTCGGGACGGAGCGCGTCTCTCCACTACGCAGGACGGGGTGAGGGGATGGGTGCTTGACTTTGGCGGTCTCTTGGCCACCTTGCGAAGGAACCACCTGCCCTAACGTGAGCGTCGTGCCCACAGGGCAGGTAGCCAACTCGGAGCTGGCTGACGATGATCTGGCGCTCGGGGCTTGGCGGAGATCACGTTGGCTTGGCTGGGAGCTGAGTCGGGACTCGTCGGGGATCCGACTTGAGGCCAGGTCGGAGCCTGTGGGGGCGTCCGACCTGCGGCCGGGTCGGAGCCTGCAGGTGGCGTCCGACCTGAGGCCAGGTCGGACCGCCCATGGCAGGCCTGAACGAGGCCGAGAGTGCTTCGTGGCCCCACGAGACCTAGAGCTGGGCCCAAGACAGATCATTTGATGTACCGGTTAATATTAAGTGATAATCCCATCTGTGAGGGACGGAGACTTTGGTAATACCCCCTCCAGCATTCTGCGTCGCTGCCAATCTTGTCGCCATGCTCGTACGACTGAGAGAAAAACGATCTTGAAGTAGGTGTATACCTTGCAGTGGGGTATCCCTGGTATAAGTTTTCGTCAGATATGAATCTGGATAATTCGAGATATGGATACGGGTCGGATATACGACAGATTTGGATCAGGAACGGATAATGTAGTTTACTGAAATTTTAGTTTACTAGACCCAAAACTCACCCTATCGCTTCATTTGTTTGTAGGAGTCAAACCAAAGAAACTAAACAAGAAATCTACTATTTGCTTTTGATGGACGTGAAATCTGATCTATGTGAGCAAATGTACACATGGTTTACCTACATATCCAATTAGAATCAAGAAGTCAACTCCCAAGATATAAGATAAATCATCTCTATAGAAACAGAACAAACACAAGAAAGCTACTAGCGCACCATTTTGTAGTATAACCATCATTAGGAGATGAAACTAGTATTAGTATCTTCAACAATCACACACTAGTATAAGTAGAACAAGTGGCATATGGGCAAGAACAGAAAAGGTTCAAGATAGTACTGCTTCACAACATTCTAACAGAGAAATGAATTAGAGCATGCCGGCACCAGTTGATAAGCAATCATGCAAGGAGAATGGCAAATATTAATGCTCCTAGGTCAAGTGTCATCGCTGGTAATCATATAGTTACCATCTACCAGACCTCAGTCAACAGCCAAGACTACTAATAGTCTAATATAGAGTTTAACAGAACTGTTCACACATAGACGATAACAGTACATATCTACATCACGGTGAACAATAGAAAAATGGTTTTCACGCCCTGCGTTTTTATCCCGTTATTATCAATTGCTCCATGCACATGATTTCGTGAAGTATTTTTTTCCCATTTGTGATTAGCGTTTGCGTCTGAATCTCTGGTGATTTGGATGGAATACACAACGAATGAAACCGAGACTCATCGTCGGGGGAGGGGAAGCGCCGGTCGAGGGGAACCTGATCCACCACTGGGGGACCACCGGCCGGAGGGAGGGGGAGCCGAAGTCGCCGTTGGCGGAGCGTTAGCCGGGGGGAGGGGGTGTCACCGCTGGGGACCGCCGGTCGGTGGGAGGGGAGTGTCGACCTAGGGAAGATGCCGCTGAGGGAGGGCCGAGGGGAGCGCCGGACGCCAGGGCTGGCCGGTTGGGGGACGGCCCGACAGGAGGCGATCTCAGTCTCTCAGATCTGGGCACACACGGGAGAGTGGAGGCGGGGGTCGGCTCACGAGAGTACGGGATAGGGGAGTTGGGGTGCGGCGGCTTGTGATTACTAATTTGTAAAGTTGTGACAATCCGAATACCCGATATTCGTTTTCCGATCCATATTTTTCGGATAGTGTCCGCTCCGAATCCGATCCAATATCCATTTTCAACTATCCAGATCTAGATTCGAATCCGACCCAATATCCGTTTTACTTCTCGGATCCGGCTCCGGATCAGGCGGAAATTATCCATCCTATTTTCACCCCTACCCATAGAGCATTTTTCTTATTTCAACTCAGAGAGAAACAGCTCGATTAATCGTTTTTTGAGATGAGCACAATTGATCTTGATTTCACGACATACGGATCATCAGTAGAAAAGAAGAGGAGTTGCGTCGTACATTTCAGGGAGAAGGTACACATCAAGTGTTCCAGTTTACGCTTACGTAGATAACACAAGACCATAAGACCGTCCGTTGCCCTAGTATCTACATCCACTTACCACCAACCGCAAAAAAATAACCGAAGAAGCAACCGTTCCAATCACGAAAACAAAGGTGTCGTCGTACTAATCAGGAGCAGCACGGCCGCGGCGTCGTCAGGCGTGGTGGTGCTGCAACTGCAGCAGCCGCAAGTACGCCCCCTCCGGCCGTGTCACGAGCTCAGAATGGCTGCCGTGCTCGACGATCCGCCCGTCCTGCACGACGGAGATGCGGTCCACCCCTCGGATCGTCGAGAGGCGGTGCGCCACCAGGACGGTTGTCCGCCCCTTCATCAGCCGCTCCAGCGCCTCCTGCAGGACGCACTCGGACTCAGCGTCCAGCGCGCTCGTCGCCTCGTCCAGCAGCAGGATGGCTGGGTCCTTGAGCACTGCTCTGGCAATGGCGATCCGCTGCTTCTGGCCGCCTGACAGCTGCACTCCTCGCTCGCCGACCGCCGTCTTGTAGCCGCCGGGCAGCTGGCTGACAAAGCCATGCACGTTTGCGGTCTTCGCCGCCTCGATCACCTCCTCCTCGGTTGCACCGTCCTTGCCATATGCAATGTTTTCAAGAATGCTCGCCGCGAAAAGGACAGGCTCCTGCTGCACAAGGCCTATCTTGAGCCGCAAGGACTTCAAGTTCAGCCTCCTAATGTCCTTGCCATCGATCATGACTTTGCCTCCAGTTGGGTCGTAGAACCGCTCGATGAGGGCAATGACAGTGCTCTTCCCAGAACCGCTGGCTCCAACTAGAGCTTGGCTGCGCCCAGCCTGGATTTTCAGGTTGAAGTCCTTGAAGATCTGGATGTCAGGGCGGGACGGATAGGCAAAGTCAACATGCCGCAGCTCAATGTCCCCACGGACAGTGGTCACACGCTCTGACTCTGGATCGTCGGGCTCAATTCTTGTTGCCCTGTTGAGGATGCCAAAGATGGAGCGGATAGATTCGCCTCCACGGACTATCTCTGGGGCGAGGCTGACCGTCTCAGCTACGGAGTTGGCAGTCACAACAAGGACAACAAAAACCTTGATGACCTTGGAGAAGGTGGACCCGTGTGACCGGACGAGATGAGAACCGTACCAGAGAATGAGTGCTTCTGACGAGTACAGGCAGAGTTGTGAGAGGCCAAACAGAAGACCTGAGGTCTGGCTGCGGCGGAAGATCTGCTGCTCTGGTATGCGCAGCTCATGGCTGAAGAGAGACAGGATCTTGTTTTGAGCGTTGAAGGCTGCTACGGTGCGGATGTTGCTCACGCCTTCACCTGCAACCATGCTGCTCTTGGCATGTGCCTTTGCTGTGTCACCAGCAAAGCCCTTCATCGAAAGTTGCTGGAAGCATCAGAAGAAACACATTCTATTTCAGGGACCAAGTTACAATCAGTATATTTTCTACAGAACCAACACTGCAGAAATAAAACCAAGCATTTGTCTGATTTTGACAAGTGATACCAATTCACCTACAGAACATCTACATTCTTAAAGATGGACTTAGCATATTAAGGTAAGGTTAGACACTGAAAAAAAAAATGGATCACTAAAAAAGGCAGGCCAACAAAGTACCTGGGCAAAGTTGGCAAGCACAAGAAGAGGGAAAGTGGCCAGAATAAGGAGTGCTACTCTCCACTCAATGATAAAACCAACGACGAATGATGTCATAAGGGAGGTCATGTTCTGCAGGATCACTGATATCCTCTCAGCTATCGCTGACTTCACATCAGCTGCATCAACTGCTAGACGAGCTGCCACGAGACTGGAGTTGTTCTCCTCTTCATCAAACCAACCGATTTCATTCCCAAGTATTGCTGCGGTAAATTAAATGTCTTAGAGATTTACAGCAAATTCAATATGACACCAAAAAATAGATAGATAATGGCATAGCAAGAAATGCCTACCAGACAGCATCATCCTCCGAACCCTGGTTGTAAGATTTTCTCCCATGATGCTGAAGAAGTAATGCTGCACAAGATAAGCAACTACAGCATACAGGCCTGTGCCAATGTAGATGAACACATACAGCTTGGTTTTCTTCTCCATTTCATTGGGATCCCTGTAGTAGAACACATCAAGCATTTCACCCATAACAATGGCAAATGTTGGACCAATGAAACCAGAGAGGACAGAACCAATGGCACCCAACACTGTGTAAGGCCATTCAGGTGCATTCAGTTTCAAGAGCTTGAAGAAGTAACCACGTGGTGCTGGGTATTTACGGTCATTATCTGCATTGGAAATCATCTCAATGCGCCCATCTGCTCCAGTACTGTACTGATAGCTCAGATTTCTTAAACTTCCTGACCTGAGGCTGAGAGATTTGGTTGAAAGTGAACTTGTCAAGTGCATTGAGCGTGACCTGCGGGTAGATGCACCACCAAGATCTCTGTTTTGTGCCATTTCCTGAAAACGGATCAGGGATGCATATGCTCCAGAGCTCCCTTTAGCTAGAAGTTCATCGTGCGTCCCAGTCTCAACAACTTGGCCTTGCTGGATCACAGCAATCATGTTCACATTTCTTATAGTAGACAGACGGTGGGCAACAACTACTGTTGTCCTCCCAACCATCAGGCGATCTAGAGCTTCTTGCACAATGCTTTCTGAATCTGCATCCAAAGCACTGGTAGCTTCATCGAGGAGCAGTATCTTGGGGTTCTTCAGCATAGCACGAGCTATTGCAATACGCTGTTTCTGACCACCAGATAGCTGAATTCCCCGCTCTCCCACCTGTGAAAAAATAGGAACAAATCAGCATAAGATTTATTAGACCTGACCGCACGTACATCCAAAAAATGTAGGCGCACCATGGTGTTGTAACCATTCGGAAGAAGAGATATAAAACTATGGGCATTGGATGCAGTTGCTGCGGCCTCAACTTCTGCAATTGTAGCATCAGGCTTTCCATACAGTATATTCTCAAGGATAGTTGTTGCAAAAAGAGCAGGTTCTTGGTTTACTAGACCAATCTGATCTCTCAGCCACCTCAATTGGAGTGTCTTTATGTCAACATTGTCCAGCAAAACTTGGCCTGCCATTAAAGGGAATTTAAGATAATAATCTAGGAAGGGTCATATATTCACAAACTGTAAATCAAAAGCCCTTTGTGAGAATGCAATTATTACCTTCATTAGGATCATAGAATCTTTCTATCAAAGCCACAACAGTGCTCTTTCCAGACCCACTGCCTCCAACAACTGCAACGGTTTTGCCAGCTGGGAAGAAAAGAGAGAAATCCCGAAAGATCATAACATCAGGCCTTGACGGATAGCTGAAAGTAACATCCTTAAATTCTATGTTTCCGTGGACCTCTGCCAACAACTTTCCATCCTTATGATCATGAACTATGGAGGGTTTCTGGCGGATGACCTCCAACAGTTTGAAACCAGCAATCTTCCCTTTGCTGAATGCTCCAAGGTTTGAGAATGCCTGGCCAAGACTCCTGCAGCAACAACAATTCAAGCAGTTATTAGTTATTACATGTGGGACATCAAGGTAACAACAGGCAGGAGAAAATAGGCTAAACAGAACAATAATAACTTTGACAATTCTTTCACTTACATGCCACCAACAATTGCAGAAAAGATAGCTGTAAAAGCCTTGCCACCATCAGTCTGCCCATTCCTGATGAAGACACCAGCATACCAGAATACCAGTGCCCATGACATGCATGCTATCCCATAAGTACACCCAATCCCAAGACCTTTCGCCATCCCAGCTTTGTAACCAAGTTTCAGTGTGTTCTGAATTGCTTCGGAGTAGGAATTGAGTGCTTTGCTCTCTCCAACAAATGAGTAAACTGTTCTAACTTGTGCAATTGCCTATGAGGAATGATTAGCCCATTCGCAGTCAGCATGTAAGCATTGAGGTTGCAAGAAAATATATTCTATAAAACAATGCATAAGCAAAAGCAGTATCAAAAGCAATACTTTACATTTTTAATATAAAAAATTAACTAATTACATTCTTAAAACCACTTATTCAGGACGTAATGCCTAGGGAAGTGCCAACATACTTAAAAATGAAAGTTGCACAAATTTTAAAGCAACCAAGAGCATAATTTGCACATGACCGTTACTAAACATTTCCATCAGAATATGTCCAGTTTTCCTTTTGGAAAAGTACAAAAGCGTTCACCAACTTTATGTTATCAACAGTTGACTGTCCGCATCCTATGCCTAAAAATGGTTATACCCAACCACCCATATTCCTCTAACACAACATGCAGTACACCTTTTGCAGTGATTCTGTGTGTTAGCCACAAACCAAAATTGCTTTTTTTAACAAAAAATTACATAATTAAATTTTATTCATATCATGTACCATAACTTAGTACGAAATAGTATCACTGTTCAAGTGTGCACAGCAGCACAAGTCACAGTTTGTTTTCCACATATCAACTTAGTAGTACTCTTAGAAATAATCTGGCCAACCTAGTAGATTAAGAAAAAAGCTGGGATAGAGGCTTTTTATTATTTTTATTGAGTAATATCTCTACTGAAATAAGCACTCTTGAACCAAATCCAAATGTAGACTCAATGGGCCACTACACCGAAAGTTGAGCACATAAGTCTGCTTAAAATCACAAACACACAGCAGCTCTGGCACAACGCGCTGCCCCACCAAATTATGGAATTGCTCAATAGGATTCGCATAGAATAAAAGTCGAAAAGCACCAAATCGCATGTCGGTTAGTCGTCATGCAGCATAAGGAAACAAGATTTTTGGCTCTTAATCAGCATACAACTCCAAAAATAACTACCTACCCACCACCCCAATTGAAGCCCAAGTCCAAGCACGCACTACTGAAATTCATAGATTAATTCAACACGAACACTGATCCAAATTCCATGAGAAATAACTACTGACACTACGCTACAGTGGACAGTACAGCAGCAGCCAAGTTCCTCACGTGGAATAGCCCGAGTCATTATTACCTGCTCTGCGACAACGCCGGCATTGGCATAGGACTCCCGGCTCTTGGACGTGAGCCCGGTGAGCGTGTAGGCGTACAGGCCGCCGGCGAAGGCGATGGCGGGGATCACGGCCACGCTGAGCAGCGCGAGCCTCCACGCTGCGATGAACCCGACGACCAGCCCGGCGAGGAAGGTTGCGATGTAGTGGATGAAGTTGCCGACCTTCTCGCCGATGGCGTCCTGCACGAGCAGCGTGTCGGTGGAGACGCCGAACACGATGTCACCCGTGCGCGCGTCCGTGTCGAAGAAACCGACGTCCTGCCGCAGCACGGCGTCCAGGTACGCCTTCCGGAGCGCGATCACCTGCCGCTCGCCAGTGTACATCCAGCACGCGATCTCTGAAGAACAAAAAAAAATGCAACTTAATTAGCTTGCAAGACTACAACTTCATCAGTGTGCAAGATTGCAACTTCGGTGCGCAAGATTACAAGTTTGGTGTGCATTGATGCAGCCACGCCACGGACATAGACTCCGGCGAAGGAGCTCGCCGGATTCGACGACACGAGAACGAGACAAACATGATTATTGTTAAATTTTGCCCGTTTGGTGTGATGGTGACGGGACTTGTGTTAGTGAGTGGGGGGTGGTCTTCGAAATGCCCCACAGGCCATGACCAGATCCTATTTTGCAGATAGGACCCTATGTTTGTCCGTCACGTTTGAAAAAAGACTCGGTGCGTGGGAGAAACCCAGAAAAGAGGCGCTTTTGGAGATTTTATGGAATTTGGGGTGTGAATGGATCACCTGCGTATGAGGAGAGGCAGACCACCAGTCCGAGGTAGACGAAGTAGAGGGCATACTGCAAGAGAAGAGTAAAGAAATTGGTCATCTTGCCGAAAGAAGCCTCATGAGCAACAAAAAGAATCGGAGCTGAGCATATCGGAGAACAAAAAGGCGGCATCGCATCAAGAGGCAAACAATGGCAAGTTTGAGTGAGGAATGGAAGTACGGACCTTGGAGACCTCGTCGGTCATGGTGCGGAGGTCGGTCTGGTTCTTACCGAAGCCGTTGATGAGGTCCCCGAAGAGCAGGAAGAAGAGCGGCATGGCGGCGCCGTGCGCCAGCGCGCCGAGGCTCCCCGCCGCCATGAGCACCAGGTCCCACCTGTCCGCGAACGCAAACAGCTCGTGGAACGCCACCGCCTGGTCCACCCTCTTCTTGCCATCCCCTACCGCATCGCACCCGCCTCCGCCTCCCCCTCCTCCGTTCGCCGCCTTCTCCACCTTCCCGTCCGCCGCTGCCGAATCCGCCATTGCAATGCGCTCCCCTCCGGGCCAACCCAGCTAGCGCGGCTCGCTCGCACTCTCAGGCCGCCGCCGCCGCCGCGTCCCGCGGCATTGGAGAAGGCGTGTCTCTCTCCGGACCTTTGCTCTGCTTTCTTGGCTTAGGTGGTGGGGTTACACAGAGGAGTCAGAGGGCTTTGCTTTGCCTCGGATTTCGTGACGTGCAGGAGAGGGTTTGTGGGGGTGGCGGTGGAGTGGCGGTGCTTTACGTTCCGCGCTGCGGTGGTCAGAAGTAGGCGCGGCGCTGGGGCGAGAGATAAAGAGGAGGAAGGGTAGTGCGGGGCGGGGAGCGGGGTCAGGGTCTCAGGGAAGCTCGGAAGAAGTGCCCTCACTTGCGGTGAGCTTCAGCAATTAGCACTCACTCTCTCTAGTCTCTACTCTCTCTCTCTCTCTTATCTTTTGTAAAACCACAGTTCTTATTTTAATCCAAATGAAAGTGTTTGCGTGTTATGGTAAATCAACGATAAGCACGAACGTTGGCTGTGATTTGTAACAGATCGATCATTTCATACTACTTGACTGTAACGCGTGGATGCTTCGATGGCAGGTTTGTTTGCACTCGGCTTTAAAATACAAAGAAGATATTATCCTTGGATATGATCTTCCAAAAGTATTTACGTGATGCAACACAAATATAGTAATTTGCTGTGTTTTGACACAGTGAAGCTTGCGTTTGAACCCAAAATCAAATGACCGATCAGCGGCCAATCCCAAGCTCAACTGCAGCGCCCGGTTGGTGAGGGAGGAACAATCAGACGCCGCATTTGCTCACCGGGTTGACCGTCCTACACCGGCGATCGAGTGAGAGTCACCTTGGTCTCACTGCCGGTGACGGCAAGCGAGGGGGGGCGCAGCGCATGGGGAGGGGTGAAGTAAAATAAAGAGCACACAGAGAGAGAGAGAGGGTGGACCAGGCGCAGAGACAGAGCAAAGTAGGAGACGTATGGCAGGCAGAGCGACCTGTGTATGTCGTGATTCCTCAGGCTCACGGCGCTCGGCTCATGTGGTCTCGCCTGCCAAATTTTCTGTGGCCTTTAGCCTCTGGGACTGGGAGTCTGGGCGCTGCTCGTGGCCATGGGTAACTCAGCAGCTGCTCGGATACTCTGCGCACTCCTCGGCTCGGCCGGCCATGACCATGGCGATTCGCACACTTTTGACCTTCCGGCCCGGGCCGGCGAAAAGTTACTCGCCGTTCAAGGCCGGGATGGATGGCGAAACGGCCGTATGGGCGGATGATATGGGAGGAGCTTCGTGTCTGCGGTACATGCAAGTACAGCATGCCATTCATGTTTCACAATTCACACAATCACCAGCGACCATTCAGGAGTAGCCGATCGAGTAGCTCTCGTCCTGGTGGGGGTTTGTGGTCGGGAATAGACCTGGGCACCGTCCAGGTCCGTGGGCATGGTAGCATACGCGTCGGCGCCGGCACGAGGTGGATAACAGAATTGTGTTGGTTCTTGTGGTCGATCATGATATGTATTGTTTGAGGTAGCATAATATAGTAAATATAGTATAGGTCCGACAGTACGTGGTAGGGTACCTTGCCATAACACTGGTTATAATGGTAGAGCCAAACCTTATATCACTCGGGCGTAGCCTGGGCTGAGATAAAAAATCATGGACTTGATGTCTCCTTACATCCAATAGTTAGATGGATCCACCTATAGCCTGATAATAGCAAGCCCCGCCCGAGGCTTATTAGCTATGGGTTGATCCCATCCCTGCTTTTGCAATGTTGTGGTTTATCCTTCGGCCGGCACCACTACGGTTTTCATATGTAGAGAAAGGAAAACAACGTAAATACTAAAAGGTAGAGAATATAAAGTGAAGAGTATATACTACTAACGTCAAGCGTGCACTGAGTCGCCACTCTGTCGTGCCGTTGACTGAGTGCATCCACGACCACAATGCGGTGCATGGCCATCTCCCCATTTGCCTCATGTGCCCATCAACACCACCACACTAGGCATATACTTACCTGGAACATACGAACAGTCTCAACATTGAGGGTAGCTAGTATATATACATATTGCTACTGTATTTTTTTCTTACCAAAGGAACCTCGTTCTATAACGTAAGGTTTTTAATGAGATAATAGCTTTGCATCTATAACTAATAAATAAATAAAACTATTTTTCTCAAATAATTGTGTGCACCAGATCATCTCCGATGGTCCATACTTGCTCATCGTGCCATCTAACAGAAATAAACCGTTGATGATGGTATTTACAGCTCCACACATCTAATAGAATAGATCTTGAGTACACATGTACCACACGCCGTGGCCTGAAGCCCGTTCTGGGCCCAACTCCCACCGACTCGGGAACGGTAACCCGACGACGACGGTATGAGCCGTTATGCGTGTAGGAGACGACGAATCTCGTGCGCACGATCCAGATTCGAGACCTCGGTGCACCACCAACATCCTATCAATCTTTCGTGATCGCAGGGGTCTTCATTAGTGTTTCTCCGCGACGATCAAACGGCTCGATGGGTAGACCCGTGAATGCGAGCACCCATGTCGCGAACGTTCGTGTTCTAGCGTTTTGAACTGAAAGATTGGAAGGCACAAACAGCAGTTTTCAGTGAAGGAAAAACAGTCTGCGTCGTACTCTGGTCTCGGTGAAATGAAAAAAAAAAAGGAATTCACAGGGGACGGTGCTGTACAACCGCAGCCGATAGATCAGGGTCTCAGTTGAATCGAGCCCGGGGGAACCTTACCGTGCAAAAAATGGAATAAGCTGAAAAATGCCTGTGATAATCACGTGTTTAAGTTGGTCGCTTCGGTCTGCTCGCCGGTCATGTTACGTCGATCAATCACGCACTTACCGACACTAAACGTGATACAAGTTGTTAGCGCTGAACCGACTCGATGACCCGGCAGGCCACTCTGGAATTTCCCCACAGGCCAAGGCTTGCAGCTGGCACACTGCATTATCCAAGTGAGCATCGCGTATATATCAAATTATCCCTGCAAGCACACCTAAACGAAACATAATTGAAACAGGTTTGTTTGCAATAAAGGGTGCGCAACGGGCGATGCGGTCGCCGGAACTCTCGGGGATTTAATATACGGAGTGTATAGGAACCTTGTAAGAATATTTGCAGATAAATTTTGTACGAAATTTTCAGAAAAATGATATATTTTTTGATAGGATTCTTCCAAATAGAACCTAAACTTTTCTCGTAAAATTGTCAAATAAATTTGCTGCCGAACTAATTATGTTGTTAGCAAGGCAATTTAGGGTTACAATTGTGCTTCCTAGTGAACTAGAGCTAATGATGCGGCTCAGAAAAGTTGTGCTCCACTAGTATGCATGCAAGCTAAAATAATGGTTGCTCCACGTGGGCTTAAATGTTCTTTAGACTAGACTAATCGGTACCTTCTAAATCAAATGTGAACCTAAACTTTGACAGACACTGAAAGTAATAAACATTGTATAATCCATTAGTCCAACTGATGGGAGTATATAGTAGCTACTTCAAAACGTCAGGAGTGTTCCAATATATAATAGCAGAAATTACTAATAATCAAGATGAGCATACGTATTCATTCGTTCTACAGCTAGCCGGAGAAAAACCAGCCGCTTTCATGTTAATGGGTATCTTTGAAACAGATGAGAAAGCAAAATTGGGCACCAAATTAGTCCAACTGATTGACAACCTTTTTTGACCACCCGTGTATATCTGATCGATCAGCGTCCGTCGAGTGACGCATCGGATTTGGCTTGTCGATCAGGATGTTGACGTTCATTTTTGTGCTAGCATTTTCCAACTACTAGTATTTCTTGGCAGTGCGATCGAAATTTGCATGACGCACGACTTCAACTGAAGATTACGTGTATAGTTTGTAACTACCCACACTTAGGGTCTGTTTGGTAGAGCTCTAGATCCTAGCTTCACTTGAGATCTAAAATTTGTAGGCTAAAATAAAGTGAATTAAGTTTATATTTTTGTTCTAAAATATGAACAAGATGATTCATCTAAACACTCTTAATATATTTACAGCTTCAGCTCCACGGATCTGGTGGAGCTAGGAATAACCAGCTCCACCAGATTCACGGATCTAATGAAGCTGGAGTCCTACCAAATACACCCTTACTCTGTCATTAAGATTCAGAACGTGTTGAATGAATGCAGCGTTCTTGCCTTCGTGACCTGTATAATTTTAGGTTTATGAATAGATAATGTCGCGGAGTTCTAAATTAGTAATCCATCAAATCGAAGGCAAAAGGCAGTGTATCAATAAACAATAACCCGCCCTGCTGTGCAGGTACTTTGAGTATTGCTCTGGCAGCATGGCCAGATTGCAGAAATGATTGGCTCAGCCGCATCTAATAATGTTTACACAGAATTTCCAACTCACAAAGAGGATACAGTAAACAGGCCAGTAGCAGTATAATCATATTTTGTTTGCGGCACTATACTCGTCCAGTGCCTCGCATGTTTACGAGCTCCTCCCCATCGGCACGCTTTACAGGGAAAAACAGATGCCTGATAAAGCTTTCTTTCTTTCTTTCTTTCAGCACATCGAAGGGTGGAGATGGAGTAAAGAAAAGGCTGAGCCGCTTCGTGTGCGTCCTGGGCGACACACGACACCCTGTCTGGGACCGTCAAAAGAAGGCGATGTGATAGTTGCCGTGCTCTATTTCGAAAAATCAGGCACCTCCTGACGCTCCCGTGCTGCGTTTTCAGGGCGTTTTGTGTGTATGGATCGGACCTAGATAAACATATTGGAAGCCACTCTAATCTAATCTGTTTGGAAGACAGTACAATGGAAAGGAGATGCATTCTGGAATCTGTAATGCCTTGAGCACATGGATGCTTGGGTAAATTCTGCATATGCAAGTTGCAGGATGCTAAAATATTTTATTGGTGTGTACAGCTATGATTTCCCTCTTAAGGCAAAAAGGATAGCAGCAAGAGTACAGTTTGCTTTCGTAGCCTAGCTTTAAGGTAACTCAATCCATGATTAGGGTTTGTGGGAGGCATGATCCATCAACCGGCCCTTAATGCTGAGAATATATTCATAGCTGGTCTCCAAACACCGGCCCTGCATTGCATGTCCAAGATTAAGGTTAGTGGCTAGCTAAGGGATACTGCTTTAGCAAGCTGCCAACGCTAAGGTATGTACCTGGCCTGCATGCAACACTCCAACTACTACCTCGCATATGCTTAACAAGCAGAAAAG